>JAPDPK010000061.1:1200000-1822500 GCA_031772115.1 Heritiera littoralis | reverse complement strand
GGTGTGTAACTTGTGATATTGTAAAATAATAATAAGATTGAAATTTCTTTTACATGTAGATATACAATTTCAATACAATAAAAGCCTCATATTAGCATGGCAAGCATGACATCTAATTTTAGGTTGTGACAGATTTGGTGTAAAGGCAGCTTGAACATTGAAAAACTTGGAGATAATTTTGGACCATGGAAGGGATAGAAATGACTCAGATGGAAAGGATGGAAAAAGCTCAACAAGAGATGAGAGAGCAATTATCATAAATGGCAGGTTTGTTGGAGAAGCTGAACAATGGAAAAATGGGAGAACTAGCTACTCAAGAGGGGCATCGGTTACGAAATGCTGAGGATTCTTTTTGTCCAGTTAACATTGGCTCACGAGAAACCCAATCATCTCAAGAGCCACAAGCAGTGCCCATCGATGGTTATGTATGCCCTAATATGCCATTTGCAGTCGACCCTAGTCAATTTCATGGGCATGCAACTCCTACAATAAACCCCCTCGAATCAACTCATATTGCCAATTTGGATAGTCACAAAGAGCAAGGGATGCCACAAGTGAAAGAAGGCTCAAGTTCCCGACAAAAGATAGAGCTTATAGAAGAAAGGCTTCGGATTGTTAAAGGAATGGATTTTCATGGATCTTTAGATGCAGCCAGATTATGCTTAGTACCTGGTGTGGTCATTCCTCTAAAGTTTAAAGCTCCAGAATTTGAAAAGTACGATGGGACTACGTGTCCGAAAGCACATATCACTATGTACTGTAGAAAGATGGCAGCACATGTGCATGATGACAAACTATTGATCCATGTTTTCCAAGATAGCCTTAAAGGATCTGCTGCTATGTGGTATACACAATTGGGCAGGGGCGATGTTCACTCGTGGGAAGATTTGGCAAGGGCATTTTTCGCCCAATATAAGCATATTGTGGATTTGGCCCCAGATCGTTTATCTTTGCAAACCATGGAGAAGAAAGCCACTGAAGGCTTTAGAGAATATGCCCAGAGATGGAAGAATGTTGCCACCCAGGTCCAGCCTCCTCTTACAGAAAAAGAGACTGCAACTCTGTTTCTTAGTACCCTCCAGGCATTATATTATGATAAGATTATTGGGAATGCTACTAAGAATTTTGCTGACATGGTGGCCTCCGGAGAGATGATTGAGAATGCAATCAAGAGAGACAAGATCAAGATAGGTGACATGGCAGATAACAGACTTGAAAGAATGGAAGAAGAAGTGCAAGCTGCGACTTTTGAGGGGCAATTTCCCAGAAATTCCACTCCACATAATCCTTATTTGTCCCACCCACCGTACCATCCAACCTTGAACAATGTTTCCTGTCATCCTTACCTTTATTCACCAATCCCACAACCAAGATTCCAAGCAAACTCTTACTCCCCAGTAATTGCTCACTCACCTAACTTTGTGACTAATCCTGTAGCTCGACCTGTCCAGTAACCAATGAACAATAAAAAGAGACCAAGAAGCAACCGAGGAAAAATCCCAATTCCAATCTTTGACCTTTTACCTTCCTAGTGAAAAACCAATACCTAACCCTTGTTTCTTTGAGAAAAGCCCCAAACCCATTGGCTAAGAGCTATGATTCGAACAGCAAATGTGACTATCACATTGGGGCAATTGGGCACTCCATCGAAAAATGCAAGCAGTTGAAGGAAAGGGTTGAAGAGCTTATCGATGGTGGAATCTTGACTCCGGAACTTATGGAACAGTGGAAGTCTACTTTGGTGTAGAGTTATGGCATTTTGGCAGATCAATCTGGAGAAAATTGAAGATTTTAAGATCTCGAAGTGTGTATTTTGTTGAAAAATGCTTTGTCATTTCCATTGGCGTGGAACAGTGGAAGTCCACTTTGGTGTAGAGTTATGGCATTTTGGCAGATCAATCTGGAGGGAAATGAAGATTTTGAGATTTTGAAGTCTGTATTTTGTTGGAAAATGCTTGTCATTTTCGTTGGCCTAGGTGACAATTGTATGAGCTCAACTTTTTGCATAATTTATTTTCTAGTGGCATATGACAAGAATGTTTCTTTTCTTCACAATAATGATAAAATGATTCCAAGAAAATTGGTGATTACTATCAAAGATGAATGTCTTAAGTCGTTTCAGGATCATATCATTCTCATGTAAACCCAAATTGCTCAAAAGCTAAAATGGGGCATAAATTTTTGAAAGTTCGATTTTGTTTTCGCTTTGACCATGATAGAGCTTCGTTGTTAATGATTTTTAAAGGAATGACCAACTTGCAAAACTTTTTGAGAATCATTTAGACATCAATTTATGACAATCTCGAAGATTTTGGACATTGGCAATTTGATATTTGGCAAGATCATTTTGAAATTTTGAAATACCTGTCCACCTAAATTCTTGTACAAATCCCAAATTGTTCAATCCTGTACCCTCAAGATGCCTTTCGCCCATGTTTTGGTGCAAAAAAAAAAACAAAAAAAAAGAACTAAAGTTGAGGATTTTTCATTATTGTTCATCTATACAATACCTTGAGTCGCGCATCACCTCTTTCCTTGAATGAATTTTTGGTGTGTGAGGTCAAGTTCTGTCATATTAAAGTGTTGCATTACAAGAAAATCAAAAAGAAAAGAAACAAATGAAAAAAATGAAAAAATGAATTTGATCGTGACACCATGCAAACATGATATTCAGATGATTTCAAAAGCCAAAAAAAAAAGAAAAACTTATCCTAAGAATTGCTTTTCAATATAAGCATCTTAATTTGAGATGATGAATGGCCGTCTTTCATATTCCATTCACAAATATAAACATCATTCTTTTGCAACCCTTTTGAGCCTGATGATTTCTTTCACAATAAACCTCTTCCAAGGATCACCCTCCACACCGGGGGACATGTGCAGAAAATATCTCTTCAAAGAAAATGAATGATTAAACTTTTGTTTTCGATCAAATAAGATTTACTATGTTGTAGGGCAATTTGAGGCAAATTAGATTTGAAATCTTAGACATGAATCAATGAAAAAAGAAAAGAAAAAAGAAAGGATACATGTGAAAGTACACAAAGAAAGGTGCTTCAAAGAATGAGAAGAATTTTGAAAAAAAAAAAGAGAAGAAGAGGAAGAAAAAGAAGAGATACATGGAAAAGTACAAAAAGAAAGGTGCTTCGAAGAATGAAAATGATAGATTTCCATATGAGAAGAAATGATCCTTGGATCGATCACCCTTAAACAACATTTTTGGGCCTGTTTATCATTTCTTTCAAAACCCCGAATCATGGCCTACATCACGTACTTAAAAGTCTATTTTGATCAAATATGGATGCTCGAATCGAAAAGCTTTTCTTTGGAAAATTCTTACTATTATTTGATTTGAATGAAATCTGAATTCTCGAATGCATGGTGGAACAATCGAAAGAAAAATCAATCAAAAAAAAGAGAAAAGAAAGAGTGGAGCTCTAGGGTGAAAACCTGAAAAGGGCAGTTTAGAGTAAACAATGAACTCTTAGAGCAACAAATCAAGCAGTGACACGAATTGAAAACATGGAAAAAGAACCAATAATCCCTGGAAACCCTCGAGATATTCAAAGATTCTTATGTCACTTGATTGCCCGACATTTTTCTGAAAAAGTTTGAACCTTTCTTCTTATATATACTTTTCCTAAATAGAAAAGACCTCAGTCATTCATGCCTGATCTTGGCATTTGTAGAACGCCATTATTCGAGAATTTAAGAGATTGTCAAACCAAGTTGTAAATATTTTGTTTCTTTTCTCATTCAAAATTTTGTTCAAAAAAAAAAAGGAAAGAAGAAAGAAAGAAAAGCGATGGTGTTTTAAGAAAACTATTTTGAGCCAAGAAAGGAACCATTGTTTTTTGGATAAGTGGCAAAGTATTCCCCAAACAAAACATCCTAGTCACCAAACTTTCAATTGTCCAGTTGAAGAGATCCGAATAGGATTTAGGCCACTCATCTTGAAAAGTAATCACCAATTTTTCGAAAAGATCAAATATCACTTGTGAAATTTGGATTCAATTCCCTCTTGGAAAATAGTTATGAGGAAAATTTTTAGTGCTTTTCGTCAAAAGGCTATAATGAGAGCACAAGAACTCTGCAGCAAGGGAAAATAGAAAGAAGTTTTCATGATCATGTTCGAGGGCAAAGAAGATAAAAAGGACAAATGATGTGCCTCTTTGACAAGATAGGAAAGAGTTTTAAAGTTAGAGAATGTACAGGATTGAGTGCCATACATACATGCATACATACACAATATCATACATCATCAACATTGAAAGTTTTTGTGTAAAATTTTGAGATTAAAACATGTTTCTCAAGCTGAAGGCTCGACACTATCCAATCAAGATTTTAAAGGTTATACAACATTTTTTTCAAAATAAAAATGTCAAGATTACTCATGATAAAGAAATTTTCAAATCCAGTTTGATTAGTGCTATGTTTCATTGACATTGAAGAATGCTTTTCAAAAGATAAGCAAATTCCAAGTCCTCCAGGCAAAATTTCAAATCAAATTTCAATGCTAAGTCCTCCTGGCACAAATTTCAATGCTAAGTCCTCCGGGCACAAATTTCAATACTAAGTCCTCCGGGCACAAATTTCACAATCTTGAAGTCCTTCGGACAAATTTCAAGACCTCCGGGCATAATCGTAAGACCTCCGGGCATAAATTCTAAGTCGTCCAGGCAAATGTCAAGTCCTCCGGGCACAAATTATAAGTCCTTCGAGCAAAATTTTTAAGTCTTCCCGGCATAAATTCTAAGTTCTCCAGGCATAATTCTAAGACCTCCAGGCACAAATCTCAAAGCACAAATCTCAAGACCTCTAGGCACAAAGTATAAGTCCTCCGGGCAAAATTTCCAAGTCCTCCGGGCATAAATTTTCAAGTCCTCCGGGCACAAATTTCAAATTTTATGAGCGAATTATAAGTCCTCCAGGCAAAATTTCAAGACCTTCGGGCATCAATTTTAAACTTTTCAAGTAAATCCTAAGACCTCCGAGCACAATCTTAAGACCTCCGGGCACAAAGTATAAGTCCTCCGGGCACAAAGTATAAGTCCTCCGGGCAAAATTTCAAGACCTCCGGGCATCAATTTTAAACTTTTCAAGTAAATCCCAAGACCTCCGGGCACAATCCTAAGACCTTCGGGCACAAAGTATAAGTCCTCCGAGTAAAATTTTCAAGTCCTCCGGGCACAAATTTCAAATTTTATGAGCAAATTATAAGTCCTCCGAGCAAAATTTCAAGACCTCCGGGCATCAATTTTAAACTTTTCAAGTAAATCCCAAGACCTTTGGACACAATCCTAAGACCTCCGGGCACAAAGTATAAGTCCTCCAGGCAAAATTTCCAAGTCCTCCGGGTACCAATTTCTAAGTCCTCTGGGCATAATCCTAAGACCTCCGGGCACCAATTGTAAGTCCTCCGGACATCAATTTTAAACTTTTCAAGTAAATTTTTAAGTCCTCCAGGCACAATTCTCAGGACCTCTAGGCACAAATTTCTAAGTCCTCCAGGCACAAACCTTAAGTCCTTCGGGCAAAATTTTTAAGTATTTAAAGTTTCATTGCCTCTGTTGCAAAAGGAGCACATTCCAGGAAGGAATTTAAAGTTTCATTTCCTTTGTTTCAAGAGGAGCACATTTCAGGAAAAAAATTTAAAGTTTCATTGCCTCTGCTGCAAAAGGAGCACATTTCAAGAAGAATTTTAAAGTTTCATTGCCTCTGTTGGAATAGGAGCATATTTCAAGAAGAATTTTAAAGTTTCATTGCCTCTGTTGGAAAAGGAGCACATTTCGAGGAAAAATTTAAAATTTCATTACCTCTGTTGTAAGAGGAGCACATTTCAGGAAGGATTATAAAGTTTCGATGCCTTTCTTGTAAGTGGAGCACTTTTTCAAAAAAAAAAAGGAAAAAGAAAAAAATTTTCAAAAAAAAAGAAAACTTTTTCAAAAAAAAACACAAAAATAAAAAAACAAAAAAAATGAGAAGAAAAGGAGAGAAGTGGATCATAAGCCGGACAAAATTGTTGTCTGTTATCTTTGTCCTATTCCTGATTTTCAGCAATGTGCAAAGAGGGGCAGCTGTAGATACCTAATTTTTGTCCGGACTTAACCATTTTGAAAGTTTAAAGAAATTTATTTTATTTTTATTTTTATTTTTACTTTTTTATTTATTTATTTCTATTTTTAAAAATTTAATTAATATTCAATTAAAAAAAAGGAAAAAAACACTAAAACTGACGGCACCAGTTCCTGTCACCCATCCATCAGCAGACCAGCTACTCTGCCACCCATCCCATCTCCACCAGACCCTAAGCCAAGCTTACTCCCTCTAAAAACCCAAGCAGTTGGTCACCATTCACCGACGGAAGCCACCGTCTTCGCCGAAATCTTCATCATCTTCAACACTACCCGAAACCCTTTGCTCGCAACCATTCGACCATCCAACACACACACAAAACCACAGCCACCCGAGCCACCATCCCCGTTCATCACCACCTAAACACCAAGCACCACCAATCGCCAAGACAGCCACCACCCCTCACCAGTAGCCAACCCAAGTTCCATTTCTACCATCGCCAACAAACCACCACTCAAAAGGCAGCATCCAAAAACCTGCAAACCCACAACGGACAGCCAACCATAAAGCCACAATCAAAGTCAACACCATCAACAAACCAAAAAAAGAAAAACAAACAAAAAAAAAAGGGGAAAGATCTTTTCGGTCTTAGTCATATCTACGAGGTTAAGGTCATTTTTGAGTGAATCGGAGGTCGGAATTGAAAAGAGGAGGGGGAGAAGCTTCGGAAAGCAACAATCTTTTTGATTTTTGACCACCGGAGACGGCGTCCGACGTTGGTCGGAAATCGCCTGGCCGAGAGCCTTTGAAGGCTTTGAGTTTTTTTAAAAAGAAGTAGAAAAATGAAGAAATAAAAAAAAGGAGGTTTTTATAGCCGAAAAAAAAGGGATAAGAAAGGATCCGCGTGTGGACCCAAGATCCGACCCGGGATCCGCACGCCCAACCCGTAGAGGAGTGGAGACCCGCGTGCCTCTCCACCAGTTTCGCTGACTCGACCCGCTCTCCCTCGTCGACCCTACCCGCGCCTGGTTCTGGTGGGTCGATCCAACCGATCCCAGTCCGTGGAACCTCTTTGGGCTGACCTACTTGGGCTATTTGCAACTAAATCTTCCTTGGGTTTTAAAACCCAAACCATTTGGGTACATTTACTTCAATTTTAGCCATTTTTGATTTAATGCTTAGTTTTCATGATATTATTGTTGTTATTATTATTATTATTATTATTATTATTATTATTATTATTATTATTATTATTAATGCATGTTGTAAAATAAAAGTTTTGGAAAAATTTTCTTTTATTTGCATTTTCATTAATTATTATTATTAATTAGAAAATGTATTTAAAATTAATGAAATTTAAATTTTGGTAAATAATAAAATTTAAATTTAATAAAATGAATGTTCCGATGATGGGATGTCATGAAACTCACAAGTAGTGATTTCTTGACTGATCCCTAGGTGAGAAGAGTCTACTAAATGTTACCAGAGTATTGAGATATTTAGTATGATTTTTCAATAATTTAAATTTTTATTAAAAATTAAAATAAATAATTTATTTTTTTATTAAAAAACAAAGAAAAATAAATAATGAAATTTAATAATTAAACAATGTTCCGAGGATGGGATGTCGTGAAACTCACAAGTAGTGATTTCTTAACTGATCCCTAGGTGTGAAGAATTAACTAAATGTTACCAGAGTATTGAGATATTTAGCTAAAATTTTCAATATTGAGAGTTTCATTAAAAAAATCGAAATAAAGTTCTTTTATAAATACACGTGCATCTTCATTATCTGTTTGCATCATATGCATTTATAATAATTTTCGAAGCGAGTGTGAATTTTTCGATGATGAGATTCTATAGAACTCACAAGTAGTGATTCCTAAGAAATCTCTAGATGAGGAAATTATACGAAATGCTACCAGAAGTATTGGGGTACTTTGAAATAATTTTCAATACAAAAGATTTTCACTTATTTCAAATAAAAAATAAAATTTAAATGTTTCAAAATTAATACAAATAAAAAATGATTTCAAAATAAATGGAGTTCTTTTTAAATGTTAAATTAAGATCATTTTATTAAAACAAAAAGGATAACACGTGATTACAATGGTACTGTTTTTTAACTGGCGTCGTGGGGGTACTAATCCTTCTCCACGTGTAACCGTACTCCCGAACCCAATCTTGTTTTCGTAGACCCTTAAATTGTCTTTTTAATAAAACTTAATTAATTTTGAGATTTTGTTAAAAAGATAAATATTTTTAGGTAACCAATCACACCTAGTCAAAAAAGATTGGCGGCGACTCCCTTTGTTTTTAAATGTTTTCAAAATCGTCGAGCGGTCGAGTTTTCGGATGAAATCGTTACGACAGGGAGAATGTTGGCATATCCCTTGATCACAGGTTGACAAAATCTGGCTATTGCCATATATAACCTGTGATAATCAATGCCAAATAAATGCCAACACTACAATTGGTTATTCCTGCAAAACGATGTGTAAGTAATTCATGTTTGGATTTGTTTACATAATTATTTGAAGAGTATACATGAGAGGATTGTTACGAGCATAATATATTTGATACAAAAATGATGAATAATAGTTAAATATTCTCAGTTAATCATGTAATGATAGTTTATTAATGAGTAAAATAAATAAATACATAGATCTTTAAAAATAAATATTAATAAAAAAATTTAGTTTATTTTTAAAGGTTTATACTAATAAAAATAAATCTTAATAAAATAAATATTAAAATTACTTTAAATGTTTATTTTTAGTTTATTTTTAAAAATAAATATTAATTAAATTTTCTTTTTTAAAGAAATAGGAAAATTAATTTTACGAGTTGTAAGGTAACTCTTTTTTTCCTTCAGTTTTTATTTGAACGGTAAAAAACTTGTAGATTTCGCCTAACACATTCTTTTTTAATCCAATCTAAATATGGCTGCAAATTCTTGCATATATAAAAAGATAGATTATTACAAATGCATTCATTATACGGTTATTATGAAAAATACCTATAGTTTATATTAATATATTACTTCTTTAGAATATTTTATAATCACAAATTTAATAAAAATTATTTGTTAATGCAATAAAATTTTTGAATTTGACTACTTTTTTTTTTTAATATCCTATGTAAAATCGACTAAATTCATGGATTTTCTGGGTAGCCCAACCCATGAATGCCTTGCAAAGAATGTCCATAGCCAAATCTATCACCTATATATAAAACGAATGCCATTAAGGAGAAGCTGACACCTGTTTATTTTTATAGTTTTTTACTCCAACCAATAGCATACGGTCCAGTAATTCTACTATTTCCTACTTGTGAGCTGAATATATATATATATATATATATATATATATATATATATATATACACACTAGATACAAATCCACACAATGCTACGGATTTATTTTTATTTTGTAATTCTTGAAGTTAGTAAAGTTGATTATTATAAAAGAGTTGTTAGTCATAAGAAATATTTATTTCCTTCATATTGTTTAGTACAAAAGAGAAATATGTTTACTAAAGAAAAAGTTTATATATCAAACAAAATGTCTAAAAATAATTTTTTGAGAAATTTGGATCAGCTTGGATTAAAAAATACACAATACTTAAGTTAAATAGTATGACAAATGGATAAATTGTGCTAAAAACAAAAATAAGATAATGATGCAACAACAATAAAAAGTAAGAGTACAAAAATATATGAGTTTGTATATGATGCACTGACAGTGGATAGTTTCTATATACTGTCAATGCATCAGAGATTGACACCTCATCAATAGACCCTTATGGGCAAATTAAAAAAATTTATTTATATTTGCATATAAGGGCCTATTGATGAGGTGTCAACCTCTTATGCATTGACAGTGTATAGAAACTATACACTGTCAGTGCATCATATATAAATTCAAAATATATATACGGCATAGTGATTCAGATAATTTAACAAAGAGATAAGAAAAATTAGCTAATAATGCTTTGTTCATATTATTAATTAAGTGTAAGGTTTTAAATTCATCTGTAAACATTTTTATTTTAAGAATAACTAATAATTTTTTTTTCAAAAGCAAAATATATGCAAGTAATAAAAGCAAATAGATAAAAATATAAAACAATATCATAAAAAAAAACTAATAAGAAAAAGATTCGACCACGTAGCATGCAATGGTGGATCATAGACAAAAATATTATATAGGTATAGAAACTCCATAAAACAATAATAGGAAAAAGATTTGATCACGTAGCAAATAATGGTAGATCGGAGACAAAAATATTATATAGGTGTGTATATATGTGTGTGTATGTATGTATGTATGTGTGTGTGTGTATATATATATATATATATATATATATATATATGGATTGAACCTTTGCTTTGCTGCAGATATGCAAAAATAATGATAATGTAATAATCAAAACTATATTATGATATATTTATATATATATATATATCATATATCATATATCATATATACATATGGGTATACCAATGTTTGTAAATATATGTTTTTTCATAATTTATATAATATTAAATAACTATTTACTTAAATATATTTGATTTTTATTTTAATATATATAATATTAAAATGTTTACATTTTATTAGTTATCAAAATCAAATATATAAAAAATAATCATTTACAAATTACATAATATAAACGTAAATGTATTTTATATGAAAATTTGAAAAATATATATTTTATATGTATTTGAAGTATTATTTATTTATTAAATATTTGCCATGTGTCAGTTAAATAATATATTTGAATGTTGTTTTTATATTTTTAAAACTATTATTATTATCAATAAATATAAAAAAAATGTTTTAGGAGATTTATTATGTGGCGAGTGAAGAATCTACTATTGTGATTTGAGATTGATTTTATATAGCTAGTAAATTTTTCTTATTTAGTAAGTTTAGATCTCTTGGTGAAGATCTAATTTTAAAAAAAATCAGATCCAGAGAAATTGGATCTAGACTTTTTTAATTAAAAGTATCTAAATCAAGTAACTTTTGTGTTGTTTGATTTTTTTTTCTTTGCTTGATTTAAAAACAACTCAAAGATAAACGAATTTTATTTTTATTTTTTCTTAATTTTTTATTTTTATAATGCACCATTTGTTAGACCCTCTACCATATTTTTATTTGGAATTTTTTAATTTATGCACGGTATCATATTATTGCTGGAGAAAAAATCGATTATAAAGCATAACTGGAAAAAAATTTTAAAAATAAAATAAAATTAAAGAATTTAACTAAAAAATGAAAATTTAAAAATAAGTTAGAGGGCATAATTAAAAAATATTAAAAAACAGAAATAAAATGCTAAATCAATTGAGACATGACACATGGATCGTATGAGAGACAAAACATTGATGGTACGGGTTAGAAAGGTAAAAGAAAAAGTGTGGACAGCAGAACCAAAGTCAAGCCGGACATGGCGCAAAAATAAAAATAAAACAAAAAAAAGTGACAGATGGCAAGCAACAGAGAGCCTAGGAATATACCTAACAATCCTAAACACGATATAATTACAAAACAAGAAAACGATACAAATATAAGACACGAAAGTGATACTGGTTAAAATTAAGTAAAAATTATATATGAATATAGTAAAAGCTAAAAATAAGCTAAAAATAATATTTTATTTTTTTTGTGTCGACACGAATTTTGAAATGAAATTTTCGTATTTTATACGACACGAACATCATTTTATATGATACGAAAACGAATTAGAAACATGAATTATCACGTCTACCTAAGGACAAATATAATATATATATATAAACACAAGACATGCAACAATATTTTTCAAAAAAAATTATCCCATGTATAAAATTAAAAAATTTTATTGTCAATTTATAAGGTAACAGTCCTTTTATTCAAAGCAAAGAACACAAAAGCTAAAGGGACATATAAATGTTAAAAAAAAAGACAAATTAAAATATTAAAAAAAGACTTATTTTAAAAAAAAGGTTTTATCATAGTTGGGAACACCCCTGTCATGCACTAAATGTGTTTGATACTTTTCAAATTTTCTCGTCAAAAAATCCAAGGCTTCTCCTCTCAAATTTTCCTGGCAGCTTTTTGCCTTGGACCAAAGAAGCTTTTGTTAAAATTAAAAATTGTAAAAACTGAACAGATGTCAACTCATTATTCAATCAGATACTTTTTATATATAATTACAGAGATATGTATAGATATATATGCGCGCGCATATATATATATATATATATATATATATATATATATATAAAATCAAATCAACAGATATTAAACAATTAAAAAAACCCAATTTCCCAATTTTTTTACTTAAAAATAAAGCAAAGAATACAGAAAATAATTTGTATGCTATGGCTTGGAATAACAATATAAAAAATAAATAGACGTCACCCTATTATAATTAAAAATCACAACAAAAAACGTTTCTCACAAGAAAAAACCCACATTAAAAAAATCCAAAAAAGATTTATTTGTTTAGCTTAGTGTGTCCCTAATCTTATCTTCCCAAAGTCATAATAAATAAAAGGTTTATTTTTTAAAATTTTTTAAATTTTAATGCATTTAATGTTGCCATAAATAATTTAAATAAATTGTTTAATTTATTATTAGTTTTACATAAAGTTAAAATACAAAAAAAAAACACAAAGAGAAAGATATGAAAAAGGGAGTGAGAAAAGAATAAAATATTCAAACAAAATTTTTTGTAAAGAATTAAATCGAATATTCAAAAATAAGTTCTGAACATTTTCAAAAATTTGAATCAAATACCTAAAATATTTAGTTTGCTTCAAACCAAGTATTAAAATTCAAATACCTAATATCCAAAACAATTAAATCAAATTATAATTGCTTTTTTATATCTATAATTCTTCAAAATCTAAAAATTACAAAAACTATAAAAAAATAATAATTACAAATAACATAAAAATTCAAGAAAAGTTATAAAATTATAGAATAAACCAAGAAATTTCAAAAAATCATAATTTTTTAAAATTAAACACATAAGTGAATAAAAAATAAATTTACGATTCAAAAAATTTTAAAAAAATTCTTTGAATACAAATATCGAATGTTATAAAAGAAAAAATTAAACGAGAAATAAATAATTTTAATATTAAATGCTTAGAGGCAAACTATTTGAAATTTTCTAACCCTTTTTTTTTATTTTGATCTATTTAAGTTCCTAACTTTGTGTTAAAATTTTAAATTATTTTTTAAAAAAAAATAAAAAATTAAATTAAATAATTAATTAATAAATTAAATATTATCATTTTGATTTAAAAAATTAATATTTTAAAATAATTATTTTGATTTATGATCGTTTTTAATGAATACTATTTAAATATTATTTATTTAGACAAAAATCTCATGCGAAGCAGCGGCAACACACTAGTAGTAATTTTAAAAGTACAATATAACAAGAAGATATCATATGGAAAAGAAACGCTTTTTATGTCAACAAAAAATAATAAATTAATTTGATTTTTTATATGTTGATAAAAATTGTAACACTATTTTTTTATGATTTAACACAAAATAAATAGATAACAAATATACAAATTAATAATTTTTACTTTCTTTCTTTCAAAAGCATTTTTTTTTTGCCTCAATAAAAAAAAGTTTAATGGAATTGGAATTGTGGTCCTTGACCACTTCCTATGAACCATTAATTTGTTTTATTAGAAACCCCATTCACCGTAATAAGTTAACCAACAGAATAATAAAGGTATAAAAAGACAAAAACTGATTGATGGGAAAATTCTTCCAAAAAGAACCAATCAACCAAATATACTTTGCTTCAACAAGTTAAAAGACGATGAGATGAGAAAGAGAGACAGAGATTGTCGGATTGATTTCTTTTGGGAGATTTTGAACCCACTAAACGGTTCTTGAAAACTCTATGATATTCTACTCAAAAAAGAAAAGAAAAGAAAACTCTATGATATTAAGCCAATCTAATCATGCCAAATACAAGATCGACCCTCAAGCCTTCACTCCCTCCCATGCTTTGCAACCTTCAAAGATAAAAAGAAAAGAGCATATGTTAACATTAAGGTTGTCGTTCAAAAAGAGTGATTAGGCCGAGAAAGAATGATTAAAAATAGTCCCCTTTTTTCCCCCACAACTCACAAAAATATAAAGTTCTATTTCTTAATTTCCTTTTTTTTATATAATGAAAGCTTTTAATTTTAAAAAAAATGATAGATTTTGAAAATTTGCAAAGCTATTACATTTATTTATATATATATATAATCATTTTCGTCAATACTCAAAATCAAATTCTTCATTTTCTTCTTCTTTGGTCATATATAATTAATTTGAAATTAATATTTTTGTCGTACAAAACAAAAGACAAAATGACCATGTAAACATAAACAAAAACACACTTGAAAGATAAGCTTTAGGGATGATGAAATAAGGCATAAGAAAAAAAATTAGAGAAAATCGGGTTATTGCGTCCACAATAGTTAAAAAAAAGTAGTCTACAAGACATGCAAGGGAATCTTATTAAGATTATAAACATTTTTGTCGGTTAAAAACATTAAAAATTGAGGCCCCTAATCACCTTTTGATTAGTGGATAAATGAGACATTTGCTCCAGCTTCAAGCCACTTTCTCCCAATGCTGTTCTCCCATTAAAAATTATTGCCTCCCCATATGAGATCATCAAACATATTAAAATGGGAAGAAAAAAAAACAAAACAAAAAATAAAAGTTCTCCTACCCAATCAAAGCTTCTAACCTTTGATGATAAACCTTAATTATTATATCAATGCATATGCTTATGACTTTGGGGTTTTGTTTGCTAGATGTTAATAACAGTCTTCAAAGGTCAGTGTCATCAAATCATTTTTTCTGATTTTGTTCATGTCAAGCTCCAGACTGGATCTTGCCATTGTAATCAAGAGAAAATATTTAATAACTATATTTCATTGCTCCTATTGTTTTTCTTCCTGCCTTTTTAATTAATAATTGGAGGTGAGTAATTAAATATCACATCTCTTTAACCGTTGGCAATTAAATTGTATAATAAAAAAAAGGTATTTGCTTAATAACCAAATAAGCCCTCAACTTTTAGCCAAAATGGAATTCAGCCCTTAACGTTTTATTGCATGGAATTCAGTCCATAAACTTTTATTTAAGTGGAAATAGACCAAATCTGTTAAATGATACTAACTGCCGTTAGTTTTGTATACGTGGCATGTCACGTGGCAGCTAACTAAGCTATCCACGTCAGCTGTCACGTATGCAAAACTAACGACAGTTAGTGTTATTTAACAGATTTTGACTTAATTGCATAATTGTAAAAGGTTGAGGGTTTATTTCTATTGAAATAAAAGTTTATGAACTGAATTTCATACAATAAAACGTTGAGGGCTGAATTTCATTTTGAGCTAAAGGTTGAGGGCTTATTTGGCTATTAAGCCAAAAGGTATTCATTGCATCATTATCAGTAAAAAATTTTAACTTCATTCACAATATTAGCAGATGTGACATAACTTTTAAATATATTTAAAAAATAAAAAATTCATTAAAAAAGAAGCCGGACATGCTTCAATCTCCTAAATCCGTTTATAAGATTAAATATTTTTACTGTTAATTATAAAAACAAATATTAATTTTTTTCCGGCTATATTTTTTTTATTTTTATTTTTGGATTCGACTATTTTTTTAAACACCCAATGAACCAGTAAAACTTAGAAATTTATATGCATAATTTGCAGATTGAAAATGCAGGCGTTAGGTGTTCTATAATCATGCGAATTGCAAACACAATCTGATTCGAAATAACGCTTTATTTTGTTTTTAGGAACTTGGTTAAAATGAAAGAATGAAAATGAACGAATTCAGTGAACATTTGGATTTCCCTTGGATTTGACAGATCCAACATCAAATCTGTTCCATTAAATCTTTGATATTTCTGTTTACATATTGACAATTATGCACATAATTATGCATATAAATTATTATCCTATCTATAGTAAGTAGAGTTTTTGAACTTTACAAATAAAATTAAAATGGTGATACGTGTCTTTTAAAAATATTTAAAAAATAAAAATTAAATAAAATGAGACACGTGTTATTATCCTAACTCCGTTTGTAGAATTAAAAAATTCTATTGACGTTAGATAAGATAAGAATCCTATATATATTTCTTAAAACATTTTGAGTATTTTTATAAAGAGTTTATATATGATGTACTGATAGTGTATAGTTTTCATACACTATCAGTCAACCATAATATGACATCTCATATGCAAGTCTTCAAAAATAAATATTAATAAAGTTTTTAAATTTATTATGAAGGGCTTATACATTTTTAAACTTTGCTCATTAATGAGATGTCATCTTATAATGAATTGATAATATATAAAAGCTATAAACTGTCAATTCATCATATATAATTTCTTTTATAAAATTTAAAATTCATGCAATATGTATTAGTATAAAAAATTTTTAAAAATTCATTAATAACTTCTCTATTTGAAAATTAAAAAAATATCAATGAAAATCTTGGTTTTTTCTTTTTTTATCCATTGATTACATTAGTTAAACTCTACATACAACAATTAGGTACTTGTTACTGTCAGCTTATAACCTTAACACCCATGTTAAAGTTTATCTTTGGTTTGGGAAACATTCTCTGGCCTGAAATAAATATGGTATCAAATCACCAAATCATAACCTGGTTGGTAGCGGATTGGAACTTGATACAGGAAAATTAGAGATATGTGAATTAGATTTGGACTCAAGATCTGCAAAAAGAATAAAGATAAAGGGAAACAGGGTCGCTGCAATGCAAAATCAAGAGAAATCTATTAACTGATCGCGGGCCCAGGCTTTTGACCCCCAATGTCTCAATTGTACGCTGCCAAATTCTCCAAAAGTACCCACAGATTGGTTTGGTTTGTAAGTGATTTTACAATGACTTTGCCAACCTTACACTTACATTTTCAGCTAGCAGACAACATTCTAACTTCAAAGTCTCCACTTCCTGTCTAGCTAGCTTGCCTTGCCTTGTAGTCTTGTTTTTCACTAATTAGATTAGATTTTACATAAATTAGTTTTAAACTCGTGCGATGCATAAAAATATATGAATTAAACAATAAAGCATTAATAATATATTTTTTTGGAAGAAACATAATATAAATTATTATGTTTATTAAAAAGATAACATATGTAAATTTAATAATTTTTATTTGAAATTTGTATATTACAATACAGTAATATAAAAATATCATATATTGGATATAATTATGTAAATTTTGTAAAAGTTAAATCAAACTCATATTATAATTTATTGAATGAAAATAGTATATAAAAATTCACCATTTTTTTGATTCGAAAGGATTGAAACTTTTCTTGTCTTAAAATCAATCTCGTATACAAAATTTTTTAAATAGAGATTCTTCAATGAATTTTTATTGAGTTGGAGGGATAGTAAATGATTCTTGAGTATTCATTGCTATTTTTGAATGATGTGTCACATTACTTGATGATCTAATAGACTCCATATATGAAATAAAAGACATGAATAAAATACTAATCTACAATTTAATTTACAGTTATAACATATGTCATATGAAAATATAAGAAAGATCGTCATATTATATAAATGTATACATACTTATTTCAATAATTTTCGAGATATATGTTTATGATCAAAATGATACACTTTAGACACAGTAAACTTAGTGCTTCTTGTCTCAATATTATAGTTTGTTGGTCTTGTTTTGAACACAAAAATTTACCCCTGAGATTTTCAAATATCTCTTAAATTCTAGAATCTCTATTTTCCTAAATCATGTTCACAGACATATCATTAAATTAAATTGAATATTGGACGATATTAAAATAATTATTAACTAATCAATACCTTAAGGGAAATTTCATATATATTGTCAACATCTTTATTAATTAAATTCTTAGCTTCTTGAAAAGTATAAACATCACTTTTCTAAAACCAGCAAATGCCTCAATATTCAACTTGTACTTATAAGATATACAAAATGCTTCAATTAAGTTTTATATATATATATATATATATATATATATATATATATTAAAATTATAAAAAGGTTTTGTCATCATCATTGAATAATTTTTGTTTAATGTTTTAAATAAAGTAAATATAATTATTATCTACCTTAGAGTTGGATTTGGGACATTAACATTACATGAAGAACAATGAAATTTTTCATCAATTTCAAACAGTTTTTTGTTGCACTCAGATGGCATATAATACCAATAAAAAGTTGTATCAACTTAATTTTATAATAGTTACTCTACTGGTGAAATATTTTCCCTATATATATATATATAAAAATTATATATGATGCGTTGACAGTGTATAGTTTCTATACACTGTTAGTCAAGCATAAATGCTACCTCATTAATGAGCAAATTTTAAAAATGTATAAGTCCTTAAAAATAAATTTAAACACTTTATTAATATTTACATTCAAGGGCTTATGCATTTGTAAGATTTGCTCATTAATAAGGTGTCATTACGTGGTTAATTGACAGTCATAGCCTCTATACACTGTCAATGCATTATATATAAACCTTATATATATATATAACACAAATAAAAAATAGTTAATAATAATATATGTGTTAAATCAGATATATTTTAAAATTATGATGTTATATATTTTATCATTGAAAAACAAATGTTAATCTAATACCTTGAATAGTGTTTTTGTAACCAATTCTTTAATCTCTAATAGAGGTGTCCTATTTATAAATATTTGTCATGACCCGAAAGCCGCGACTTTCCTTTAATACTTATACTTTTCTTAGTCTACAAATTTATGGACTAAATTTTTCTTTTTCATTTTAAGGTTTGTATTCGGTGTCAGTGTAGTTACTATACTACCTAGGTAGCCTATAGTCATTTCATTTAAATATTAAACTAACAAGGACACGGTTCTTAGTTACATCCCGACTTGTTAAACAGAATATGTACTGTGCATCAATTTAAGTCTTACATGTAAACAAGTATTTTATAAGGAACATATACCTCAGAAGACTAGTACCAAGTCCATACACCGTCTTCGATGCCCACTTAGCAGCTCACATGGCAGATGTTAACTTCAATAGTCTAAAAGAGATGAAATTTAGTGGGGTGAGCAAAACCACGGCTCAATAAGATACTAATATAAATACAAAAGTAGGATTATACTGTCTTAACCGCAATGCTTAAAACTTGCAATGATGCAATTACAGTTAATCCTTTCTCATCGATAACATCTCATTATCACTTCTCATATTCACTTTTCATTTCATAATCATACTTCTGTATTCTATCATCCCTTATCAATTCTCATATTGTGGATCATGATCACAGTGGTACGAAGTCATAATTCTCTTCGTGTATTTCTATATTCATGTTTCATATCATATCATGACATCATATAGATGAAAATCGTTACCACTGAGTCATGATACTCCTCATATATTCTTCATGTCTAATTGAGATATCCTATCGAGTCACTTTACATTTAACAATCATATTCCCGTATTACATCAATTCATATTACTTATCGTATGAGAATTTATGATCACGATAGAGTAAGATCAGAATTCTTTTCATATCAATCTTATGTTCATATATCATATCATATCATATCATGTCATCGTATAGATGAAACATCATTAACGTCGAGTCATGACATTCCTCATGGAATTCTCATGTACTAAGCATATTATCATGTCAGGGTTTAATATGCAATTTATGTAACTTTACTGTACAAACCGCTATCATTTCATATAAATATCATATATACTTTAGAACATGCTCAACGTATGAATTTTCAATTCATTTTAAATTTTCCTTTACGGCATGATAAAAACATGTTCAATTTCAATTCATGTATTCATTTTTAGAGCATGTCTAAAACATGTGCGATTTTAAAACATTTTTCATATACTATAAATCATATCAGGTTTAGAGTTCATATCAAATCAATCTATACTCTAAACCGCATATCATTTCAAGTTCGACACAAAATCGTATATAAATCATATAAGTGTCGAAATCATTTATCATGTAGTTTTAAAACATATACTGTAAGTCATATCAGGTCTAGAGTTCATATCAAATCAAACTATACTTTAGATCGCATATCATGCCATGTTCGACACAAAATCATATATAAATCATATAGGTGTCGAAATCATATCTCATGGACTTTTAAAAACATGTTTAAAACATGTACTGTTTCAAAATATATTTCATTTCAAACATGTCTCATGTATTGTATAAATCATGTTAAGTCTAGAGTTCCAATAAAATCATACTCTAGACCTCATATCATATCGGTTAGAGACTAGGCTAGATCCCTATCATCTCTATCAATAAAGACTTAAATCACTGTAGCTAGCAGTGAAAATCATGTCATCGTCCCCTAGAAACCAACTAGGGCGCTATCTATGGCCATAGACCTCATCTCTCTCAGCCCCACTGATCAGGCGTGATTGAGACCTGTCCACGACTATTGTCGGACAAGTATCTCTGCCTAATGAGCAAAGCTCCAATTAGGCGGTTTCCACTATGCTTTATTGAATTTAATTCTTTTAGGGTGCTTACAGTCTCATAAAACATTCAAATCTTTAGTTTTCTTTTCAACATTATGTAAAGCATATGGTAAAATTCTGTATGAGGCTTCATATATCAAAAAATATATATATCTACCATATACTTTCATTTCAAAACAAATCAATACTTTATAGTATTCATATAAACATTATTAAAATGTTTCAAGTTGTAACAAGGCATTTTTAATGCAATGCAATTTAAATCACGAGTTCAATAGTGAACTATCATTTTCATCAACCATGTCATTCAATTATAACATTCACTATAATTCAATTCCCTCATTTCCATACTTTTGATTTCAATCAGATCATACCTAATAGGTAAATTCGATATTCACTGTGGTTCCTTGATATGTCATATTCTTTCTCCACAGTTATCGACTATACAATCACTTATATATTTCATTATCAATACTAGGACTACCATCATCAGTATAAGTCCTCTTAGCATCTATGAACATTTAGATATCGTATTTCTCTATAATCATCAAGATACTGAATTCTGCCATTACCAATATCACTATTCAAGATATATTCCAGAGTCGACATCGAGGGAATTGCAACTACAAGATTAATAGTCATCTATCAAATCTGTTTGTGGTCTAGCATATTGGCACTCATTCGAAATTCCAACTTGATGCCCAATTTCATTCACTATCACCAATCCAGTCACAGTTTTAAATCAATTTTCCTATAGCCTGTGTAATACCACACTATAATTATCTATAAAGATATCATCGAGTCCCAATTGGATCAGGAATTTATCCACTTAGGAGATTTCGCCAATTGCCACTATTAATAGTATTTTCAATCATTTCAGTCGTCTTACGACCATCCATATTACTGCCAAAAATCCCAATTCACATCTATTTGACATAGTCATGTATAAGTATACTTTTATGTAGATGTGTGTTCTATCAGATATCTACAAGGCATCACAATATATTTTTTTGTTATCATCATCTCAAACACAATACTTAAATGGGCCATTTATCATATCTCCCAAATTTCTCCAGGTCACTCATTCATTTAAATCGATCAGTGATTAGTTTGTATCGGAACTCGACCTCACTTCCAATAAGATTATATATGCATGTAGCGTACATTTATTAAAATTCAATATCACAACTATTCATCGTGTGCTACACGTCAATATTAAGACCACCTCCCCAAGTGTTGGCCCGATTATTATTTCTCGTATATTTGACAATGCAATGTATTACGATAAAACCATTTCAACACCAATCTCTTGCAATATCCGTATTATCATCTTCGGAATTATTCCAAGAATCTAGACAATCAGAAAATCCGTAATTTCTAAGATCATTACTCCGTCAATACTCTCACCATTTATTCGTTCAGCCATTTACTTAATCAAACCATTCCAAAAATTAAGTCTTTCTGGCAATATGTTAGTGTCCTTTTAATACTTGTCTCTTGATAATTCTATCTAATTCCATTTATACGAGAAAAACTTTGATCTTATTCATCACATTTTCCTATAAATTTTGGCAGCATAACGGCTTAATTTTTACCAAACCTCCTGCAAGGAAAACACAATTTATACTACAGCCGTTGATTCTCACAATTCCTACGTCTCTACTAAGACCCCCACCATCAGTTGTGAGTCTTCTTAGCATTTTTAACATCAGTTCAATCAATGCATTATGTTAAAAATCACAATTCCATTAAAATTCATTCCATCAATGCATCATATAAAAATCATAAATCCCACATACAATATAATGCTACTAATGTTTTATAAAAGTATCTTACCTATTCGCCAAAGCTTAACGCACTTTTTGATTTTCGAGCATTGCCGAACTCCATCATTCGTCTCATTTTCATTTTGCTACAATTTCAATAATTGACATATATTTTCATTTAGAAAATAATCCAACAATATCCAAATAAATTTCATAGAAATGTAGCGAAATCTTTTAATTTTCCTTACCCATTTCTTCCTCTTCTTCTTCTTCCTTTTTCTTTTTCCTTTTTCTTTTTCTTTTCTTTTCTTCTTCTTTCTCCTTCTTTCTCTTTCTCTTTCTTTTCTTTTCTTCTTTTTCTTTTCTTTTTCTTTTTTTTTTCTGAACTGGGTCGGTTCGGGTTGGCCAGTTCAGCTTCTGCTGGCCACTTCGATTATCGGCGGCCACCCATTTCGCTGGTTCACGCTTCCCATCATTGGCCGGTGTTGCGAGGATGCCGGATCTGGTCTCCGTTTTGCCCCATCACCGGCGACGACGCCGGATCTAGGTCCGTGGCTCTCGGCTCCTTTCCTTCCTCTTTTCTCCTTCCTCCGTCGATTTCCTCTTCGCCGGTGGCTCCTCTCACCTTCCCCTGGTCTCCGCCGGTCTCGTGGGGGGAGTGGCGGTGCCAGAATCGACCGCACCGCCACTTTTCCTTTTCTCTTTTTCCCTCTTTTCCTCTCGGTTTCTCCCCGATTTTCTTCTCTTTTTTCAATTCAGGCCGCCGTCGGTCGCTTCTCCTCTTCCCCCTCGTCTTGCCGGCGATGCCCCTCTCTCCTTCCTCCTCCTCTCTCGGCCGGCAGGGGGCCGGCCGTTGCTTGTCTTTCTCCTCTGTCTATAACAGAGGAGAAAGAAGCTGGGAATCGGGTTATCCCGATTCCCGCTTCTTTAGTTTATTTTTTTTAATTATAACATAATTATATTTATAATTATATTATTAGTAATATATATTTTATTTTAACAATATATATACTCTTTAATTTTAAAATTAACACATAAATATTTCATATATATTTATTTATTTATATACATAATTGTATATAAAATATACACATGTATTTATTTAATATAAAATAGTATATATATCATTTTATAATATATACTATATTTCATATGTATATACATATGTATTTATATAAAAACATATCAAAATATATTTATATAATCTAATTATATAAATATATAATATATGCATATTTTTTTTTGGATTTCTTAATATCCATTTAATTTTTTCATTTTCATTTCTTATCTAATTTGGATTGCAACTTGTCCAAATTAAATTTTCTCGGATATTTACTATTTATTTGGAAATTCTCGATTTTCACAATATTGCATTCTCATCCAATACTAATCTTTTTTGTGGTGTGCGATGAGATTCGATGTCAGAATCTCGTTTACATAATCTAAATATAAAAAGTAAAAATTTCAATTTTTAACTCTTAAGATGTGAGAGCCATGTATTCTGGTATTGTTGTACATGTAGGAATACTCACCATTATTCAATTCCTGTGTATTTCGCAAGTATAACCTAATACAGTCAGGTGAGCTACACGGGCTCGACAGTGCTCGGTTAGACGTGAGGCAGTACAGATATTATTTGGGGAATCCAATAAGCCTACGGTAAGAATCTGAAACTTAAAATCCTTTATTTAGATCATTTTTGATAAGTGTGCCAATAAATTAGAAAATGACGATTAAGGACATAGTCCAGATGAATTTTTGTAAATTGTGGTCAAACTAAATGGAATTTTGATCCACTGATTAAAGCATGATATTCTACATAAAAATAGGTTCTAGGTTATGTCAATATATATATCGAAACGGTGGTAAAATCAAAATTTTACGCCATTGGCTTGGTATGGGTATTTTCGTAATTTCACCCTTACGACTAGTCGAACTTTAATGAAACCACCATCATTCATAAAAACATGTTTAATAATAATATTTAATGATAATATATGAATTTTTGGAGTTAAATTAACTAGTTAGAAAAATTATAAAAGTTTAAGGGCATTAATATCCAAAATCTTTATAACCAAGGGCAAAATGGTCATTTTATTGTTTGGGCAGCTTCTAAAATTTTCTACACACTCTCTTGGCTAGCCACACCTCATCATCTTCAACCTCTCTTCTAAAACTCCATAGCCATACCTTGTGCTCATCAAAAATTCAATGAAAACACTACTTAAACTCACTTAAATTATAAAACTTCCTTCTACAAAATTATTCTACACATCATTCTCTACAAACCCATATCCATAGCTTATTATAAAGTGGACAAAATCAAGAGGAAAGGGACCATATACCATTCGGCCAAGGTAAGACAAAATCATGCTTTGATTTTCTTTAAGTTCTAAGGTTGCTAAATGATAGATTTAAGGTTCCTAAGCATGAATTTAACCTTGATTGAATTAAATCTCACTATTTAGTGCCCTAGGGTTTCGACCATGATGAAGAACAAGGGGAATTTTGTGTTTTGATGCTTAAAATGGTGCCAAATTAATGAGGAAGCATGTTTAAGCTTGAATGTAAGGCTTAATTGTTGAAATTCCATAAATTTGGCTATAGGGTGCATTCAACCATGGCAAGGGGAATAGGTTTTTGTGCTTCATTTGATGAATTTAGGGTGCCATGAGATTATAGAAATTAAGAGGAGACTGTTCGTGAAGTTGGAATTAAAATCAGAGTTGTGTAGGCAAAGTTGTGTTTTACTACCGATGTAATTTAGATTGGGTTAATATTTTCTACTAAAAATGTAGTAGAATTTAATGAAGGAAAAATTATTAAAAATTGAATTATGGTGAATAATGGTGATTAGTGTAATGTTTTGCAACTCGGGAGTGTTAATTCGCAAGTGGTGCTATCGGTGATATCGATTGGAATAGACAGGTAAGGGATGAGTGTGTAAGCTGTAGGGATACGGTGAATGCATGTTTTATTTCAAATTAATTTTATGAAGTGATTTGGAAATTACTTGTTTTGGAATTGGTGAAATTGTGGATACTGGCTGGATTATAAACTGTATTTCTAATGCAAGAGGGCTAAGTTAGAAACAGCCGTTATTCTGCTGGAATTTATAGAAATTTTGAGAAATTAATTTTAATATTTTTAATTGATAGAAATAAATAAATTTTCAAGTGGATTCCATGAGATTTATTAAAATTGCATTATTTGATTATTTAATAAAAATAATATTTAAATATTCATGTTATTGAATTTTAATTACATGAAGGCACCTGCAGATGTTTATTAATGTTCTACATATAAATAAAACGTTTTCAGAAAAGAATACTGAAGTGTGAATATTTTATGAATTTTTATTCATAAACTGAATATATTTTCAATATATTTATTTATGGACTGATTGAAGATATTCACAGTGGAATTGATTTCATATATGTTGTTTCTATTGTATATCTACTATTTTGAGACTGTTAGGCCCCGTATCATGCTCACGTGTCATGTGTACTATTATTGTTATTGTGATGATAGATCCGCCAAGTCTTCAACTTCCACTAGTGGCACCTAGCAAGTGTACAATGTGGATCCTATAGACTATGGCCATATGTCTCACGTGTTTATTCATTTTCCTTTTTCGAGATATTATTATAGTATGATATACCTTGGGTGTTGCCTGGTCTCTACTATATTTATTACTGTTTATTATATTGTTTTATTGAATTGTTGGCTCGTACTAAATTGTTTACTAATATTAAGCTTTTTAGATATTGTTTAACAAACTGTTTACCATACTGTGTTTACCGATATTGAGTTGAATAATATTATTGAAAAGAAATATTTACTTATTTATTAAATTATTTTGTTATGTGATTTCAATAGCATTTTATATTATTTTAATATCAAATTCAACTTATTACTCTCTATAGTCACTTCTAGGAGTCGGGACACGATAGGTATTCAAAATATCTCCTATACTCCATCCGGTTTCCTAGCCGACTATAGTATCCTTCCCGATTTGTACCTTAGTACACTATTAGGGATTAAACGTTTTTTTGGGATATAGATTTCATAGTATTAGTCTTTACATACGATTTTTTTACTGAGCACATTAGCTCACCCCTTATTTTTTCACTTTACAGATTATTTGCAGTGATCATGTGTGTGTGTGTGTATATATATATATATATATATATATATATATATATATATCGTTCCACTGATTTCAGCTGTGCTATCGTTCCCTAAGGCAGTTTTAATCAAATCCTAGAGGTATATTTATTTCTTTTTATATGTTTAAACTTATTTTATACAGTACTATAGTTGTATAATTATGTACAAGGGATGTAAAATAATGGTATAGTTATGTAAATATTGATAATAGACAAATAAAAAATTTTAATTACTAATATGATTACTGTTACAAGTGAAAGTGAATAAGAATAAAGACATCACAAACAGCCCAACCAATCACTGTTGTGTGTGTGAAATATGATATTTACTGTATACTACGGGACGTAATATAAGATCCATGAGTACTAAGCATTGATGAAAAAAATTAATAATTATATACAATTTATATAATAAAAATGGAGAAAAATAAAAATTTTAATATAGATAGATATAGATGTTACCTTTTAGACAATTAAAAAAATTTAATTGATAAAAGTTGTAAATATATATTTTATATTTTGTAAAGTTGTAGATATATATTTTATATTTTGTAATATTAATGTAAAAAAAGAATGATTACATATTAGGTATTAATTAAAATTATTAAAAATATTTAAAAAATTAAAAAAATGATGTTATAGTTTAAAAAATTGTAAAAAATTAATGGTACTCATTAAGCGTAACATATTGTTATATTATTGCATGTTATATACTATATTAACCATACTGATTTTAATATATAAATATATATAGATGTTATCTTTCAGAAAATAAAAAATATAATTGATAAAAATATATAGATATAGATATTATATTGTAAATCTTAAAGTACAGAGAGATTAATGATATGTTATTTTTATTTAATTTTAGTCTAAATATAAATATAAATGTTTATAATTTAAAAATTGAAATAAATAATTGATTTAAAAATATTGTAGACACCTAATTTTGTCCCATTTATTATTATATTATTTATTTATTTTTATTTTTATTTTTTTTATATATATGGTTTGTCTGTCTTTATTATATTATTGCTATTAGTATTATTTTTAGTTTTTATTTTTATGATTATTATTTTTATATGTTATTATTATTATTATTATTATTATTAATTAATATTATTATTATTATTTTACACTTGCCGCCAGCCTCCCAAATCTACCATCAGTCCCATCTCATTTAATACCCAAATCTGCCGCCCACATTACCGCCGGCGACCAGCTCTCTCCCAGTCTCGAGCTCCACCCAGCAGATTTCTACCTTTCCCATCCCGTGAATCCCGCTCCTACAGAACCTATGGATTTGGTGACTCTGAGAGGCTACGGTAAGAGCTCCAAATTGGTTTAAGAAGACCACCAAGCAATGGAGAAAGGGGCCCCCGAAAAAAAAAGAAAGAGCAGAGACTCCAAACATCATCACCGATTCCCAACCATTCGACGACCACCAACCCCTATCACCACCGCTATAAGCGTCCATTACCATCACCAACCATCACTCCAATCATCGTCATCACCACACCACCCAAATCCCCCTAACTCAGATCCAAAAAAGTCCTTAAATCAAGACCTCCCTAACCCAGATCTAAGAATTAAAAGCCTTTACCGTACCTGAAAAAAAAGGAGAAACAACCCAGAAGCAAACCAACCACGACGCAAACCGAGTCAAAAACCCAGATCCCACCAGATTTAAAGCAAAAACACAAAAGAGAGGAGCTTTCGAAGATGGTCAGATTGATGAAAATGGAAGTGTTTTTGGCTTAAACGAGGCTTGCATCGGAGTAGAGGAGAAGGAGAGGAGTGTTTCTAGGTACCGGAAAGAGACAGACGCAAGGTAGTACACTGTAGCCGGCAATAGTCTGGAGATGGAGAGGCGGAGAGGATTTTCGGGATTTTGAGCTTTTAAGGAAGAAAGAAAAAAGAAAGTAAGTTAAAAGGGGATAGGGGTCGCCCGTGGCAACTGAGAAAAAGGAAAAATAAAAAGGGATCCGCGTGCGCACTCGACCCGACATGGAAACCGCGACCCGTTCACGAACTCGCCCGCCCACGAGTTCGCCTGCCTGTGGGAGGCGAAGCAGGACCCGCATGTTGCTCTCATTCGCTCGCTCGTCAAAAGAAGGAGAAGTGAGATCGCTCGCCTGAGAACAGAAAACCAAGAACCGACAGTTCGCCCGCCCGCGAAGAGGAAAAGGAATCCGCGCGACCCGTAAGCTCGCCCGCTCGTGGAAAGAGGATTGGGATTCGAGGGTTGCTCCCAAGTGACGCGATTGAGACCCGCGACTTCGCCCACCCGCCAGTGTGAAGAGACCAGATCCGTAAGTTGGACCGCCCGCCCAAGGAACTAGATCAGCCCAGGAGCTCGCCCGCTCGATGTGTTCGCCCGCCTGAGTAGGGTATATTACCTTTTCTTCGTTTATTCATTTTGTTTTATATAACTATTTGTTTAGGCATTTTGATGTATTATCATGGTAAAAATAATGATAATAATAAGCAAGTAAATAAATGGAATAATATAATCAATAAAAATAAAATGGAATTCTCCCGAGGATGGGATGTCATGAGACTCACAAGTAGTGATTTCTTGACCGATCCCTAGGTGAGAGGAATTAGCTAAATGTTACCAGAGTATTGGGATATTTAGCCAAATTTCTCAATATCAAGAGTTTCATTAACATAAAATCAAAATAAAAATTCTTTTCATAATTCCATATGCATCATAAAACATATGTTAGCATCATGTGCATAAATAAAGGAAAATAATAAATGGAATTCTTCCGAGGATGGGATGTCATGAGACTCACAAGTAGTGATTTCTTGACTGATCCCTAGGTGAGAGGAATTAGCTAAATGTTACCAGAGTATTGGGATATTTAGCCAAGTTTCTCAATATCAAGAGTTCCATCAATAAAATCAAAATAAATAAAATTTCCTTTAAGTTCCATATGTACTGTACATCTTTTATAAAATGGTATGAGCACTACCGAAGATGGGACGTCATGAGACTCACAAGTAGCGATTTCTTGACTGATCCCTAGGTGAGAGGGATTATTTCAAACGTTACCAGAGGATTGGGATATTTGATTTAATTTTTCAAGAAATGGTGTTCATGTTGATTTTCATAATGAATCCCTTTATAACAACAATTTTTTCAAACAAATACGCTAATTTTTCATAATCAAAAGCCAAGACTATCGTATTAAAATTAAAGGATAACACATGGTTATTATGGTACCGTTTTTAACGGGCGTCGTGGGGGTGCTAATCCTTCCCCACGCGTAACCGTACCCCCGAACCCAAATTTTTGTTTCGCAGACCAAAAGATTATCTTTTTAATAAAACTTAATTAATTTTGAGATTTTGTTAAAAAGATAAACATTTTTAGGTGGCCAATCACACCTAGTTAAAAAAGATTGGTGGCGACTCCTTTTGTTTTTAAACGTTTTTTTCAAAATCGTCGAGCGCGAAGCCGTTACGACAAATATAATTGATTTATTTTGTATTTTTAATATATATAGGGAGAGATTTTTATCTTTTTAAAATTTTTAAAACGATAATTATTTAGTACGATAAATGCTACATGTCAAATTTATAGACAATCCACATAAGAGTTTTACTTTGAGTCAACTACTTATATATATATATATATATATATATATATATATAAGATGATAAAATTGTAAGCATGCATGTGTCACGTGATGCAGTGGAAGTTATTTGGAGAACCATAATGTGCTCAAAATTTGTTGCTTTAATTTTCTTCTGTACCCATTTCCCTCTTATGTGATAACCGTAAAATTTTCACTGTTGAATATTAGAAATTAATATTAAAGAAAATAGATAAATGGAAATAAATAAATATAATTATGAGATAGGAATATTAGTGAATATTTCGTGAATTGAGGAAGTGAAGGATTGGGAAATTCGAGTGAAGAAAATTAAATTGGAAATATGTATAAGATGAGAAATCATGGAAAATAATGAAAGAGGAAATTTAATTTAGATAAATGGAAATCCAAATTAAATAAGAAAATGAGAAATGAAAGAGAAATATATTTATATAATTATAAATTATATAAATGTATTTTTATATAAATACATATGTATTGAAATACTGTATAGTATATAGTATATAGTATATAGTATATAGTATATAGTATATAGTATATATAAATATACATTGGTATATATTGATATATATATTATTTTGTACATTTAAGTAGTACATATGTATATTTTATATGTATATATATATATATATAAATATATACATATATGAAAAATGTAAATATTGATTTACATTGAAGTTTGAATATATATATATTGTAAATACAATATATATTGCATTATTACATTTATATAAAAATATATATAAATGTTATGTAATTTTAAAGTAAATAAATATACATATATATACTAGATATATATTTTAATACACAATATATATCCTTATATATAATATATATAGTACAATACTATATATAAAATAATATTATTATATGTATAATATATATATGTGTGTTGTTATATTATATTTATATATATTATATAAATATAATATAGTATATAAATATAATATAGTGTATTATATACAAAAAAAAGAGAAAAAGAAAACAGAAGGAAAGAAATCGGGAGAGACCCGATTTTGCCTCCCGAGTGGAAGTCGGCCACCGTCAGCCGGTCGAGTGAGGGAGAAAGGAGAGGAGGACGGCACTGGTGACCGACGAAGAAAGGAGAAAACGGAAAGAACCGGCCACCGCCACTGCAACTGAAGCTTTAACGGAGGAAGAGGAAGAGGTAGAAGGCCACCTGAGAGGCAGAGAGCGGTGGAGGAGGAGCGGCAAAGAGGGAGAAGAAACCGAATGTAAACCGAGTAGATCCGCCGTTGTGCCGTCGATTCGGGATGAACGGAGGCCAGATCCAGGTTCGCCGTGGCGCCGGCCAGTTGAGGGGCCACTGAACTGCAAGAGAACAGGCCGTCGGAGAAGAACCGACAGTGAGGGGAGGTGACCGGTTCGGCTGGGAAAGGAAAAAGAAAAAGGAAAAAGAAAAAGAAAAGAAAAAGAGAAAGGAAAAAGAAAAGGAAAAGAAAAAGAAAGAGAAAGAAAAGAGGAAAAGAAGAATAGAGAGAGAAAAGGAAAATTCTCGAGAATTCGAAAATTACGGGAAATCTCGAGAATTACGGGAATCGATATGAAATCTCGGAAAGTGTTAAATTATTTAAATAATTATGAAAAAATTCTAAATTTTAGAAGTTTAATTTCCAAAAAATTTTCTCGATAATCGAGCAGATGGAATAGGGCGAGGTGAACACGGGCACGACCTTCGAGAGGCAGTCGTTCACCCGAGACAGGTAAGGGAGACATGTGCAGCCTGTAAGGATATTTGGCACACATGTTTTAAATTATGCATTTAATTTTATAAATGCTATTGATAATGATTGGTTGAAAAATTGTGGTGATTTACCGGTTGAGATTTAAATTGTATTTTTCATGTAGGAGGCTAGCCAATCGGCAACCGTTATACTGCCAAAAATTATTGGAAAAAAATTACTGAAAATCATAATAAACGATTTTTCATTACGAGAAACGATTTCCAACCGCGAAAATCGAGAAATCGATTAGTTTTCATAAAACATGAATATACTGATAATTAATTTTAAAATATTCATATTTTTGAAAATGGTGAAAAAGGAAATCACCTAAATTTATCCCGATAGGTGATATTTCACGTGAAACGAGGTGAAAAATGAAAAGGACCAAAGTGAATATTTTAATAATATTTCTTCAAATATTCACTTGATTTTATAAATAACCTTTATGGGTTCAGTTGTGAAAATAAGTGTTTATAGAAAATTCCATAAAGGTAATTAAAGATGGAAAACAGTGTTTTGAGACTAAAAGGTCTCCGCATGTGTTTACAGAGAAAACACTGGACGGGAGTGTTGATTTGAAAAATAAATATTTTAATTTTCAATAAATCATAAAAATAATTTATTTGAATCCCGATAACTTTGAAAATTATGTTTTCGATAGAAATCACGGAAAAGCGTGCGTATATATTTTATGGTGAAAAAGGACAGTTATGACCTTTTATATTTTACAGTGATTATTTTATAAACTGTTTTCATCGTATGGAAAATGTGATTTATACTGTTCTATAATGTTTAGAACATTTTCGGGAATGATGACCCCAGTATGAATATTTTATAAATTGTTATTCATAAGATGAAAATATTTTTCTTATGAATATTTGTGGATTGATTGAACTTATATTCAGTAAAATTGATTTCATAAATGGGGTTTATATCACGTGTTTACTATTTTGAGACTGTTAGGCCCCATATCATGCTCACGTGTTACGTGTTAGTGCTGATAGATACTGATCTTATTATCAGCGTCCCAGTGGACACCTGATCAGTGCACACTGAGGACCCCATAGACTATGGCCATAGATCTCATGTGTTTCCCCTATTAGGGATGATATTATTATAGCATGATATATTTAAGGTGTTGCCTGGTCTCCATGATACTGAACTGAAAGCTACAGTATACTGTTTACTGAATTGGTAGCTATTGTTTATTGAGTGAACCGTATCAAGATATTGTTTTACTGATTTGCAAAATACTGTTTTACCGAATGGTATTGTATTGAATATTACTGTTTTACTGAACTGTAGGATACGGTTATTGAACTAAAGAGAAATTAATGTTTATTCAAAAAGAATAACATGAAATTATTTCTAAGATAGAAATAATTGCAGAAGTGGTTATCCAATGACTTGGATATTTACAGACCACTGTACTGTCACGTGTTTTTAATTGTAGTGAAGGAAACCACTGTTTTATTACTAAACTGTCACGTGTTTTAAATTATACTGAGTGAAAAGAAATAAGTGGTTTACTCTGTGAAAACAAAAATTATATCGTTTCGAAAACAAGGAATATAGTACTCTCTACAGTTGCTTCTAGGTTTCAGGACAAGACAGATATTTCAAAATACCTACCTTACTCCATCCGGATCCCTAGCCGACTGTAGTATCCTTCCTACATGTGAGCCTAGAGCCTCTAGGAAGATTTAAAGAAAGTGAAAAATTATTTTCAGCATATAGGTAGCTGAATATTAAGTGTTGCATATAACTCTTTTACTGAGCCGTGGTTTGCTCACTCCCCAATTTTAACATTTCAGATTTTCGGTGACTGTGAGATCTGACATATGAGCATTTCGACTGTGCATTTGGAGACATTGCGACAGCTTGATTTATAATATGAGGTATGATCATTTATTTTTTGTATTTAGACTTACTTTCAGTACTACTTTCTTGAGAATTAAGATAGGGGATGTAATTGATATTACGAATTTTATATTTAATAGTTAAATAAATATGAAAAGTGAAGTATCACAGATAGCCCAACCGGATAAGTTATATAGAAATACGTGAAAAATGTGGTCACGGGATGTGACATCTTACCTTCTACGAACCCAGAGGAATAATTTTTTTCTTCCTGTCAACGATCAAAGATTTGCCTAGATTTCATAGTGTATTTGTTTCATATCAAATTAGTATAAACTACAAAAATTATCATATTGAAATTTGTAATGAATTGTGAATACATTAAATATAAACAAATTTTTTAGGCTTTATCGAATTTATATATAATTTTTCTTAAATTTTTTTAACATGTTTCATTTTTTATATCGTGTCATCATTGTATGGTATTGGTATATAAATTTATCGGCTTTAAATGTATTTATTTTCAATTGATCTATCCCGTGGTTTAAAGCAAAGTTACACTTTGACTAAGATGATGATGATCATAATTTTCACTGAAAATATTAGTAGTAATTTTTTCCATTTTTCTGACTAAGGATATTTTGGATTCATCGCACTTCTGATACAATTACATTTAACACACACACACAAAAAAATTGAATTGCATTATAGGTGCATTTGTAATGTGGCCAATAATAGACAATAACTCCCCCTGAATGCAGCTTACAACTTTCATTGTTTTATTATGCTCTCCAAAGAGCAACTCTTCTCAAAACTTCAAAAGGTGCTAAATTGAAATCCTCAGAAGATCCAACTATAGGAGAACAAGGAACAGAGAGCTTTCCCCCCACCTTTGGGCTTTAAGAATGCTAGTAAAAAATAAAATTCCCTACTAGAGAGTAGTCGGCACGCGCAATAAGGAATGTGAATATGACATTCTTGGGACTTGGGAGGAATATCCATATGATTGAATTGATAGGATGAGACGAAAAGATAGGCGCTCGATAATGATTCTCTTATCATTATTTTTTTTTAATTTTTAGTCCCAAACGAGATTCTCTTACTTAGAAGAAAACTCTCAACCATGCAAACTGACGATGACAACGTCCCAATTTGTTCCGAAGAGGATGATCTGAAGAAGAGAAGTGTAAAGAGAACCAAAAATGGGGAATTCAAACAAAGTGATAATGAGACGCAAGAAAAACAAAATGCTTTCCTATCGTATAGAGATTCCCTGATGGGGTTCAATGATACATCTGCTATTTCTATGATCAGTCACCCGACCTTCATGGATGAAGATTCAAATACTGAAGGTGAAGAAAAAGATGATATCCGTACAATCCTATTATCAAAGGAGGAGAAAAATCGCATAAAGAGACCATGGAAGAATGCGGTCATAGTTAAAACGTTTGGGAAAACAGTTGGTTACAATTTCTTGTACCCAAGAGTAAAAGCACAATGGAAACCAACTGGAAACATGGATTGCATAGATCTGGGACAAGATTTCTTTCTGTTTAGATTCACAAATACTAAAGACTTCCACAAAGTCATTTACGGAGGTCCTTGGTTCGTAGGGTCATATTACCTCACTATAAGGATCTGGGAACCAGGTTTTAGACCGAATTCATCAACAGCTTTCTCCACCACAGCAATGTGGGTGAGACTCCCAGGGTTGCCAATAGAATTCTTTGGCAGACAAATTCTTTAGAGGATAGGCAATCAAATTGGGACACTTCTAAAAATTGATACTTGCACAGAGCATAACACAAGGGGCAGATATGATAGATTCTGTGTTCAGATTGACTTAGACAAACCCCTCCTGTCCAAGATAAGAATCGGCAAACTGGTTCAAGGGATAATGTATGAGGGTGTAACTTTGTGCTTAAATTGTGGTCTCATTGGTCACAGAAAAGATATATGTCCAACTAATAAGAGTGATGATGCAGACAAGCACTGAAATGTTGATGCCAACAAAGAAGATACGCCTCAAAAAGATCAAACTGATCCAATAATGGAGGAAATATCTGATGAGAAAACAAAAGAAGATGAAAGTTTTGGCCCTTGGATGATCGTATCTAGACGAAAACAAAAACCAAACAAGTCAAAAAATCCGAGTAAAGAAGAATCGAAATTAGAGAGGAAATTGGATAAACTCGACCCGAATGGAAACACCCACCTTACTGTGCATAAAGGAAAGAGTAAACTGAACGTTACCATAAGAGACCTAGACTAATGGATACACCTTCATCAAAGTCAGAACATAGGGTAAAGGAATAAAAGGAACTACAACAGCTACAAAGCTCAATCTTCAATGCAAGGCACGTTCCCAATAAAACCATCGATTACAAGCCAAGGAATAACCCAAGTGACTCATTAGTTTTTAACTAGATCAAAGATCAAGATATATTTAGTTTCAATGGTAAACGCAACAACTAACCAGATCTTCATTTTCATCCTGGACAGAGCTCAAACTCAGGAAACACAAACCAGACATCCCATGGACCCCTTGCCAGAACAATTCAACAGCCTAAGCTCTTTGTTTCTCACGGTGAACGACAAGATCATTTGGTTCCCAGAGGCAATGGAGATCATCATGGGATTCAAACAAATGCCATCAAACTAGACAATGGAGGAGCTAGTGGAGGCTTGGAACTACTTGATAATGGCCATCGATATAGAAGATCATCTCCCCTATCTTCAAGTCGTAACCAAAATGATGGACAAATTCATGTCGAAGAAGGTAGAGAAACTACCCAGTTTCCTTAACATCCCCATGTGGTTGATTCAATTGGATACAGTGAGAATATTGAAGCTGAGGGAAGGAATAGAAGAGGCCTTCTACTTAACAGCACCACCCATGTCCAACCCGATAACAATGGTATTCAGGAAGGAGATCAATCCAACTTACAGGGATCCAATTCACAGCATGATTTTCCTTCCACAAAGACACAATATGTCGGGCTTGATATGCTGGATGCAGTCAGGAGAGGTCCAGGCGATTCCGGAACTAGCCAACTGGTTCCTCAATCAATCCAAACTTGAAGTGTTTCCAATACGGTGTCTCCTTTGGAATGCAAGAGGGGCAGGCAATCCCAACTTTCATCGAACATTCATGGAACTGACAAAAATCAATAATCCAAGTCTAGCTATCATTACAGAAACAAGAATTTTTGGTGAGAAGGCAGAGAATACATGCAAATCTCTAAGATTTGATGGATTCTTCAGGGTCAATGCAAAGGGATTTGCTGGAGGAATCTGGTTGTTATGGCATTCCTCTGAAATCAAAGTCAACATTCTGTCATCTTCTCTTCAAGCATACACGCTACTGTTGAGGTATGTGATCAGTCCATTCTTAATTATAATGTTTCACGAACTCCAAATTCTTCTTTGTTCTGGTTACTATATGCAATCTATGCTAGACCTCAATTTGAATTAAGAAGAGAATTATGGAAACACCTTACAGACTTTGCTTTAGATGTTAATCTTCCATGGCTTATGATGGGGGATTTCAATGAAGTCTTGTGTGACTCGAAAAAATTGGGAGGAAGACCAATTAGTCAATACAAAGCTAGACTTTATAAAGACTGTATGAACAATTGTGGAATGTTTGACCTTGGTTTTGTTGGTTAATAGTTCACATGGACAAATAAAAACCACTTTGGACAGATTATAAGTGAAAGACTGGATAGAGCTTAGGCAAATACTGACTAGAAGACTTGTTTCCCAAACTCTAAGGTCTAACATTTAACAAAAGTAAAATCTGACCACAATCCTGTTTTACTTGATACAAACCCATCAAAAATGAAATTTTGAACTAGACCTTTTAGGTTTGATACTATATGGTTCACACATTTAGATTTTATAAAGTTAGTTAAAGACTCTTGGAATGAAACTAACCATAAAATCATTAAAGCCACAGCAAGTTTCAAAGACAAAGTGACTGTACGAAACAAATACACCTTTGGAAATGTATTCTATAAAAAAAGAAGGATTAAGGCTAGATTAGATGGTATCTAGAGAGCACTTGTTAGTGACCCTAACCCATGGTTAATCAAACTATAGGAAAATTAGAAGCTGAATTCCAACACTTACTTAGGTTCGAAGAGGAACTGTGGGCTTTGAAAGCTAGGGTAGATTGGATTAAAGATGGAGATCGTAACACAAGATACTACCATATTAGCACTATAAACCATTGAAGAAATAATACGATTTTAGCTTTGAAAGACTCAATGGGAAATTGGTATTATAGAGCAGAAGAGATAAAATCTATTGTTCATAACCATTTCACTAAGTTATACAGTTCCAAAATGAATTATTGTTTGAAAGATGAGTTGCTCTATAGTAGATTTGGTAATCCACTACTGAAGAGTGAGAAAGAACTTCTCTTAGCACCTTTACAAAAATTTGAAGTCCATAAAGCAGTATTTGGAATGAAACCACTCAAAGCTCCAGGACCTGACGGTCTACATCCCATTTTCTTTCAAAAATGTTAGGGGGTAGTAGAAAAATTTGTGTGGAGATTTACTGAAGAAGTATTTAGTACTTACCAAATCCCAGAAGCCATAAACTCTTACTTCATTTGTTTAATACCAAAAAATAAAAGTCCAGAGTGCATCACTCAGTTTAGACCAATAAGCTTATGCAACACCATTTACAAGATTATCACAAAAATCTTGGTAAATAGGTTAAGACCTTTTCTCTCTAGATGTATCCACCCTTTCTAATCTAGTTTCATTGCTGGTAGGAAACCACAAGATAATGTCATAATAGAAAAATAGGTAATTCATTACCTAAAAAACAAAAAAGAGAAGCAAGGAGGTATGATGGTTAAGATAGATTTGGAAAAAGCCTATGACAAGATTGAGTGGAGTTTTATCCATAAGGTTTTGATGTTCTTTGAATTCTCGTAACCTTGGATAAAGCTTATCATGTCATGTATAGCCTCCTTCTCTATGACATTACTTATCAATGGTGAACAAAGTGTTAAGATTTATCCATCTAGAGGCATTAGGCAAGGAGACCCTTTGTTTCCATATATCTTCATACTTTGCCTTGAATATTTGTATGTGAAGATCATGGAAGAATGTGAAGATAAAAGATGGGAGCCAATCCAATTATCAAGAAATGGACCTAAATTAACACATCTTTTCTATGCTGATGATCTTATCCTCTTAGTTAAGGCGACTAACAAAACATGCAACTCAATGAAACAAGTCCTTAAAAACTTTTGTGATATCTCAAGACAGTCCATTAATTTAAGCAAATCTATGATCATGTTCTCAAATAACATGGAGGAGACAAGGAAAGAAGAGCTTAGTCAAATTCTAAACATGCCCTTTGGGGAAGATTTTGATAGATACCTCAACTTCCCTCTAAAAAATGTGAGAAAAGCCTCAAGCTACAATTTTATTATTGAGAAAATAGACCAAAAACTTTCAAGATAGAAATCAAGAGTGTTGTCCTTTGCAGGTAGGATCACTCTGACTAAGTCTACATTAGGTGCTATCCCAATGTATTATATGCAAGGTGCTTGCATTCCTACTAGTACTTGCAATGAGATTAATCGTATTTGTAGGAATTTCCTTTGGGGGTCTTCTAATGAGAGAAGGAAAATTCATCAGGTAAACTGGGAAACTGTCATTAAACCTATAGAATTTGGAGGACTAGGAATAAAGGATATGAATAGACTTAATGAGGTTAATATGGCCAAGCTTGGTTGGACTTTCCTTACAGAACCTAATAACAATTGGGTGAAAGTCCTCAAGGCAAAATACTTTAGGAATGGGGAATTTAAAAGCAAATCTTGTTCCCCTATTTGGTCGAGAATGCGTAAAGGATCTGAAGTGATCAACAAAGGACTTAGGTGGATTATCAAATCTGGGAAACAAACTAGGTTCTGGAGGGATGAATTGGACTGGCTTGGGCCCCTTTGCAGATATCATTCATGGCCCTTGGCAGGAACAAGATAATGAACTGAAGGTGTAGAGTCATAGGTGAAAATGGTATGTGGAACCTCAACTGTCTCACTGCTGTTATCCCTACTCAATTGAAAGAAAAAATCACAGCAATTCCATTCCAAACTGAAGGAGACAATTTTGACAAAATTTTCTGGAAAAATAATCCTTTAGGGACCTTTACTTTCAACTCTACTTACAAACTTGCAAAAGATTAGCTTGATTATTATAAGGATAGATGGAGACATGTGTGGAAAACTCCAACCTTGCCAAAGATACAACATTTCTTTTGGCAGCTGAGATTACAGAAGATTCCCACTAGGCAAATCCTCCATGAAATAGGGCTGCAAATCCCCCCTTTTTTGCCCCCATTGCAATACAGAAATTGAAACCCCTCTACATTGTGTAAGGGACTGTATACATGTCAAAGCCTTATGGCAGTGCATTAAAATTCCTAATGAGATGCTCCCCTCTTTTAATGATGAGTTGGATGATTAGATCTTGGCAAATTGCATAAATAAATCTCCTACAAATCTTGGTAACGTTCCTTGGAATGTTTGCTTTTCATTCATGGTTTGGAATATTTAGACCAGAAGAAATACTTTGATTTTCAAAAACACTCTTGAATCAAATCATAGGTGGTTTCAAAGGGTTCAAAATAATATTAAAGAATACTGGGTAATTGTTGGCCCCCAAGTTTGTTGTACAGCTTTTACTGTTATAAACCTTGGATGGAAACCACCACCTCTGGATTTTATAAAAATGAATTCTGATGGTTTAGCAAGAAACAACCCTGGTGTTGCTGGATCTGGAGGCCTGTTTAGAGATCACTATGGCAACTAGAGAGGAGGTTATTCTTGAAAACTTGGTTTTGCCTCTAGCATTGCAGCTGAACTTTGGGGGATAAGAGATGGTCTTCAACTCGCACTCAGGCTGGGATTTAAAAAATTGATCATGGAAGTGGATTCCATGGTTGCCTGCAGGTATGTGTCTAAAGGAGTTAATGATGCACATCCTTACTCCGCTATTATTTCTTATTGCAGGGCCATCATCCTGAAGCTGGAGGAAGTCAGAGTGACACACATCTTCAAGGAAGCAAATAGTTGTGCAGACTTGCTTGCAAAACAGGGAGCAGACATGAATGAGTATTTTGTATTTTATGAAGAGCCTCCTGATATGTTAAGGCTCAGTTTATTTAATGACTACAGGGAAATTGAATTTCCCATACTGTTACGTGTGTAACTTTTGTATTTAACTTTCAATTAAAGTTCTATTGTTCATCAAAAAGATAATGATCATTTCGCTCTTTTTGTAATCAGATTGAATGCTTCTGTAAATAAAACCATAACCCTGTTGTGGAAATTCGACATAAAACCCCAAATAATTATAAAAGGGCATTTTAGGAACCCAAAAGTACAAATAAAACAGAAAACACATTTTTCGATCTTCAAAGTCCAATCCTTGAGTTTTTTTTTCTGTATACCTGTACTTCAAAAACTTTTTTTTGAACAAAAAAAAGGGCACTTTATGCCTTATTAAGTAAGAGTACTTTTAAACTTATTTACTCAAGTAGGATGTTTTACTTTTAAACCATATCGATGTTGTGTAAGATTTTTTAATCCATGTCATCAATACCATGTCATTATTCCACTTTCTATTCCATCTTATATTTCACTTCAGCATCTTCTTCCTATAATCTGTCTTCTTTCTATAATCTATCAACCTTTTTTTTCTCTCCTTAAGCAATAATTGCATAAATCATTCTTGAAAACAAAATATTTTTGCGTTTAATATATAGATCTCAAATTTAAGGAAAAAAATAAATCATTTTGAAAATTGAAAGTGCAATTTTAGCCGGGCTTGTATTCAAAATTCGGGGATCACCAAATACTATACCGACAATACCATTGTTTAAAAATATTCAAAGTCTCAAGAAATCTTGAATTTGGATTTAATGATTTTCTCAAGACTAGAATATAGAAGGCTAGGCTTTCTTTTGACTGCTTCTTCAGTATGGGATTTTGATAAATTGCTTTCTTAAATAAATATTGAAATTATACCTAAAAGCAATAGCAGCGGCTGAAGCCGAAGCCTGAATGAAAGTTTGTTTTTCAAATAAATTATTTTTTCCTTTCAAGAAAAAAAATTGAAATTATACAATCACACTTACCAGATCCCTTAGATTAAAAAATGAAAATAAGATTGTGCTCATGCTTTAATTTCTAAGTATTTTGATTCTTTGAGATTGATTTTTGAAGAAAGGAAAAGAGAGACTATTATGACAAAGATAGTAATGAAGTTGTTGAAGAGGAACAAAGCAGAAGTTATTTTTTATATGGAATGGAATGCTGATGTGGATTATAGCTAAGTCAAAGTACCTTTCTTTGGGAATAAAGTTTAAAAGTACATTGTACACACAAATTTCGAGTTGAATATTAGACTTGAATAATTTTGAGAACAAATATCAATTTTATTTATCAAATGTGAAAGTTACAATATTCTTAATACAAAAGAAAATCCTCAAATTCTTTTCTTTGAGAAAATCTGCTTTAAGGGTTTCGATGACTTGATCTTAAACAAACGGAGTTTCAAGGGTTTCGATGACTTGATCTTGAACAAACAGAGTTAACCTTATTTCGTATGATAAAACAAGATCAAAGAACAACATCTTGAAATTTCTTCAAATGTTCTTGGAGTTCTTCAATTCGTGAGAGCTTGATGCTTGGGACTTTGGAGATGCTATGAGTTATTCAAAATCTTTTTCTCTTTTAGAATTGGCCAAAAGTTTTTTATGGTTTGGAGGAGCACTATATTTATAGTGCTTGAGTGATAGAGTTCTAAAAGAACCAAATTTCTTTAATTTTATTTTTTAATTATTTTATTTTAATTAAGAAATAAATTGCTTAAATTTGATTAGCCAAACCAAGTGAATTATCTTTAAATTAATTATAAAATTAATAATTTGGTAATTAATTCTATAATTAACTTAAAATATATCATTAATCCACTTGACAATATATGATTTGTCACTAGAAAATTCTTTAATTATTTCATTAAAAGAATTTCATTAGACATGTGACCATTTGCAATTGGGTAAAAATTTTTCTCCTTCTTTTATTAGAAAAATAAAATTGTAAAGTACCTTTGATGAGGGATAATATTAGCTAGGGGCATTTCAGTCCTTTAACTTTCGTGGTTGATCTGACCTTACGAGAACTCATGCAGAATTGACGTGTGGCTATGTCAGCCCCGCCCTCATCATTACTCTGAACGCCTAGTTCGGCGTCTGACATGCCAATTTCTGTTCAGGTTTCATCGACCACCTCGGGACCGAACACTTGCCTGGGGAATAAGCGTACGTGTGAAAGTCTTGGCGGGAAGGTGACGGGGCACCTATTAGCCGACCTGTATCATTGGACAGACAGGTCAGCACGATGCTATTTGGCCACGTTCCACCACCTGTACTAAGGTCAATGACCGAGCACGTAACCTCTTGTCTATAAATAGCTCATCTAAGCTTATGTTAGGGGCATAGAAAAACTTCCCTTTCTCAAAACCTGGCCATTCTCGACAACAACATTTGGCGCGCTAGGTAGGGGCAAGCACACTTCCAAGTTGCTGTCAAGAATGGCGCCTAGAAGGAGAGTTGCGGAGTAAGAGGAATCGGCTGCGCCGGTTGGCCCAAATACCACACCCGATGATCAACCCAACCAGCCCACCTTAAGACCACCGCCTATAGCTAAACAATTTGAGCAGCTTTCCCAACAGTTAAGAAACCTTACTGAATTGGTCCAAGCTCACGTTCTAACACCCTCACCAATCCAAAGGCCATCATCGAGAAATGACATCGACCAGCCTAACCTCTCTCAAACACCTTCACCTCCGAGAGAAGAGGTAAGTGCTAGCACCTTTTCCCAACTAAAAGTCGTGAAAAAAGCCAAAACCAAAACCCAACAACCCATTCCCGACTATAAAAGAAATCCCCGGAACACCTCTTCGTCAGCCCCCGTATCCCAAAATCATACTTGTGACCGGCTAGAAGCGAGGATGGAAGCGATGGAAAAGCAAATACAAGAAAAAGGGTAGATTCATATAGACAAACTGAAGCTGTTGGAAACCTCACCGTTCTTGGAACAGATCAATCGTGCACAGGCCCCCAAAGGTTTCAAGATGCCTACAATAAAGGCATATGACGGTACATCCGATCCTTTTGACCACTTAGAGCTTTTCCGTGCTAACATGTCCATACAGGGAGCGGACGACCCATTGATGTGCAAGGCGTTTTTTGTTACCCTTAAAGGGGACGCACATGCATGGTATTCTGGTCTAGCACCATGGTCTATAAGCTCATTCAAAGAGCTCGATCATTCATTCTTGACTCACTTCATTAGCAGTAGACAAGCTAAGAAAACTATTGTGAGCCATATGGCAGTCAAACAAAGGCCCGGAGAATCGTTGAGGGAATATGTGACGAGATTCAACGCCGAAGCACTTTAAGTCAAAGACCTGGAGCAGTCAGTGGCAGTAGCAGGCCTCATGAACGGCCTCACAAAAGATGAGTTTCATTTCAAGTTCTCCCTCTCTCTGGAACCCCCAAAACCCTCATAGAGCTCTTACACAGAGCTGAAAAATATATCAACGCCGAGTAAACTATGTCGGCCAGGTTGAGCACAGAAGACCATAAAGACGACCAACAAAGCTACAAAAAGAGGGGGAGAGAGGTCGAGAAAGATTAGGAAGGTAGGAAATTTGGTAGATCAACCGGATACTCGGTCAGGAGAAGCCCTGAAAGAAAGGGCTACCAAACTTACACTCCCTTGAACACTATAAGGGAAAGAATTTTGATGCATATCAAGAAGGATCCTCAGCTTAAGTGGCCAAGGCCAATGAAGTCGAACCCACAAAGGGTTAAAACGAAGAGGTGTGCATTCCATTGCGACCACGACCACATGACTGAGGAATACACCAACCTCATGAATGAAATAGAGAGCCTAATCATAAGGGGCAGCCTGAAAGGTTCATACTGAATGAGACGAAGCAAGGCTTCGGAAGAGGAGGATACCAACAACGGAATTTAAACAACTGACCCAGGCAAATTATGAGAGGCCTCGAGGTGTGAGGAACACAGGCGACAGGGGTCCAGGGCAAGACCGAAGTGAAGAAAGGGCAAGAAATAATGAAAACAGATCTACATCCAGAATAATCAACATCATAGCGGGGAGGTCCCCAGTTTTTGCAAAGAAGAAAATCGATCAAGCTACTATCAAGATCGTAGACTCCATGGCCAAAAAACCTAGATCATGGAAGGACGAGCCCATATCCTTCTCTGCTAGAGATTTAGAAGGCATAGAATTTCCCCGCGAAGATGCTATAGTTTTCAGCGCGGTCATCTACAACCATGTGGTAAGAAGGATTTACTTCGACAATGGAAGTGCTGGTGATATTCTCTATTATGAAACTCTGAAGAAAATGGGAATCAGTGATGATCAGCTCAAACCATATCCTACACCGCTGGTCGGGTTCGGCAATGAACAGGTCACGATGGTTGACACCATAGTCCTCCCGCTAACAATGGGCACAGAACCTAGAACGGCTACGGCGATGGTGGAATTCATGGTGGTTAAAATCCCTTATGCCTACAATACCATCATTGGCCGACCTAGCCAAATGCAGATGAGAATGATCGGATCGACTCCGCATCTAAAGATAAAATTTCCCACCCCTCATGGGAAGGGGGAAGCCTAAAGAGACCAAGTGATGGCTCGAAGATGCTATATGACGGCGATGAAAACAAAAGGGAAGGCCCAAGAGGCTATGACCATAAAAGTCCCCGACCAGCAACCTGAACAAGGACTCGACCGACCACAATTGATAAAAGAGCTCATCAGTGTCCCCTTTGATCCAGAGGACCCTACCAAACTTGTGCAGATCGGCTCTACACTAAAAGGAAAAGAAGAATTAGTACAACTGATCAGGAAAAACGTCGACCTGTTTGCATGGAGGCCGGAAGACATGCCAAGAATAGACCAAAGGGAAATGGTCCACTGCCTTAATGTGGATCCAGAAGCCAAACCAGTGAGACAGAAGAAAAGGTGTTTTGCAGTCGAAAGATAAGAGACGATCAATGAGAAAGTGCGAGGCTCCTTAAAGTGGGATTCATCAGAGAGGCCTATTATCCGAAGTTGTTAGCCAACATAGTAATGGTGAAAAAGCATAACAGAAAATGGAGAATGTGTGTTGATTTCACCGACCTGAATCGGGCATGTCCTAAAGACAGTTTCCCTATACCAAATATCGACAGATTGGTCGACAATAGCGCAGAACAAAGGTTACTAAGCTTCATGGATGCATATTCTGGATACAATCAAATCAGAATGCTGGAGGTGGACAAGGAGAAGACCTCATTCATTACAGAAAAGGGATTATACTGCTACAAGGTCATGCCTTTTGGTCTCAAAAATGCTGAGGCTACTTCCCAGAGGCTGGTCAATAAAATCTTCAAGGAACAGATCGAAAAGACCGTAGAAGTCTACATGGACGACATGATTTTAAAAAACAAAGAGGTCGAGACACACTTGCAAGACTTGTAGGAGGCATTTGAGGTCCTCAGGAAACATAATATGAGGCTCAACCCTCTGAAGTGTGCCTTTAGAGTAACTTCGGGAAAATTTCTAAGCTTCATGGTCAGTCAGTGAGGCATCGAAGCTAATCCAGAGAAAGTATAGGCCATACTGGACATGAAACCACCGACCTCAGTGAAAGAAGTACAAAGGCTCACGGGTAGAATAGCTGCTCTAAACAGGTTCATGTCCAGGTCGGGCGACAAATGCCTCATGTTCTTCAAGACTTTGAAGAATGTATGTGAATTCAGATGGATTGAACAATGTTAGAAAGCCTTTGAAGAACTCAAAGCCTTCCTTTCCTCCCCACCAGTACTATTTAAACCACGGGTCGGGGAAACGCTATATTATACTTGGCTGTGACTGAGCAGGCAATCAGTTCGGTCCTAATAAGGGAGGAGTCCGGGATCCAAAGGCCAGTTTATTTCACCAGTAAAGTACTGCAAGGGGCTGAGCTCAACTACTAGAAAGTAGAGAAGCTTGCTTTCGCTCTTGTGACCTCGGCCAGGAAGTTGAGACCTTACTTCCAATCACATGCAATCACCATACTGACCGATTAGCCCCTCAGGCAAATCCTCCAAAAACTCAAACTGTCCGGAAGACTAATCAAATGGGCAGTAGAGCTCAGTGAGTATGATCAGTAAATAAGACCCCGATCATCCCTCAAATCGCAGGTGCACACAGATTTTGTGGTGGAGTTTGTATCAACAGAGCGAACAACCGAAGGGACCCACAAATGGAAGAATTGGAGGAATGGAAGGTATGGAAACTTTATGTGGATGGATCAACTACCAATGAAAGAAGCGAGCTCGGGCTTATTTTAGTCAGCCCTGAAAATGTAAAAATACAATATGCCCTTAAATTCAATTTCAGGGCAATGAATAATGAGGTCGAGTACGAAGCAGTTATCACGGGGCTGAGGTTAGCCAAGGAGTTGAAGGTAGAAGAGCTAATTGTCGTTAGTGATTCTCAGCTAGTGGTAAACTAGGTGAACAAAGAATTCGAAGCCAAAGGAAAATCCATGATTAAATATCTGGAAAAGGTCGGACTGTTGCTCTCAAACTTCCAAGTGAAGCAAATTCCAAGAACTGATAATGCCCTGGCTGATTACTTATCCAAGTTAGCTACGGGTTCTAACTTGGGCCTCATGCTAGGGGTGGTAGTGAAAGTGGTGGAGCAGAAAGCCATAACTAAAGAACAAGGAGTAGGACAGATTGAGGAAGAGGAAGAGTCGTGGATGACCCCCTATGTAAGATTCTTGACAACAGGGGAAGAACCTGAAGACTGGAGTCAAGCCAGAGCATTAAGAAGGAAAGCACCGAGGTACACCCTCATCGACAGAAAACTCTATAGGAGATCTTTCAGTTTGCTTTATCTTAGATGCTTGAAATCGGTCGAGGCAAACTATGTTTTGAGGGAAGTCCACGAAGGAATCTATGGAAGCCACCTCGGCCCAAGAGCCCTTGCACACAAAGTACTGAGACAAGGCTACTACTGGCCCACGATGTACAAGCACTCGATCGACCTGGTGAGAAAATGCAGCAAATGTCAAAGGTTTTCTCCCATTCAGCATGTTCCCTCAAATGATCTCACCTCGGTCACCAGTATTTGGCCATTCATGCAATGGGGAATGGATGTTCTAGGGCCCTTCCTGCCGGCCACAGGACAAAGAAGGTTTGTCCTTGTCGCCATCAATTATTTCACAAAGTAGATTGAGGCCGAACCCCTCACGACCACCACAGAAAAACAAGTTCAAAGTTTTTGTTGGAAGAATATTGTCTGCAGATACGGGCTGCCAAAGGTAATTATTATAGATAATGGAAGACAGTTTGATAACCCCAAATTCAGAAGTTGGTGCGAAAACCTAGGTATACAACTACAATTCACCTCGATAGCACATCCTCAGGCTAATGGGCAAGCCGAGGCGACTAACCAAACAATCTTAGAGGCCTTGAAGAAAAAATTTTATGATAAGAAAGGGGCATGAGTCGACCTGCTACCCGAGGTCCTCTAGGCACTAAGAACCACCGTTAAGGTCCCAACAGGGGAAACCCCCTTTAACCTCGCATTTAGGACTGAAGCTGTGATCCCTGTGGAAATAGGCATGCCAAGCTTACGCATACAATTGGACACCAAGCTCGAAAATGAAGAAGCACTGAGAAATAACCTAGACCTCTACAAAGAGCTAAGAGACCGAGCATTGGTCACAATGGTAGCCTACCAGCAAAGAGTGTCTGGATACTACAATAAGAAGATTAGAAAGAAGCTAATCAGACAAAGAGTTTTGGTTTTGAGGAAGGTGGAGGCTTCAAGAATAAACACAGCTGGAGGAAAACTAGCCCCAAATTGGGAGGGACCTTACATGGTCAAAGAGGTAGTCTGAACAAGAACTTATAGATTAAAAGACATGGACGGCAAGGAAATTCCCAGGACGTGGAATGCTGATAACCTAAAGATTTTTTACAGTGATCGATCGATACAATGTCTTCTGGTCAATTCAATTTTAAGTCTTTTATCCAACCTACCTAAGCTCAATTTAATTTTGCTTGTTTTTTATCAACTCGGCCTATTGTTGACTAGGCCCACACTGTGTAAGCAATTTATGAAATAAAAGTATTGAAAGAGCTGATCTTTTAACAAAACGAAAATGAGCCGCAAAAAACCATTAAAGTACTACATAATGCCTAGGAAATTCATAAGTCTTTACAAAAATCATAACAATAAAACTGTTTCAATACAACTTAAAAGAAAAGAAAAGAAAAGAAATCAGGTAGTAGCATCATCTTGGACATCAACATCCCCATCCTCGGCTTCGGCTAGAGTGGCAATGATGGCCTCGGCATAAGCACCATCATCCTCTGCAGCTGGAGGTTCGTACTAGACTATCTTAAGATTTTTGAGAGAGATCATTGACAGATCCAGGTCGGGTACACGTGACCGACCTCTTGAACAGCCAAGGCAAGGTACCCTCACCCCTTCCGCATTTGCTCGCTTCGCCACCTCATCAAATTTAGGGGTATTTTGAAAATTGGCCAAGGCCCCTAAGCCGCGAGACGTTTGCCCTCCTCCTTGCTTTCCTCAGCTCGGCCCAATTCCTACTTCAATATCTCCACCTTTGCCTTCAGCTCAGCCACAAGCTGCTCGAACTCACGCTCTTGGCTCTCCAGCTGCTCTACTCTCTTCAAAAGTGTATGACACTTCTCACGATAAGAGCTGTAGTCCTTGTGCAGCTTCTTCACCTAGTCTTCAGCCCTGGTAGCATAGGCCAAAAGCAAGCCAAGCATGATGGAGGCTGGCGTTAACGTTCACCGAGCAGGGTGAGTTCATCTTATCATTATCTACAAAAAGGAAAAAATGAACTAAGTAAAATGAGGGAAGAAAAAAGCAAAGTAGAAGGGAGAAGAAAGAGAGTTGACCTACGGGGGGGAAGCATGGACTTAGCCAACTTTCACGCCAGGGACACACTCTCGAAAGCGTTGTCTGATAGGGCAAGTTCCACTGTAAGTTGCACATTTTTTTAGACCTCGGCCTCAGCCTCTAGAGTGTCAGAGACCTCTTCCACATTCCTAGTCCTCTTGGGGGAGGGCTCACTCACCTCGACCTCTGTTGTTTTCTACTTAGACTTGGTTTGTGTTTGAGTCTGTCGAGTTTGAGGAGGGGGTGGTTAACTAGCACCCACGATAGGAGGTTGAGCTGCAGGCTGAATATAGTAAAAAATGTTGAAGCGTCCAGACATATTTGCGCCAAAAGAAAAAATAGAGTTTAGTTAACAGCTCGGCCAATAAAAATAATGGGAATACCAAGACAAACTAGTTACCAAGTCTGTCTCGAGACCCGAGATGTGTCAAAACTTTATGGGAAGTCAAAAGTTTGGCATCTAAGAGAATCCTCCCGTAATCCCTCAACTTATTTATTTCATAGTAGGCCCTAAGCTCCTCGCCAAATATGTCACTCACATCGTTAGCCCCCTCTCTCATTTTACCTCGGTTATTAGTCACTTCCCACTCACCAAGGCTAATCAAACTAAAAAATGAACTTTCTAGATTTTATTTGATGAAGGAATATTACTGAACAACTTCTTATGAGGACGAGCTGTGGAATAGTACCAGCTCTTATCTACAGGGCTGACCTTTATGGAGAAAAATTATTTGAATAACTTAAGAGTCAAAGGAAATCCTAAACCTTCACATAAAACTAAAAAATCGATGATGTGACGCCAGCTATTTGGGAGCAGCTGAGAGGGTGCAAGACCATAGGAGTTTAAGAGTTCAACTATGAAAGGGTGAAGAGGAAACCTTAGGCCGGCAAGAACGGCATCACGGTAGACCCATAATCTGGTTTTACCTTGATCCTGGGTGACCCTATCAATACTACGAGGTGGATTTATCTTAAACTCTGGAGAGATATATTGACCTCGGCAAAGTACTTCCTTGTGAACAAGTTAGGACATGCCTCAGGAAGAGCCCCTCCTTTCAGAGCCCTCATAACAATCAAAGAAACTTGACGAGAGGTAGAAGGTTTGCCCTGGAGTTGACCGAGGTCGTGAATCTAGACCCCAGATGCACGAAGGCTATCCTCTAAAGCCTGCTTTTCTTCGGCTGGCATAGGCTCGAGCCATCACAGTGCCCTAGACCTATGTTCTAACAAAGGCTCAAGTGGATCAGCTGAGGCCACGGAAGCCATGTCCTCAGACACCTCGGCCTGTTCATCTTGACTATTTAGTCCTAACCTAACTTCGAGCTCGCGAAAACTATCCGAGCTATCCCTACTAGGAGGAGTAATAATCTCTACCGAAGAAGAAGACATGAGGAAGAGGACTTACCTAAAAAGCTCAGACTTATAGGGAGATCTTGGAGAGACTGGAAGCGAAGCAGAAACCGATAAAAGGAAACAGACAGAACCTTGTCGAATGAACAAAATATGAAGGGGACTCCTCCTTATATAGGAAGGTCGTGGTAGGCGAAAGGTCGCCTAAGAAACCTAAAAAGCCTACGCAGGATTCAGGAGGAAAAGTCGCCCTTGGATGACCTTGGAACCATCTAGAGCAAATCTATTTCTACGGTCAAGATGGAGCTATCTCAAATTTAGTAAATCGAGGAAACGAAACTTTAATGTTTCCCATTTCCCTAACTACCTCGTCAAAACTGAACGAAGGGGAACCTAAAAGACTTAAATTTACTTTCCAGAAGGGTCCAACCTTTTGTCTCTCAGCCACGCAATCCACAACTCCCAGCTCGGTTTGCCAACATGAAACCCTCGAGCTCATCGACCGAGCTTACGGATCGACTATAGGGAGGACAAAATGATGAGGGATAATATTAGCTAGGGGCATTTCGATCCTTCAGCTCTTGTGGTTGATCTGACCTGACAAGGACTAATGTAGAGCTAACGCGTGGCTGAACGCCTAGTTTGGCGTCTGACATGCTGATTTCTGTTCAGGTGTCATCAGCCACCTTGGGATCGAACACCGCCTGGGGAATAAGCGTACGCGTGAAAGTCTTGGCAAGAAGGTGACGGGGCACCTATTAGCCGACTTGTATCATTGAACAGACAAGTCAGCACAATGCTATTCGACCACATTTCATCCACTTGTACTAAGGTTGATGACTGAGCACGTAACTTCTTGCCTATAAATAGCTCATCCAAGCTCACGTTAGGGGTAGAGAAAAATTTTCCTTTCTCGAAACCCGGCCATTCTCGACGACAACAACAACCTTAATTTGGGAAAAAACTCTCCAATCCATCCTGCATTTACTTTCATCCAAAAGTCGTAGGGCCCATGTGATGTCTCTTGTAACCCGTTGCGGTATGTGCATTTCCTTGTATAAGAAAAGATATGAGAATCTTTTAATAATTCAGACTCTTATAGCCGGATCTTCAAATCCCAATCTTTTTGTCGGTAGTCGTATATTGCCTATGTGCATTTCTTCGTATAGGAACAGGCATGAGAAGAACCTTCCAATCCTTCTGCATTCAATCAAGAAGTCGTAGTGGTAGGACCCAGGTGCTATTCCCTGCTGCCCATGTGCGCTTCGCACAAGAAAAGATACGAGATTCCTCAATCTTTTCTGCTTAATGCTTTCCATCCGAATGTCTTAGGCCCCGTTTGGTTGCTCGCCAGTTGGCAAGAAAAAGACAAAAATGCAATAAAATTATCATCTGGTCCTGCTTTAAAATTTTTTTATTAAAAAAAATATATTTTTATTATTTTTAATTTTATCGAAATAAATTTTGTCGTCATCCAAACTAACTCATAATGCATAAAAAAGACGTCAGAACTCTCAATCTTCAAATCCCACTTCTTCTGCTTTCAAATTTCAATCCAAAAGTCGTAGGGCCCGCGTGCTACTCCCTGCTGCCCATGTGCATTTCTACGGTTGCAGGGGACTCGTTGACTCGAGTAAACTTTTTCAGCGGTAAATGAGTCGATTTTTTTGCACCGAAAATGTTTGTAAGGATTTTCTCCGCTTATAAATACGACACCCCAAACTACTACATTCTCATTATCTTTTCATTTTGTTAAATTAATCGAAGGCGCAATTTTGATACTCTATTTCCTTTGATTCTCTAGCTTCTATTTATATTTTTTTGTAGTTCTTTCAAATATGGTAAGATTCTTTTTTTAATTCAATGCTGTCGGAGTCGGTGTCAAATTTTGATTATTAGATGCGCAATCAACTTATCCATTATCGATATTAGATCCATAACTAACTTGGATCCAATTTTGGTTTTGATATCAAAAATAGATTCAAAGGCTTTTTTTTTTAAAATAAAAACTAGATTCAAGTTGATTGTGGATCTTATTTTTCATTTATTAATAACTGAAAGCTAATTTATTCATCTGAATTCCAAAGACTTGTGCATTAATTGTTGAACGTCTTTCTTGCTTTTTTGCTTGTTTTAATATAATTTTATTCTTATTTCTTTTCCTGTTCAATACATTACAGGATTCAGTCGAGGCCATTAAAGCTGAGTTGGCAACGATGCGAGAGGAGAAAACATGCATGGAAGCAAGGCTACTATCTGCGGAGAGTGCACTTGCAGAGAGTAAGAGGGTGCTGTCAGAGTATAAAGCCATGAAAGAATTGGTGGATGATTTGCTGGACGTTGTCATTGAAGCAGAAGGTGATAACGTTGACCAGAATAATAGCCAGAACCTTGATGAGGGAACCAGGAAGGGCTTGATAGAGGAAGCTATGAGGGACTTCACTGAAGCGCTGAACGATGCTCAGTCTGGCCGAGGCTGCCCCGCAGCTGGCAGAAATGGTGGAGGGTCTGACGGCAGTACTGCTGTTGTTAATATAGTGAAGGAAAATCAGAGTGGCTACGAAGGTGGGAGCTGTGGAGAAAAGGCCGAGTAATTAATTGAGTGTTTGTGATTTAAGCTTGGAGGGCTTGCGTCTGTTAGTCAACGTCGTGGTTTAATATTAGTCTATGTTTGCCTTTAAGAGATTAAGAATGAAATTAATACTATTAGTTAATAAATTAAAATATTAGTATGTTGATGGAAGGAAATATTAGAAGCTGGCGGAAGCGGCGGAGGCAACCCTGAGAAGTAGTGTGAGAGTGCTTTAGGAGTTTGTGATTTTTGTGTTTTGTCAACGTATTGTGGATTTGTGGTTTAGGGTTTATGATTTGTGGTTCAAGGTGGTTTAATGATGGTTGGGTCTATTTTGAGTCAACCTTGTAGGTTAGGTTATGTGGTTATGTATGGTAAATTTCATATATAATTTTACTTAATAAATGTGATATAATTTAAAACTTTATGGATAATGTTTAACACTTTCTCTATTATAAATCCGATTAATAATTTCAAAAGTAATTTCTCAAAGCATATTATGGACATCAATTTTAATCGACATAAGTCGATGATATTTCCAATTTATGAACTTTTGGATTATCTGGTCATGCTGATGAATTTATTCCTCTTTGCTCATACGGAGTTTATTCGAGTCAGTAGAATCCGGTTGCGTGTTGACAAATCTTTTTGCAAGAATCGTCATAAAATTGGATCAACAGCTTGAAAGTTCAAATTTTATTCTCGACAACCCGACCTCCAAATTCAAAACCCAATAATCCAAATGACCCAATTCCGTTTTGTTTCTTTTTCATTTTAGTTATTATTTTCATATTTAATTTATTATGGTTATATAGTTAAAATTAATTAAAGAAAAAAAGAGTTACCGTGCAAAGAGTAAACACCCTGCCTTCGCTGCTCCGTTTTTAGCTTAATTAAACCTACCTCCCTGCAGATCTGGCTCCAACTTTTTCATCCTTTTATTGTTAGCGTCATCTTTTCCAAAATTCCAAAGCCCTTGTTCCCAGAAAACACTAATCTACCTATAGGTGGCAAATGGGTGGGTCGGATCGGATTTGGGTTGGATCATTTTGGATCGGATCATTTCGGGTTAAGAAAAAATCGGATCATTTTGGATTCGGATCATTTCGGGTTCGGATAAGGTCGGGTTTGGGTCAAGGAAAAATCGGTCTATTTCGGGTTTGGATCATTTCGGGTTCGAATAAGATCGGGTTCGGGTCAAGGAAAAATCGATCTATTTCGGGTTTGAATCATTTCGGGTTCGGATAAGGTCGGGTTTGGGTCGTTGACTTTTTTAGTCAATTCGGGTTGATCGGATTTGGATTCGGGTTGGTCGGATTTATTGGATTAAGCTTTGGTCATCTTGATATGATTTATCTGGTATAAAAATCAACTGAACCCATATTTCTAAGAACTACAAAACTCATGAAAATAAAATTGTCTTCTTACATGACCTATAGTACAATTGAGATTGAAATAATCAAAATATTTAATAATCTGTATGATAGTTTTCTTTATAATATATTTACCAATATTCATAAATTAATTACATTTTTTTCATTTTATTTTTATTATTTACAATAATTAATAACTTTTGAATCAAAGTGATTTAATAATCCATACTAAATATCATAAAACAATACTATATATCTCTTTAATTTAGTTTGATTTTTTTATAGAATAATTGGAGATATTAGTGTAGATGATATAGCTTTTGTACTCTATTATAGATTAACCATTAAATAATTATACATTATGTTCAAATGAATGCAATATAAAAGTGAATATTTAAATTTAACTATATTAAAAATATATATAACACTCATATTATTGAAAAAAATTATATTTTTACTATATTAAAATACTTTGATATTTAATTTTAACATTTAAATATTTATTGATAATATTAAATTTAAGTTTGAATATTTTCAGGTTTGGGTAAATTTGGATTCGAATCAATTTAGATTTGGGTCAATTTGAGTTCGGATCAATTCGGGTTCGGGTTAATCTAAATTCGGATGAATTTGGGTTCGGATAAATTCGGGTTCGAATCCGATCGGGTTTGGATCAATGTAAATTCGAATAAATTTGGTTTCGGATTAATTCGGATTCGGATTGGGTTGGATTTGGGTTGTTGACTTTTTTAATCAAATCGAATCGGTCGGATTTAGATTCGGATTAATCGAACGAATTTTTCCAATCGGGTCAACTTTTGCCACCTCTAAATCTACCTATGTCCCACAATGCCAAGACAGGACCCTGATTGTTTTCCCACCTCTAAAAGTCAATACAGATTCCTTCCGCTTCTCCCCATGCAGCAGCCACTGTTGCAACTAGGCTCCAAAAACCCTGAAATTTCAAGAACCTCGCTTCAGACCCGAGATTTCTGTAAGACTGAAAGGAAATAACCAGGGATCAAAAAAAGATCTTCTTCCCTAAACTTCTGCATTTCTGGGAGTTGATAGCTCCACCAGAGCCGGCAACCACCGCCCCTGCCCTTGCATCTCTCACAGCCTAACTCAAACCCTCTTTGACAACCTACCCACGCCAACAACCCAAAAGCCAGCCCCAAACCCACCAACACAGTCACCAAATCCCCTACAAAGATTCCAGTTCACAACCCAAAATCCGACCAAACTGAGACATTCCAACCACCGCACCTATCAGCTTGGTCGGACAAAAGGGGCTGGGAAGCTCGGCTGGGAGCAAGGGGGCAGAGAAGGTACGGTTTGTGAAAAGAAATAAAAGAGGAAGTGGGGTTTCGGACTTTCGGTGCAGGTTTGCTTTTGGAATATGCAATATTCTTTTCATTATTTTAACTTGCCTGTGGACTAGGTTGAATGTTTGCACATGACTTGAACATGCTTTTGTTTGGTCGAATGGTTGCTCGTTTCTGCATTTAACTTGCTTTTGTTTTGTTGAATGATTGCTTTTCACTAATTGGATGTCACATGTCTTGTTAATTTGTTCATATGAAATTTTTGTAATATATTTAATTAGTTGTCATATTTCGAAAAAAAAAAAAGATAAGTATGTACAATTCATTATTATTTAACTCACAAAAACAGATGTACAAAATTAAAATCATTTAGTAAATTACAAGCGATGATGAACTTAAAAGAAAATTACAAGCGATGAATTTCTTGAATGTTTTAGATAATAATTCTTTCAAATGTAATTTTGGAATATTATAATAAAAGAATATTTTTACTACTATTTCTATTGTTTTTGTTAGTAGATTACTAAATAAATTATAAATTTGTTTTTAAAATAACAAGAAAAAAAGATTACTAAATAAATTTGCTCATAATGTAACAAGATTAGTGTTTTGTTGGAGAGTTAAAGGAATGGAGAGGATAACCTCCATATTCATTTAGCAATCCAGACATTTAAGTTATTATTTAGCAATCTAGAGGTCTAAGTTGTTTGAATTACACAGTTGTTGCAAATTTTCTTAAATTAATGATTTGTCAATAATAAAGGATTGAAAAATTAAAAATGATGATTTTAAAGGTCTTAAGAGAGAGACTTTCTCCAAAGATTTTTATAAGTGTTGGGAAAGTTTTGAAATGTTCAATATTTTTTTTACTTAAAAGCGAGATTTATAAAAAGAAAAATATATATGTGATATAAAATTGAAATCTTTAAAAATAAAATTTACTATTAATTTTAATTTTGAATAAAAGATTTTTCAATGATCAAATTAAAAAGAAATTTCCAGTAATGATTTTCTGAAAGTTTCTAATTGAGAAAATTTTTTCAAATCTTATCTAAGGTGTTGGAAAGATTTTAAAATGTTCTAAATAAAATATTTTGTTTGAAAAATATAAAAAATCAAAACTACTTATAAAGTAATAAAGATAGAAATGAATAAACTTTTTTCATTATACCCTATGGCGGATCTTCTTCAAAAAAATAAGTGATTTTTTTGAATACTTTCGAGATTAAAAAATTTCTTAAGTTATATCAAAAGCATCGAAAAAATACTTAAGAAAAATATCAACATTGAACTAGTAATTAAAAATTGTAAAAATAAAATAATAAAGTATGAAAGATCATCATAATTAAGATATTTGAAGATAACATAAGACTAATTGGTATTGTCCTATGGACGAGCGTCATGGGTTACTAATAATTTTCTCACATGTAATCGTATTTCTGGGTCTAATTTTAAAATATAGACGTCTTGTACTTAAAATTAAATAGTTGACCAATTACTTTTAAAAAATATTGATAGCGATTTTATAATTTTATGTCTAACAATTAAGTTTTCAAACTTACATGTTACGACACTACAAATTCAAAAATTATTGAAGCAGCAGTTTTGAAAGTGAAAAACTCTTATGTTGGGAAAGAACTAACGAGACTTGGGAAGAAAAACAGAAAAGAATGGAATGCATCAGAATATGAGAAGGTTTTATACGAGAAAAAAATAATAAGAGAAATGGCAAATTAGAAGTTTTGTCTATAGGGAGGGCTCTTCCGTTCTTCCCTGCTAAACAAATTTATTATTTACCCAAATTCTTTAATGATAAATATTTGTTTGGATTGGATGTCATTAAACATGCTCAAGGGTCAGGTTACTTACCTAAACTTGAAGACTCGTCTTATTTAGTCGGGTATGGACAAAATATTAAATCCATTAAAAATGGATTTGGACAAACAAAATAAACTTGATCAAAATTCGGGCGAGGCCTTGGTTTTACCTTTAAAAGCTTAGGCTCAACTAGAGGTGGTTATTGGGCCGGGTTGGCCCGACTCGGCTCGCAACTGGATCGGGTTAATCCAGCCCAAAATTCGAACCGGTACAGTATCGGTTTCGAACCGACCCGGCCTGGTATCATATCGGGCTGGACCAGTTTAACTAATTCTAACGGGCCCGGTTCGTTAAGGGCTCGGAATATTCGGGCCCGATTACGAACCGGATCGGTTCAGGTTGAACCGGTTCGATTCAACAAAAATTTTAAAAAAATAAAAATAAAAAGCAGCGCAGTGGCAGGCATGCACGCAGGCTGTAACCTGCAAAGGCTACTGCCTATGTTGATGGGCAACGCCTAATGGCCGTTGCCCATCAACTCTGTAAAAGGGAGGGAGCGTTTTCCTCCATTTTTTTTAAATTTATTTTTTAAAATTTTTTAAATTATGTTAAATTTTCATTTTTCCTCTATAAATATCAATTCATTTCCTTTCATTTTTTTTAAATTTTCTTTCATATTTTTTCTCAAATCTAAACACTCATCCACTCTTATTTTTTTAATACTCACTTATACTCTCTCAATAATCACTCAAACTCTCTCAAATTCACTTAAATTCTCTTAGTCCAAATTTATAATATTATCATTTTATTCTCTAAATTTCATTTTTTTGATCATAATAATTTTATTATAATATCATATTCATAATATAATTTTATTTTATTATAACAATAGTTTTATTACATAATTTTATAGTAATTTATTTTTATATTATTGTTACATTAATTAAATAAATTATAATAACTTTATAATAAATTGTTGTTAAATTAAACTATTAACATTATTTATTATAAAAATAAATTTGTTAGATTAAATTATAAAAATATATTATATTTATTTATTTATTTTTATTAAAATAAATTAATATAAATTTAAAAAAATAAAAAATTTAAATTAAAAATAGGATCGAACCGGTTTAAACCGGTTCGGTCTGGTTTAATAGCAAACCGGTCCATGAACCGGGCCGGTTCGCAAGTGAAAATAATTCGAACTGGCTCGGCCCGGTTCGGATCGGTTTAAGTTGTTAGTGAGCCGGAACCGGTGAGAACCGACCTGGTCCGGCCCATTAACAACTCTAGGCTCAACCCAACCTGCCAATATAAATTATATATATTTTTAAAATATGCGAATACACCTTGAATTAATTAAACCCAACAAAAGTGAGCTCAATTAATAAATTTCATTAAACCCATTAAATATGTCAATCCATTAATAAATAAAGAAACTCGTATTGAACGGCCTAACTCAATAAACCAGCCAAATAATAAAATCAAAATTATGTTTTTTTTGTTAAAAAAAATTAATTTATTTGGCTGGACCTAGATAGAAAACTCAAGCATGAACATCGGGTTGGGCCAAGCTTGGCACACACAAAATCTATTAATATATTGTTCAAACCTTACCTGAACTTGGCCTAACCAGCCTATGATCAAGTTTAGATGCCATCAATCTTCTTTTTTTTAATTCCTCCAAAAAGTAATTTCTTGATCCGTGTAATCGTAAAGTTAAAAAAAAAAAAACTAAGATTTTTATATATGCTTTTATATATTTCTTTTTTTAGTAAGAGATGAGAAAAAAATAATTAGACAAATAATAAAAATTAAAAAAAATGAAATTTAAATGTATAATTATAATGAGCAAAAAATATTTGCAATGAAAGCACGGATATTGCAAACCTCTAAGTGAAGTTAATTCTCTCTCTCTCTCCTTTTTTTTTTTTACATTTGTCTTATGGGCCATAAAAAACGGAAATACATTAATCAAACAATAAATTAATTGATTATATATGTATATGTTTAAAATTTTATAATATAAATGACTATGTTTGTGAAAAATGACAACATATGCATATTTAATTTTTTATTTGTAATTTGTAAATTATAATACAGTAATATAAAAAAATTACATATTGGATATAATTATGCAAATTTTGTAAAAGTTATATCAAACTCATAAAAAAAAAAAATGGGCCTGGACAAAAAGTCAGGCTCGAATTTGCAGGTCAAACGAACTTGAGCTTGTATACAAGTTATACTAGATAGTCTAAACCCACCCTAAGCTTGCCCATGATCAAGTCTAATTGTTGTAAATATAGTAATATAATTATTTTTTATTTTGTAGTTGAATTAGGGACATCAATATTATATGAAAACAATAAAATTTTACATCAACTTCAGACGGATTTTTATTGTACCCACATGACATATAGTAACCAAAAGTTGGATCAACTTTCATGGTAGTCACTCTATTAGCCTCCGGCGAAAGATTTTCCCTTTATATAAATATATATAAAATATAATATAAATTAAAAAATAGTCAATAACAATATACACGTTAAATCAGTTATATTTTAAAATTATGTTGCTATATATCTTATCATTGACAAAATATATATTAATCTAATACATTAAAATAGTGACTTTGTGATAAATACTTTAATTTTCAACATATGTATCTTGTTTATAAATATTGAAACTTGATTCGATGCTAATTTTTTTATGTGGTGTGCAATGAAATTCTATGCCAAAATCTCCTTTAAATAAACTAAATACAAAAAGTAATTGGAGTTTCTGTTTTTAACTCTTAAGATTTATGAGTACCAAGCATTGATGAAAAAAAAAGAATGATTTCAGTCAATTTATACAATAACAATGGAGAAAATAAAAAAATTTTATATATATAGATATAGATTTTACCTTTTAGACAATTAAAAAAATTTAATTGATAAAAGCTGTAGATATAAATATCATATTTTGTAAAATTAATGTGAAAAAAAATGATTATATGTTACGTATTAATTTAAAAAATAAAAAAATGATGTTATCATTTAGAAAATTAAAAAAAAAATAATTGATAATCATTAAACGTAAGATATTGTTTTATTATTGTATATTATATATTACATTATCCATATTAATTTTAATATATATAGAATTTTGTAATATTAATGTGAAAAAAAATGATTATATGTTACTTATTTATTTAAAAAATTAAAAAATAACGTTATCATTTAGAAAATTAAAAAAAATTAATTGGTGGTAATCATTAAACGTAAGATGTTGTTATATTATTGTATGTTATATATTACATTATATAGATATTATTTTTTAGAAAATAAAAAAATTTAATTGATAAAAGCTATAAATATAGATGTTATATGTTTTAATCATAATATAGGTAGAGATAAATGATATATGATTTTTATTTAATTTTAATCTACATATAGATATAAATATCTATCTTTTAAAAATTGAATTAGATAATTAATTTGAAAGATAAGTGATTTATTTTGTATTTTTAATATATTTATATATGGAGTGAGATTTCTATTTTATTAAATTTTAAAAGAGATAATTCTTTTTTTTATTTTAATATATTACATGTGTCAAATATTTAGATTATTTACATAGAAGATGTTCTACATATACTCAAATGCTTTGACTTATGTATATATAAACTTACATTATACTTGGTAAATAAATTAAAAAACTTTTAAATTTAACTATATTTGGACCAAGTTGAGCTTGGGCTTTGAAAGATAAAACCCAGACCTAGCCCAATTTTTGATTGGCTCTAAAAATTTTGCCTAAGTCTATTAATTGCACTTAAATAATTGTATCCAAGTTTATTCAAATATCGAATGGATGTTTAAGTTTGAACGGAAAACTCGATCTATGAAGAGATCAACTTATGGACAATGGGTCACTCATCTACCATTTTCATATTATTTAGTGAGCATTAATCTGGGCTGTTCGGCTGTAATTTTCCGTCTAGCTATCGTTCTAAAAAAACATGTGCTGAATTCAATCCCAAGTCCTAAACCTACTCCTATGCCTCTCTACAAACCTGTTGGTAGCAATCTTGAACTAGAAAATTATATACAAGAAATTGAACCGACCCATACGATCTGAAGTTTTCAAAAGCTGTCCTACATCAAACTAAAGTATTTTCGATGACCATAAAATGAATCAGAAGGCCATGTCAAATATTTGTAGCAAGCATTTCATAATTAAAATTAAAACTTTGTATATGACACATTGATAATGAATAATAATTATATATTAGATTTATAAATATAAATATAAATAAAATTTAGTTTTAATTAAATTTATTTTTGAATATTTGCATTTTTCGAGTTTTACTCATTAATAAAATGTTGATATGTGGTTAATTGATAGTGTATAAATTTAAAAAGTTATGATGCATGGATGATTGATTATAGAATTACTAGTCCGAACCACAAACATCATTTTGAATTTTTTTTTATCAAAATTATCTTTTTTTAGAATTAATCTCAACCTTCATTTTAAAAATTTCCTATCCCAAATTAAATTGGTTTCTTCTATTTAGAAAACTAAAATTTTAATAAAACATTTGAGTCCTACTCAAAAGTCAAAAAGCCATGTTTCACCGGGATTTGCATTCCTAACTATTTTATTTTATTTTTTTATGAGACTAACTATTTTATTTTAAAAATAAAAATACCATATTAATTCTTTCTACACTGCGGCAAGATCAGAGTCAAACTGCCAAAAATTGAGAAATGGGTTCTGTTGGCAGCGCCCTGGCCCGAATAGTAAGTTTTGTGGGCGTGAGATTGACTCTTCCCGTGAAAGAACAACGTTAACATCATGTGGGCTAATGGTTCCCAAGCCCGCTTCTTCCACAAGCAGCTACTAAAACAAACAACGAACACCCGTCTGGAACATCATTTACAGGCGCAATTCTTTGAATCATTATTTCGAAAGCCATTGCAAAATTGATACAAATTGGTGTTCATTGCAGACAATCTTTCTTCATGGGTTCGTCTGGGAGAAATCTCTGTCATCCATTGCTGGTTTGAGCATTTAGTTCCGGTTTAACTTCATCCGTACCTGACACACTTGTTCCCGAACACTTAATTGACTAGCAAAAATCTGAGATTTGATCTCCAAATTTTAGAATTTTCTAATTGGTAGACTACTATTAATTGGTAGTTTTGAGTTTTAATAAAATAAGTTGATATAATTTAGTCTTGATATGAAAACATGTAAGTCCAAATAGTTTATTGTGATCAACAAATATGGGCTTTTGTGCATCTTATTAGGTCAGTGTGGTGTGGTAATTGTGTAGGCCTAGAACTTAATGGTATTTGATGGGAGACTATTAGGTTTAACTACAAATATAATGCTAAAATTAATTCTTCACTTCTCAACGCATTGATATTTATCCACTGAGAGCCATTCTAAAGAGAAAAAAATAGAAGAGGAAGACTAGCCTGATCATAATTTTAGTGATTATGCTTCCGCTTTCGTTGATATCTACCTCAAGCAGGTATACATAATTAATTGTTTCATATCTCTTGTGTTCTAATTATTGCATAAAAAAAATTGATTGATTCATCTTGCACCAAACACTCTTAGTTGATGAGATCATTGCAAAAATGTGCATAAGCAAAGGATGGACTTATGAACTCAACTTCACAGAAAATGCAGGCTACATCATTGGTAAGATTTCACCCGTTTAAACCTTATACAATCGATTACTGATGATGTCTTCAAAACTAGTTCCACACCAAAAGGTTACATGAAAGATGCAACCCTCTTCATGCTAGAAGAAGACAAAATGATGTGTTCAAACTAATTATATCCATTACATGTTCGAGGTTTTTCAACAGCACTGGAGCTTCAATCTTCACTCGATCCTCATGGATCCGGTGGCTCCCAATTGGCCATTTGTGTCTTTTTTGTCCTCTTTTTTTGCTGCTTTTTTATTTTTATTTTTTGTTAATATATTTTTTACTTAAAATTTTTTGAACTATTTTTTAACATAATATAATATAATGTGTCACTATATAATTATATAATATTTTAAAAACTTAAATTTTAAAATATTAAAATATACATAAAATAATTTCTAAATATTTTAACAATAAATTTTAATTTATTAAAAACAATTATTTGGTATAAATAATTTTACTAATTTTTAAATATTTATTAATTTTAAAAATATCAAATAGATATTATAAAATTTATTATATATAATTTTTAACTTAATATCCTTAAGGTAATTTTTTTTTCCTTACATTTCTCCTCACCACAACCATATTTACTTATTACAATTAACTATTTAAACTTATTTTTATATTTTCATATCAAAACTAGATTATCGATTTATTTTATTAAAACTTAAAACTACAAATTAATAATAATCCTGCAATCAAAAAATTCTAACACTACTCCATGCTTTCTATGTGCATTTCGCATAAAAAATATATGAGATTCCTAAATCTTATCCAAATGTCTTAGTCGTAGGGCCCAGGGGGTACTCCCCGCTGCCGGTGTGCGTATAAAGAACAGTTATGAGAATCTCAGTCTTCAAATCATTCTGCTTTCCATCCAGTAAGTCGTAGTGGTAGGGCCCAGGAGCTACTCCCTGCTGCCTGTGTGCTTGTCTTCGCATAAGAAGGGATATGAGAACCCTCCTTCTTCAAATCCCAATTCTTCAGCTTTCAAATTTCAATCCAGAAGTCGAATGGCCCACCCGCTGCCTATGTGTATTTCTTTGGTCGCAACTCGCAAGGGACTCGTTTGATTTGAGTCGAGTAATCTTTTTCAGCATTAAATGAGTCGATTTTTTTGCGTGGAAAAATGTTCGTACAGCTTTTCTCTGCTTATAAATACGACACCCATAAGCCACTTCATTCTCATTATCTTTCCTTTTTGTTAAAGTAATCCAAGGCGCAATTTAGATACCCTATCTCTTTTGATTCTCTAGCTTCTATTTATATTTTTTATAATTCTTTCAAATATGGTAAGATTCTTTTTTTAATTCAACACTGTCGGAGTCTGCTATCAAATTTTAATTATTAGATTCGCTATCACCTTATCCATTATTGATATTAGATCCATAGCTAACTTGGATCCAATTTGGGTTCTGATATCAAAACTAGACTTAAGCTTTTTTTTTTTTAATAAAACTAGATTCAAGTTGATTGTGGATCTTATTTTTCATTTGTTATTAACTGAAAGCTAATTTATTCATCCGAATTCCAAAGAGTTGTTGCATTAATTGTTGAACGTCTATCTTGCCTTTTTGCTTGTTCTGATTTAATTTTATTCATATTTTTTTTCCTGTTCAACATATTACAGGATTCTGTCGAGGCCATGAAAGCTGAGTTGGCAAAGATGCGAGAGGAAAAAACATGCATGGAAGCAAGGCTCCTATCTGCGGAGAGTGCACTTGCAGAGAATAAGAGGGTGCTTACAGAGTATAAAGCCATGAAAGAATTGGTCGATGATTTGCTGGATGTTGTCATCGAAGCAGGAGGTGATAACGTTGACCGGAATAATAATCAGAATCTTGACGAGGAAACCATGAATGGCTTGGTAGAGGAAGCTATGGGGGACTTTACCGAAGCGCTGAACGATGCTCAGTCTGCCCGGGGCTGCCCCGCAGATAGCAGAAATGGTGGAGGGTATGATGGCCAGGGCTCCCCCGCTGACGGCAGAAATGGTGGAGGGGATGATGGCAGTACTGCTGTTGTTAATATAGTGAAGGAAACTCACGGCTACGAAGGTGGGAGCAGTGGAGAAAAGGCCAAGTAATTAATTAGGTGAGTGTTTTAAGGGTTATGGGGCTGTGATTTAAGCTTGATGCGTATATGTCTGTTAGTTTTTAGTCTATGTTTACCTCTAAGAGGTTAATAATGAAATTAATAAATTAAAATAATAGTATCTTGATGGAAGAAAATAATTAGTATCGTGAAGGAAGCCGGCGGAAGCGGCGGAGGCAGCCCTGAAAAGTAGTGTGATAGTGCTTTAGGGGTTTGTGATTTTGTGTTTTGTAAACATATTGTGGTTCAAGGGGGTTTAATGATGGTGGGTCTATTTTGAGTCAACCTTGTAGTTGTAGGTTACGTTATGTGGTTATTATGTATTGTAAATTTCATATATAATTTTATTTAATAAATGTGATATAATTTAAAACTTTATGGATAATGTTTAACACTTTCTCTATTATAATTCTGATTAATAATTTCAAAAGTAATTTCTCAAAGCAAACACCAATTTTATCCGAGATAGGTTGATGATATTTTGAATTTGTGAAATTTTGGATTATTTGGTCATGCTGATGAATTAATTCGTTTTTGCTCAAGTGGAGTTTATACGAGTCATTAAAATTCCGGTTATGTGTTGATAAATCCTTCTGCAAAAACCTTGAATTTTCAAGAACCTCACTTCACGCCTGAGATTTCTACTAGACTGAAAGGAAATAACCATGGGGACCAAAAAAAGATCTGCTTCCCAAAACTTCTGCACTTTTGGGAGCCGATAGCGAGAAGCCCCGAGCTCCACCATGCCCGGCCACCACCGCCACCGTCACACTCTGCAATCACCGCCCCTCACATTGCATCTCTCACAGCCTAACTCAAAGACTCTTTAACAGCCTACCCAAGCTAACAACCCAAAAGCCAGCCCCAAACCCATCAACACAGCCACCAAATTATCCGCCACAAAAATTGCAGTTGGCAACCCAAAAACCCACCAAACTGGCACAGTCCAGCCGCTTCTCCCTTCAGCTTGGTCGCACTAAAGTGGCTGGGAAGCTCGGCTGGGAGGAAGGGGCTAGAGAAGGTAGGGTTCGAGGAGAAAGGAGTAAGGTTCGGTTTGTGAAAAGAAATAACGGGGGAAGAGGGTTTGTGGTGGAGGTTTGCTTTTTGTGTATGCAATATTCATTCATTATTTTAACTTGACTTTTGACTAGATTGAATGTTTGCACATGACTTCACTTGTTTTTGATTAATGATTGTTCCTTTTTGCATTTAACTTGCCTTTTTTTATTTTTGTTGAATGATTGCTTTGACTAATTATTTTTACATGCACATGTGACATGGCATATCCCATGTCTTATTAAGTTGTTTTTATGCAATTTTTGAAATATATTTAATTAGTTGTGATATTTTAAAAAATAAGATCAAGTATATACAATTCATTATTATTTAACTCATAAAAACAGATGTACAAAATTGAAATCATATAGTAAATTTGCAAATTTCTATTGTCTTAAGAAAAAATAATAAACTTTAAATTTAAGTAAACATTTTTCTTTTGATGAAATTAAAAGAAAATCATAAGCAGTGAATTTTTTAGATAAAATTTATTTCAAATTTTATTTTCAAAAGTCTTGGAAAGATTTTGGAATATTCCAATGAAAGAATAATTTTTACTACTCTTTCAATTGTCTATGTTAGTAGATTACTAAATAAATTGTAACAAATTTTTTTAAAAAAAGTAACCAAAAAATATTACTCAATAAATTTGCTCATAATGTTACCAGATTAGAGTGTTTTGTTGGAGAGCTAAAAAAATGGAGAGAACAACCTCCATATCCATTTAGCAATCCAGACATTGAAGTTATTATTTAACAATCCAGAGGTCTACGTTATTTGAATTACACATTTGTTGTAAATTTTCGTAAATTAATATTTTTCAATAATAAAATATTTAAAAATAAAAAAAATGATAATTTTGAAGTTCTTACGTGCGGAGAAATTTTAAATCTAGTTCAAGTTTTATTCTTTATATTCCAAAACAAAAAAAATTCTTTATATAAAAATACATTAATGCCCACGACAAAGATTTTTGTCACACAGTTTGCTTCCTGTGCAATCAAATTTGCGCATGAAACATATCTCAACGCAAGTTAGCTTGCGCTAGGAAGAGGTTTATGCACAAGTTTATTTGCGCAGACGACTTAGTTAAGCGCAAGTCAATTTGCATTGGAATGATCTCTCTACACAAGCTTTCTTGCGCGGAGAACTTATATATGCGCAAATTGACTTGCGCAGATAGTTTTCTGTATAATTTTATTTATAATATTATTTTAATAATTATAATTAATTATTTTTATTAAAATAAAATTATAATAAAATTACACAATAAACTATCTGTGCAAGCTAACTTGCGCAAATACGGCTCCCCCACGCAAGGAAGCTTGTGCGGAGAGGTCATTCTAGCCTAAGTTGGTTTGTGCTTGGCTGGTATGTTCACGCAAGTAAACCTGCGCGTGAATTTCTTCCTAGTATAAGCCAACTTGCTCTAAGCCATACTTGCTGCATAAATTCAGTTATGCGGGAAATGAATTGTGTGAAAAAAAAAAAGTTTTGTCATGGATATTATTGTCTTTTCATATAAGGTTTTTTAGTTAGTGAAGTGTAAATAGTAAAAATTGAAGTAGATATTGAATTTTTCTAACATGCGGTGAGGGACTTTCTCCAAAGATGTCCCAAAAGTTTTGGGAAAGTTTTAAAATATTCGATATTTTTTTACTTGAAAGTGAGATTTATAAGAAGGAAAATATATGACATATAAAAATGAAATATTTAAAAACAAAATTTACTATTAATTTTAATTTTGAATAAAACATTTTTCAATGACCAAATTAAAAAGAAATTTCAACTAATGATTTTCTTAAAATTTCTAAGTGAGAAATTTTTTCCGAATCTTATCAAAGGTGTTTGAAAGATTTTAAAATGTTATAAATAAAATATTTTGTTTGAAAAATATAAAAAATCAGAACTACCTAAGATAAAATAATAAAGATAGAAATGACTAGACTTTTTCCATTAAATATAAAGTAAATCCTATGAAGAATCTTCTTCAAAAGAATGAGTGATTTTTTTAATACTTTTGATGTTAAAAAATTTCATAAGTTATATAGAAAGCGTCAAAAAATACTTAGAAAATTTTCGATATTGAGATAGTAAATTAAAAATAATAAAAATAAAATAATGAAGAGTAAAAGATCATCATAGTTAAGATCTTTTAAAATAATATAAGATTAATTGGTATCATCCTTTGGACAAGCATTGTGAGATTGCTAATATTTTCCTTACACGTAATTGTATTTCTGAGTCTAATTTTCAAATATACACTAAGTCTTGTACTTAAAATCAAATAGATGACCAATTACTCTTAAAAAAATAATAAAAATTTATAATTTTATGTCTAGCATTCAAGTTCTCAAATTTAGATGTTACGACACAACAAATAAAAAAAATTATTGAAGCTGCAGCTTTGAAAGTGAAAAACTCTCATGTTGGGAAAGAACTAACGAGACATAGGAAGAAAATAGAAGATAATGGAATGATTCAGAATATGAGAAGGTTTTATCCGAGAGAAAAATAGAAAGAGAAAAAGGCAAATTAGAAGTTTTGTCTATAGGGAGGGCTCTTCAATTCTTCTCTGCTAAACAAATTTATTACGTAATGCATTAGCAGTGCATAGAGTTTATATACTGTCAATATGCTGAAAGTTAAGACATCATTAATGAGTAAATCAAAAAAGTGCCAAGCCTTTAAAAATAAATACAAATAAGTTTTTTTCAGTTTGCTCATAAGAGCTTTACATATTTTCAGTTTGCTTATTAATGAGGTGTCAATATATGATGCATCGACAGTGTATAGAGTTTATACACTATCAGTGCATAATATATAAATCCATTTATTATTTACCCAATTCCTTTGTGATAAATATTTGTTGGATGACATTAGACTTGCTCAAGGGTCAAGTTATCTATCCAAACTCGAAGACCAATTCGGCATTTGATCGGGTTTGAACAAACTATTAAATCCATTTTATAATGAACTTGGACAAGGAAAATAGGTTTGATCAAAATTCGAGCCAAGTCTTGTTTCACCTTTAGAAGTCCAAGCTCGACCCGACCTGTTAATGTAAATTATATATTAATATACCTTAAATCAATTAAACCCAACAAAATCAAGTGCAATCAACAAAATTCATTAAACCCATTAAAATATCAATCCATTAACAATTAAAGAAACTCATATTGAATGGTTCAATTAAAAAAACCAATCTAATAATAAAATCAAAATTATGTTTTTTTAGATTATTTGAGCAGGCTTGGATGGGCTTGATTATTATTATTATTATTATTATTATTATTATTATTATTTGAACGAATTTGGACTAAAAACTCAAGCTCGAACATCGGGTTGGGCTAAACTTACACACATAAAATCTATTAATATATTGTCTAAGTTTGCCAAATCTGATTTGACCCGACCTATTATCAGGTTTAGATGGCATCAATCTTTTTTTTTTAATTCCTCCAAAAAAGTAATTTCTTGATCTATGTGACCGTAAAGTTAAAAAAAAAAACACTATGACTTTTTATGTATGCGTTTATATATTTTTCTTCTTTTTTTTTTACTAAGAGATGAGAAAAAATACTCAGACAAATAATAAAAATTTAAAAGTGTGGAAATTTAAATGTATAATTATAATAAGCATAAAAGATTTTGCAATGAAAGCACGGACATTACAAACCTCCAAGTGAATTTTTTTTTTCACATTTGCCTTTTGAGTCACTCATCTACCATTTTCATATTATTTAGTGAGCATTAATCAGGGCAGTTGGCTGTAATTTTCCGTGTAGCTATACATATCGTTCTAAAAAAACATATGCTGAATTCAATCCCAAAGTCCCAAGTCAAGTCCTATTCCTTTCTACATACATGTTGTGTTGGTAGTTATCTTGAACTAGAAAATTATATACAAAGATGGAACCGACCAAAGTGATCTGAAGTTTTCAAAAGCTGTCCTACGTCAAACTAAAGTATTTTCGATGACCGTAGAATGAATTAGAAGACCATGTCAAATATTCGTAGTAAGCATTTCATACTTAAAATTAAAATTTATATATATGACTCATTGATAATGTATAATACTTATACACTGGATTTTTTTAAAAAAATATAAATAAAATTTAGTTTTAATTAAAATTATTTTTGAATATCTGTATTTTTTGAGTTTTGCTTATTAATAAAGTGTTAATATGTAGTTGATTGATAGTGTATAAATTCAGAAAGTTATGATGCATGGATGATTGATTAAAGAATTATTAGTCGCAAACACAACCTTTATTGTAAAATTTTTTATCAAAAACATCTTTTTTAGAATTAATCTCAACCTTCATTTTAAAATTTTCCCATCCCAAAATAAATTGGTTTCTCCTATTTAAAAAACTAATATTTTAATAAAAAATTTGAGTTCTACTCAAAAGTCAAAAAGCCATGTTTCAGCGATTCCTAACTATTTTATTTTATTTTATTTTATTTTTATGAGACTAACTATTTTATTTTGAAAATAAAAATACCATATTAATTCTTTCTACACTACGGTAAGATCAGAGTCAAACTGCAAAAAATTGAGACATGGATTTGTTGGGGGCAACCAGGCCCGAATAGCAAGTTTTGTGGGCGTGAGAACGTGACAGAACAACGTTAACATCATGTGGGCTAACGGTTCCCAAGCCCGCTTCTTCCACAATCAGCTTCTAAAACAAACGATGAACACCCGTAATTTACAAGCGCAATTCTTGAATCATTAATTCGAAAACCATTTCAAAATTGATACAAATTGGCGTTCATTGCAGACTATCTTTCTTCATGGGTTCGTCTGGGAGAAATCTCTGTCATCCATTTCTGGTTTGAGCATTTAGTTTCGGTATAACTTCATCCGTACCAGACACACACTTGTTCCCGAACACTTAATTGACTAGCAACAATCGAGATTTGATCTCCAAATGTTAGAAATTTTCAATTGTTGGACTGCTATTAATTGATAGTTTTAAGTTTTAATAAAATAGACTGATATTATTTAATCTTGGTATGAAAACATGCAAGTAAGTCCAAATAGTTAATTGTAATCAACAAATATGATTTTTTGTACATCTTATTGGGTCAGTGTGATGTAGTAGTTGTGTAGGCTTGGAACTTAATAGTTTTTTATGGGAGGATTGTTAGGTTTAACTACAAATATAAGGTTAGATTCACTCTTCACTTCTCAATGTATTAGTATCTGTTCATTGAGAGCCACTCTAAAAAGAGAAGCAAAAGAAGAAGATTAGCCTGATCATAATTCTAGTAATTATGCTTCCTTATGCTTCCGTTTTTGTCGATATCTACCTCAAGCAGATACGCATAATTAATTGTTTGATACTTCTTGTGTTCTAATTATGGCATAAGAAAATTGATTGATTGATCTTGCACCAAACATTCATGGTTGATGAGATCATTTCAAAAATGTGCATAAGCAGAGGATGGATTTATGAACTCAACTTCACAGAAAATGCAGGCTATATCATTGGTAAGATTTCACCCGTTTAAACCTTATGCAATCGATTACTGATGATGTCTTCAAAACTAGTTCCACACCAAAAGGTTACATGAAAGATGCAACCCTCTTCATGCTAGAAGAAGAAAAAATGATGTCACGTTCGAGGTTTTTCAACAGCACTGGAGCTTCAATCTTCACTCGATCCTCATGGGTCCGGTGGCTCCCAATTGGCCATTTGTGTCTTTTTTGTCCTCTTTTTTTGCTGCTTTTTTAATTTTTTTTGTTAATATATTTTTTACTTAAAAATTTTTGAACTATTTTTTAACGTAATATAATATAATGTGTCACTATATAATTATATAATATTTTAAAAACTTCAAATTTAAAATATTAAAATATACATAAAATAATTTCTAAATATTTTAACAATAAATTTTAATTTATTAAAAACAATTATTTGGTATAAATAATTTTACTAATTTTTAATTATTTATTAATTTTACAAATATCAAATAAATATTCTAAAATTTATTATATATAATTTTTAACTTAATATCCTTAAGGTAAGTTTTTTTTCCTTATATTTCTCCTCACCACAACCATTGCGATTGTATCTAAAGTCTAAACTTATATGCTACTAAACCACTATTGATTTTAATTTCACCATTATATTAACTAATATCCTATTTATTGGTATTTTTAATCTCAATGAAATCGATTTTATTTTCCTTCCAAATTAGCCTTGATGCAGTGAAATATATTATACTGCCTGCATGATTAGCATTAAGTAAAATCCTATAAGACCAAACTTTGATTTGCGCCTTGTATTTTTTAATTTTTTTTTCTTTTCTTTTCCGAGGTTTATACAACATAATGTAAGCATAGTAATAAGCCAAAAAGATTTTTTTTGGGCGTGAAATAAGCCAAAAAGATTTTATTTACTATACTACTAGTACTTGATTTCCCTGTGATCTCAATTATATATTTGTCAATTTTCATGATCATACTTTTAATAGGCATTTATTTTCCTTTTGTCTTAAAAGGAAAATAAAATCCACTTCATGACAAAAAGAAAAATCAAACGAAGGATGGTGGAAATGGCAGTTTGTCACATGAACTTTCTCAAGTCTCTATTCGAATGTTTATTTCTTCACACTATACAAAAACTTTTTCATTTAATTTTTAGAAAAATGGAAAAACTTTTCCATTTCCCAAAATACATCAGCACCTTTCATCTTGTCTTTCTCATTTTTCTTAGAAAATTCCCTTAAAACCCACCCCTTTAATTTAATCAAATAGCCAATCTTCCTCCTTAGTGGCTAATGAGTCCCTTTCATCTCCTTTTGGTCATAAGAAAGCAACCCATTTCTTTTTCGACTTGTCCAAAGACGACACCTAAAACTTGCTCAAAACCACCCAAAGAAAAAAAAAATCAATGAATAAAATAGAAGATTAAAATTCAATACATTATCCGTTGAGTTTTTTTAATTTTATATACGAAATTAAGATAATGATATATTTTTATTTTATTTATTTTTTTTAATATTTTTAAAAAATATATATTATTATTTTAATATTATTTGTAAAATAAAAAAAATTTACCATCAATATATTGAATAATTATCTTAAAATAAAAGCAAAACACTATGATTCTTCTGCATGAAAAAATAAAGTGCCAGTGAGGGCTGGGCAGTCTTTTAACTTTTTTCTAGTAAACGGGGGCATCCAGCTAATGACCAACTCATTATTTTTTTCAGAATCTGTCCACACGTTCTTTCCTTCTTCGCTTCACAACTTCACCACTCCTCCAAACGCCGCATGACGAAGAAACTTCCCTTTTATTACAAAAACCTAACTCAGCCAAAGCTATATGCGAAAGACATGGAGTGTTTTTCTTCTTTTATGACATTATTTAACTATAAAGTCCACCAATCGTGATGTCTTAGTGCTTGTAGTTTCTGCTTCTCACGACTTGGTCTCTTTTTTCTTACAAGTTTTGATAGACGACAGTTGGAGAGCAACGAAGGAGAGGAAAAAAAAAAAAAGAGTTTGAATTGTTCAGATTTTTTGATTGGTTCTCAAGTAAGGCTTTGTCAAGACTGGACAATGAAAGGGATAAAAAAAACCTTTAACAACTCCAGTTGATTTATAAATATAAATAGACAGAAATACAAAGGTGAGCCTTTTATTATGTTGGTGTAGCTAATGCTAAGTCCAAGATCTGTTTTTTGCTTTGTTTTAGACCTGTATTTATCTTTTCTTCCCTAAAGGTAAATTGGGCTTTTGGTTTTTGGATCTCTTGTTTGGTTGATGGAAAAATGTGGGAGCAAGAGAGGGAAAATATGATGTTTTGAATTAAGGATAGTTTATGATTTGGGTTTTTAGAGGTACCCTTGTGGCTATTTAGTACTTTGTTGCTTGGATTCTTTGTTGGAGATTGAAGTTCAGATTTTGAGGTATTGTAGTTTGTCCTTGTTTGCTTCCTTTTTTTCTTTGATTTTCTGTGTAAATTTGGTGTTATATGTGTGTAGAAGAAAGCAAGGAATTTTCTGTTTGGTTTCTAAGAGACTGTGAAAGCCGAGGAAAAGTTTCTGAATTGTCGTTTTTTGTAAAAACGATTCGTTCGAACGAGTCCTGTCCTTATTGTAGTTTCCTCTTCTTTGGCAGCTAAAAATCTTGTTGTACAGTATAGGAACGATCTGTTATTGAATAACAACTTCTTTGATTTTTATTTGCTGATGTTCGCTTAATTTGAACTTAAAGTCATATGATTTACATATCTTTACTATCTATAGTTGAGGTGTCCAATGTCCAAATCATGTGCGATCTTTTAGTTTGGTTTTCTGTTGATATTGGCAATCGAATAGGGGATCCGATTGCAGTTTTCAGTATACGATTTCTTTTACAATGCTTTTTTATCTATTGTGAAATATCTGGTAGTACTTCTATTGATAATACCTTATTGTATTATGGAAATTCTGGATCTCAGGATCTAAGGATAATTCTCCGGTAGTGCTAAAAATGGCATCGAAGCCTCCAATGCTACCAACTGGGACAATTGGGCAGAGAACTTCCTCAGGTCGTTATGTGAGCTATTCAAGGGATGATCTTGATAGTGAGCTTGGTAGTAGTGACTTCATGAACTATACAGTGCATATACCACCCACCCCTGACAACCAACCCATGGACCCTTCTATTTCTCAGAAGGTTGAAGAGCAATACGTGTCGAATTCACTGTTTACTGGTGGATTCAATAGTGTTACAAGAGCTCATCTTATGGACAAGGTGATTGAGTCTGAAGCAAACCATCCCCAGATGGCTGGTGCAAAAGGATCTTCATGTGCAATTCCTGGGTGTGATGCTAAGGTGATGAGTGACGAACGTGGTGTGGATATTCTCCCTTGTGAGTGTGATTTCAAAATTTGTCGGGATTGTTACATGGATGCAGTGAAAACAGGGGGCGGAATATGCCCTGGATGTAAGGAGCCATATAAGAACACAGATCTAGATGAAATAGCTGTAGATAATAATCCCAGGCCACTTCCACTTCCTCCACCCGGTATGATGTCCAAAATGGAGAGGCGGTTGTCTTTAATCAAGTCAACAAAGTCGGTGCTGATGAGGAGTCAAACAGGAGATTTCGATCACAATCGCTGGCTGTTTGAGACAAGAGGAACTTATGGTTACGGAAATGCTATATGGCCAAAAGATGGTGATCTAGGAAATGGAAAAGATGATGAAGATGTTGAGCCAACAGAGTTGATGAGCAAACCATGGAGGCCACTTACTCGGAAATTAAAAATACCAGCAGCTGTTCTCAGCCCATATCGGTATACTCTCTGTTTCTAGATCATCCCACATTTTATATTTCTTCTCTATGTTTTTAGATTTTACTATGACAATTACTTCTTTGAAAATTTGAGCTTTTATTTTTCCACATTTCTGTCCAAGCTAGGATGACAATGAGGAGTGCCATGCAAAATGACATGCATATGCACAACAGCTTAACATGATTGCACAATGTATTAATAAACCTAGGAAGGTGACAAATATGTTAATCTTGTCTCTCCTTTTATGAGGGTTAACTTCTATGTAATTTTTTGCTAGAAACTTTTATGTAATTATATCTTGTAAAAGGATTTGAATTATAACTTCTATAATTTATATCTTATATGGTATTTTTAATTTCACTTTGTCTATTTCCTAAAATTTCTTATTATTAAAGTGCTTATAAATTTTATAAAAGAAATCACTTATATATTCTTCAAAATGGCAACTTTAAAAATGTATTGGTAATATGCATTCACGCACAACTTATGTGTAAATCATGTAGTAGTCCTTGAAAGATCAGAATGGAGCCTAGGTCACTGGTAGACTTTTTAGACACTACATGCTAACATGCTCATCGAAAATTTTACCTGCTTCTTGGCTGTTGCAATAGTTTCATCCTATTATTACTTGAAAAGACATGGATCATTTCCATTTCTACTGGAGAGCTTTTCATGTGCATAGCATGCATTCATGTCTTTGTTGTTGGTAAAAATTACAAGTTTCATCATTACCTGAACTTTGCTTTCTGTGTCATGTATGCATGCAGGCTTCTAATATTTTTGCGAGTTGTTGTTCTTGCATTGTTTTTGGCTTGGAGGGTCAAGAATCCAAACAATGATGCAATTTGGCTATGGGGAATGTCTGTGGTTTGTGAAATTTGGTTTGCTTTTTCATGGCTTCTTGACCAACTGCCCAAGCTCTGCCCAGTCAATCGTGCTACGGATCTTAATGTGTTGAAGGACAAATTTGAAACACCAAGCCCTAACAACCCTACTGGAAAATCTGACCTTCCAGGAATAGATGTCTTTGTCTCTACTGCTGATCCAGAGAAAGAACCACCTCTTGTCACTGCAAACACTATCTTGTCAATTCTAGCTGCAGATTACCCTGTTGAAAAACTTGCTTGTTACGTTTCTGATGATGGAGGAGCACTTTTAACATTTGAGGCCATGGCTGAAGCAGCAAGTTTTGCTAATATATGGGTTCCATTTTGCCGTAAACATGATATTGAACCCAGGAATCCAGAGTCTTACTTCAATCTGAAGAGGGATCCTTACAAGAATAAAGTCAAACAAGATTTTGTCAAGGACCGTCGACGAGTTAAGCGTGAGTATGATGAATTCAAGGTCCGTATCAATAGTTTGCCAGACTCCATCCGCCGTAGGTCTGATGCCTTTCACGCAAGGGAGGAAATCAAGGCAATGAAACTTCAGAGACAGAACAGGGAAGATGAACCTGTAGAGAGCATGAAGATACCGAAAGCAACATGGATGGCTGATGGAACTCATTGGCCAGGAACTTGGTTGAATCCAGCAACTGAGCACTCTCGGGGTGACCATGCTGGTATAATACAGGTATATTTTATCGAAGATATTATTTTCACATTTTCAATTAGTGGATTGTATGAACATATTTTCGCTCTTTGATGTGTTTTGGATTGGCAATAATGAGTATTAAGAGGTCTGCTGATGGAAAAAGTAAAGTCAAGCTGATAATGTGATTCTGACACCTTTTTTTTTTTTAATTTCTTTGAATTTTGATTGGACAGGTGATGTTGAAACCTCCCAGTGATGATCCATTACATGGAAATGCTGATGATGGGCTCATTGATCTCACTGATGTTGATATTCGTCTCCCATTGCTTGTTTATGTTTCTCGTGAGAAGCGCCCAGGCTATGATCACAACAAGAAGGCAGGTGCCATGAATGCCCTGGTTCGGGCATCTGCAATTATGTCCAATGGTCCATTCATCCTAAACCTTGACTGTGATCACTATATCTACAACTCTCAGGCCATGAGGGAAGGCATGTGCTTCATGATGGATCGAGGAGGTGACCGCATTTGTTATGTCCAGTTCCCGCAGAGGTTTGAGGGGATTGACCCTTCTGATAGATATGCCAATCACAATACTGTTTTCTTTGATGTGAACATGCGAGCCCTTGATGGTCTTATGGGTCCTGTCTATGTCGGAACTGGATGCCTCTTTCGAAGGATTGCCCTTTATGGCTTTGACCCACCTCGATCAAAAGAACATCATCCTGGTTGCTGCAGTTCCTGCTTTTTTGGTCGTAACAAGAAGCATTCCTCAATAGCACACACTCCAGAGGAAAATCGCGCTTTGAGAATGGGTGATTCTGATGATGAGGAGATGAACCTCTCCCTGCTTCCTAAGAGGTTTGGGAACTCAACATTTCTCATTGATTCTATTCCAGTGGCAGAGTTTCAAGGTCGCCCCCTTGCAGATCATCCAGCTGTTAAGAATGGGCGCCCACCTGGGGCTCTCACCATTCCTCGTGAACTTCTTGATGCTTCAACTGTTGCAGAGGCAATCAGTGTTATTTCATGCTGGTACGAGGACAAGACTGAGTGGGGGCACCGTGTTGGGTGGATTTATGGGTCTGTTACTGAAGATGTGGTCACTGGATATAGAATGCACAACAGAGGGTGGAAATCAGTTTATTGTGTGACCAAGCGTGATGCTTTCCGTGGAACTGCTCCAATCAATCTCACTGATAGGCTTCACCAAGTCCTGCGTTGGGCTACTGGTTCTGTTGAGATTTTCTTCTCCCGTAACAATGCCTTCCTTGCCAGTCCAAGAATGAAGTTGCTGCAGAGGATTGCATATCTTAATGTTGGAATCTATCCCTTCACCTCCATTTTCTTGATTGTCTACTGTTTCCTCCCTGCACTTTCCCTGTTCTCTGGCCAGTTCATTGTCCAGACCCTGAATGTCACTTTCCTTACTTACCTCCTCATCATTACAGTGACTCTTAGTTTGCTAGCTGTGCTTGAAATTAAGTGGTCTGGCATTGAGTTAGAAGAATGGTGGAGAAATGAGCAGTTTTGGTTGATTGGGGGGACAAGTGCGCATCTTGCTGCTGTGCTTCAGGGGCTATTGAAAGTGATTGCTGGGATTGAGATTTCATTCACCCTGACATCAAAATCAGCTGGAGATGATGTAGATGATGAGTTTGCTGATCTCTACATTGTCAAATGGACGTCCTTGATGATACCTCCAGTCACGATCATGATGGTAAACTTAATAGCAATAGCAGTTGGGTTTAGCCGAACGATATACAGTGTAATTCCACAGTGGAGTCGTCTACTAGGTGGAGTTTTCTTCAGTTTCTGGGTTTTGGCTCATCTCTATCCTTTCGCTAAAGGGCTTATGGGAAGAAGAGGGAGGACACCTACCATTGTTTTTGTGTGGTCAGGTCTTGTTGCCATCACCATATCCCTCCTTTGGGTGGCAATCAATCCCCCATCGGGAACTAACCAAATTGGAGGCTCATTCCAGTTCCCTTGATTCGACATTCTTTATGTTACAATAAGGTGAATCAGTTCAATGATATTCCTTTATTGATTCTTTCTTTTTTTTTTTTATTCGTACAAGCTGATTATGCTGGTGAAGAAACTAGGCATGTTCTATATCATGTGCCCATTGCACTTACTTTAGCAACGATTTTAGTGAGGTTGGATGGAATCCAGCAATTAAACTGGTTTCCATGCTGTTTTGTCCTGACTGTAACATGTTTACATGGATTATGGATTACTCAATAGTGCCTCATTATTTCTTTAGGGATGACCATCTTTATGCTTAAATCATTTTTTTTGTAGCTTTTATTGATTGACGAACGAAACCAAAATCAGCTGTTCCTTTTTTTTTTCCTTAGAAAAAAGCAAAGTACCATTATTATATTTGTTCGTCTTCCAGACAGTTTTCCTATATATTAGAAAAATATAGAGATGTGAAGTAGATTTTTTCTCTTAAAATTTTAATGAAATAATGAAGTCTCAGGTTGAAGTCTTATTGTTTGTATGAGTTAGTTTGATTGGTTACTCAAGTGATATATATATATATATATATATATATATATATATATAAAATACTTGATTATGATTGATTGTAATCTGATAATAAAAGACTAGGTATATAGCCAACTTACTGATTGCCGATGTTTATTGCTTTGATCCTCAGTACTTTGGCAGATTGTGCGGTAACTCACCTTTCTCTCCTCACCAAATATAGCATTAATGTTGTCCTATAGCTTCCCACCCAAAGGCCTGTCTTTGGGATTCTTAAAAGAATAGAATGCAGGATATTTGAACAAACAAAAACTTCGAACACAAAATCCAACGTTACCCCACGTCCTTAGAAAACTTCTAAATTAACAGGCACGAAGTGTGAGGTCAGTGGTTGAGGCAGCACGTTAAGCATGTCCTCCTCACATGGCTTCCTCAGTTTAACCATGCTCCCTTTATAACAACGCCAGAAAATCCCAAGAAAGTTTTTCTCAGCTGATCACCACAAAACCACTGAGCTAATGGCAACTTACATATTCACCTTCGTTGTTCTTCTCATGGCACTCTTCCGGTCAACAACTTCTACGAATATTCCACCAAAGGACTCCGCTTCGCCATTGAAGAAATGCAGAAGGCTAAGTACTTCACCTTTGTGATGCTTATCAACATGTCTCCCCTTGATCGAAAACTGCTTGGAAATGTCACTTTCTTGATGCCTACTGATAGGTTATTGTCAAAAACAATAATTCCACAAAATGCAGTTACCAGCTTCTTGCATCGCCATTCAATCCCATCTCCCTTGCTTTTTGAGCATCTTCAATATATCCCATCAGGTTCGATTCTTCGCAGTTCAATGCCTGACTACATGCTCAATGTTTCAAATGGTGGTGGCAAGAGAAGTTTCTTCCTCAACAATGTCAGAATCATCAGCCCCAACATATGCACTGCCGGATCTTCCATCCGGTGCCATGGCGTTGATGGGGTGTTGAGGACAGGAAGTAATATATCTCCACTTACTTGCTCTAACAGCGCAGGTTCTGTAGCATTAGCCTCTCCGGCGGCTTCACCACCATTTCGATCACAACAGCAGTTCCATTTCTTCCTTTCCCTGATGATTTTTCTGTCTGCCCCGCAGCCAGCTGACAGCGGCAGCCAACATAATTCAGGATCTTCCCAGTTTCTTTCAGATAGAAAAATGTTGAAATTTATAGGGACTCTATTGGTAGTTTCAGTGATTGGTGTTTCCATTTGAAAGTTCATGAATATTTGATAAACTAGCTAGCTATAGTCTTAGATTAAATATTTGAAAATTGTTCATGCATGTATACTTCAGCCCCAGGTTCAATGTATGATTGCAGTTCAGGTTTTGCTATGTGGAGTCCAATTATGTATCAGCTGGGCTGGCCCTTGTGCCTTGTCCAATTAGCAATTAGCAAATCTTAATGTTCATATTTTTTTCTTCTACCTAAAAAATTCAAATTTTAAAAAATAAAATCAAAATAAATTAAATTAAAAATTAAATCTTAAATAAAGTAAATTAAATTAAATTAATTAAAAATTTCCTAAAATTACATATTTCCTATGATTAAAAATTTCCTAAGATTTAATTTAATTTTTTTAATGTCATTAATTAAATTTATTTTTAAGAATAGGAGAAAGTAATTTGCTTAAGATTTAATTTAATTTTTTAATTTAAATTATTTTTTTGTTATTTTTAGAATACAACAATGGAATTAATTACAAATTAAATCTTAGGTCAAGAAGTTTGCTGTAAAAATCCATTGCAAATTTATCTTTAATTTTTAAGACGGAATTTGCGATGGATTTCTGTCACAAACTTTATTCCCCTTTTGTAAAAAATGACATCAATAAATTAAATTAAAAAATTAAAATAAATTTTATGCAATGAAAATTTGCGACTGAAATCCGTTGCAACTTTCATTGTAAAATCATTTCTCATTATCTAAAAAACAATAAATCTTAGGTAATAGAATTTACGACAGACGTTCGGGCAAACATCTTAGACCTTTTCTTAAAAATAACAACGAAGTAAATAAAATCTTAAAAATCATTTTTTGCCACAGATATCTGTCGCAAATATGTTTAATTCTTAATAAAAATTAAAAAAAAAAAGAAAAAATTGCATAAAATTAATAATTAACAATTAGCTAAGGCATTCCGTTGTAAAGTTCTATTGCAATGTTTGGCGCAAGCTTTTCGTTTTGTGCTAGACTTTTGGCAACAAATTTAATGAGGGAATAACAATTCAACACAAATTAACGACAAAATTTCATCACTAATTTTCGCAGCTATTACATTGTATTCTTGTAGTGATAGCTAGAAGCTCTGTAATTTGACGCTCTTGAATTTAACTTTTTTTTTTGTGTAAACATTCTTCGGTATCTAAAGGTCATTTTGAACTTCGATTAATTCGAAGTCGAGTCGAGTCGGATCTTATTTGAGAGGAGCTCTCTTAATGCTGTTTTCTCTGTTCATAAAACTCGAACTTGAAACCTTATTTAAGAAGTACTAAGCTCTTTTTATTTGATTCAACAAATATCGGTAATTTAACTTTAACTCCTGTGTTAAACTTGAATCTTTTTTTATAATAGCCTACAACGTTTGTTATGCGTGCAAAACTTGCTTGAAAGTAGGTTCCTGTTCTTTTGACTTTTCATTTTCATTTTTATTAGAAACTTTCACATCTGATTTATACTTGCAGTCTCCCTGGTTGCACTTTGATTTTAGGGTTAATCCCATCATAGCGTGAGTCCCAATCTCGTCATAAATAAAGACGTGACTGAAGGAGTTGACGTAATGGTAGAAACCCTCATGAGTTATGATCTTTTGTTTTGTATGCATGGTGGAATGGTAGCCTTAGGAGAATTTTTACGGTAAGTAATAAATTTTGATTTTATTATAAGATTAATGTAATATAAAACAATACGTCATTAAATGTAAATTTAGAGTCATTAGCATAAAATATATTAGAAGTATCGTAAAAATATAATTATCAATATAAACTTTAGTGTCAAAAATTTAAACACATGATATCTTTGGCATTAAGGAAAAAAATCCAAGATAGGAAGGCTATGTTTGGTGCATAGGATAAGAATAGGATAAGATAATATAAGATTATGAATAGGATAAGATTAGATTATATCATCTTATCTTATGTTTGGTGTATACAAAGATTAAAAATAAGATAGGATGATTTTTTATGTCTTTCACAATATTTGTTATGTGTAAAGTTAAAAGTAGTATAAACTGATTTTTTTAAGTACTCTTTTTTAAAGTAACTTAATTTAAATTTATAATTTTTTTTGCTATAAATATAAATGAAAAATTAAAAATTTAAATATTATTTATTATACTATAATTAATAGTCCAATTTATTAGTTGATTTTTTGATAAAAAATTACTTCTAAAAATTTATATTACATTTTCAAAAAAATATTTTGTTAAGAAATGATTTTTTATAAAAAGCATTCTCTATATTTTTTTCAGTTTTTTTTCCTTTTTGTTTTTATTTCTTTTGTATGATTTAAATTTAAAATAATTTTTTACTGTAAATTAAATATATTTATTTTTAGAAAATTGAGTTTTTCTAGAAAATAAGTTTATTTTTTTTAATTAAAATAAATTTTCCAAAAGACAATTGTTAAATATTTTTATTTATTTTAATGGTTTCTTTATCTTCTTTCTTTTGGGTCAATTATAAAGAAATATAGAAAACAAAAAAAAAAGAAAAATACAAGTTAAATTTAATAATTCAATTTTGATGAATTAAAAAATATATAATTTCTAATAATTTTATGGTTAATAGTCATTTTTTTCCCTTTTTTTACAGGCAAAAAGAAAAAAATTAAGAAAGAAAAAATAAAAATTTAAACATGAGAAAAAACTAGTTAAAGAATTTATTTTATAATAATTTTTATGTTTGAGAATTTTTTTTTGTAAAAAATACTTTAAAAAAATGTAAAAAATTATATTAATTAATTAATTAAAGATCATTATTATTTTATTAAATGTTTAAGTTAATTTTTAAATATAAATGTTAAGTATAAAATAAATAAGATATGAGTATTTATTTCTAATCCTATGAGATTAAAAATAATCCTTACCTTTTGGAGAGGATTGAGTTATCCTATACTAGGAGGATGACTAATCCTTCTTGCAATCCAATTCTTCCCTTAATGTGTGCATCAAACATAAGATAGGATGATTATCATCCTATCCTATTTATCATCCTATGTACCAAACATGACCGAAATGTATTATAGTGTCTTTTCGTTTCTGGACCTATATTTTCTGTTTTAATCTTCTTTAATTTCAGCTACTGTTTTTTAAATTTTAGCTTTAGCTTGAGCACTTTTCTTTCATGTTTGTAAGTAGTTCGGATTATTTAGAAAGTGTTAAAACTAAGTTTGAGAAATTTCCTTCTTTACTATAATCGTTAATCTAATTTTCTCTTCTTTACGGCTTCAGTTCACGTTACTGTTTTCTTGCTTCATGATTTTATGGTTTCTATAATTTAAATCAGTTTTTCTTTAAGTCAGATATATACAAGCTTTTGCCCCTGTTTCATTTAGTTTCTTGCATTAGTTTTTTCTTTTCTTTTGTTTTGTTTTCTTTATTTTCTTTATTTATGTATTTTTTTTTAACTTTCTTGTTCTTTTGTTTCATCATTCTGTCCACGGATTTTCTACCTATCTTTCATTGCTTAATTTAAAACTTTCTTTAGCTTAGGTATACTTAAAATATTAGTTAAGTAGATTACTAGGTTAATTGCATCAGTTCTGTTCGATCTCTCTCGCTTCATATCCTCTATTCTCCGCTGTTTAAACTATTCCTTCAGTTTATATGCATTTTTTTTTCATAGTTGAATGTTTAATTTCATAATTAGTATATATTATTATATTGAGTTAATATATTAGATTAGATTAGATTAGATTAGTTTATTAAGTTAGTAATGTAGTTTAGATAGTTAGCTTAATTAGAATACTTACGTAATAGGCTATCGTTATTTAAATTCATGTTCTAGGTAATTTCTTTAAAATTAGCTGCATTTTAATTTTTACTTTGTCTTAATTTAATTTGGATTTTTATTTTTTATTATTTTTTTATACTCTTTATTCGCAATTAAATTCATACTCTTTAATTTAGTTTTCAACTTTAATTTAATTATTGTCGTAGTTAATTTACTTAAAAAAAGTGCTCAATTGCTTGGATAAATCTTGAGTGATCAATTTTAGTACTTAATTAAAACAACTTAAATAATTTTCGTGAGAATGATATCCATATTTATCACTTTATTACTTGTTGCGATCCGTACACTTACCGTTTAGGTTTAGACGCAACAACAACTTCTACGAATATTCCACCAAAGGATCACGACCTCCGCATTGCCATTGAAGAAATGCAGAAGGCTAAGCACTTCACCTTTGTGATGCTTCTCAACATGTCTCCCCTTGATCGAAAACTTCTTGGAAATGTCACTTTCTTGATGCCTAATGATATGATCTTGTCAAAAACAATAATTCCACAAAATGCAGTTTCCGAATTCTTACATTGCCATTCAATCCCATCTCCTTTGCTTTTTGAGCATCTTCAATATATCCCAACAGGTTCGATTCTTCACAGTTCAATGCCTGAGTACATGCTCAATGTTTCAAATGGTGGTGGCAGGAGAAGTTTCTTCCTCAACAATGTCAGAATCATCGGCCCCAACATATGCACTGCCGGATCTTCCAGCCGGTGCCATGGCGTTGATGGGGTGTTGAGGCCAGGAAGTAATAGACCTACTTGCTCTAACAGCGCAGGTTCTGTAGCATCAGCCCCTCCGGCGGCTTCACCACCGTTACCATCACCATCAGCAGTTCCATTTCTTCCTTTCCCTGATGATTTTGCTGTATCTGCCCCGCAACCAGCTGACAGCGGCAGCCAACATAATTCAGGATCTTCCCAGTTTCTTTCAGATAGAAAAATGTTGAAATTTATAGGGACTCTATTGTTAGTTTCAGTGATTGGTGTTTCCATTTGAAAGTTCGTAAATATTTGATAAACTAGCTAGCTATAGTCTTAGATTAAATATTTGAAAATTGTTCATGCATGTATACCTCTGCCTCAGGCTCAATGTACGATTGTAGTTCATGTTTTGCCATGTGAGAGTTCTAATTATGTATCAGCTGGGCTGGCCCTCGTGCCTTGTCCAATTAGCAATTAGCAAATCTTAATGTTCATATTTCTACTTCAACCTAATAAATTCAAATATTAAAAAAATAAAATAAAAATAAATCAAATTAAAAATTAAATCTTAAATAAAGTAAATTAAATTAAAATAATTAAAAATTTCCTAAAATTACAAATTTCCTATGATTAAAAATTTCCTAAGATTTAATTTAATTTTTTTATTTCATTTATTTAATTTCTTTTTGAGAATAGGGGAAAGTAATTTGCTTAAGATTTAATTTAATTCTTAGTTTAAATTATTTTTTGTTATTTTTAGAATACAAGAAAGGAATTAATTATAAATTTAATCTTAGGTCAAGAAGTTTGTGATAGAAATCCATCACAAATTTATCTTTAATTTTTAATATGGAATTTGCAATGGATTTCCGTCACAAACTCTATTCCCCTTTTGTAAAAAATAATTTCAATAAATTAAATTAAAAATTAAAATAAATTTTATGCGAAGAAAATTTGTGACTGAAATCCGTTGCAACTTTCATTGTAAAATCATTTTTCATTATCTAAAAAAAAAAAGAGTAAATCTTAGGTAATAGAATTTGCGACAGTCGTTCTGGCAAATATCTTAGCCCTTTTCTTAAAAATAACAACAAAGTAAATAAAATCTTAAAAATCATTTTTGCCACAGATATCTGTCGCAAATATGTTTAATTCTTAATAAAAATTAAAAAAAGAAAAAATTGCATAAAATTAATAATTAGCAATTAGCTAAGGAATTCCGTTGTAAAGTTCTATTGCAATGTTTGGCGCAAACTTTTCTTTTTGTGCTAGACTTTTGGCAACAAATTTAATGAGGGAATAACAATTCAACACAAATTAACGACAAAATTTCATCGCTAATTTTCTCCGCTATTACACTGTATTCTTATAGTGATAGCTAGAAGCTCTTTAATTTGACGCTCTTGAATTTAACTTTAACTCCTTGTGTTAAACTTGAATCTTTATTTATAATAGCCTACAACGTTTGTTATGTGTACAAAACTTGCTTGAAAGTAGGTTCCTGTTCCTTTTGACTTTTCATTTTCATTTTTATTAGAAACTTTCACATCTGATTTATACTTGCAGTCTCCCTGGTTGCACTTTGATTTTATGGTTAATCCCACAATAGCGTGAGTCCCAATCTCGTCATAAATAAAGACGTGACTGAAAGAGTTGACGTGGGAGCTTTGAAATGGTATAAACCCTTATGAGTTATGATGCTTTTGTTTTGTATGCATGGTGGGAGGGTAGCCTTGGGAGAATTTTTGCGGTAAGTAATAAATTTTGATTTTACTATAAAATTAATGTAAAAAAATACGTTATTAAGCGTAAATTTAAAGTTATTGGCGTAAAATATGTTAGAAGTATCATAAAATATGATTATCAATGTAAATATTAGTGTTAATAGATTTAAACACATGATATCCTTGGCATTAGAGAAAAAAATCCAAGACAGAAAATGTATTATAGTGCCTTTTTGTTTCTCCACCATGTTTGTAACTCAACACCATCGGCCGTCGCAATCCCATCGTCGGCCACCATGTCATACCCCCAAAAAAAATAAAAAAATACTGTGAGAAAGCTCTTCTTCTCCTCTTCCTTATCATTAAACCCAATTTCCCCAAAAAATTTTATTCTTCCTAGATCTAAAAAAAATAAACAATTTTCATTCCCTCAAAAAATCAATTTTCCTTGATCTTATGATGCCTCTTTGTGAAGCCCTTAGATGCAACTTTTTGCCCTAAGAAGAAGAATCACTTAGTAGCCACCTTCGTGTCGTCCGATGCCTACCATCACCTGTAGTCGTCACCGATCACCGCACGCCATTGACAAAACTTCTTCAAATCTTATCCAAAAGTTCCTTTTCTCTTCCTCTCCTTGAATCTGATCTTGTTTTTTTTTTTTTATTTATTTTGTAAAAACCTTTTATTCATGGTAGATAAAAAAAAAGGCTTTCCTTCTTCCACTACGGACTGAAGGCTTGATCACCAACTAGTTTCATCCCTCCCATTCTCATGCTATCTTGTCTTCAAGCCTTTAAAAGTGGTCTCCTCCTTTCTCATATTTCCTTTTAATCTTGCATCTCAACTCGTCTCTTGATTTTAACTTCTGTATTATCTATGTCTGTTTATTGTGTTTTTGGTAAGACTTTGTTTTTGGTAGGACTTTCTCTGGTTATGTGTGTTCCTTGATTTAGCTGTAGTGGGTGGTATTCCAATATATATATATATATATATATATAAATCTTTTGTTGACAATATCTATTTCATTGTTTTTCTATTTATTTCCTTTGCTTGTTAGTATTCGTAACTAGATCTGTGAAGTCTTCTTGTTATTTTGGTAATTGTTGTTATCTGACAATGTTTTGGTATGAAAAAAGGGTTTCTCTCTTGCAAAAGGCATGCAACAGCAAGTAGTGGGAAAGATGAGCTTTTCAAACAAGAAAAAGTCCTTAAATAGGTAGCACATCATGATTTCATTGAAACTTCTTCAATGGAAAGTTTTGACAATGAGGAAGAAGATGATGATGGTGAACTTGACGATTTTGAAGGGGATTTGTGGAATTCTTTCATGAATGATTTTGATCACTCCCAAAATGCTTGCTTGGATAAGGTTGCTCGTATGCAACAAGAGGGATTGGGACATGCTTCACATTCAGCCTCCCTAATTGTACAACAACTTCTTGTGCCATCCTTTTCCACTGTCTTAGAGAGAGTTATTAAGAGGTATTTTTCTTGCATTGTTAAAAACAAAATCAGTGCAACTCTTGAATCAAAAATTAAGAAACTTGAAGAGGAAATTTCAGCATTTAAGAACAAAATCAACAAATTTCAAGAAGTTAACAACTTGAAAGCTCAAGCCATAACATCCATTAAGAACTTATAGGCCAAAGTTGGTGAGCTAGAAAATAGAAACGGGGAGCTGGTGAATAGTATGACACGTCTACTTGAAGAAAAAGAGCTTTTGATGCAAGATAAGTTGATATTGTTGGAGATGGAAATCAAAATCAAGGGAGTTGAGACAAGAAATAAGGAATTAGAGCAAGTGACTCTATACTTGCAAAAGGAAAGTTGTAAGCTGCAAAAGAGATTGCTATACATGGAAGATATGCAAAGGCCAGAAGACTATGCGCACCAAAAACATGCAATGGATGGCAAATCACCACACCAACTATGCATCAATAACCCTGATAAGCTCATGTCATAAAAAATGTTAGTCTTTCTTACCTTTTGATGATGAAAAGTTAGTTTGGCTCAATTTCAAAAGAGCAAAAAGAATTTTTGTTTGTAGCAAATGTGGAAAATCAGGTTATCCGAAATCTAAATGCCACCTTTCTAGCTTGGAAGTTAACAATTATGAACACCTTGCTTACACTTTCTATGTGCAAGAGAAAACCCAACCTCAAACCTTCAAATCAAAGTCCAAACCTAAAATGGAAAAGATGCAATGATCAACTTTTGCTATTCAAAAGTGAAGATTCAATGGTTGAAGAGATGAATGTGTGTCTTGAATACTATTCTTCAATTGAAATCAATAACTCTTATAGTGCGAGAGTAGGTCAAATGGATTCCTTGAATGGTTTTGATAACCCAAGTGGTCAGAATCTAGAAAAAAGCAAGAGATCAAATACTTTTGTCTTCGCTACAAAATGCAAAAAGCAAGAGAGGAAGATGTCAACTTTGGATAGAGCTAAGATTGTTCAAGCAAACTGTTAGCTTTAAATTGACAAATATTTTGAAATGATAAAAACTTAAGTAAGGCTAAACATTTTCTCTATAATGTAAATTTGCTTAAAATGGACTCAATGATAGAAAATCTTTTAAACAAAGTTTTAGACTTAGATTTCAACTGAGAAAGTTAGGAAATACTCTTATAAAAGTGTTAGAATATTTTGAACTGACTTGAAATCAAAAAAGCCATCAAACCATCCCAAAATAGCTCACAAAATATGCAGGTAGAGCTTGAGGGATCATCCCTAGATGGCAAAAAGGTTTTCTCATTTGGCAGAAAAGGCTGAAAATGTTCTGGAAGTTTGGGATCAATCCCCTATGACTAAGGATCGATCATTTTTCACAAAAACAGTGCCCAACGGCTAGTTTCTAAGATTTTCAACAGGAAGTTTTGCATTAAATGCTTCAACAACCGTCCTAGTCAGTTGGTGGACTATAAATAGAGGCATTTATGAAGTTTGGAGGTAGAACAAGCACTAAGAAACTCTCAAAGCTTCAAGAAAGAAATCAAAGCTGAAAATTCATTCTTTGTATCCCATTTGTGTTCTTTCATCTTGTTCATCACCCACTTGCTTAAATTTCTGATATTCAAAGGGGTGTACTAGCCTTGTAAGGTTTTTATTGTAAGAGAGAGGGTAGCTTTATAAGGGGATATGTTTAGAAGTTTATTTCTAAACCTTCAAGTGGAATTGTAAAAGGTCTCACCACACCTTGAAGTGGTTTGTAAGCATTCACAAAGAAGAGTGAAATCAATCCCTTGACAAGAGGATCAAGGAGAGAGGACGTAGGCAAGAGTTGGCCGAACCTCTATAAATTCTGTATTTGCTTCTCTTCCCTTTGCCTTATTTACTGCATTTTATTTGTTATGGCATAATTTGCTTTACTTGTTTATTAAGCTCATGAAAAACTCAAAAATAGTAGTAAAACCGATTCAACCCCCCTTTCGGTAGAGCTAACAATTGGTATCAGAGCTTGGGCTTGAGAATCAATTAGGAGTAATTTCCTTTGAGTAGAAACGATCTAGATGACTTAAAGTAGTGTAGCTACACCCTTGGTAGGAGAGGGACACTCTACAGTCAGGCCACCACTCTTCAATGGTGAAAATTATGCATATTGGAATACTTGGATGATGTTATTCATTCAAGCTAATGACTATGAAGTGTGGAGAATTATAGTTAAAGGTACCCTAGTTCCTATTAAGAAAGTAGATGGGAAGGATGTGCCAAAGAAAGGGGATGAATGGGTCACAAACGATTTTAGAATGACACAATTGAACGCTAAGGCAATGCACACTCTTTTGTGCATTAGGACCAAATGAGTACAATAGAGTTTCATAATGTGAGAATGCTAAACAAATTTGGGATAAATTAGCAATTACTCATGAGAGAACCACACAAGTTAAAGAGACTAAAGTAGGCATGCTCACTCAAGATTATGAGCTATTTAAAATGAAGAGTGATGAATCAATTAGTGACATGTTCACTAGATTTACTGATATCATAAATGGTCTCAAGTCCTTAGGAAAAACATATTCCAATGTCGAAATGGTGAAGAAGATTCTAAATAGCTTACCTAAATCATGGGAAGCAAAAGTTACAACAATTGAGGAATCTAAAGATCCCGATACACTTTCTCTAGATGAACTCATGGGATCTTTACTCACCTATGAAATGAGAATTCAAAAGGAATCAAAAACCTCCCAAGAAAGTTGGAGTTGCATTAAAATCCACCACAAATGAGGAATCCAAAGATGATCATGATGAAAGTGGTGATGATGAGGATTTAGAGATGGCTATGTTTGCAAAAAGGTTTAACAAATTCATGAGGATGAGGGCTGGTGGAAACTTTAGAAGACCCCTAGGAGAGATTTTAGCAAAGGGGAAACAAGGAGGAAAGAAAAGGACCCAATCATTTGTTATGAATGTAAGAAACCTGGTCACATTAAATTTGATTGTCCTTTTTATAAAAAATGAAATGAGAAGAAACCAAAGAAGAAGGCAATGATGGCTACATGGAGTGATAGTGACTACTTCGATGAAGAGAACGTAGAAGAGGAAGTAGCCAACCTTTGCTTTATGGCCATTGAAGATGAAAAGGTAAAATCTAACTCATTTTACACTAATGAATATACATTTGATGAATTGCAAGATGCATTTGATGAGTTAGCAAATGAGTTTGAGTGTATGAATATGAAATATAAGAAAATGATTTCAAAATTGAAAAAGGAAAATGAGATGCTTATGAATGTTAAGCTAGAATGTGAAAAGAAATTAGAAAATGCAAATTTAGAAATAGAAGAGTTAAGTAAAAAGAACGTTAATTTGCAAAATTCTTTTTTTAGATTTTATATGGGTCAACAAAAACTTGATTATATGCTAGAGACCCAAAGAGCATTCTTTGATAAAGAAGGAGTAGGATACAATGCATCTAATAAAGAAACACATCTTAAAAATTTTCTTGTTCAAAATGAAAAATTTGTATTGTGTACTTCATGTAACAAACTAAGACACTCTTCACAAGCATGCACATCTAGGAAGACCATCATTAGAGAAAAATAGCCAAGAAAATTTGGGTGCCAAAGCATGTTTTAATTTCAAGTGATGAGTCATTAAGAATGAAATGGATCCCTAAAGGATAAAAAATTATTAGTACTAACTCTCAAGGACCCAAGAAAATTTGGGTACCTAAGATAAAAGTTTGATGTATTTGTATGTAGGAGGAAGAGCATTGCTACAAGGCTAAGTCCAAGGAGCATTGGTATCTTGATAGTGGTTGCTCAAGACACATGACCGGTGACAAGAGCCAATTCAAATTCTTAAAGCCTAAAAGTGGTGGAGAAGTCACGTTTGGAGACAACTCCAAAGGACAAATTGAGGGAATTGGCTCCATTGGTAACTCCTCCTCAACCATTGAAAATGTTTTGTATGTTAGAGGCTTAAAACATAACTTACTTAGTATTAGTCAATTGTGTGATAAAGGTTTTAAAGTTGTGTTTGATGCTTTGTATTGTAATGTTGTTAATGCTAAGACTAATCAAATTCTCTTCATAGGACATAGATAAGGAAATATCTACATTGTTAATTTAGATGAGCTAAATAGAAAAAATGTATGCTTTATGGCCACAAAAGAAGATGAACCTTGGTTATGACATAGAAGACTAGGTCATGCTAGCATGCATGTTTTATCTAAATTAACCAAAAGAGACTTAGTGGTAGGTTTACCTAAACTTGAATTTGAAATAATAAAGTTTGTGAGGCATGTGTAAGAGGAAAACACAAGAGAATATCATTTAAATCTAAGAAGTGTGTTACAACCTCTAGGTCACTCCAACTCCTTCACTTAGATCTTTTTGGACCAACTAGAACCACTAGTTTGGGAGGAAAACACTACGGTTTTGTCATAGTTGATGACTACACTAGGTTCACTTAGGTGTTCTTTTTAAGTGTGAAAAATGAAGCCTTAGAGAAATTCATCATCTTTTCAAAACTTGTTCAAAATGAAAAAGATTACTTTATTACTAGCATTAGGAGTGATTATGAAAAGAATTTGAAAATCTTGGTTTTGATACTTATTGTAATGAAAATGGTATTAACCATAATTTTTTAGCTCCTAGAACTCCTCAACAAAATGGGGTAATTGAAAGGAGAAATAGAACATTAGAAAAAATGGCTAGAATCATGCTTTGTGAAAATAATTTACCAAAATATTTTTGGGCCGAAGCTATCAACACTGCTTGTTATGTTATAAATAGAGCTATGGTTAGGCCTATTTTAAAGAAAACCCCACATGAACTTTATAAAAGAAAAAGGCCTAACATAAGCTACTTTCATCCATTTGGTTGCAAATGTTTTGTTTTAAACAATGGAAAAGATAGCTTAAGAAAATTTGATGCAAAGAGTGATGAAGGTATTTTTCTTGGTTATTCTTTAAATTCTAAGGCATATAGAGTTTTCAACAAAAGAACACTTGTTGTAGAAGAATCAATTCATGTGATTTTTGATGAGTCAAATTCTTCTAGTAGAACTAATCTTGATGATGAAGTAGAAATATTTAATGAACCAATAGTTGATCCATCTCAAGATAAAGATGTTAAGGAACAATTAGAAGATCTTGATATAAATAAGAATGAGGAGTCATTGGAACAAGAAATAATTGAGAAAGAATCAAGATGTCCCAGAGAACTTGGTTATGTGAAGGATAATGACATTGTTGGAGATCCAAATATTGGTGTTAGAACTAGGTCAACATATAGAAACATATGTCAACATGTAGCTTTTGTGTCACAATTTGAACCAAAGAATGTGCACGAGGCTTTAAAAGATGAAAATTGGATTATGGCTATGCAAGAGGAATTAAATCAATTTGAAAGAAGCAAAGTATGGACACTAGTGGAAAGACCTAAAGATCATCCAATTATTGGAACTAAATGGGTATTCAAGAATAAAATGGATGAGAATAGTATAATAGTTAGAAACAAAGCTAGATTGGTGGCATAAGGGTATAGACAAGAAGAAGGAATAGACTATGATGAAACTTATGCACCGGTAGCTAGATTAGAAGCCATTAGGATGCTACTTGCATTTGCATGCTACAAGGATTTTAAACTATATCAAATGGATGTTAAAAGTGCTTTCTTAAATGTTTACATAAATAAAGAGATTTATGTTGAGCAACATCCCAGTTATGAAAATCCAAAGTTTCCTAACCATGTTTTCAAACTATCAAAAGCTTTGTATAGATTAAAACAAGCTCTTAGAGCTTGGTATGAAAGACTTTCAAAGTTTTTAATTGAAAAAGGTTTTGCAAGAGGCAAAGTAGATACAACCTTGTTTATCTAATCAAAGGGTAATGACTTATTAGTAGTTCAAATTTATGTAGATGATATCATTTTTAGATCTACAAATGAGTCATTATGTAAAGATTTCTCCAAATTAATGCAAGGTGAATTTGAAATGAGCATGATGGGAGAGCTAACCTTCTTTCTAGGATTTAAAGTTAAACAATGTAAAGAAGGTATTTTCATAAATCAAGCTAAGTATACTAAAGACATGCTCAAAAGATTTGGAATAGATGAGTCTAAACCTTATTCTACCCCAATGAGCACAAATACTAAGCTTGATAAAGATGAAAGAGGAAAATGTGTAAACACTAAACTATATAGGTCTATGATTGGTTCATTGTTATATCTCACTGCTAGTAGACCCGACATAATGTTTAGTGTATGTTTGTGTGCTAGATTTCAATCATCTCCTAGAGAATCACACTTACAAGCTGTAAAAAGAATCCTTGATACCTTAAAGACACTTCTTCCTTAGGACTTTGGTATCCTAAAGATTTTACTTTTGCTCTCCATGCTTATTCCGATACGGATTTTGGTGGTTGCAAAGTTGATAGGAAAAGCACATCCGAAACTTGTCAATTCTTAGGAAATAGACTCATTTCATGGTTCTTAAAGAAACAAAATAGTATAGCTCAATCCACAACTGAAGCTGAATATATTGCTTCCGGAAGTTATTGTGCTCAAGTATTGTGGATTAAACAACAAATGAGTGACTATGGATTAGAAATGAATCAAGTTCCTATCAAATGTGATAATACTAGTGCCATCAACCTTACCAAAAATCCCATACTACAGTCTAAAACTAAGCATATTGAAATAAGACACCATTTTATCAGAGATTATGTGCAAAAAGGTAATATTGTTCTAGAGTATATAGATACCTTGCACCAATTGGCTGATATCTTTACAAAACCCTTGGATACGAAGAGATTTTGCACACTTAGAGGTGAACTAAGTCTCATGAATGCTCCTCGAACTAAATTGATTTTCTTGTTACTTTGAATGAATGGTCTAAGTTGGCTGTGATGAATGCAAGTCAGGAATTTAGAGAATGTATTGACCACTTGCTATTCATGGTCTTAACTTGCCAAATTTTTCTTAGTTCTTAGGATGAATGATTGAGATGTATGTGCTTGATCATGCTAATCCCTTACCATTCATCTCCACTAGTTCAGATTCACTTCTCATGTTTAAAACCCTCTCAAAATCACAGCATAATGATTTTCAACACTTTTTCACATGTTTTTGCCTTACTCAAGTCACACAACATGTTCTTCAAGTTACTCAAATCTGATTTTGTTTTTAAAGTACAGAAAATGCATACAAAACCTGTTTTCAAATCATTTTTCTACATCAAATTTAAGGCAATTGACTGATGGATCAATTTTTCATAAAATAGAATTGATTCTCGGGTTGTTTAGGCCAAAATTCTAGGCTTTTAACCATTAGGCATTGATCCCCTTTGTCATGGGATCGATCCCATGGATCCAGATTTTGTAACCTTCGGTTCTGCCTGGAAGGGATTGATCCATTCCTTGAGGGGATCGATCCCCTCAGGCCAGAGCGCATTTCATGGGTTTTTAAAACAGTCGGCCTCCCTTTTATTTTCTCACTATTCACCTTTCTCTTCACCGAAACCCCTTTCCACCATTTCCTTACACCAAAACTTCAAGATCTCACTCATTTCTCGACCAAACCAATTCATTTCTTCACCATTCTTCATCATTTCTCCATATCTTTCACTTCTCATCATCCTTTCATACCAAAACCTCATCCATTTTGATTTTCCTTCTTATCCCTTGTGTTCATCACTATTCACGCCCAACATTCCGATTATAAGTGTTTCTTCATCAATTTCCACCGTTTATCTTGCATTTTTTACTTATTTCATCGTCTTTCACAAACCCATTTACATTTTATTCCATAATTTTTCTTATTATCTCATTTTCAAGTATCCACAAAACCCATATTTTTGTTTAACTTCTAGCTCTCATAACTTAGAATCCATTTCATATTTCATCATCATTTATTCATCTAAGTTGTTGCTTATGTGTTGATTTGTGGCCTTGTGTTGTTGGTTAGTTCTTCATTCTCCTATACACTCATCCACACTCAACCAAACTTGTGCTCACCACTTGTTCGACAAAATACCTTAGAGAACTTTACTCCGTTTCTCATATTCAAACCTCACTCAAAATGGCTCTTAAAATCAAACACACCGCTCAGAAACGAAAAGCCCTTGCCTCTTCCTCCTCCTTCGTGCTTACCACTTTCAATCGATGTTTTCAGACTGCGAAAGAGAAAAAACGCTTTCATGAGGAATTTGCCAACATGCCCATCAAACATTGGCGTCCAATTGATTTTGCATTTATAGAGGAAATTGGATTTCCCTACTTGGCCAAATTTGACGTATTCCGTTGGACTCATTTTTTGAAGATCAATACTCCGGTACCTTGCAACATAGTTCGCGCATTTTTCTCCAACGCAAAGCTTATCATGAGTCCAAATGATCCATGCAAGGTTGTGGGCATTAGATCGTTTGTTATGGGAAAGCATGTTGAGGTCACCAAGCAATCACTCTCCCATGTTTTTCGCATTCCCGACAAAAGACTTCCTTTTGAGACTGCAGAGGTTCCTTTAAAGTTCGTCGTTACTAATGAGCATGTTGGTGATCTTCCGGTCTTCGCATGCTTCTTACACATCATCATCCCATGGAATCTCCGTCCCTTTGGTACAAAATACTATCAAGTCCATAAGCTCGACAGATTTTGGCTTCATCATATACATTCACCCGATGGTCATCAACCTGACCTTCTTCACTTCATCCTTCATGATTGGGTTAAAGATGTCCGAGGTGGAGTTAAGTCCATCGTTTTCCCTCAGCCCCTGGCTTATTACATGCTCGACTAAGGCATAGACTGCTCGTGTGAATCCGGTGTCCTTCCTGATCCTAGTACCACCATCAATCTCGCTACTATGCATAACCTTGGGTGGTATTTACTCCAACGAGGTGATGATTCAGTATGGGAGAAGAGTCATGGTCCGCCTGCATCTCCTGCGCATGATATTGAAGAGCAAGATCCTGTCACACCTTTTTCTTCCGCACCATCGGGATCCACCTCGGCTTCTCTTGACCAGATCATGCTAATGCTTCAAAATTTCTAGCAGACCTTCACTCAGTGTTTTGATCAACTCGATGCTCGTCTCGACAATATGGAGGAGACATAGGCTACCTTATTCGATGAAGTCCAAGGTATTCGCATGCAGCACGAGGACTTCGTTGAGCAGTACCACTTGATGTTTCCTAGGTGGCGTTGACTAGAGTCTTTTAGCTTGTTATGATTTTCTGATTTCGGCCTTTATGCTTATTAGATTGTTGTGGTATTTCTTAGTTGTATGCACTAGCTAGTTGTGTTTGTGGTGTCTTAGACTTTTCTTAGTTGTATGGAATGGTGTATTCTGTTTGTAGAATCTTAGACCTTTATCTTTCTATGGCATGGCTTATAATTATGTTTATGACATTGACTTGGTCTATGTTTCTGTTTATGCCATTGGAATAGTTTATGCTTCTGCCTTTATTGCTTTAAATTAACTTATGCCTATAACCATTTCTCCATAATGTTTATTTTTCCTTTTAAGGGGGAGTATATCTATAGTCTTTGCTATAGTTTTTGCTATGACAAAAAGAAGGAGAATTATTGTGGTAAATTTCTATAAATTTTCATGCTTATAGTAAAAGGGAGCAAATCTTGAGGGGGAGTAGCATTTTTCAAAATACAAGCAAACTTGCTTATATTAAGGGGGAGCAAATCTTGAGGGGAGTAGCATTTTTCAAGATATAAGCAAATTTACCTTAAGTTTTGTCATATCAAAAAAGAAGAGATTGTTAGCTTTAAATTGACAAATATTTTGAAATGACAAAAACTTAAGTAAGGCTAAACATTTTCTCTATAATGTAAATTTGTTTAAAATGGACTCAATGATAGAAAATCTTTTAAACAAAGTTTTAGACTTAGATTTCAATTGAGAAAGTTAGGAAATACTCTTATAAAAGTGTTAGAATATTTAGAACTGATTTGAAATCACGAAAGCCATCAAACCATCCCAAAATAGCTCACAAAATATGCAGGTAGAGCTTGAGGGATCGATCCCCCTGTAGAGGGATCGATCCCTAAATGGCAGAAAGGTTTTCTCATTTGGCAGAAAAGGCTGAAAGTGTTCTGGAAGTTTGGGATTGATCCTCTATGACTAAGGATCGATCATTTTTCATGAAAACAGTGCCCAACGGTCAGTTTCTAAGATTTTCAACGGGAAATTTTGTATTAAATGCTTCAACAACCATCCCAATCAGTTGGTGGACTATAAATAAAGGCATTTATGAAGTTTGGAGGTAGAACAAGCACTCAGAAACTCTCAAAGCTTCAAGAAAGAAATCAAAGTTAAAAAATTCATTCTTTGTATCCCATTTGTGTTCTTTCATCTTGTTTATCACCCACTTACTTAAATTTCTGATATTCAAAGGGGTGTGCTAGCCTTGTAAGGTTTTTATTGTAAGAGAGAGGGTAGCTTTACAAGGGGATAGGTTTAGAAGTTTATTTCTAAACCTTTAAGTGGAATTGTAAGTGGTCTCACCACACCTTGAAGTGGTTTGTAAGCATTCACAAAGAAGAATGGAATCAATCCCTTGACAAGAGGATCAAGGAGAGAGGACGTAGGAAAGAGTTGGTCGAACCTTTATAAATTCTGTGTTTGCTCTTTTTCCTTTTGCCTTATTTACTGCATTTTATTTGTTATTGCATAATTTGCTTTACTTGTTTATTAAGCTCGTGAAAAACTCAAAAATAGTAGTAAAACCGATTCACCCCCCTCTCGGTAGAGCTAACACAAACAAAAAGTGTTCTATTTACAATTGGAATATGAAGCACACAATATGTGTTAAGAGGAATAAGCTGAAATCCAAGAGAATAATCGCACAATTAGGAAAAAGGAGTTCAAGTTGAAAGCTTGGTTTGACCTTCATGTTAAGCACACCTGCTATGAAAAGAATCAAGTTAGAAGGGAACAGAAATTGAATGATCAAACATGTTTTTTTTAGCTTCAGTTTCAAGAGACTTTGGCAATGCTACTGATAGTTTATCCTTCTTTGTTTTCTTTCGTGGCTTCCATTTAATGTTCCTACTTGATGTTCATCTTATGTATTGACTACTTGTATGTTTTATTGTTTTTTAATGAACTTTTCTTGATTCGGTACCAAAAAAAATACACATGATAATTTTGTTATAGTGTATGTTTATGTTAATTATCATCTGTTTACATACTTCAACATATTTTACAACCAATAACTTTAGATTTATGTTTAATCATGTATTGTTTACATTAACTTTAAGTGAGTTATCAAGTGTTTATGATACTTTTAACATATATTATGCCTAATGACTTTAAATTTACGCTTAATTAATTTTTTTTATGTTGATCTTACAGTAAGATCAAAATTTATGACTTTACTATAAAATTCCCTTGAAAAAGGATTGGCTTGGATGCTTAATCAATTTTCTAATCTGATTGGTCTGAACATAAAATGAGTCTTTTGTTGCCTTCATATTGATCGTCTTCTTGCTCAAAAACAATGTTAGGGAGCCAACCCACTTTTCTTCCTTTGACAGTGATGCTTTTGCTGGATATCATGCGTGGGATGCCGAGAATAGTCTCAAAGTATTTAGGATCGAGCTTGGCGAAGCCTTCAAGGTAGGTTAATCGCAATATAAATGTGGAGATAGTGATGATGATTAGTCAAGTGCAAGAGCAACCTGGGCGAAGAAGCGAAGGTGGAGGGTTTTATTGGATGGTATCTAGTGGATCAATATAGCTATGTGTGTAACCAGTATTTGCCAAACAGGGAGAGCTGGGTTGTCATTACAAACCCAACAATACTGGAGGACATAGAGTCTTCAAATAGAGATGATGGTGAATACCATGTGGATAATCGAGATGTTAATGTGCAAGATGTAGAAGATCATTTTGCTAATTCCATCAAGGTTATGTAACCATATAGATGGTTTTTTTTTCTTCTCTTCCAACATTCTATCTATGTCGATTGTTTTCTAGAATTGTAGGAGTGCTACAAGTATGGAATTCAGATAGAATGTGATAGAGATAAAGAAAGCTCATAAGTTTGATTTATTGATAATTGCAGAACCATGAATAAGTGGCCGAGTAGTTGACAGGGTTATCCATAGGCTACGATTTGATAATGTTTTTAAAGTGGATGCAAGGGGCTTTTCAGGAGGCATTTGGCTGTTATGGAATTCTACTTTTGGTGATGTTGATATCATCCATAGCAGTAGACAAATAATTTCCTTTACTGTTATGAAGGATGGCTGTAAATAGGCATTTTAGCTGTGTATGTGAGTCCATGTCTTTCTAACAGAGTCTCATTTGGCAGCACTTGAATGAATTCAAAGATTTTGATAATTGTATGTGGATGTTGATAGGTGATTTTAATCAAATTACATCATCGACAGACAAGCAAGGTAGGAGGCCGAAATCTTTTGCTAAGATGCAAGCTTTTTGTGATATGATTGCCAACTGAAAGCTACTTGATCTTGGAGCACCGGGTTGCCAGTATACATGGACAAATAAACATAACCTGAGTGGTTTGATCTTGAAGCGGTTTGATAGAGCTCTTTGTAATACTAACTGGAGAATGTTATTTCCGGATGCTACGGTAATGAACCTCCCTAGAACTTACAGTGATCATCGCCCTTTTCTTTTGAGAGTATCCTCTACCTTTGTGTGTAACCAAAATGGTAGACCCTTCAGATTTGATGTTGCAGGGCAATTGCATGATAGATTTGATACACTTCTTAGTTCAAGTTGGAATAAGGAATATTCACTTACTTCCAATCTTACACAGTTTCAACAAGTGGTTACAGACTGGAATAAAAATGTCTTTGGCAATATTTTCAAGAGGAAGCGTAACATATTAGCTCGGCTGGAGTGAGTACAAAAGAGAATGGAATTATGTCCAAATTCTTTTCTAGTACAATTGGAAAAAAGACTTATCATTGGAGTATAATAAAGTACTACAACAAGAAGAGTTACATTGGTTTTAGAAGTCTAAATCCAAATGAGTGCAATATGGAGATTGTAACATAAAATTTTTCCACACAACCATGGTAATTACACAGAATAAAAACAGGTTGGTTGCTTTGAAGAATGATTATGGCTTATGGTGTACGGATAAGGAGGAGTTAAAAAGGATGGTATGTTCCTTTTATCATAAACTTTATACTGTTGATTGTTTAAATGCCAATCTAGATGGATGTCCCAAATCTAATTTTTCTTTTACTCCTCCACAAGCTGAGTTGTTGTGCAAGGTTCCCAATGATGAGGAGATATATAAAGCTTTATGCTTGATAGTGCCATTCAAAGCCCTAAGCCCATAAGGATATCAAGCAGGTCTCTATAAATCAAATTGGTTAGTGATCAAAGAATCTATATGTAGATCTATTAAGCAAACATTTCAAAATGGTTGCTTTGACACTAAATGAGGTACTAGTGGTACTAATACCAAAAGTGGAGCAACCTGAGTTGGCTTCTCAATTCAGACCCATTAGTCTGTGCAATGTATCTGTGAAGTTACTCTCAAAGATTATTGTTAATAGACTTCGACGACATTTGGAAAGCATCATAGCCCCTATGCAATGCAATTTCATTCTTGGTTGAAGTAGCTCAGTTAACATAATGGTGGTTCAGGAAATGGTTCACACTTTGTCAAGGAGCAAAGGAAGAGATGGAGGAATGATAATGAAGATTGACCTTGAAAAAGCTTATGATCAAGTTAACTGGGATTTCCTGAGATGGGTATTGTCTGACGTTGGGCTTCCTAAGTCTCTTATTGACCTTATCATGTTCTATGTTACCTCAACAGAAATGAATTTTTTGTGGAACAAGGAATTATCTAACAACTCCAAGCCTTCTAGAGGATTAAGACAAGGAGACCCTTTTTCTCCTTATCTTTTTGTTATTTGTCTACAAATATTGACATATTTAATTAAGCTTAATGTGAGGCAGAGAAATTGGAAGCCAATTTATTTAACAAGAGGTGGCCCTCGATGTCTCAATTTATTTAGTTTCAGTGAGTGGTGTTTCCATTTGAAAGTTTATGAATATTTGATAAACTAGCTAGCTATAGTCTTAGATTAAATAATTTAAACTTGTACATGCATGTATACTTCAGCCTTAGGTTCAATGTGTAATTGTAGTTCATGTTTTGCCGCGTGGAGTTCCAATCATCTATCAACTGGGCTGGCCCTTCTCCCTTGTCCAATTAGCAATTAGCAATTAGCAAATCTTAATGTTTATATTTTTTTCTTCTCCCTAATAAATTCAAATTTTAAAAAATAGAAACAAAATAAATTAAATTAAAAATTAAATCTTAAATAAAGTAAATTAAATTAAATTAATGAAAATTTTCCTAAAATTACAAATTTCCTATGATTAAAAATTTTTCTAATATTTAATTTAATTTTTTAATTTAAAATATTATTTTGTTATTTTTAGAATATAAATTAATTCTTAGGTCAAAAAGTTTGCGACAAAAATCCATCGCAAATTTATCTTTAATTTTTAAAACGAAATTTGTGATGGTTTTTCGTAGCAAACTCCATTCCCCTTTTGTAAAAAATAACTTCAATATTTTTACATTAATTTCTGTATTTAGTTTTACATTAAAAGGTTTTTAATCTTAGCCGTTAATTAAACTCAATCCAAAGGTCAGTGTGTAAAATTATTGAGTTTTATATATGTATAAGTGGATCCTTTCTCCCTCCCTTCCCACCTTCCCCTCCCACACACACACACACACACACACACACACATATATATATATATAAATATATATAAAGTTGGAGAAGTTTGAATGTTTAATAGGTATTTATGTTTTTTTTAAAGTTAGTTATTATTTATTTTTAAAATATTGTAAGTAGATTGTAATTGTATTTATATGTAGATTTTAATGATATTTTTTATATTTTAATTTATTTTTACACAAATAAATAAATTGGCTCATGAGCCGACCTGATCGGCATTAAAACCAGACTGGACTTATAATTTTTTGGCCACCCCGTCTCTTTTGCACCCTACTCGTAAATTTCTTTGCCCTTTTCTTGAAAATAACAAAGAAGTAAACAAAATCTTAATAACCGGAGGTGGAGGATTTTTATTGGATATAGCTATGTCTGTAATCAGTATAATCAGTATTTGCAAAAGAGGGAGAGTAGGCATGGGGGCCTAAGGGATAGTTATTCCGTGTGGGTTACTGAATTCGAAGTTTTATGAAGGTGGGCTGAAATGTAAGGTATTTAGCTGTGCCTATACTATTTTCCTCCCATTATTGAATTTAAATGTTATTATTACAAGTAAAATGTTGTCCTAGAAGGATTAGAGGCTGGCCTTTAGAAAACCAAATAGTAATATAAAATAATATTTTTACTTATTTTTAAATATTTTTCAAATATTTTTTTACTTATTTTTAAATATATTTACATATATTCACATGTTTTTAAATATTTTTACATATTTTAGGTTTTTTTAGAGCTTTATCAAATGGATGTAAAGATAGCTTTCTTATATGGCGATCTTGAGGAAAAGGTTTACATGGTACAACTTGAAGGTTTTGAAGAACTTGGGAAAGAACATCTAGTGTGCCGACTTAAAAATCCATTTATGGCTTGAAACAAGCCTCTCAGCAGTGGCTTTTAAAATTTGATAAGGTAGTTACTTCCATTGGTTTTGAGAAAAATAAAGCTGACCAATGCATATATCTCAAGATCAGTGGGAGTAAGTACATATTTCTTGTGTTGTACGTGGATGATATTTTGTTAGAGTGTAATGATGTTGGATTGTTGCATGAGACTAAACAGTTGTTGTCCAAGACTTTTGACATAAAAGATCTTGGGGAAGCATCCTTTGTTCTTGGGATTGGGATTCATAGGGATAGATATCGAAGTTTATTGGGACTTTCATAGAGGGCTAGCATTGAATGCGTGCTTCGAAGATTTAATATGGAAAATTGTAAAGGTGGAGAGACATTTGTTGTGAAAGGTGACAGATTTAATCTCAATCAATGTCCAAAGAATGATTTGGATAGAAAGTCCATGGAAGATATACCTTATTCTAGTGCAGTTGGGAGTATTGTGAATGCCCAAGTTTGCACTCAACCAGATATAGCTTTTGTAGTAGGGGTTCTTGGTGGGTATTTACCAAACCCTGGAATGGATCATTGGCTTGCTGCCAAGAAAGTTATGAGGTACTTGCAAAAGACTAAGGATTACATGTTGGTATACAGAAAAGTAGGCAATCTTGAAATAGTTGGGTATACAAATTTTGACTTCGCTGGATGTCAGGATGACATGAAGTTTACTTTAGGGTATATTTTATGTTAGCAGGAGGAGCTATTTCTTGGAAGAGTGTAGCAGACACTTTTAGCTTCTTCTACTACGGAGGCTAAGTTTGTTGCATGTTATGGGGCTACTACGCAGGCTATTTGGCTTAAGAGCCTAGTCTCAAGACTTAATATTATTGATTCCATCTCTAAACCACTCACGATTTATTGTGATAATAGATTTGCAGTTTTGTTCTCTAAGAATAATAAAAGTACTAGTGGATCTAAGCATATGGAGATAAAATATCTAAAGGTCAGAGATTATGTGAAAGATGGTGACATTGTTGTTGAACACAGTGATACTAATGGCATGATTGTTGATCCTTTGACTAAAGGATTAAGACCTAATGTCTTTTGTAAACATGTTGATAGCATAGGTATTTTGGGGTCCTTTGATGTATTAGTTTAGTGGGAGTTGTTGCTTGTGATTAAACACTCATATTTATTTACATCATGCTATGTTGAGACCTCTTAATATTTTGAACATTTATGTGTAACGTTTCACTTTATATATTAATTTGATGATCATCATTGATTTATTTATGCTAGTGCATCGGTGTTTTGTACATGTACATTTGAAAATTTGTGATATTGACTTTGTGTCAATAGGATATGTCTCAGTAAATGGTACCACTTGATAACCTTAAGGAAAATGAATGGAGACATATCGGTACATCTGGTTGCTAAATAGATTTCTCAGTGATTTAAGGAGAAATCGGAGGATTGACAATGAAGATAACACATTTGATCACTATTGGGTGTTATTTTCTTACTACACAGCCACACTAAGATCCAGTGTTGATGTGATCACTAGTATTTGTAACTATGAATTAGTCTTGTGTCAATAAAAGGCACAATCGCCGCCGTGATTCGATATTAGTTGGTCATGTTATACAAGATCGTTAAGATGTTGTTTTTAAGGACTAAATGATTTTAAAAAATGTGGCCACGTCAAAAGTATAGTAAATTCGCCTGGAGCTTTGTTTTCTAAAATATAAATTTCTTAAATTTAAAACCCCAATTAATATTATCCAAGTGGGAGAATGTTAGGGATTTCTAATTTATGGACTGCTATTAATTGGTGAATTTAAGTTTTAATAAAGCAGGCTAATAATTTAGTCTTAGTATGAAAACACGCAGGTAAGCCCAATTGAATAATTGTGATCAACATGAATGGGCCTTTGCACATCTTATTGGGTCAAAGTGGAGTGGTGGTTGTGCAGGCCTGGAGCTTAATAGTCTTTGATGGGGAGACTATTAGGTTTAACTACATATATATGAGGCTAGGTCACCTCTTCACTTTTCAACCTATTTGGTATCTATCTATTGAGAGCCACCCTAAGGAGAAGTAGAAGAGGAAGATTTGCCTTGTAGAAAAAGGTATGCCTAATTAATTGTTTAGATCTCTTGTGTTCTAATTATTGCATAAGAAATTGTATGATTGATCTTACAGGTTTATGATTAGGATAATTATTTCATACAATGTCAATGGAATATTTTTATTCTACAAGGGGTGTTAAAATCGTGACACGTGTCTTATAAAAATATTAAAAAATAAAAAATAAATAAAACAAGACATGTGTCATGATTCTAACATTGCTTGTGGAATAAAAATATTTCACTAACAGTGTGTGGAGTAATTATCCTTATGATTTTAGCTATATTATTTATTTATTTATTTATTTAATATTTAGGATTTGTTATATTTAAATTTTTCTAAGTAGTGTTTGATTTTAAATTATTTTTAATTAGTGTATTCTATATATATATATATATCAAGTTTTTTAATATATTATTCAACATGCATTTCAAAATAATTTTTTATAATTTTATTGTATTTGAAAAAAAATTATTATAAATTAAAATTGTTAACTTGTATACCGCTTGGGTTTAGATCTAATATTGCATAATATTCAAGAATTAGAAAAGTACTCCAAAATACTAATTAGCATATAAATATATATATATATATATATATATATATATATATATATATGTTTGAGATTTATTTTACTTAAAGAATTAGAAAAGTACAAAATATGTTACGTGATATATATTTGCAAAGAGATTTGTAAGGATTTATCAATCAAAATGAAAATTTTAAGGAAATTAAAAGTTATAAGATTATAGAAAAATTTTAATAAATATGAAAATTAAACAAATACATTTTTAAAATAGAATAACAATTTACATGCTAAACCTTTCGAATTATAATACTCAATGATGAATATAAAATATTAATTTAGAAGAATTTTGCTGTCCAAGCTATTTATTTTTATTGTAACGACGAACATAAGGATTGAGTATTTAATTGTGTCGTTAAAAATTAATAACACTAAAATTTAATTGTTGTTCAATAAAAAAAGAAATTCGTCTATCAATTTTCTTGTTAGAGATTAATTTGTCGCAATTAGATTTTAATTTATTTTTCATCATTAATAGTATTTTTTTATATTCCAATTTAAAATAACATGATGCACTCGATTATTTGATTTAAAGAGTTTAATTATGTTTTTTTCTCTCCAATATATATAAATATATAATTAGATATACACAAAGTTAAAACTGTATGACACATTAATTGATTCAAACATTATAAGACAGTATTCAAAATAGCATCCGTAATATGAATGAAAAGTATTTCATTTTTAAAAGTCAAAATTAGGAGGTTTGGCGTACTGGGTGAGATCAAGTACCAAGAGCGCATACAAGACAAAAAATTTGAGAGCAGCAAGTGATTGGAAAAAAAAAAAGTAAAAATAAATATTTTAAATATTTGAATATGATTTAAGTTTTAGAATCATTATTGTTAAAATTTTGTTAATATTTATTATTTTTATTCAAATAAAATTAATTTTAAATTATAAAACAAATTAAAATATCTGCAATTAAAAAATAAAAACTTCCTGCATAGAAATTTTGGAAGCACGAGCCAAAAACCTACTACATAGTGGGAATTAGGAATTAAAATAAATAAATAAATAAATAAAAAGAAAAGACGTGGCAGTATGATAACCAATGTAAGGGCAAGAAAGGGCCAAAAAGCCCAAAGGGTTGGGAGGGGAGGGGAGGTAGGTAGAACCATAAGCAAGGCCTTGGGTGGGTTTGGTGTGTGGTGTCCGTACACCATAGTCCATTTGAAAGTGAGATGGGCATGCCTTGCTACTCTACTTTTCATCCAAGTATAAACTCACCCACTTCTCTCACCCATATGCTCTACCTAACTCCCTCTTCTCTGCTCTTCCCTTCTCCCATATTTATGACTCATTTCTCTCCTCTGCGTTTCCCTCTAACTCAACCTCTTTCCATTCCTCTCTCCCATACAGCAACCAAACTATCCCCATAGATACAGGAAGCTTGTTACCATGATATCCATTGCTGATCCTGTTGAGCCCCAAAAGCCTGAGCTTTCTCCTTCTTTGTCTCCTCCAACAGCCAAACCTGTCCCTGAAACTGCTGGTGATCACATTTTCAGGTCGAAGTTGCCTGATATTCCGATCTCAAGCCACCTTCCTCTCCATACTTACTGCTTTGAAAACCTCTCGGCTTTCCCTGATAAACCATGTTTGATCTCGGGGTCCTCGGGCAGAACCTATTCTTTCTCCGAAACTCAATTGATTGCTCAAAAAACTGCAGCCGGTTTATCCAAGTTGGGCATTCAGAAGGGAGATGTGATCATGATTCTCCTCCCAAACTGTGCTGAATTCGTCTTCTGTTTCATGGGAGCTTCCATGATAGGGGCAGTTTCCACTATGGCCAACCCTTTTTATACATCGACGGAAATCTTCAAGCAATTCAAAGCTGCTCGAGCCAAACTCATAGTCACGCAATCCCAATGGATTGACAAGCTTAAAGACACCGACAGCAACGAAAACTTCCCCAAAATAGGCGAAGATTTCCAGGTGATCACCATCGATGACCCTCCAGAAAACTGTTTACATTTCAGTGCGTTGTCAGAAGCAAACGAGAATGAGATCCCTCAGGTTTCCATTGATCCTGATGACCCAGTAGCCTTACCATTTTCGTCAGGAACAACAGGGTTACCGAAAGGAGTCGTTTTAACTCACAAGAGCTTGATCACAAGCGTAGCTCAGCAAGTAGATGGAGAGAACCCGAATCTTTATTTGAAACAAGACGATGTTGTCCTGTGTGTTTTGCCTTTGTTTCATATTTACTCACTCAACAGCGTGCTGTTGTGTTCCTTGAGAGCTGGAGCTGCGGTGCTCTTAATGCAGAAGTTCGAGATAGGGGCATTGTTGGTGCTGATACAGACGCATAAAGTTTCGGTGGCAGCGGTGGTACCTCCGTTGGTTTTGGCGCTGGCTAAGAATCCGATGGTGGATCAGTATGATTTGAGCTCAATAAGGGTGGTGCTTTCAGGGGCTGCCCCGCTTGGGAAAGAGCTTGAAGAGGCACTGAGGGGAAGGGTTCCTCAAGCCGTTTTGGGTCAGGTAAGTACTTATCAGTTTCTTATTTATTTCCGTTAATGCATTTCCTAACTGAATGCAAAAAGAGAGTGAGAATTTGATGAAATTAAGAAGTATTATTACTACTTTTTAACCATTCGAGTAGTTTTTTTTAGGAGGTAAACAAGTTAAGTTATTTGTGAATTTTTTTATTCCGACTTGATGATTATTTAAGTTTGAATCGTTTTTTTTCGAGTCAAGCTTAAATTCAAGTTACTCGAGTCAGATTTAAGCATCTTAATATTTGGTTTGAGTTGCTCATGTGCCTTATCGAACTTATTTTTAATATATATTTTTAGTATTTTATTATTAATTTACTATTTTGCCATCATAATATATAATTAAAAATTGATAAATTGAGCTTATCGAGTTGAGCTCGAGTGGCTCAAGGATTCTATTAAATCGAACTTGAGCTTCAAAAACCAAGCTTGAGCCAAGTTTCGAGTCTCGAGTTTTCATGTCAAGCCGAACTTGAACTTGATACTAGATCATTTCGACTTGACTCGACACCCCCTAGAGTTTTGCTTATGATACGAAGTTTCTGATTAGATTCAATAATTCATGTATAAAATTGATGTTTGTATCATGTAAGATCATGTTTGTGTCGTATAAAACACAAAAATTTCTTATCAATATGTCACACAAAATTTATTTTTTAATTTTTGTCATATTTATAAATAATTTTTATCAACTTTTAATTTATATTTTTTTGCGTCTTTCAATCGTATTGTTTTCATATTGTACTATCGCTTCGTGGGTAAAATTACCAAGTCAATTTCTTATTATACAGATTAGGCGGGCTAATGTTTTGTTATGGTTATAAAATTGGGGGTTTGGTTTGGTAGCAAATGCTAGAAGAAAATGAAATGTTTATAGGTCGGAAATGGGATATTCCTCTAGTTAGAGACAGTGATGTAGGGCCCACCGGACATGAATATTATTAATAGTGCTTGCACGTATTACATATTTACATGTAGGATAATAAAAGAAAAAATTTATATATGATGCACTAACAGTGTATAGTTTTTATACATTGTCAATGCACCAAAAATTGACACCTCATCAATAGACCCTTATATGCAAATATAAATAAATTTTTTAAATTTTTCCATAAGGGCCTATTGATGAGGTGTCAACCTCTGATGCATTGACAGTGTATAGAAACTATACACTGTCAGTGCATCATATATAAACTCTAAAAGAAAATAACAAGAATTAAAAAAAAGAAGAAGCGGAAAGACGAAATCAATTTAAAAAAAAAATTATTTGATACATCATTATTATCTAATTCTATTAATATCATTTAGAATATATTAAACAATAAAAAATTAATTAAGAAAATAAAATGTGCCGGTATTTCAATTTTATTTTTGAAATTAAAAAATTTCACTATCATTGTATTAAATAGAAACTCTTTTTTATTGATGTATTTAATAGAAATAAAAAACATTTGAGAGAAATTTTTTCCATCCATGAATCATTGTTTCATAGAATTGAAAATTAAAAAATATGTTATATTATTTTAACATTATTTTTTTAACATAAAAAACTAAAATTTAAACAATAATTGATAATTTTGTTGCCCTCAAACCTTTTTTTTTTCAAAATAATATATATTTCTAAATAAGATGAAAAATTATCATCATTTCTTTTTTTTTTCTTTTCTTTGGCTTCTTTCTTCCTCTAAATACTAATAAAAATTATTATCTTTTCTATTTTTATTTTACTTCTTTCTTTCATCTTCTTACATTCCCATCGTACCAAACATTGTTTTGGTAGAATTTCACTTGTTTGCAAAAATTGATATGATGTCTATAAACCTACTTTTGGGCCTTCAAATTTAGTCTCCTATTTAGGTATTAGTTAAATAACACTATTAGGCAAGCCAATAATATAGCTAATAATTGAATCAAAAAATAAATAATATAGCTAATAAAGTGATAAAAAAAAAGGAGAAATGAAGAATTTTATGATCCCAAGCCTATTTGTATATTTTGTGTTGGATAAGATCCCCTCCTCCATCAAATTAAAGTTAGAAAAATGTCAATTTAACCCTCATATCATGTTTGATGGATCTTCTTTGCTTGAAAGTGCGGCTCAACTAAATCATTAAAACAATAATAATGATAAAAAGAATCATCTAACTAAAAAATGTGAAGACTTTAACTTTAAAACTAGGATTTCTTATTCTTAGATATGGTCCGATGCCTTTTTCTTTATCATAGAGTTAAAGAAAATAATTAAAATAGATTCATTGAAGATAAAATATTGTTCACATTCTTAGTAAATTTAGATGAGTAGATAACAATCAAGGTTTAGTCTAGCCGTTGTTATTTTTTAAAAGTCAAATCCTCCTCTTTTTGTACCTCCTTATAAAAATTTAGATGAGTAAATTTTTTATTTTATTTTAATTTTAATTTTGGTAGACTATATGTTTCTTAATTTTCTTTAAAAAGATATCTAAATTAATTAAATTTAACTGATCTAGTTGATATTCTGGGCACTATTTTTTTCCTGAGAAGATAATAATTTTTATTACTTTTGGTGCCAATGAAATATGCAAATCATCACAAAGACTCAAGGTTTTTAGAACAAGGCAGTTGGGTAACTAAAAAACTTATGATTATAATTAATATGATGGATGCACATAAAAATTGATTTGATAAAGTGGAAAACTCCCCCAATTCCAACCACAAGGAAAAAAAAGAGAGAAAAAAACCTGCCAATGTCATGTGCAGGATCCAAAAATAAGGATGAATAAAGGATGAATAAATTGCAACATGGTCAGTCTGAAATATGTTGGGGTCCCAATGAAAAGGGCCCTTTTTATTGTAATTTGCATGGCATTGCATTTGTGTCAGTCTTCTTTACTTGGTTGGAAGGAATGCAAATGGATGCTGATGGCATTAACTGTGAGATTATAATGAAGTTAGGTTATTGAATTTGGAGCCAGCCAAGTGTAGGGCCCCTCCTTCCCAAGTTTCACCAGAAAAAGTATCCCCAGTTCTCGTGTATTCATCTGTGTCAGCAATGGAAATTTGGAAAGCTAATTGATTCTTCTGTTAAAAACTAAAGAAAGAAAGCCAATTTTGGTGGAGCCTTTCACATTTCAGTGGGCTGATATTTGAGGTCCCAAACATGGAAAACCCAAAAATCATCATTTTTCCCTATTGTTTGAAAGGCAGGCAGCATTGGGTCTTGAGTCACTCTTGACCCAAAGGCTTGAAAGCCCAATCATCTGCATCTGTAGTAAGCATTTGTAGGCATTTTTCCCAGGTTTCCCACTTCTGGAACTCAATATTGTAGTTGAAATTTTAAGGGTTTTTTTGGTGAGCATATCATTGCAATGGCTATACTACTTTTTGTATTTTACTTTGTACAATGGATTAACCATTTGTTTTGCCCACAAATGTAGGGTTATGGAATGACAGAAGCTGGGCCAGTTTTATCAATGTGCCTAGGTTTTGCAAAGCAGCCCTTTCCGACCAAGTCTGGGTCATGTGGCACGGTGGTTAGAAATGCAGAGCTTAAGGTCATCGACCCTGAAACCGGCTGCTCCCTTGGCTACAATCAACCTGGAGAGATTTGTATTCGTGGATCCCAAATCATGAAAGGTTAGAGTAATATGCTCAAAAATGTTTGATCTTAAAAAAGTTGATCTCTGAAAATCCAGGGAGTTCCTTTAACATTTTTTATTACAAAAATTATAGGTTATTTGAATGACTGCACGGCCACAGCAAGTACCATAGATGTGGAGGGTTGGCTTCATACAGGCGACATAGGTTATGTGGATGAAGATGATGAGATTTTCATTGTTGATAGAGTAAAGGAAATCATCAAATTCAAAGGCTTCCAAGTATGTTAATTTCTCTGCTACTGAGCTCTGGGCAACCTTAATAAGTTGCATTTTTCACTGATTTTTGTGTTGTTTAGGTGCCACCAGCTGAGCTTGAGTCCCTCCTTGTAAGCCATCCATCAATTGCAGATGCAGCTGTGGTTCCGTATGAACTTTCAACTTGTTTAATTCTCGCTAATTTGGATTTGTAGTTTTCCAAAGTAATTACTCCTTAATAACTCACAAAACATGTAACTTTAACAGGCAAAAAGATGAAGTAGCTGGTGAAGTTCCTGTTGCATTTGTGGTTCGATCAAATGGCTTTGAACTTACTGAAGAAGCTGTCAAGGAATTCATTGCTAAACAGGTACGTGTCCTATTCGGTCTGAGACTATTCTAATTTGGATTGAAAGTGATAAATGATAAAATCTTTTTAACAATGACAACCCCAGGATTCGACCCATCTTTGCCTCCTCTTTCATGAATAGAATTAATTAATGAATAATCCCTTTATTTTGTTTATTAAAACAGGTGGTATTTTACAAGAGATTGCATAAGGTGCACTTTGTTCATGCAATTCCCAAGTCGCCTTCAGGAAAGATATTGAGAAAAGATCTCAGAGCCAAGCTGGCTGCGGCAGCCGCCACCCTGCCTTGAAAAATTCTTCTCTAATTTAGTGGCTTTCAATTTGTCAGGAACCATGGTGACTTAAGGTTTCTAGTTGGGGTTTAAGGTGTTGAAATAGTGATTGCCCTTAATCCTATGTTATATTAGTTTTCTTCTTCTTTATCTCAAATTGGCTCCATGCTTGTAATGTAATTTGTTTCGTCGCATTCTTGAAATAAGAGGGAAATCAAACCCATTCTTTTCACTTGAGGAGGTCTAGCTCAACTTGTGAGAGTGGAATTAGGTTTAGATAGACATTTTAATTTCAAGTTCGAACTTGCAATATACTCCCTTATATTGCAAAAAAATAAAAGGCCATTCCTTGAATTGCTTGCTTAGTTTTATAAAATACATAGATTCAAAATAGTTTTTTCATCTCTAAAGAGAAATTGGATATGATTTTTTTTGCAACCTATTCATGAGTTGGGCGGATAGTCCAAGTTTGAAACTCGATCTGATTTTTGACTGTGCTTAGATAAAAGTATTAAGCACATTAGATAAGTTTGAAACTCGATTTGATTTTTGACTGTGCTTAGATAAAAGTATTAAGCACATTAGATGAATTCAGCTGGGACTTTGGGGTCCCATAAAAAATTCAGGCTGAGCTTAGACTCACGATTTAAAGTGTAAATCCGATACGATCCAATAGTTATAAATTTTTTACTATATTTTTTATTATAGTTAGCTTCATATTTGATTAAAATATGATGTTGTATTATGTAAATTTAAAAAAAACTTTTTGAACCAATGTTAAGTAAGAGAGTTATTGAAAAAATATACTAATGCATTTTGATGATTTTTTGTATAATTTAATTTAAGCTTGTGTTATTTACTTGGACTTTGATTTAGAACTTCATGTTTTTATTGTTTTTTTATAAGAATTTATTTGAACTTTTTTTGTTATATTTAATTATTAATTATATATTATGTGTATTTTATGTTTTAGATTCTATTTTCTTAAAAAAAAATTAATACTACTAGTAAAATTCCCAGGCTTTTCCCTGGGAATAATAATAATTATTTTTTTAACAATAATAATAAATTTATATTTTTCGAAAAAATGTGTAGTGAAAAAATTCTTCATATAAATAAAATGTTTTGACAAAAAATAAAAAAGTAAGAAAAAACCTAAAAAAAAAGAAGTAATAAACTAGTCATTTACCATGTGGCATCTCAAATGAAGAGTTTTTCTTGTAAAATTTATTGCATGGATAGATAAAAAAATTCTTATTTTAATTATTTTTTAAATTGTAATTTATTTGAAATACAAGAAACTCATTTAAATATATCTAAAAAATAATATATAACAGTGGTGAAATTTACAAAGTTTGTTTTTGGAAGAAAAAAAAAAGAAATTGTGCAAACAGAAAAGAAAGTCAAAGCTTGGTGCTATGTGAACCTCTTAATTGAGTTTTTTTTTTTTTACAAATTTTATCGATAAAAAAAAAAGAAAAAGAGATAAAATGAGACGAAAAAAGAGTAACACCTAAATACCTATTAAATTTTTTTAAAATGGCAAAAAAAAGAGAAAAGAGAAAAAAATGAAAAATGGGAAGAAAAAAGACCCATGGAAGTGTCCCGTGGACACTCCTATTACCCTCCTCATTGGTTAGGTATTCATTCTATTGGTTTCATTAATTTTCAAATAAATTATCTTAAACTAAATTATAACTAACAAATGATTAGAATAAGTGGAAGTGGATTTTTTTTCAAAGGATTTGGACATGATTCGAATCTTGAAGTCATCACTTTTAGGAGGCTTTTACTGTTTACTACTTCAGGCTCAAATAGAATTAGTTTCAGATCGTAAAACAAATGAAAATACTTGTGTTTACAAAAAAAATCTTAAACTGAATTATCTTTTTAATTAACTAAATCGAAATGATGAAATTTGAAATTAAACAAATGATTAAATTCGATTCAGTTAATTTTCAAATTTGATGAATAATAGTCACTTGAGGAGGTCTAGCTCAACTTGTGAGAGTGGAATTAGGCTTAGATAGACATTTTAATTTCAAGTTCGAACTTGGAATATTCTCTTTTATATTGCAAAAAATAAAAATTAAAATTAAAATTAAAATAAAAAGGCCATCCTTTGAATTGCTTGCTTAGTTTTATAAAATACATAGATTCAAAATAGTTTTTTCATCTCTAACGAGAAATTGGATATGAATTTTTTTGCAACCTATTCATGAGTTGGGTGGATAGTCCAAGTTTGAAACTCGATCTGATTTTTGACTGTGCTTAGATACAAGTATTAAGCACATTAGATGAATTCAGCTTGGACTTTGAGGTCTCATAAAAAATTCAGGTCGAGCTTAGACTTACAATTTATAGTCTAAATCCGATACGATTCAATAGTTATAAATTTTTATTATTTTTTATTATAGTTAGCTTCATATATGATTAAAATATGATGTTGTATATTGTAAATTTAAAAAAAAAAACCTTTTTGAACCTATGTCAGGTAAGAGAGTTATTAAAAAATATACTAATGCATTTTGCTGATTTTTTGTGTAATTTAATTTAAGCTTGTGTTATTTACGTGGACTTTGATTTAGAACTTCATGTTTTTGTTGTCTTTTTATAAGAATTTATTTGAACTTTTTGCTATTTACTTGGACTTTGATTTAGAATTTCATGTTTTTATTGTCTTTTTATAAGAATTTATTTGAACTTTTTGCGTTATATTTAATTATTAATTATATATTATGTGTATTTTATGTTTTGGATTCTATTTTCTTAAAAAAAGTTAGTAGTACTAGTAAAATTCCAAGGCTTTTCCCTGGGTATAATAATAATTATTTTCCTAATAATAATAATAATAATAATAATAATAATAATAATAATAATAATAATAATTTATACTTTTCAAAACAATGTGTAGAGAAAAAATTCTTCATATAAATAAAATGTTTTGACAAAAAAATTAAAAAAAGAAAAAACGTAAAAAAAGAAGTAAAAAAATAGTCATTTACCATGTGGCATCTCAAATGAAGAGTTTTTCTTGTAAAATTATTGCATGGATAGATAAAAAAAATTCTTATTTTAATTATTTTTTAAATTGTAATTTATTTGAAATAAAAGAAATTCATTTTAAATATATCTAAAAAACAATAAATAACAGTGGTGAAATTTACAAAACAGTTTGTTTTTGGAAGAAAAAAAAGAAATTGTGCAAAAGAAAAGAAAGTCAAAGCTTGGTGCTATGTGAACCTCTTAATTGAGTTTTTTTTATTTTTTTTTACAAATTTTATTTATAAAAAGAGAAAAAAAAGAAAAAAATGAGACGAAATAAGAGTAACACCTAAATACTTATTAAATTTTTTAAAATGGCAAAAAAAAAAAAAGCAAAAAGAGAAAAAAATGAAAAATTGGAAGAAAAGAGACCTATGGAAGTGTCAGGTCGACACACCTTTTACCCTCCTCATCGGTTAGGGTATTCATTTGATTGATTAATTTTCAAATAAATTAATTATAATCAACAAATAGTTAAAAGAAGTGGAAATAAATTTTTTCTTTAAGTAGTTGGACATGATTTGAGTCCTAAAATCATCGCTATTGGAAGAGCTTTGCCGTTTACCATTTCAGGCTCAAATAGGATTAATCTTAGACCGTAAAACAGATACAAATACCTATGGTTACACAAAAAAAAATCTTAAACTAAATTATATTTTTAATTAACTAAATCGAAATGATAAAATTTGAAATTAATCTAAGTGATTGAATTCAATTATAACCAACAAATAGTTAGAAGAAGTGAAAATGGATTTCTTCTCTAAGTAGTTGGATATGATTTGAATCCTAGAATCATCACTGTTGGGAGGACTTACCGTTTACCACTCTAGGCACAAACTGGATTAATCTCAGACCGTAAAATAGATAAAAATACTTGTAGTTACGTAAAAAAAATATTAAATTGAATTATATTTTTAATTAACTAAATGGAAATAATGAAATTTGAAATTAATCTAATTGATTGAATTCAATTCGTTTATTTTTCTAATTGGATGAATAATAAAATAAATTTAAGTTAGGTTATATCTTAATCTTCTAATTTCTCATATTTCAAACAAATTATAAAATGTTATCATACAAAATATTTAAATACCAAAGTATTAAGTTAAAAAAATTCTAACAAAGCATAAACATATATTTGGATTTCATATAGATTTAGTTTTATCTTTTGAGTTTATTTTTTTATTTTGATTAGAACTTTGGTTAATTTGGTTTTTGAACTAAAAAAAATTGAAAACTAAATTTTTTTCAATATCATTTTTGATAACCGACTAAAATTAGTTCGGTTGTGCTACCAATTAATGCAATTGAATTAGTTTGACCGATTAATTTGGTTAAAATCGAAATACGAATACTCTTAATCATAAGATAAAAAAAAAGAATAAAAAACAAAAAAAATAAAAGTAGTCGAATATTAAAAAAGAAAAAAAAACAAAAAAATGAAGGGAGAGTAAAGAAAATGCCATGTGGACTCTCTCATCACTATCCCTCTCTTTCAAAATTTGAGCCTTTTTTTTAAAAATTAAAATTTCGGTTAATTTGATAAAAATTAAATTAATCAAAAATCATAATTTTTTGAAATCATTCTGGATAACACAGAATTATTTTAGTGGCCAACTAATTAATCAGATTAAATCAGTTTGATCAATTAATTCGATTAAACTGAAATATTAACACTCCTAAACCTAAGCCTTAACATTGAGAAAATGGCCATTGAAAAAAAAATAAAAATGAAATAAAAAAGTAACCAACCTTAAAAAAAAGAAACAAAAAAAAAAGAAATAAAAAATAAAGAAAAATAGAATATGAAAAAAAAACAACATTAAGAAATAAAATAAGATACAGATTAAAAAAAAAAAGAAAAGAGGTCAAGTGGGTGCCCTGTGGACGCCCATATGTTACTACTGCTGTTCAGTATTTGAAAATTGGGAATTTATACAATGTGAAGATTGCATATGCAGAAAATCTTCAATCGGTGACGAGGGTATGTGATCCAAAAGCAAAATATTTTGAGCCTGTTACTTCAGAATTTCTAATTTTTCTAGTTTGAAATGGAGATAAGTAAGAACTCAACTTTAAGGTGATTGCTAGCTTCCTTTGATCTCACTAGGTGAATTGGCTGATCTGCAAAGTAACTATGCTGGGACTGGAGGTTGTTAATGTTTCCTCAGTTTGTTTATTTATTCATGTAATATTTTGTTTTGTTTTATTTTCTCTTCATAGTTGAATTGTTCTTTATGTTTAGAGATTATAGGAACTGTAGGGAGTTTACTGATATTGTGATGGCAACAAGCATTTTCACTCAAAATAAGGACAAATTCAAGAAAGTAATTAAGCTAAGCAATCACAAATAAACCCCAAAAAAGCTAAGAATAATGAAAAACAACCTGAAAATTAAACAGAGGAAGAGAGGAGAAAGATAAATCTGCCTTGGCAGCCCAAGTTTAGCCAATGGAGTTTGTCGGATTTTCTAAGCTCGTTTCCACAGCCAATATCCCATAATTGCAAACGATAAATTGTGGATCCTTGAATAGTTTATTAATTTTTTTTAATCATAGTTATCTTCATCCGATTTGTGGTTTGAAATTAATCATGTTCGAATCGGAAGTGGTAAACGGTAAAATCCTTACAATAATGATCATTTCAAGATTCGAACCTTATTCAAATGATTGAGAGAGAAGTTCAATTCTTTCACTTCTTCCAACCACTTGTTGATGAATAGTTCATTATTTTCTATTTCTTCTAATTTCTTTTTAGACACTCCCATAAGCAACTAGAGAAATTCAAGCATGGAAGATTTGGTGGGAGAGTAAATTAAAAAGGGGTTTCTTTTCATTCTTCTATCATTTTTTTAATGTTAAATATTATATATATATATATATGGGTTTATGTTCCAAATTATGCATATAACAGAAATGCAACTTTCAAACCCTTCTTCTGCCTTTAGCCACTTAAAGTAAAACCCATCACCCTTTGTAAACTACGTTTTATCTACCCATAAACAACGTTTTTCTCCTTCAACTCATTTTGTAGGCCAGGCAGATCTAGTCTATAATATGAAATTGTTAAATCAGAAAATCTCTAAAAATATATATTAGTGCTAAATAACATTGATGCCAACTTTATGCATCATTTACTAAGTCTTAATTACTTCAATCATTAAATCACCCAAACTTTTTCTGCCTTGAAAAAAATAATTTCCTTGATTTATTCGATAACCATCAACTAATTTAATAATAAAGTGTCTTTTTCGCTTATTTGGAGCTATATTTATATATACCAATGCATGTTGACCCATGAGAGAGCATGAGTTTAACATCAAATCAAATTAATCAAAGCAAATCTTACGAAAAACATACCTATGAATTGAGAGAAGAGGAAAATCCCCACGAACCCAAAAAGCAATATCCCCAAGGGTTTAATAACATCAGTCACCAAGAAAATGCAATATTGTAAGCAATGAAACAAAAGCTATTGCCATTAAAGTTCCTATGTTTGATTTGTCTAAGGTTGAGTGACTTAAGGATCGGCGTATGGGCTATAGGCGAATTCAACGAGTTGCACTCAACTTGAAGTTATGGCCTGTCTGTATCCTATGACCATCATTCTGTTCTCTATCCTATGACGGATAAGTGGAACCATTTTTAAATGGGATTATATATAATGCATTATCAGTGTATAAACTTTATACATTATCAGTATATATATATATATATATATATATATATATGAAATTGTCACCTCATTAATGAATAAATGAAAATTTTTCAGATAGAGTGAGCTTTTCAAATTGTTCTGCACGTGAGTTAAAATAGTGTTTTTCATATATAAAATTAATCTCAGGCATTTATGGAAAAAGGAAATTTTTAAAATTTTGTTTTGAAATTATAATATATTTTTATAGCCACATGATTATAACGTCTTGTCATCTCAAAATAGTACCGAAAGCATTAAGTTGTTTTTTTTTTTCTCTAAATCTTAAAATTTACAAATCTTTAAAAATACAAATATTTTATAAGTAATTTTCAATCAACAATGACTTAATATTTTACTTTGTGTTTCATAAAATTTAATTTTAATTTTCATTATAATTATTCTCCCATTTTTTTATTTTTTCTGAAATATTTTAAATTTATATATTCTTTTAACAATTGATTATGTTATTTTTTATAATTCAAAATTAGTTTTCTTAATTTTTTTATTTTTAATATTAAAATAGTTAAAATTAAATATTAAATTTATCAAAAACAAATTTTCACTTAAAGTCGATTAAAATCAAATGATTATTTTTGCTCACTAAAATCAAATGATTATTATTCTTATTATTATAAAAATATCTAAATCTAAAACCTTAAACCAGAATCATCATAAATAATATAATTTTTTTTGAAAAATTAAAAATAATTACGATATTAATGTTTTTACACAGCTCTACTTCTATACTTGGTTCAACCGGGCTCCGGTTCAACTCAAAGAACGAAAGGTAAAAGCCCAGCCGCCAAAAACCGCCATTTCACCCTAAAAACACAAACCCTACCAAAACCCTGAACCTTCTCTTCTTTCATTTGCCTCTCTCTTTTTCTTCCCACCGAACTTTTTTTTCCCTTAATGGAAAGAGAGAATTTCTCTCACATTTCTTGTTCTTCAAGCTGATAAATTCTGACAGAAACGCTTAGAACTAAACCCAATCTGACATTTCTTTTTGTTCAAAATAAAAATGGCAAAAGCAGGTGCAATGGGGCTGATCTCAGCTTTAGCTGCAGCCTCTGCATCTTCTTCTCTTTTTTCCCAAGCCAATAACAACGTTGCTTTTGCTGATGGACCCTTCAATTTTCCTTTATTTTCCTCTGCTTCTCCTTCTTCTTCAGGTTCTCCTCAGTCTTCTTCTGGACAATTGCAATCACAGCCGTCTGCTTCACCGGCATCTGCGGCTGATAAGGAGGCTTCTGGGAGTGTTAGGGTTAGGAATGATAATCCAAGGACGTCCTCGGCTGGGTTTGATCCTCAGGCTTTGGAGAGAGGAGCCAAGGCATTGAGGGAAATCAGCAGCTCCCCTAATGCCAAAAAGGTTTCAATTTTTTATTATTCTTTTGGGCCGTTTTAGGGGTTTGATTTGGGTTTTTTGAGTCGTTTTTTAAAGTAGGTTTCTTTGTTGTAGTTTCTAGAAGAATTTTGAAAGGATTTTGGGATTTATGTAAAGTTTATTCAAGTGATATTTTTTTAATGTTTAGTGCTAAGTCAATTAATTTGGGGATTTTTTTTTTTTGAGTTTATGAGTTCCTGCAATTTTGGTTATTTCATTTGTTAAAGTGATAAAATTTAGATGCTAATGGCTTGTTTTTGGTGTAGGCTTTTGAACTTATGAAGAAGCAAGAAGAGACAAGGCTGGCAGAGTTGGCTGAAAAAGCTGCAGAATTTAAGGCAATGCAAGCCCAAGCTGAAACTGTAAGAACGTCTTCTGAAATTCTTCCTTCATGTTAGTACCTTAGTGGTCAATCAATTAATAGTTGGTGGTTTAAAGATTAATTTTGAATTTGCTATGTTGTTCCTTAATAACATCAAGGTCAATGTGCTCAATTGCATTTAATTTGGTGGTGACATTCTTGGTTTTGTTGTGTCCTCTTGAATGTTTTAAGCATGAGAATCTCATTTTAAGTTGCAACCAGGGAATTCTTTCTATTCTAATTCACCTTTCCCTTATTCCAAATGATAATGCTAGTAATAGTAGAAGTTTAGATTCGCTATGGGATAACTAGTTTTGAATACCTATTCTCCCGAGTCTGAGTGGATTGTCACATCGGACTGTGGAGCTTTTTGGTATTATATTGCATTGTTAGTCGTGTGATTAAGTCAATTTTGCAAGGCTTTTACTTGAATTTCTACTTGAGCTTTTCTGTAGATTTCCTTGGTGAATTTTGGTTGTTGGCATGGTTTTGTAGTCTTTTCATGTGAAGCTCCTTTCTTTCTTGGTGAATAAGTCTATGCAGGAATATATGCTTTTGAAATCTGTCAGCAAAATTTTCCCTATTCATGTACTGATAGCAATATATTTATTATACTTAATGAACTTTGAGAGGTATGAGATTTGTTCACTAAAATAGTAAGGTTTACGGATTTCTGGAAACACAATGTTCTGCGTTTTGTGAGCTTTACCCTTCTCTAAACTCTGCTTCCAAATGTTATGCTGCATCTGGAACTTTCTGTTATGGTCATGGCATTTTTCTTATTTTTATTGTTTTGAATGCCTACCTGTTTGCTGGCAGGAGAGACAAAGGGTAATATATGATGAACAGAAGAAGCTAACTCAGCACCAAGCCCAAACAAAGTCACAGATGGCTCGTTATGAGGATGAATTGGCAAGGAAGAGGATGCAGGCAGGTGCCATTGATACATCTGCATTCACGATAGTTACCATATATTAACATACAAGAATATAATGTAACCCTTTAATGTTATTGTAGGCAGAAAATGAATACCAAAGAGCAAGGAATCAAGAGCTAGTAAAACTGCAAGAGGAATCAGCCATTAGACAGGAGCAAGCTCGACGAGCTACAGAAGAACAGATTCAAGCACAGAGGCGACAAACAGAAAGGGAAAAAGCTGAGATTGAACGTGAAACAATCAGAGTAAGAGCTATGGCAGAAGCAGAAGGGAGAGCCCATGAAGCAAAGCTTGCTGAAGAAGTTAATAGGCGCATACTCGTAGATCGTGCAAATGCAGAAAGAGAGAAGTGGGTTGCTGCCATAAATACTACCTTTGACCATATTGGAGGTATCAATTCAATAATATGCGTTCGATCATTGTAGGAAGCTTTAAACAGCTAGATTCTTAAAATGTCATTCTCATTTTTAATATTTTCTTCAAATGTAGACATAACTTCCAAATGATTGTACATTTGTTATGGAGGGGAAAAGGATGCAGATGCCATTCTCTTTGTCTTCTCTAGTTTCTGTATAATCTAACCTAGTAGAAGAAAACTGTGGCACTAATTACCTGTTGCTTCTATGTTTTGTTGTTGTAGTAACTACAGTAATTTATTTATTTAATAAAATATTCTTCTGCTGGCCTGAAATAGAATCTCATCTAATTGATGACTTTGATACGTTGTTTATGTCCCATTTGTTTATCTTTTGCTGCTTAAGGTGTGGCTTAATTGGACAACATCTTTCTGTCTAGGTGGTTTGCGAGCCATTTTGACAGATCAAAACAAGTTGGTTGTGGCTGTTGGAGGGTTGACCGCTCTTGCAGCAGGAATTTACACTACCAGGTAAATGAAGGGTTTTGCCTGAAGTTTTTTATTTTCTGAGTCTTTTTGCTGTGTATATGTTGGAGGTGTTGGTGAGGTGTCTTCAGGAACATCATTTAATCAATTCAGTGCCTCTAATGTTCTTATGTCAATGTCAAAAATTATTTTTCTTGAAAATATATATTGTTTCTGTTTTAAGGAGGTTCATATTTGCTTTGCTTAAATACCCCTAAAAGATTTCTTTTGTTTTTACACGTCATTGTTTTAACTTGTAAGAAAAGTAACTGGCAACGGTTACTGTTCTGTTCCTTTACTCTTGGGATTGGCTTTTTCTAGTCTAGTTGAAAGCCTCTAAAAAATTCTTATGCTGGTTGTGAACTCTCTCTTAAGTTCTCTGTTAGGCTGTGGATTTTTGAAGAAATCTCACCCAAAGAAAATCTTCAGAGTATAGAAAAAACCAATTTCTAGATTTTGTTTTCTTTTGGTAAGGACAAATGAGAGGACACATCACGTTGGAATTACTAAAAGTAATTGTGTCTTTGAAGCTTGAACTGAGCCAAAAAAAAAAAAATCCTAAAAGGACTTACCACTCAAATCCTGGCAACTTTGATTTCACTCCAACTGCATATTGCAATGTATGTGCATATGTATCTGCTCATGCATAAATTGGAAAATTCCTTCTAACGCAAGGTTGGTTGTATTCCATTCATAACCTGACTATTTTTGTATTTTTTGTATTATTTTGCTGGTTATAGCCTCATAAATTTTGAACCAAAGAACCATTCATTGTATTCTGATTTATTACTAATTATAACTCTTCTATTTTTTTATTTTAAATGAATGGGTTTGGGGATAATTTTTGCCCAAAGTTCTGGCTAATGGGAGGAAAAATTTTGGTAATACTTTTAGATGAAAAGCTTCCTCAAGAGTTCTTTTCTGTTCTCTCTGTATTTTTCGGAAGACTTGTATTCAACTGTTGATGAAGTTACATTCCATCCCTGTTCATCATTTTGTTCTTTTATCAGAATTTACCACTATTATTTGTCACTTCATATATTTGTCACAATTGTGAAGGTAATTGCTTATACATTTGCCACCCTCTGATGCAGAGAAGGTGCAAGGGTGATTTGGGGCTATGTGGATAGGATACTAGGACAGCCATCTCTTATCAGAGAATCTTCCAGAGGGAAGTATCCTTGGTCTGGCATCTTTTCACGTGCCATGAGCTTTCTCTCACGCAGTGGTGATAAACTATCACCTTCAAAAAATGGAAATGGGTTTGGTGACGTGATTTTACACCCTTCTCTTCAAAAACGAATTCAGCAGCTAGCTGGTGCAACTGCTAATACAAAAGCCCACCAAGCACCATTTAGGAACATGCTCTTCTATGGCCCTCCAGGAACAGGAAAAACCATGGCTGCAAGAGAACTGGCTCATAAATCTGTATGAACTCTTGTACCTTCATTGTGCCTTTTATTGCTAGCACTTATGCATCTTTTATTTTGCAAAAAATGTCTTTGTTATGAAGGAATGTTAAATCTTTTTTTTTAATGAATATTGTGGTTCTTTGACCATCTTTTGGGTTTAGTTTGGTCAGAATGTTAGACTTTTGGGTATACATTCAAGTGTATGAACCATTATGCATGTGCTAAAACATGTCAATCTGTTGGGTATGTACTTATAAGTTTCTATCTATGGTGAGTTATGGAAGGAAAACAAATAGAAGTTCTGCATCTCTAGGACAATACCTGGTGGTTGTTGGTCTCATATGTTAGTATTCAACGTTATTCATGACAATTGTTTGAAATCTGGTACTTTTTTGTTTGTTTTCATTCTCTGATATTTTATTAATGTTTAGGGGTTAGATTATGCATTGATGACGGGAGGAGATGTCGCTCCACTGGGACCACAGGCAGTTACGAAGATACACCAGTTATTTGACTGGGCAAAGAAGTCCAAGAGGGGCTTGTTGCTGTTCATTGATGAAGCAGATGCATTTTTGTGTGAGTAAGTGACACCATTTAGTTCCAAGTTGTGAATAATTTACCCATTGGGCAAATTTAAATCCGAATAATTTGATTCAAGATGGTGTTGTGCTGTATCTCTTAGCTTTCCTTTTGTTGATTAGGTATCACAAACTTGTTGATTCATAGTTTCACCTTCGATCATGGCGTCCAAGGAGCTTATGTTTCCATATAACTTAACCAACTTCTTTTGTATGATAAATAAACAAATGCATTGTCTAATTAATTACTGAAAATTGCTTTATGAAACAATTTGTTCTATTTCTTTTTTCTCATTCATGAAACAGTCTTCATGATTGTTTATCCAGAAGAGCAATTAGTCTATTCTAATAATTAGGAATAGATATGAAATTTCTTCAACATTTGTTGTACACAAATGTAACCGTCTGTCGTAGGCTGACAATGTTACTGACTTCATTGATTATTTTAAAGGTTGGCTTTGAGTATTGATTTTATTGGCCTAACTTTCTTGCAGACGGAACAAAACCTATATGAGTGAAGCTCAAAGAAGTGCACTCAATGCTCTTCTTTTCCGCACAGGTGATCAGTCCAAGGACATAGTCCTTGCCCTTGCTACAAACCGTCCTGGTGATCTTGATTCAGCTGTGGCTGATCGTATTGATGAAGTATTGGAATTCCCTTTGCCTGGGGAAGACGAACGCTTCAAACTACTAAAGCTTTATCTGGACAAGTACATAGCTCAGGCTGGCTCGAGAAAATCCAGTGTGCTTCAAAATATTTTCAAAAAGCAGCAGCAGAAGATTGAGATCAAGGGACTGACCGATGATATCCTGAGAGAAGCTGCAGCAAAAACTGAAGGATTTTCTGGAAGAGAAATAGCGAAACTGATGGCTAGTGTTCAAGCAGCTGTTTATGGGAGTGAGAATTGTGTGCTTGATCCGAGCCTTTTCCGTGAAGTGGTAGATTATAAGGTTGCAGAACATCAACAGAGAAGAAAACTGGCCGGTGCAGATGGAGGTCATGTTTGATTTATTTTAGAATTTTTTGCTGGATTCGCACTGAGGTGGCAAATTTTGGCCTTGACTGATAGTTTAGCTGATTAAAAGGCCCAATTTTTTGAGCTCAGGGCATATAATGAAGTAATTATTTTCCCCATCCAGCGGGAATTGGGATTGGGAAGGGTTTGGAATATTTTCGATGCTGAAGTTATTTATAGATGATGCATCTGTTTTATTTGTTTCCAAAGTTCACCGGGTTATCTCCTTCCATAACTGGATTTTAAAGGGAAATGAGCTTCCGAGGATGAATAAAGTGCCTTGATTTATGTACCAATTTGTTTTTGATACTCTGAGAAATTTTTTAATACAACAACCCAAGTTAAAAGAATTTCATATGTTTTCTTATTATTATATCCTAAGAGGAGTATTTATCATTTTGTTAACCTATAAATGGAGTGTAAGATTTCATTGATGGTATATGTAACTGCTTGGAAAGCCATCTGAAAGAATTATCAATTCAGTCAATGCCATTAGAGAAACTGAGCTTTCGAACTTCTTAATGCTGGTCCAATTTAACTCAGTCTGTGTTAAACATAGTTGATCTCAAGTCCGGATAAAAAAAGAGGATTAAAGGTAAAATTAAATAACCAACCACTTAAAACTCATACAATTTTTATGAGATAAACCATTGTATATTGAAATAAAAGTCCTGATGATGAATAAATGCTGGTCCAATTTAACAAAAACTAATCGAGGAAGCAATATCACCAGTTTCTAACCAAGAACTAAAATATAGAAACATGCCGCTCTATCCTTCTATTGTTTTTTATTTCTTTATATACGATTCATATTCTCAGATTATATCAACGTAAAGGGAAGAATCCTCGACTTTGCAAGAAAATTTCATTGGCAAAGCCAAAATACATATCAAGCACGTACCCACAATATTTAGGTGGGTCGAGATTCATAAGCTGCTAGCTTTAGCCTTTAGAAAGGCAAATGAAGCATTGCAATGGGAGTTGATAATATTGCTTCCTCATGAAAATTTAATAGGGACTTTGTATCTACTTAGTCAATCTCAATATGACTATTGATAAACAGGAAAAAATGAACTTCATAGAAATAAGAAAACAAAAACTCAAGTTTAGAAATTTGAGATAATAAAACAATTATGCATATGAAAACTAGACCATAGGGTTTCAAATTTATTTTGGAAATATCTTTACAAATGAGAAATTGAGAACTGCAAATGTTTATCATTTTAAAATAAGAAACGTGAATTTGTTATCCAGGGCTGAAACAGAGAAGAGTGCCATGGGTACAGCATAAAAACAAGTCAATTACCCCAATAGACTGATAAAAGCAACACAACAATTCTAGTGATGATGCTCCTGAACATAGCGCAGGCCACAATACTTGCATACAGCTGGCTCTTTCAAGTCAAGGCATATGAATTCAATTGGGTGTCCCAAAGCAGGATTAGTGTCTACAACCAGAAACAACAGAGACCAGGAAAACTCGTTGTAAGCATCAAACAAAAAATAAAAATAAAAAATGGAACCTATGTAGACTATATCCTCTTATTTACGATTTGTTTGGTTTTTACCTGTTAGCAAAAGCAAAATTTTGACAAATTTAACTTTTGTTGCATCAAACAAAAGCACGATTTCACTTTTATTTCAAAACTATATTAGCAACATATCTTAGCCATTTGCTCATTTTTATGAAATATGATTTTAAGTTACTTGTTGCACTAGTACATAGTTCATTTACTGATCAGCTTGTTCACAAAGGCTAAATGGAAAATAAGGATCAGATTTTAACCTCCTTCACAGGCTACAATCCTGCCTTCAACCTTGATAGGAGGAACTTCACTTATTAACTCCATTGGAGATTTCTTGCTTCTATCCTGCAAATTTTTTTTTAAAAAGGTCAACAGTCATAATTACATACTCTATTTCAATCTTCACGTCATTGTCCTCTTGTATTTTCGGATGCAAGGCTCAATCATTCAATTGACACGTTATGTATGACATGGCATGTACCATGCCAATTGGACTTGACTTTACCCTAACATACACCATATTTCTAGAAAAAAATTGAACTTTTATGGGTAAGACAAATTAATAAAAGAATTGCCAAAAATATGATGCACCCTTATTGGGATACACACCCATGTTTGACACTAAATCCTGTATCTATGTAACAAGGTCTTTATGCAAATGTTTAAACAAACAACCAGTACAATTAAAGCATAACAGCCATGAATCACAAATGCAAACAAACTACGCGATCCACCTAATCAAAAGTTGAAATACTCAAACACTATCAAAGATGTAAAGCTCAGACTCATGTTATGCATATGGAAAATTCTATACTGACCAGACAATCTTAAAGAAACTTTGAAAGGGAATCATGAGTACCACTGCCTCATCAAAATCTCCAAGGCGAATAGACAAAACCATTACCCTAATGGAAATAAGAAGTAAGAAGGCGCCTAAAATTCAACTAATGATGGCTATTCAAATTTTGAAAGCTTTCACCAAGATCAAGGTACTAAATCAATGGGAAACAAATATAAAATATGTAATGCTACAAGCCTACAACCTCTGAAATGCACTCTACCTTCGTTACAACCATGTAAGCAGTGCTTAAGACATTTCATGTTACTTCAATTGTTTTACACAATCTATTCGTCACTATAATCAGCAGGCACGTCTTCAAGTAACTCAGAATCCCAAAGAGGAGGTAAAACACTTGAAAAACACAGGTTATCTATTTGAAAATTGAATTTCTCCGAGCAACTATGAAGCAAACAATGAAAAAGGCTTTGACGTACTCAATAAATAATCCCTATTTAAAGATATATTTTCGACATCATAATAAATTAATAATGAAGAGGTAAAGTATTCCAAAACTTTGTTTTGTTTCTGGTTGGATAATTAAAATTGAAGTGTGATAACAGCAAAAAAAAAAGTATATAATCAAAGAAATCAAGCATATCAGTAAGTTAGTACCCTAATAACTGAATTCATCAAATTCTACAAAGAATGTATACAACTCAGAACAAATAAATCAATCAAATTTATTTTAATTTTTATTTGCTAATGACACTTTCAAAAAAAAAACCCATAAAATTCCTAAATATAACCTTAATCTTCCACAAAATTCCACAAAAAAATAAAAAGAAAAGGAATAAGTACCTGCATCCATTTGGCAGTGTGATTGCTGATTTGGCTGCTAACAAGGCTGAAATTACGAGTAGTAGATCCCAAATTTGATGATTTGATTAGGGTTTTCAGAACACCCGAGTACGCCATTCTAAAATTTTCTTTCTCTGTAATGAAATCGGAAGTTCAGGACAGTCGAGATTGGACAGAGAGCAAAAATGATTACGGAGCCTTAATACTAAGTAAAATATTGTTGGGCTCAGTTTGTGAGCCCAATTTGGAAAGTTAAACAAAAACAAAGCCCAAACCTGTTTCTAAAATGAAATAAAATAAAATCCCAATTTTAATTTTTTGTCATTGCTACTACTTTAATTTTTGGATAATAATTTATGAGTTGGTATTTAATACACTAAGTTTTAATTTCACGAGCAAAGTTAAAATACGGACTCGTATCTTACATTTTTCTTTTAATTTTTTAAAAAATTTTTAACATATCTTAAGAGGTTTATGTCATTAAACTAATTTTGTTTATAAATTTAAATGGTATAACTTAACGTGAAAGCAACCACATGAAATCAATAAGATGAGAAATTAAAAATATATTTTGTTACCAAGTCTTCTTAGGGCTCTAGGAATCTAAGGGAATAAAAGCAACCTTGCCTTGGGCTAGGTTTCACTCTCAAGATTTTCTTTATCGGATGATACGTGGGTTTTGATAGTTTTTGTTTAAGTATAATTTTCTCAAAAGGTGGTTATGTCAATAAGGATTTTGTATGTGAACTCAACTGCTGAACGATTAAAAAAATACAAAAAGAGTCATTATCAAATTTTTTTGACTAAGTGTGATTGTTTACTTAAGTAAACTTACCATTTTAATAAAATATTAAATTTAATTAAGTTTTACTAAAACATAACTTTGAGTTTGCAAAAATAAGAAATTTGAATTCGGGAATATGGTTATACATAAGGAAGGATTTGTACTTGTTTAAGAAAAGAGTGTCATTTAATCCTATGTTATCTTTAAATTAATAAAATTGTATTAATCCTAATATTTAGAGAGAACTTTTTGAAGTTTTCTTCAAAAATCATTCTTAATTTTTTTAAAAAGATGGCTGAATTCATTATGGTGGAAATAAATAAGAATATTTAATATTGAAAAATTATATCAAAGTACTTCAATACTCTAATAGTATTTCAAATAATTTTCTTACCTAGAGATTTATTTAGAATCACTACTTACTATTTTTACAAAATCCCATCTTCAAAAGATTCACACCTACTTCAGAATTAACATAGATGCATATGATACAAACATTTTATGAATGATGAATATGTATTTTTTTATTTTCATTTTCTTTATAAACCTTTATTTAATTATTTTAAACAAGAATTCACGTTATTGAAAAATTGTACTAAGTATTCCAATATTTTGATACTATTTAGTGGATTCCTCTCACCTAGAGATCATTTGGGAATCATTACTTGTGATTTCCATAGTATCTCATCATCGGACTTGTTTATCATATTTTTATTAATATTTCATATATTAATTTTCATAAAAAAAAATTTTTTTCTTTAAATTTTATCTACTTCAAAACATGCACTTTATAAAAATTTTAACATGAAAAATAAAAAAACCACACATGTAAAAGAAGCTAGTAAGAAATTATACCCAAGTCTAAAAAGAAGCCCACACACCTAATCGGCTCAAATACAAATTTACATTCAACTATTGGGCCAAACTTCTTGTGGGCCAAATTCAAAAGCAAGCCGAGTAGAGTCGAAGAGGACTGGGTCAGGTTAGTTGGAATGGGTTCCTCTTTTTGGTCGAAACGCACCATTTAGTGCTCCTTTAGAAAACTTGTTTTTTTTTTGTCAGATTTCTCCTCTTCCTAAAAGAAAGCTTTTTCTCTCAACATCTTTTCTCCGCTCTCCTTTCCTTTTTGGTATAGCCACCATCCCCTTGAGCTTCAAATGCTATTTCCTTTGCTCCTAGCCATCATCACCAGTGGCAGAATATCCCCAAATTTCACTTGAATGAGCTTTTCAACCTCCTATTTCCATCTTACTAGCTAGTTATCTATCCAGATTTGTCTAGTTTTACAAAATACCTCGCTATCTAAAACCCAAAAATCTCCTATTTTACCAGTCCAACAGCCTACCCTTTTTAGTATATTCTTCCTCTCTTTCAAATCTTCCTTCTCACCCAATTTTGAGCATAAAAAATTTTAGAAATTACCCAAACCGCATACCATATTTTGTTATGTTGATTTTTTTTGTGGGTGTGTGTTTTGGCTATTGGAGAAATGAGTTTTGGTTGTTGGTTTTAATGGGTTTGTATAGTTTCGAGTGAGAGGTTTTTTTTCTTGGTTTCGATTTGGGCAATTCGAATAAGCGGACAATAGGTAGTGGTGATGGTGCTTTCAATTGTCAAGTGAAGTGTTGTTAGGGGTTGTATGGGAGGGTGAGGTTTGTGAAGATGGGTTCGGTTCAGATGTGTTCTTTTTTTTTTTTTCAAGTCATCTAATTAATTATCCAAACAATTATAATAAAATAAGTAAAAATAGTAACAATCATATTAAAAGTGAAAATAAAAACACAAATTTAATAAAAATAAAGAAATAAAGAATTAAAAAGAATTGGACCACGTGGAACTTAGGCTTTCAAACTCATTGGACCCATCGAGATAGGGGTGTAAAACGGGTTGAAGTCCGCGGGCTTATTCGTTAAACTCGCGGGTTTTTAAAGAGTCGGATTCAATTTTTTAAGTTCGTTTAAAAATGGGCGTAAACGGGTTGGCCCGTGCAGGTCAACAATCCGCGCGAGTTGGTTCATAAGCCCGCGGGCCGTCTTTTTTCATTTTTTTATATAATTTGTTTTTTAATTATATTATTAATGTATTTTTATTTCTTACAAAATAATAAATACATGATATGATTTTATTGTATTCTAGCAAAAAAATGAATTCATGTAATTTTATTTTGAATTCAAACTATGACATTTTATATATATACACATATAATAGTGAAAATAAGATGTTGGAAGAATTTAATGTTTAATAGAAATTTATGATTTTTTTTTAAGATTGTAATTATTTATTTTAAAATATTGTAAGTGAATTATAATTGTATTTAAATTGTATTTGTATATGAATTTTAATGATTTTTTAAATTTTATTTTATTTTTATTATTTTTTATTTAAAAATTATTTGACCCGCGGACCAGCCCGGTCCTCATTAAAAACGGACTGAGCATGTAAAAATAAATCCGTTTAAAAATCGACCTAAACAGGCTTGCCCCGTTTAGGCTCGTATCTGTACAGCCCGACCCGCGTCCGCCCCGGCCCGCCCGTTTTACATCCCTACATCGAGACTCTAATGACCTTGTCAAATTTGAGTTAGCTTTTGAATCGCACTATAGGACAAAATAAGCAAATGATTTTAAAATGCTAAAAAGGTTAAATTTATTTGAAGCAATTGAATCAACTCAAATTGAGTGAATGTGATTTTTCGAATTAACACTTATTTTAGAAATAAGTTAGGTGTCAAGAGGAAAATGTTCTGTTTGAAGCGGATGAATTTGATGAAGGCAAAGAAGTGGGAGAAAAGAAACCATGGATGGTGGGAATACTCTTAACGAACAAAAACTTCAATAAAGAAGTGATGTTGGCCACATTAAAAATAGTCTAGAAGTTATGAAAAGAGGTGCATATATCTTGCTTAGACACTAATCTATTCCTGTTTAAGTTCTCATCAGAAAGTGATAAGGAAAGAGTGATAGAAGAAAGTCCCTGGTTTTTTGATAAAATTTGGTTGTTTCTCAAACCATTTGATGGGGATCTCAAAGCTCGTGATTATAGCTTTGAAACTGCACCATTTTTGGGTGAGAATTTATAACTTATCATTGAGTTAGTATGCTAGGAAACAACAATTCACCTAGGTAGGAAAATTGGAATATTAAAATGGATTAACAAGAGCACAGCAGAGGGGTTTGGAGTTTTTTTATCGGGATGTGAGTGGAGATCGACGTCAAGAAACCATTGCACAGAGCATTGATGATAAAGCTTCCAACATTTGGAGGAGTGAGCTGGGGAACAATTAAATATGAAAGACTTCTTATATTTATGCTTGTGGATTTTTAAGACATATGGAAGTTGATTGTGAAAGGATCATAAGGAAGAAGGCAATCAAGTAGATATGGTGAAACAATATAGAGATTGGCTTCAAGCTTTGCCAATAAAATGAAAAGGAGGATGACTTGCACTAGGAGACCAGAAAGGCAGGATAGTGTGGATGGATGAATCTCATGAGATGACGGAAAACCGACTAAAGAGGAGTGGGACAGTGGTGGAGAATATCAAAGGATGGTAATGATATTAATGACATGGATTCAAATATGGTAATGAAATTAAGGCATGAGAAGAATAAGGGTGTTGCATAAATTAAAGAGAATCAACTACCCTAACAAATCAATGGGAGAAAGTAAGAAGTGAGATCAAAGGCAAGAAGTGAGAAATTTTTTGTGATCACCCAAGTGTTGTGGCTCAGTTGGCAAAGCAGGCTGAGTTTGTGGGAAGAGCTCTGGGTTCGATTCCCACTAAACACATCTTTGGGGAGAGGTGAAGAGCCTTAACTGTGACTAAACCCTGAACATGATTAGTTTCAGACCGTTAAAACGGATGATGATACCTGTAGTCTACACAAAAAAATTTTTTTTTTTTGTGATCCAAAAATTGTGAGACATAAAGCAAGTGAATGACAATGCAGGTAAGGAAGAGAATTGGGGCAATAATGGAAAGGTCAATTGGGTGAATGGGTTGAACACTAATAAAGAGGGAGACATAATTAATAGCCTGAATCTCAACACATGCGAAACAGGAACGTGGAACAACAAGAGGAGATGCAATTAGATGTTTCATGCAAAGGTGGTAAGACCTGCATAAATGGAAGAAATTGGCATGCCAAACTTATTGTGATCCAAGGGCAAGGGAGTAGAAAAACACAAAAGAAAGATGTAGAATGAAGAGGAAGCTTGGGATCTCATGGAAGTTGAAGGGCCAAAAAGAGCTAGAATGGGTGACCAAACAAAGGAGTTAATGGTATTCACTAGTTTCCAATCTCGTCGACCACAATGAAGCTGTTAGGATGGAAGTTGGAATTGCCATGGGCTTGGCAACCCACAGGCAAATTGGCAACCCACAGGCAGTACGAGCTCTGCATATACTTATTAGAAGATAAGGTCCTAATGTGGTGTTTTTATGTGAAACAAAACTTACATCGCAAGATTTTGATAGAGCCAAAAGGAGCTGTGAATTTCCAAATTGTTTTAAAATACACTACTCGGGTAGGAGTGAAGGACAAGCAATATAAATCATAGTGTTACATTAAAAAAATCATTTCAAGGAAAAATACAAAAAAAAAACTCCACTAAACATAAATGATTTTCTATTCTTAATAACTCATTAGGTTATTAGACACTTAGCCACTTAGTCCAATAAATTTTAAATTTATTTTATTAGCAATTTTTATTCATTATATAATAATTTTTAACAATATTTTAATGATTTAAAGATAAAAAAACTCTTGAACTTTAACGTCATTATCATCCAAGCCATTGACATTTTGTTTACAATAAATTAAGCTTTTAAATTTTAATTTCTACCAATTAAGTCTTTTTTATGGACTGTTTGCGGGCGCCAAAAAATTAAAAAAAAATCTAAAAATTCCTCTAAATGCCTTTTTTAATTTCCTAATCTAAATTTCATCAAGATCCTTTAGAATCTTTATAGCTGACCAACAAAACATTAGATTCGCCCATGAAAGGACTCAATTGGGTAAAAATTAAAATTTAAGAGTTCAATTGATTGCAAAAAAAATGTTAGGGTTTTGGATGATAATCTAATTAAAGTTCAAAGTTTTTTTTTTTGACCTTTTAGCCTATTTTAGTTTTCAAGAATTTTGTTACATTTTACCTTTGTTTTGGACATAAATTAAATTGTAAAATAATTACATTATATCTAGTAGTCTCTAGTTGACTAAGCGTTCAATTAGAATGCTAAATAGTAAAAATTAAATGAGTATATCAATTAATTGGTTTAACATTAATAATCAATATTTAGAAATTTTAAAAAACCTGATATTTAAATTAATTTCTTATTCGAATTGAAAGAAATATTAATTTTACCTATAATACATTATTGATATAATTAAATAAAAAATATTTATTTTAAATTAAACTTATATAATTATTCTTTAAGTTTTATGGGATTATAAATTTGTTTTTTGTATTTAACATTGGGTTTATCTCGAGTTCGTGTCATAATGGATTTGGGTTATGAAGATTCAACTTTTACCGATTTCGAGTATTTTTAGATTTTGATATTTTCAAATTCAAATAATTTTTTAGTCTGATTTTTTTCTAATTCAATTCGAGTTGAATTTGAAATTTTAACTTTTTAAGTCAATTCAAATCAATTCAAGTTTGATTATTGTTCAACAATCAATCTAAAAGAATTATCAAATTTCAACTTACTTTCCAACTCCACTTATAATATCAAAAAGAAAATCTATTTACACCCTATTAAAGATTAGACATACCCTAAATACTTGAAAACCATATTCTTAAAATCTCTCTTCTAATTTTCAATACCTACACCCTAAAACCCTAAAATTATTCTTAAAATACCTTCAACCCTCTTCAAACCCGCACAACACACCCTAAAACCTCTGTCTTCATCCTTTCAAATTTTTACAAAACCTTCAAACCTTGAAGTTTTAACATTAATCTTCAATAAACTTTGTTTATTCTTCAAATCTTTAACTTTATTTGATTGCATTTAGACTTTTTGTAAATTTTTTTGGATTAAAATTTGTTGGTTTATAAAAAAATTCAAAAATCGTATCTCATGGCATGAAACTGCCGAAAACCACAAATGATTCATGGCAAATCCATGTCGGGATCTCTATTGACCCCACGACAATAAGTTGTTGTTGTGGGGGTGGGGCACAATTGGTGACCCACATATCTGGGCATATATGGCCCATAAATATAGCAACCCTTCGGCAGCATGCTGCTGAGGGGCTATTTAGACACCTGACAGCATGCTGCCGAGATATAATTTTTTTTTTGTATAAATCACATGTATTTTTATTCGTTTTAACAGTTTAAAATTAATCCTGTTCAAAATTTAGTCACAGTTAAAGCTCTTCACCCCTCCCCAAAGATATGTTTAGTGGGAGTCGAATATATTACTTCCGGAAATTTACTTTCGAAAGTATCAAAATTTTTATGAATAAAGGTAAAAATATATTTTTAAATAAGGATATTTTTGTGATAAAAAAGTTTATTAATTTAGGATGTATCTAGCATCTAATAAGATGTGAATAGAACTTCTCAATATCAAAATATAATCGATTCACAAAAATATAAAAAAAAAAATTGGAACCTGGACTTAATTTCTTCTATAAAGTAATAAATAAATACTATTAAACCAAGCTTGTTATATTTCCATGATATTAAAAACCCCTTTGCAATTCTATATCCCAACAGGCTAACACCGGCGCAAATTTGAAAGCAATATAAAAGAATCTAATTCGTCCAACTAACCACTCACAAGAACTGTATATATACGAAGAAAAAATTGAGCAAGCGCAAAGCAGCTTACCTTCATGGAGGAAAACTTGGGGGAGAAAAAAGAAGAGGGAAAGAATAAGAATTTAATCTCTATTAATAATGCAGAAAATCTTCTACCTGTTGGATTTAGATTTCGTCCTACAGCTGATCAGTTGGTCATGGATTTTTTGATGAACAAAATCATGGGTTATGAGCCTTCTATTGATCTTATTGAAGAAATCGATCTCTATGCTTATGATGCTCATGAACTACCAATGAGTAACACTTTTCTCTTGTTCTTTTTTTTTTTTTTTAATTTTTAGGGCTCTTTTACTCTCCATTATACATATTTGGGTTTGTTTATATTCAATTTATTGAGGTTAGTTTCTTATTTACTATTATTTAATTAGTCCTTGAGCATTGCTGAATGGCCGTACTAATATGAAGCTGGGTTTGAATCTTGAGACATCCAAATTATGAATTGGAAAAGAGTTCAAAGTTAGAAGGTCTTTACGTGCAATAAAAGATTGAATTTATTTAATATTTACTCCATTTTTGTGGGATGTTAGTTTCTTAAAGATGATATGGAGTTTTATTGAGAACGCCCCATTGATTGGGTGGTTGAGTCTCTTATACTTCAATCGTCAGTAGATGGATTTCGGTTTCAAATTCGGGATGATGGGGGGTTTCAGGAATTAGAGAGTTTTTCCTTCCATTGAGGAATGTAGAAATAGATCCAATGAGCCTTTATGTAACAAAAATGGAAAATATGATTTTATGAACTATTATCTTTCAGCTTTCTTGTGTTTTAAACTTTCTAATTGGTTGATTTTGATGTTGGTTTTTCATAATAGGAGTTTTAATTGGACAAAGCCTAATTGTTTGAGGTTTTAATAGGTGCATACAAGTATGGCTGTGACAGACAGGCCTACTTCTACACACTAATGCAACAGAGTTTGACAGAAACTGAGCCAACAAAAAGAAACAGGATCACAAAAGGTGGTTATTGGGAGGCTATTGGTGCAGAGAAGAAGATTTATCATGGATTTGAAATTGTTGGATTCCGGAATACTTTTTTGTTTTACATGGGACAGCCACCAGAAGGAAAGAAAACCTCCTGGGTCATGAAAGAATTCAGAGTTAATCCCAGTTTGGTTTCTGTTGAAGAATTGGATGACAGCCTTAAGACCAAGGTAATGTTCTGATTTTCTTACCTTGTAATTTTGTTAAACTGTTGCCAAAATTCTGAATTTGCCTTTTGTTTGACTTCTTTCAGTTCGAGAGGTTTGTGGTGTGCAAACTAAAAAACATAGCCATTTGATACAAGATCAGCTGACAGAGGAGGGAGTTTAGATTCATGACAGGAAACGACTCAACTGAAGAGATGGGTTTTCATTTGTTTTCTATTGTTAGGTTCTTTTTTTTAGAGGAAAAACAAAAACCAATTCGGAGATTTGTTAAACATTGGGGTTTTAATGTCAAAAGAAAGTTAAGTAAACAGAATGTAGAAATTGAACTTTGAATTGCTCTGTGGTTTATTCTGAGGTTCAACTGAATGATCTGAAGTTGCACATTGTTATGAATTTCATATCATGTTATCTTGTTTACTTACAGTTCCTGAGAAACCAAATTGATGGTAATTTCTGTTCAGAAGATGCATTGTTGTCGCATTTTTATTTCTTTGTTTATTTTTTTTTCTGGTTTTAGATATCCATTCATATTTTAGTTTTCTTGTACGAACATGGAATCATCTCTGTCTTTACTAAAATTGGGACAAATACAATAGATAAATAAAGCATGAGTTTGTGTTTCCTGGAGTTATAATTTAATCCATTTAGAATTTTTTTCTTGAGGAAGTCATTTAGAAGTTTGAATGAGTAGTTATGGAGATCCTGTTTGTAATTACTATTCTCGCCCGGATTCTCAGTTATGTTTACTACTGTGTTCAAGAATGCTGCAGAAGAGGGTTGACTGCATTGAAACAATGCCTTCTGTTACAGTTTTGCCTTACATCTGAATAGTTTCCTTTGTGGCTTCCCCTTCAGTATCTATTTCTGTACACTTCTATAGGGTTTTTGAGTCAAATGTGGTCACCTTTAAATTGCCTTGTTCTTAATCCGAGTAAGTTCTCTTCCGTTATGCCTTATTGTAACTATCAGTAGAAAATTTTTTCTTCAGTTTTCAACTGTCATTTGTAGAAAACACCCGTCATTGGACATTTATTCCATATTTAAATGCTGGTTTATCTACATCTCTCAGAGAAACTATGAACTTAAATGAACTGGAGTGCAAAATATCATTTCATTCCTTGAAGCATATAATCTGTTTTTCTTTATGATATGACATTACTTGTATCAACCCTTTCCCTGCACCCCTGCCCTCTTCTATTTTAAGCGTTGTCTGCCCTTCTCCATTTTCCAGCATGTATTATAATTCCTTTTATTCATATATATTACTATGTCGAATGAGACCAAATGCAGTATTGCTTTTTCTGCATATTCAAGTTAAACAGTTGTGTTCTAGCACTTGTTTATGCTCTACGCATATATAATATATGAACACGTTTTCTAGCTTCTACATTGCCATATTAGGTTCTTTTTAGTGTGCTCATAAGTTTCTTTCTTAGTTACACGGTTCTGGCAACTACAGGATCAAATGACTATGAAATGCATCACTTGTTACAGATGAAGAGGGAAAAGGATCTGGCAGGTAGTGTCCTGTTAGAGCTTATCGGGTATATGCTTCACTTGCCTACGTAATAATGCTTCTTTTCTTTCATGCAAGTAAGTTTTATACATGCACAGACAAAGAGCTTATGGTAATTGCGTATGTTTTAGGTTCTCTAAACCTATTGACTCTCATGAAAGGGATACTTAATCTATGTCAAATCACTATTTCAATTTTATATATTGAAATGATATGATGTCTAGCGAGTATTAGATTGAGTAATCTGCTCTTTTAGAAGTTTTTATCACACTTTCATTTGCCTTAATATCTTGTACTTCAATAGTATTGGAGGGCGGCTTTAGGCTACTAGTGCTCTTCAAATGTGAGAAAAATATGCATTGGGCCAAGTGGGTATCAAATAAGCTTGATCCTGGCAGCGAGGTCCAATTTTTGAGCTTGGATGTGGTTATTTCTAAACTTGCACGGATAGGATGGAGAAACAGCGCATTGTGATCTCCTTCATGTCAACTAGTGGCTAGATGATTCCTTCTTTATGCTGTAGATTATGTATTTTACATTTGAGACTTGTCTTCTACTAGGGAATGCAAACCAACCATATTTTAAACATGTTTCATTATTCCTTGTAATATGCAAACAGTTTTCTTCTAGAAAGTTTTCTGATATTTATTTTGTATATACATTGCATCTCCTGTTTGGCAATATTTTTCCTACCTTCATTTATCTGTAAGTCACTTGACATGACTTAAATGTTGATTGACAGTTTGACACTGACTATTTGGCCATGTTAGTTTATAATCTTGATTAGTCTTTGTTTCTATGCATTTCCTTTACCATGACTACTAACTTTGCTAGTACAAGACAAAGATTAGAAGATATTAATAATAAATTCACATTAAATATTTTCTACCCTATTTTACGTGCTTCAACGTTTTTTGAGATTGTTCATTCCAAATATTTTTACTCATTATGTTGTTTCTTTGAAACTTTTAATTTGACTCTCATTATTACCTGTGTGATTGATGATTTATCGCCTGTTAAATTTACTCGGTTTCTATTACCTTTAGGAATTAATTTTGGTGTACCCCTGTAGTTTATTTGGAAATATGAGACGTTCCAGAATTTTGAAGTTTTAAGCTGCTGATTTTGTTTGTTATTGGAAATGTGCTAATTTTGCAGAACACAAGGTGTACCACAATGACCAATGACAAGTACAGCTGGAGAGTCATCCGCATCCCCATCTGGAAGACCCAACACTCGTCAACAAGGTAAGCTAACCACTTTTATGGTAATTTTTCTAATAATAGGTTAGTATCTAGTATTTACTTTACATGAGCATTTAGATTTTCTCCATAAATCGAAACTGCTGTTTGCATATCTTGAGTTCTGCTGTTGGTGTTTTAACAATATGAACAAATTGCACAACATTTTCAAAAGCCTAAAATGTTCAAATATAACAAAACAGATTAAAACAGGTTTATTTTCTTTTGTTTTCTGTAGTCAGCAATAAATACACTCCTACATTTTCTATCATGCAACCCTCTAGTATGATAAACAACTTTGAAAATAGTCTGCTTTCATTTTCATTGTAGTTGATGCACAGCTTTACCTCTATTTTCTATTTCATGTGTAAAGAGTTCCTATATATATATATAGGCATTGCCAAAAAAGAAATCTAAAGCAGTCTTGTTAGGCTGCCAATTTGGTGCCAATGAATATAAGTATATCTTAAAATTATAACTCAAATTTAATAAAAAATTGTATTATTTAAATAAGCTTTTTTTGGATTCAATAATTCAAACAAGATACATCTTTTGCTTATGGTCAGTTTCTGACCTGATCATGTAGTACCTATAATAATTTTATTAACCTTTTTCTACAACAAATCATGATGCTTAACATGGCTGAACGAAATATGAAAGGAATATGTTCACAGTTCAGCAAATGCAACTGTTTTCTTCCCGTCATGTGCCTTGTGGAAGAAATGTTTGACGTAATCTGAATAAAGAATTTGCTTGTAAATTGGTTTGTCACCACTTGCAACCAATTCAGGCAAAGGTCCAATCATATCACCAGGTCTTGGATTCACAAAAATGGGGACAGAGATTCTGTTCTTACTTCCATTGGCGACCACGCGATGTTCAACACTCCTATACCTTCCATTGCTCATTATCTGCAATGCATCTCCAACATTGATCACTAAAGATCCCTTAATGGGAGGAACATGAATCCAGTTATCACCCTGATTTCCTCTTACAAAGAGTCCTCCAATCTCATCTTAAAGGAGAATTGTGAGGGTCGAGACATCAGAGTGACGCCCAACTCCAACTGTGAGTTCAGGGTTTGGGCAGATGGGATAGTAGTTAAGATTGGTCCTCATTGAACCCACCAACAATGATTCTTTTGTTTCATCAATCTCATTCACATTAAGACCCTTCATTAGCACTTGTAATAACTGTTTGATGACGACTTCAGACTTCTTCATGTAATCTAGCACTTGCTCCCTGTGAGAACCAACAAAAAAGTCTATTAATATTTATATATTTGTTAGCAAAATTGTCTGCATTTCAGAATATATGCAAGAAATATAAACAAGTAATTGGACTAATTGTTTATACCTGCAGACGGAAGGCCACAATGCAGAAGCCTCTTCTTCAGAGACATAAAACAAGCTAAGGTAATCTTTCCACTCGAGAGCCTTCTCTGCTTGAGGGCTAAAACTTGTGCCAAATCTCACATTGTTGGAAGACGAATGTTCCTTGGAATACTTGTTTTTTACCTCAGCAGGTAGTCCAAAGAACCTATAAGTAGCATCTTTAACATTCTCTAGCACTTCAACAGGCACATCATGGTTAACAATTTGGAAGAATCCCCATTTTGATGCTGCTTCACAAATTGATTTTGCCACTTCAGGGTCTTCCCAGTTTGACATGTCAATAATGGGAATGGATTCTTGGGCTATGATATCGGTCACACACATCCTCTCTTCCAAAGGTTGGATATATTGCTTGGGAAGGGCTCTGAGACCCAGTTCGGACAAACCCTTCACTCCATTACCTTGGTTCATAACGAATTCAGTGAGAGCAGCGGAATCACCGAATGGTTCTGCAAGTGTAGGAATGGTTCTGCAAGTGTAGGAGCCATTGGTTCGGGTATATTTGAGTTAAGAGCGAGGTGTTGGGTTTGGAATTGGAGAGAGCTTTGAAAGAATGTTAGAATCAAGAGGATGCAGTACTGGTGCAGCTTGCTTTCAATGCATTGCTGTTTATATAGTACCATTTTGACTAGGTGGGCACGCCACGAATGACTTTGTTTTCTTAATCATATTTGGCAATGTCATGGAAAGTATAGGTTGGCCTTGGCCTCACCAACCCAATATAGTGGGCTGGAGAGTGATAGACTTTCAACTTTCACAAGAGCAAATAGAGTACCGTGACGGCTCCTAAAGGTACACGTGCATCAGATCTTGGTTTAGTTCTTTTAAATAATGCCAATTATTTGTCCTAGAATTAATCTGCCAACCTTTTCAACTTCATTGCTGCATGAGTCCAAAATCGTAGGCCGAGTTACATTGGGTATTCCATGGTTGGATTTCCTTTTATTTCAGCTCCATTCACAGATTAAAGCAGGTTCCAAGTACTTTCATCTCTCTTCTAATTTTGCAAGTTGCATGTAGACTCTCCCTTTCCTTGCCTTTGCTTAGGTGTTGTCCTTTTTGTTAGTTATATTATATTAAATAAAACTAATTGACAATTAACCATGTGAAGAACAATTCAAAAAGATTTTAAGTCTCACAATTTTGCAAATTCCGCCTCAATCCTCGTTGTAATTTAATCTGAAACTTCAATTATGTCTGACCATCTATATCCCTTCAATTTTAATTAATTTTTTACCTCACCTCAATGTCTTTTTTTTTTCATTAAAAAATGAGTTTTACCTCCCTTTATATAAGTAGAATCAACTTTAAAAAAAAAATTATTTTGGTCGTAAAAGCCTTGATGCCATCATATTGGGCACTATCCAAATGTGGAAAATTTACCGCTAAGTCACTATACAATAAACTTCTACTCAAACATTCTAACTTTAACAGCCCAACCTTGAAATGGAAATATATCTAGAAAATTAAAACCATACCAAGAGTGAAGTTTTTCATATTGATTTCTGGAATGATAAATGGGTTAATAATCCACCTGGGTATAAAGCCAGATATAATGGTCCTTCCTCCAACTCCTAGACGTGTGGTGTAAGACTCGAATTTTATTATACTATATACCATATTTGTACATGAATAATGGTGAGAATAAATTGTTTGAGTAATATTAAAGAAAACAATTAAATATGAATTTTCATTTTTCATTTTAAGTTATGGTGTATAATATGGTGTATATGCATTTGGTTGAAAAGAAATGCAAAAAGGAACCTTATTAGTTGGATTGTGGAAGCATTAAATGAGGTAAGACAAAGTTAATAATTGTGGTTGACATTGGCGTGGGAAAGAAGAAGAATAAAAGGAGAAATTGTAGTAAAAAACGTGCAGAGACCTCTGTCGCCCGTTCCTTTTTTGACTGCAAGCCGTTCCTTTGGCTGGAAATTCTTTCACATTTAAAGGGCTGTCAGACGAATGGAGAAAAGAGAGAAAGGAGAGCCAATCAACGTGGGCGGTTGGAAGAAATGTTGGCGAGGAGAAGAGAAAAACTGAGCTATTGACGTCTTTTGCTACACTTTTTCTACCCGTTTTAATGCTGGTTCAGACGTTCTTTTGGTGCAATTTTCTTCGTGAATTAATGCACTACAAGACGGGTAATGATAAAGAAAAGGATAAGGGAATAGATGGTGAGTTATGGTTGGACTAACATGACTATATAAAGAGGCTTCAAGAGAAAGAAATGGATTGAAATGAACTCCATCCTCTCCAGAATTCTTCTCGCCCATTCTGTTCCACTACAAGTTCATCTTTAGTTCTTCAGTTTTTCTTAGATGTAAGTCATGAAAACTTCCTTATTAGCTAGCCAAACCTTTTCCTCACCATTGAAGAGCTAAGGAACAAGCAAACTAAAGCTAAGAAAGACAAGAAAGCATTCTGTTGTTGGAGGAGTAACTTGGTAAAGGTGAGTTTCATAGTTTTACAGTTCTCTTGATATTTAATCATAGATATAGCCTGATTGTAATTGAATATGGTTGAATATATAAGAATGAGTAAGGAAACACGACGGGCGAGTAGAAAGTTGCTAGTTAAAATGGGTAATAAATTACTCGCCCAAAGGATGGGACGAGTTTGGGGAAATTGTTACGTGAGTTCGCCAGTATTATGGTACAGGCGGGCGAGGACCAATGATCGCCAAAAGGCGAGAATGGCGATAACAGTAATCGCCCATGTGAAATGTTGATGATCGCCAATGGGGCGAGTAGGAGAAAAAGAAGTCGCAAACGTAATCCATTACATGGGCGAGCCCAATTATGAATTGATAAGCATGGCGAGTTGAGCTCCTATGTTGGGCGAACTCCCATGATTAAGCCGCTAATGGACAGCGAGCTATGTGGGCGAATGGCGAGCTGTTACCTCGCAAAAAGCCACTATTATTAGGAAAATATATCGTTTTGGAAAATATTAATAGTTTGAATAAATGCTTTGCAGACGGGAATTGAGGAAGGCGGGCGAGAAGCAAGGCTGTATCAGATGAGGTAAGGAAGTAGTATGTGATGAAAATGCATGTCCTGTGGAGTAAAAGTGTTAAGAAAATATTAGAAATTGTTTTGTTTTTCTGACATGCATTGGTTGATAAAATGTTTTGACTCTGGCGAGCTACAAAGTCGCCATACGTTGTTTTGTTGAACGAGCTACTTAGGGCGGGCGAGTAGTTTTATTCTAAGTTGAAACTCGTGCTAGCCAAGTGGCGAACTCTCCTTTATGAGAACCTGGCGAGTGCCTTTGTTTTAAAAGTTGGGAGAACTTTTTATGTCGTTTGGGCGGACGACTCATGTTTTAAGTATAAGGCGGGCGAACTGTTATCAGCCAGCCATACTTTGTCTTGAAAAGCTATGAGGCGGGCGACTAATAATTCGCCGCCTTGGCGAATTGACCAGTGGGCGAACTGATTTATGAGTTTTATTTTTTCTCAACGAAAATTAAATAAATAAATAAAGAAATTTTCAATTAATATTTTTGAAAAATAGAAAATGTGAAACTTTTTGGGCGAGTAGACCCTTGGGCGAATTGGCCAATAGGCGAGCTGACCCTGGGCGAACTAGCTGTGGGCGAACCAGCTCCAAACGTGCTTTTCTCTCATAGAAAATGTTGAAATTAAGGGTTGTTTTACTGGTTATAAACCCTTTTGGAAACCAAATCATTTTATGGAAATGATACATATGATAACTTGATTTTGAGACATTAGGCCATGAGTTCATGTATTATCATTCATGTACTTTGCGTGACCCAGCTAGGGCGATGGCTCGGGTCAAATAGACCAACGAGTGCACCCTAGGGCGTCACAGGGCTGATGGACCTGCCAAGTCTTCAGCGGTATCGAGGTCACTTGGCAAGTGGACTCGAGAACCACCTACAGATTATGGCCATACATCTAGATGAGATAGCCGTGAGGGGCGATGGCCTACGGGTGCACCCCAAAAGCGGAGGATTTGTATTCTTTGCATGATTTAAATTATTGCCTAGTCTCAATTAAATGATTTATGAAAGGATCTGGTGAATCCTGTTTCATGTTAATTATATTTGTTGTTTCCTAATGAGTATGATCGTTAGGATAATTACACAGTTTTGAGATTATAGCTTTTATTTTATAAAGTAGCATACACCTTTCTTACTGAGCACATTGTTGCTCACTCCTTATTTTTCCACTCCACAGATAACTGATTTGAACTAAGAGACTTACCTTCCTGAGATTAGATATCGAAGGTATGTTGTGTTCTTTTATGTATTCAGTAAAGTTGTACAGTACTATTTTAAATAAAAGGGAATGTATATACATCTTAAGAAAATGATTTAATTATTTTTATTAAAGTGATAGGAGTTGATAAGCATCACTGACAGCCCAACCGGTAGTAAGTGTAAGATATAAGTGAGTAACATGTTATATAATGGGAATTGGGATGTTACATGTGGATAGCGTGATAGACTATGAGAGTCATTCATGGAGGTTCGATCTACTTTCGAAACTGTTGAGTGAGCAAGAGGACGTTGATTGTATTGTTAGAATGCCATTGCCTAGATGTCCTTCCTCATATGTGCTTATTTGGCATGAGTCGTTGTTGGGGGTCTCTTTACAGTAAGATCGGCCTATGTGGTTGCATGAAGAGAGTTAGGTAGGGAGGTTGTATAGAGGAGACAACGAGACTCGTGTGGAAGGATTTGTGGCAGATGTCAGTTTTCCTTAAAGTAAAATATTTTTTCTAGCGTCTAATGAAAGGTGTACTTCCTACTACAGCAACTTTAAGGGGTAGAGGACTGGAGATTGAGATAAAATGCCCTGTATGTGGAGCTCCTGAGGAATCATGGATGCATGTGTTATTCACGTGTCATTTGAGTACTGAAGTTTGGAAGGCGATCCTTGTTTCTGCAACGTATGACACCTCGGAGACCGATGCATTGAAGTTCTGGAATGGGCTGCTCCATGTTCCATGTTTGGCGACAGTATAACTGTTTGGAATTGGGTGCTTATGCAGTATGGCTTCTTTGGAGAAATAGGAATTTATGCTTATTCGAAGGGACATGTAAATTACTCCATATTGCTATCTGCTAACAGATTTGTGAGTGAAAGCAGGAATTGTCAAAGGAGTGTGTAGACTGCTCAGAGGCGTAATGTGGGTAACCAACGCTGGAATCCACTCGAGGGTTAAGTGATTAAATTTAACGTGGACGCTTCATTTAGAGAGCAGGATCAGGTGGTTGGATTGGGTTTTGTTGCAAAGGACTCTGCGGGTAAGGTGATATTATCTGGGGTTAGTAGAATTGTAAATGTTGTTAACCCTTTACATGCGGAGGTATGTGCAATTCTTTGGGCAATTGAGGTGGCTGTTTCTAGGGGTTTAAAGCAGGTTCATATTGAAAGTGATTCATTATTGGCTATTAGGGAGATCGATGACAAGGACATCTCTTATTGGGAGGGGGGTTGCTTGGTGGTTAATATTAGGGACTTTTGTGTTGAACTAGATGTTTGTTTATTTACTTATGTAAATAGGGCTGTCAACCGACTTGCTCATGAGTTGGCCAAGTATGAGTGCCAGCCAGGTAGGGTCCAAACTTCTATGGGAGGGCTCGTTACCTGTGGGACTATGTAATCCTGATGTTTTAATTCAATGAAAACTCTACTATTTACTTCAAAAAAAAATTAACTTTCGACTTCTGATATTCTTTTTATCAGAAATTCAATTACATCACTCATGTGTAATTTAGTGGGGATTAGTCTCATAGTCATACCCAATGTGGTATGAAAACACATCATGGTTTACAGCAAAAAAAAAAAACTTATGTCAACAATCCAATGAAACCATTTCTCAACATTTTTTCATTATGCTCCTATTTTCAGACTATCTGGTCAGCAACAAATTAGATGTGGAATGCTCATCCAATAAATTTAACCATCCTCCTCGAACAATTATTCTCACTAAACTTGCCTAATCAAATTTTATCATCTCAACAATCCATTCTCCATATTTATCCCAAACCTTCTATGACGTATTTGGAAATCAAGAAATAAGTGGTATTCACCAAGAAACATGTCCCCGTACCAAAAATCCTACAATTAGTTTCACACCTTTCGGAATATAAGTTCTTAGCACCATCACAAATCATAGTCCTTAATTTATGAGGATTTCTTTAGGATTATTATTTTATTGATTAATATTTAATATACCATCAGTGAAATTTTTAACTTTATAAGTAGGGTGTTAGGATTACGACACATATTTTTTAAAAATATTAAAAAAAAAAATAATATTCATCCTCCTAATTTTGCTCTCCACATTTGGAGAGGAGACAGATGTGAGTTTGCTTTGATCCAACCAAAAATCTTTCGAGTTGCAATCAAAAGATGCAGATGCTGTGTTTTCCGGTATGCATAACTCTGCTCGGTATCCTATCTACATCCAGTTCTACTGTTCGGCCATGCTTACAAGCTTATTATTTATTTCGCCTGCTGCGCTCAATGGAGCTTATATCAGACGAACACCAACATGAATACTATGTCTTTACGCACTGTCTTTTTCTTACCCATTCTGAACATAGGAATGCTTTCGTTTGGCCGCTATGGCTTATTATGTTTAATGCAAGCCTTGTTAGATCAACATGTTCATCGATCCTTTGCCTTTTCCCCTGTTCTCACATCTGCTAAAACAAATAAATCCTGTTTTTACTGTCTTGATCTTAAAAAATATAATCTTAATTTTGCTTGAACAATAAAAAAAATTTCTGACGGTATATTAAATAATTATTTTAATTTTAATAGACTTATATCTGTTGAGATTGTATGACCTGATAGTTTGATTTGGTTTAAACTTTATTTTACTTTAGGGTTTTATCTTGATAAAATAACCTGATATTATAATATTTTAATTTTTTATTATTATTTAAGAGTTTTAGATTTTTTGGATTCTATTTAATTATAAATAGGCTTGTATTCCTCCGGCAAACATAACAATACAAAATATTTTTCTTTGCTTTTCGCTTATCAAGGTCTTTGTTTTATCTTTAATCATTTGTTCATGGAGGAAAACTTGAGAGGGAAGAAAGAACAGGGAGAGAATAAGAATTCAAAATTTAATAATGATGATCTTAATCTTCTACCTGTTGGATATAGATTTCGTCCTAAAGCTGATGAGTTGGTTATGAGTTATTTGATGAACAAAATCATGGATTATGAGCCTCCTGCTGATCTTATTGAAGAAATCGATCTCTATGCTTATGATGCTCATGAACTTCCAATGCGTAAATCCTTTTCTCTTATTTGTTTTTTATTTTGGGGCTCTTTTAATATCTCCATCATACATATCTGGGTTTGTTTATATTCAATTTATTTAGGTTAGTCTCTTATTTACTATCATTCGATTAGTCCTTGAGCATTGCCTCAAATGTCCTTGAGCATTGCTGAATGGCCGTACTAATATGAAGTTTGGTTTGAATCTTGAGACATTCAAAAAATGAATTGGAAGAGAGTTCAAAGTTTGAAGGTCTTTATGTGCGCTAAAAGATTGGATTTATTTAATATATATCTTTCAATTTTCATGAGATATTAGTTTCTTAAAGATGATATGGAATTTTTATTGAGAACACCCCATTGTTTGAGTTGTTGAGACTGTTATACTTCAATGTCAGGACATGGATTTTAGTTTCAAATTTGGGATGATGGGGGTTTTCTGGAATTAGAGAGTTTCTCCTTGCATTGTCTAATGTAGGAATAGATCCAATGAGTCTCCATATGTAATAAAAAAAAAGGAAACTTTTTTGTGTTTTAAGCTTTGTAATTTTGTTTTGATGTTGGTTTTTCATTATAGCAGTTTTAATTTGACAAAGCCTAATTGCTTGAGGTTTTAATAGGTAGCGGTGAGACACAAGCCTACTTCTACACTCAAATGCAGCAGGGTTTGACAGAAACTGAGCCAACAAAAAGAAGCAGGATCACAAAAGGTGGTTATTGGGAGGCTATTGGTGCAGAGAAGAAGATTTATCATGGGTTTGAAATTGTTGGACTCCGGAATACTTTTTTGTTTTACATGGGACAGCCACCACAAGGAAAGAAAACCTCCTGGGTCATGAAAGAATTCAGAGTTAATCCCAGTTTGGTTTCTGTTGAAGAATTGGATGACAGCCTTAAGACCAAGGTAATGTTCTGATTTTCTCACCTTATAATTTTGCTACGCTGTTGCCAAAATTCTGAATTTGCCTTTTGTTTGACTTTCAGTTTGAGAGGTATGTCGCGTGCAAAATAAAAAACGTAGCCATTTGATACAAGACCAGCTGAAAGAGGAGGGAATTTAAATTCATGACAGGAAATGACTAAACCGAAGAGATGGGTTTATATTAGTTCCTTTCTTTGTAGGGGAAAAGGAAAAACCAATTCAGAGATTTGTTACAGAGATTTGTTAAATACTGGGGTTTTAATTAGTGTCAAAGAAACTGAAGTTTGAATTGTGATTTCTTTGGGATTCAACTGAATGATCTGAAGTTGCACATTGTTATAAATTTCATATTATGTTATCTTGTTTACATACAGTTCCTGAGAATCCAAATAGATGGAAATTTCTATACATAATATGCATTCTTGTCGCATTTGCATTTTTATTTTTATTTTTTTTTTCTGGTTTCAGATATCCATTCATATTTTGGTTTCCATGTATGAGCACGGAATCATCTCTTTGTTTGCCATATTGGGACAAATACAAGAGATGAATAAAGCTTGAGTTTGTATTTCCTGGTGTCATAATTTAATCCATTTAGATGTTTTTTCTTGAGGAAGTCATTCAAAAGTTTGAAAGAGCAACTATGGAGATCCTGTTTGCAGTTACTATTCTTCCCAGGGTTTCTCAGTTATGTTTACTGATGACTGCATTGAAACAATGCCTGCTGTAACAGTTTTGCCTCACATTCGAGTAGTTTCCTTTTAGGCTTCGCCTTCATTATCTATTTCTATACAGTTCTATAAGGTCTTTGATTCAAATATGATCGTCTTTAAATCACCTTGTCATTTATTCAAATATTATTCCCTGTAATATGAAAACAGCTTTGTTCTAGAAAGTCATCTGATCTTTATTTTGCATATACATTGCATCTCCCATTTGGCAATATTTTTCCCACCTTCATTTATCTGTAAGTCACTTGGCACGACTTAAAGTTGATTAACAGTTCGACACTGACTGTTTAGCCATCTTGATTCTAGGCATTTCCTTCACCATGACTACCAACTTTGCTAATACAAGACAAAGATTAAAAGATATAAATAATAAATTCAGATTCAACATTTTCTACTCCTATTTTACATGCTTCAGCGTTTTTCATGAGCTTGTTCATTCTAAATATTAGGCTGCCAAAAAAGAAATCTAAAGCAGTCTTGTTAGGCTGCCAATTTGGTGCCAATGAATGAGTTTATCTTAAAATTATAACTCAAATTTAATATAACAATGTATTATTTAAATAAGCTTTTTCTAGAATCAATAATTCATACAAGATACATCTTTTGCTTATGGCCAGTTTCTGACCTGATCATGTAGTACCTATTATCAATTTATTAAACTTTTTCTACAACAAATCATGATGCTTAATATGGCTGAAGAAAATATGAAAGGAATATGTTCACAGTTCAGCAAATGCAACTGTTTTCTTCCCGTCATGTGCCTTGCGGAAGAAATGTTTGACGTAATCTGAATAAAGAAGTTGCTTATAAATTGGTTTCTCGCCACTTGCAACCAATTCAGGCAAAGGTCCAATCATATCACCAGGTCTTGGATTCACAAATATGGGGACAGAGATTCTGTTCTTACTTCCATTGGCGACCACACGATGTTCAACACTCCTGTACTTGCCATTGCTCATTATCTGCAATGCATCTCCAACATTGATCACTAAAGAACCCTTAATTGGAGGAACATGAATCCAGTTATCACCCTGGTTTCCTCTTACAAAGAGTCCTCCAATCTCATCCTGAAGGAGAATAGTGAGGGTTGAGACATCAGAATGACGCCCAACTCCAACTGTGAGTTCAGGGTTTGGGCAGATGGGATAGTAGTTAAGATTAGTCCTCATTGAACCCATCAGCAATGATTCTTTTGGTTCATCAATCTCATTCACATTGAGACCCTTCATTAGCACTTGCAATAACTGTTTGATGACAACTTCAGACTTCTTCATGTAATCTAGCACTTGCTCCCTGTGAGAACCAACAAAAAAGCCTATCAATATTTATATATTTGTTAGCAAAATTGTCTGCATCTCAGAATGTACTTAGTGTTTATGCATGCAAGAAATATAAACAAGTAATTGGACTAATTGTTTATACCTGCAGACAAAAGGCCACAATGCAGAAGCCTCTTCTTCAGAGACAAAGATTAGAAGATATAAATAATAAATTCACATTCAAAACTTTCTACTCCTATTTTACATGCTTCAACGTTTTCCATGAGCTTGTTCATTCTAAATATTAGGCTGCCCAAAAAGAAATATAAAGCAGTCGTGTTAGGCTGCCAATTTGGTGCCAATGAATATGAGTTTATCTTAAAATTTTAACTCAAATTTAATAAAAAAAATGTATTATTTAAATAAGCTTTTTTTGCATTCTATAATTCATACAATATACATCTTTTGCTTTTGGCCAGTTTCTGACCTGATCACGTAGTACGTATAATCATTCTATTAACCTTTTTCTACAACAAATCATGATGCTTAATATGGCTGAAGGAAATATGAAAGGAATATGTTCACAGTTCAGCAAATGCAACTGTTTTCTTCCCGTCATGTGCCTTGCGGAAGAAATGTTTGACGTAATCTGAATAAAGAAGTTGCTTATAAATTGGTTTCTCGCCACTTGCAACCAATTCAGGCAAAGGTCCAATCATATCACCAGGTCTTGGATTCACAAATATGGGGACAGAGATTCTGTTCTTACTTCCATTGGCGACCACACGATGTTCAACACTCCTGTACTTGCCATTGCTTATTATCTGCAATGCATCTCCAACATTGATCACTAAAGAACCCTTAATTGGAGGAACATGAATCCAGTTATCACCCTGGTTTCCTCTTACAAAGAGTCCTCCAATCTCATCCTGAAGGAGAATAGTGAGGGTTGAGACATCAGAATGACGCCCAACTCCAACTGTGAGTTCAGGGTTTGGGCAGATGGGATAGTAGTTAAGATTAGTCCTCATTGAACCCATCAGCAATGATTCTTTTGGTTCATCAATCTCATTCACATTGAGACCCTTCATTAGCACTTGCAATAACTGTTTGATGACAACTTCAGACTTCTTCATGTAATCTAGCACTTGCTCCCTGTGAGAACCAACAAAAAAGCCTATTAATAATTATATATTTGTTAGCAAAATTGTCTGCATCTCAGAATGTACTTAGTGTTTATGCATGCAAGAAATATAAACAAGTAATTGGACTAATTGTTTATACCTGCAGACAGAAGGCCATAATGCAGAAGCCTCTTCTTCAGAGACGAAAAACAGGCTAAGGTAATCTTTCCACTCGAGAGCCTTCTCTGCTTGAGGGCTAAAACTTGTGCCAAATCTCACATTGTTGGAAGACGAATGTTCCTTGGAATACTTGTTTTTTACCTCAGCCGGTAGTCCAAAGAACCTGTAAGTAGCATCTTTAACATTCTCTAGAACTTCAACAGGCACATCATGGTTAACAATTTGGAAGAATCCCCATTTTGATGCTGCATCACAAATTGATTTCGCCACTTCAGGGTCTTCCCAGTTTGACATATCAATAATGGGAATGGATTCTTGGGCTACGGTATCGGTCGCACACATCCTTTCTTCCAAAGGTTGGATATATTGCTTGGGAAGGGCTCTGAGACCCAGTTCGGACAAACCCTTCACTCCATTACCTTGGTTAATGACGAATTCAGTGAGAGCAGCGGAATCACCGAATGGTTCTGCAAGTGTAGGAGCCATTGGTTTGGGCAAATTTAAGAGCGAGCTATTGGCTTTGGAGGTGGATAGAGCTTTGAAAGAACGGTAGAATGAAGAGAAATCGGCACTGATGCAGCTTGCTTTCAATGCACTGCTATTTATATTGTACCATATTGAGCAGCTGGGCACACCACCAATGACTTTGGTTTCTTAATTATATTTGGCAACGTTAAGGAAAATAAAGGTTGGCCTTGGCCTCACCAACCCAATATGGAGAGTGATAAATAGACTTTCAAATAAAGGAGTACCGTGACGGCTCCTATCTTATCACCAAAGGTACACGTGCATGATATGTTTTACTTTAGGTCAGTTAAATAATGCTTTGACTCTTTCAAAACTCCTTTATCACTTTCATCCTCTAAAGTCCGCAGCCAACCAATTATTTATCGTAGAATTAATCCGCCCACCTTTTCAGCTTCATTGCTGCACGAGTCCACAATCGTAGGGTTTGGATTTCCTTTCATTTCAGCTCCATTCACAGATTAAAGCAGGTTCCTTGTACTTTCATCTCTCTTCTACTTCTGCAACTTGCATGTGGACTCTCCCTTTCCTCGACTTTGCCTAGGTGTTGTCCTTTTTCTTAGTTTTTCTTAGTTATATTATATTAAATAAAACAAATTGACAATTAGCCATGTCAAGAACAATTCAAAGAGACTTTAAGTTTCACAAATTTGCAAACTCCGCCTCAATCCTCAATGTAATTTAATCTGAAACTTCAATTTTGTCTGATCATCTATATTCCTTCAATTTTAATTAATTTTTTACCTCACCTCAATGTCATTTTTTCATTAAAAAAAGAGTTTTACCCCCCTTTATATAATTAGAATCTACTTAAAAAAAATATTATTTTGGTCATAAAAGCTTTGATTACCATCAATTCAAAGTGAAAATTGAAACCAGATTAATCATATTGGGCACTATCCAAATCTGGAAAATTTACCACAGTTCATTATACAATAAACTTTTACTCAAACATTCCACCTTTAACAGCCCAACCTTACAATGGAAATACATCTAGAAATTTAAAACCATACCAAGAGTGAAGTTTTTCATATTGATGTTGGCACATAATAAACTTCCCACTTCTGATATTTTTTTTTATCAGAAAATCAATTACATCACTCATGTATAATTTAGCGGGAATTAGTCTCATAGTTATATCCAATGTGGTATGAAAACACATCATAGTTTACACCAAAAAAATAACTTATATCAACAATCCAATGAAACTATTTCTCATGCTCCTATTTTCAGACTATCTGATCAGTGACAAATTGGATGTGGAATGCTCACCAAATAAACATAACCATCCTCCATGAACAATTATTCTCACTAAACTAGTCTAATTAATTTGATCATGTCAACAATCCATTCTCCATATTTATCCCAAACCTTCTTTGACGTATTTGGAAATCAAGAAATAAGTGGTATTCAACAAGAAACATGTCTCCCTTCCAAAATCCTACAATTAGTTTCACACCTTTTGAGATATAAGTTCTTACTACTAGAGATGTCAAACGGGTTGGGCGGCCCATGACACGACGCGATTTGGCACGGTGTGGATTGTACTTGGCACGACCCATATTTAAATAGGCGGGCTGGTCCAAGCACGATATACATTCATGTGCCGTGTTGGGCTAGAGATTTTTAGACACATGGATTGGCACGGCACAGCCCATGAAGGGCCAGTGTTAGCATGTAGCACGCGGGTTAGCACGGCACGACATGTAAATTTCAAAGGAGAACATTGATACAATGGTAAATATTATTCTTTTGTGACTTGGAGATCATGAATTCAAGGCAAAATACTCTCTCTTAATGCAGAGGGAAGGCTGTATACAATGACCCTCCCTAGACTTTACAAAGTGAAAGTCTTTTGGTTGTGTACAATGATCCTCCTAGACCCCACAAAATTGAGCCTTTTTTTTTTTATCGTTTTGCTCTTTTTTTTAGGATTTTGATATCTTTATTAAGTATATTTTATTATGTTTTCTTATGGAGATAGGCATTTTGCCTTTTAGGACTGTGAATTTCAATATCTTTATTTAATATATATTATTATGTTTTCTTGTGAATATACGCATTTTGTCAAAGTGAATTATGTGTTTTTTTATTTTATTTTTATATCTTGCATGTAATATAAATTAATAAATAATTTTTTTTAAATAATAAAAAATGTAAAAATTTATTAATGAGTCGTGCTTAGCACGATAAGACACGAAAAATAATGTTGGACTTGGCCCAGCACAACCCATTAGTGCTATGGGCCATGTGCCGTGCTAAGTCACGTCTTTAAATGTCATGGACTGTGCAAGCATAGCCTATTAAAAAATAGTGCCGTGCTAGCGCAAATCCACTAACATATGAGCTAATATTTAAATGGGTCGTGTTGGGCGTTTGACACCTTTACTAACTACCATCACAAATCATAATCCTTAATTTATAAGGATTTCTTTAGGATTATTATTTTATTGATTAACATCCAATATACTGTCAGTAAAAATTTTTAACTCCACAAGCGTTGTTAGGATGATAACATATGTCCTTTAAAAATATTAAGAAAATAAAAAATAAATAAAATAAGACATATGCCTTAATTTTAATCTTGCTTGTAAAATAAAAAAGTATTAGATAATTATCCTCATTTTATTGGGCTTATGTCCGCTGTAATTGTATACCTAATAGTTTTATTTGATTTAAAGTTTAATTAATTTTAGAGTTTTATCTTGATAAAATAACTTAATATTATAAAATTTTAGTTTTATATTATTATTTAAGAGTTTTAATTTTTTTTAGATTCTATTTAGTTACAAATAAGCTTCAGCAAACATAACAATACAAATTATTTTTCTTTTCTTGGTACATTACAAATTATGTTTCTTTGGCTTTCACTTATCAAGGTCTTAGTTTTTATCTTTAATTATTTGTTTTTCTTTGTTATCCGTTATCACCTTTGCTATCCTAGCTAACACCAGCGCAAATTAAAAAGCATTATAAAGGAATCTACTTGGAAGAAAACTCGAGACGGAAGAAAGAACAGAATTTCATGGAGGAAAACTTGAGAGGGAAGAAAGAACAGGGAGAGAATAAGAATTCAAAATTTAATAATAATGCTCTTAATCTTCTATCTGTTGGATATAGATTTCGTCCTAAAGCTGATGAGTTGTTTATGAAATGAACAAAATCATGGGTTATGAGCCTCCTGCTGATCTTATTGAAGAAATCGATCTCTATGCTTATGATGCTCATGAACTTCCAATGAGTAAATCCTTTTCTCTTATTATTTTTTTTTGGGGGCTCTTTTCATATCTCCATCATACATATCTGGGTTTGTTTATATTCAATTTATTTAGGTTAGTCTCTTATTTACTATCATTCGGTTAGTCCTTGAGCATTGCCTCAAATGTTCTCGAGCATTGCTGAATGGCTGTCCTAATATGAAGTTTGGTTTGAATCTTGAGACATCCAAATTATGAATTGTAAAGGAGTTCAAAGTTAAAATGTCTTTACGTGCGCTAAAAGATTCAATTTATTTTATATTTATCTTTCAATTTTCATGAGATGTTAGTTTCTTAAAGATGATATGGACATTTTGTTGAGAACGCCCCATTGTTTAAGATGTTGGGACTCTTATACTTCAATCGTCAGATGATGGATTCTAGTTTCAAATTCGGGATGATGGGGGATTTCTGGAATTAGAGAGTTTCTACTTGCATTGTCTAATGTAGGAATAGATCCAATAAGTCTCCATATGCAATAATAAAAAGGAAAATATGATTTTATGAACTATTATCTTTCAACTATTTTGTGTTTTAAGCTTTGTAATTTTGTTTTGATGTTGGTTTTTCATTATAGCAGTTTTAATTTGACAAAGCCTAATTGATTGAGGTTTTAATAGGTAGCGGTGAGACACAAGCCTACTTCTACACTCAAATGCAGCAGAGTTTGACAGAAACTGAGCCAAGAAAAAGAAGCAGGGTCACAAAAGGTGGTTATTGGGAGGCTTTTGGTGCAGAGAAGAAGATTTATCATGGGTTTGAAATTGTTGGACTCCGGTATACATTTTTGTTTTACATGGGACAGCCACCAAAAGGAAAGAAAACCTTCTGGGTCATGAAAGAATTCAGAGTTAATCCCAGTTTGGTTTCTGTTGAAGAATTGGATGACAGCCTTAAGACCAAGGTAATGTTCTGATTTTCTCACCTTATAATTTTGTTACGCTGCTGCCAAAATTCTGAATTTGCCTTTTGTTTGACTTCTTTCAGTTCGAGAGGTATGTCGCGTGCAAAATAAAAAACATGGCCATTTGATACAAGATCAGCTGACAGAGGAAGGAATTCTAAATTCATGACAAGAAATGACTCGACTGAAGTGATGGGTTTATATTTGTTTTCAATTGTTAGTTTGTTTCTTTTTAGGGGAAAAACAAAAACCAATTCAGAGATTCGTTAAATACTAGCAGAAACTGAACTTTGAATTGCTCTGTGATTTTTTTTTTGGGATTCAACTGAATGATCCGAAGTTGCACATTGTTATAAATTTCATATTATGTTATCTTGTTTACATACAGTTCCTGAGAATCCAAATAGATGGTAATTTCTGTACATAAGATGCATTCTTGTCGCTTTTGTATTTCTTCTTTATTTTTTTCCTGGATTCAGATATCCATTCATGTTTTGGTTTTCATGCATGAGTATGGAATCATCTCTTTGTTCGCTATATTGGGACAAATACAAGAGATGAATAAAGCTTGAGTTTGTGTTCCTGGTGTCATAATTTAATTTTATATTTTGAAATGCTATGATGTCTAGCAAGTATATAGATTAAATGATCTGCTCTTGTAGAAGTTTTTATCACACTTTCATTTGCCTTAATATCTTGCACTGAGGGTGGCTTTAGGCTGCCTGCGCTCTTCAAATGTGAGAAAAAGATGCATTGGCCCAAGTGACTAGATGATTCCATTTTTATGGTGTAGATTATGTATCTTACATTTGAAACTTGTGTTGTATTACGGAATGGAAACTAACCATATCTATAACCTATAATAAAAAGAATTCCATTAACATAGTTTTGACATGTGTCTTTTGTTTTTTTTGCTTTTTTATTTGAGTTGTCTTGGTGATTTTTTTGTTTTATTTTTTAACAATTTTTATATTATTTTTATGTGATAAAAACTGTTGCACAGTATGAGTTAAAAATTAATAGGTATAAAAGTTATCTTTTAATGAGTGAGTGGTTATCACATGTCACTTCATTAATTATTACTTTAGAGGTAATTTTTTTATTTTTTAAATTTATAATTAGTTTTAATTTTTTCTAAAATTAAAATATTAAAAATAAATTTAGTCATGTGATAGTTTTTAGTTTTATATGTGATAGTTTTAATTGAAATAAAATATATATTTTTTAAATTTTTTTAATATTAAAATCTAAATATGTGAGAAAATATGAACTTACTATCAACAAAAGAGACATATGAAAAGTTCAAACAAAAAATTTGAAAAGATTTAAATCAAATAGTTACAATTTTTTCTTTTATAAATACTTATTATTTTTTCAAAGTTAACATGAAAAAGAAAGAAGCCAAAGATTTGAAAAGTGAAAAGGGAACAAAATTTAAAATTCAAAGAATTTTTTTAAGGAACTAAACTAAAACGGATACATGTGATTTATATAAAAAAAGGAGCTAAACTAAATATTCACAAAAAAAATTCAAAAATTCATACTAAAGTTTTTAAAAAATATCAAATTAAATATCTAAAAACATTACAAATAATACAAAATTTCAAAAAAATGATAAAAGTACAATATAAAGCAAAAAAATTCAAAAATAAAATTTTAAAACTTAAACACAGTTAAGCACAAAAAATTATAAAAAATAAATCTACAAATCAAAAACATTCAAATAAACTTCTTTAAATATGAGAATAGAAGGCTATAAAAGAGGAAATTAAGTAATGAATAAATAATTTTAATATTAAACACTTAGAGATTATGACAAATAAAAAGAAAAAAATAGTAACTGGATTAGTGTAATATGAATTTATATTGAGAAAAATAAATTAAGGTCAAACTGAATAAAAAATTAAATATTTTATAAGTTTTTTTTATTTTGATATATTTAATTTTCTAACTTTGTGTTAAAATTTTATTTTATTTTTAAAAATAAAAATAAAAAATAAATAAAAAGATTAATTGATAAAATTAAATACTATCATTTTCATTTAATAAAACAATATTTTAAAAATAATTATCTTGATTATTATTATTTTTAATACTATTTATATAATATATAATTTTTATAAAAAAAAAAAAGCCCTCACGCGAAGCAGAGATATTGTTCTAGTTTTAAATGTTAAATATGAAAACAGTTTTCTTCTAGAAAGTCATCTGATATTTATTTTGCATACACATTGCATCTCCTGTTTGGCAATATTTTTCCTACCTTCACCTATCTGTAAGTCACTTGGCATGACTTAAAGTTGATTGGCAGTTTGATTGGCCATCTTGATTCTACGCGTTTCCTTTAACATGACTATCGGCTTTTCTAATACAAGACAAAGATTAGATGATATAAATAATAAATTCACGTACAAAAATTTCTACTCCTATTTTACATGCTTCAACGTTTTTCATGAGCTTGTTCATTCTAAATGTTAAGCTGTCCAAAAAGAAATCTAAAGCAGTCTTGTTAGGATGCCAATTTGGTGCAAATGAATATGAGTTTATCTTAAAATTATAACTCAAATTTAATAAAAAAAATGTATTATTTAAATAAGCTTTTTTTGGATTCAATAATTCATACAAGATACATCTTTTGCTTATGGCCAGTTTCTGACCAGATCATGTAGTACGTATAATCATTTTATTAACCTTTTTCTACAACAAATCATGATGCTTAATACGGCTGAAGGAAATATGAAAGGAATATGTTCACAGTTCAGCAAATGCAACTGTTTTCTTCCCGTCATGTGCCTTGCGGAAGAAATGTTTGACGTAATCTGAATAAAGAAGTTGCTTGTAAATTGGTTTCTCGCCAGTTGCAACCAATTCAGGCAAAGGTCCAATCATATCACCTGGTCTTGGATTCACAAAAATGGGGACAGAGATTCTGTTCTTACTTCCATTGGCGACCACACGATGTTCAACACTCCTGTACTTGCCATTGCTCATTATCTGCAAAGCATCTCCAACATTGATCACCAAAGAACCCTTAATTGGAGGAACATGAATCCAGTTATCACCCTGGTTTCCTCTTACAAAGAGTCCTCCAATCTCATCCTGAAGGAGAATAGTGAGGGTTGAGACATCAGAGTGACGCCCAACTCCGACTGTGAGTTCAGGGTTTGGGCAGATGGGATAGTAATTAAGATTTGTCCTCATTGAACCCATCAACAATGATTCTTTTGTTTCATCAATCTCATTCACATTGAGACCCTTCATTAGCACTTGCAATAACTGTTTGATGACAACTTCAGACTTCTTCATGTAATCTAGCACTTGCTCCCTGTGAGAACAAACAAAAAAGCCTATTAATATTTATATATTTGTTAGCAAAATTGTCTGCATCTCAGAATATACTTAGTGTTTATGCATGCAGGAAAATATAAACAAGTAATTGGACGAATTGTTTATACCTGCAGACAGAAGGCCACAATGCAGAAGCCTCTTCTTCAGAGACATAAAACAAGCTCAGGTAATCTTTCCACTCGAGAGCCTTCTCTGCTTGAGGGCTAAAACTTGTGCCAAATCTCACATTGTTGGAAGACGAATGTTCCTTGGAATACTTGTTTTTTACCTCAGCCGGTAGTCCAAAGAACCTGTAAGTAGCATCTTTAACGTTCTCTAGCACTTCAACAGGCACATCATGGTTAACAATTTGGAAGAATCCCCATTTTGATGCTGCATCACAAATTGATTTCGCCACTTCAGGGTCTTCCCAGTTTGACATATCAATAATGGGAATGGATTCTTGGGCTACGGTATCGGTCGCACACATCCTTTCTTCCAAAGGTTGGATATATTGCTTGGGAAGGGCTCTGAGACCCAGTTCGGACAAACCCTTCACTCCATTACCTTGGTTAATGACGAATTCAGTGAGAGCAGCGGAATCACCGAATGGTTCTGCAAGTGTAGGAGCCATTGGTTTGGGCAAATTTAAGAGCGAGCTATTGGCTTTGGAGGTGGATAGAGCTTTGAAAGAACGCTAGAATGAAGAGAAATCGGCACTGATGCAGCTTGCTTTCAATGCACTGCTATTTATATTGTACCATATTGAGCAGCTGGGCACACCACCAATGACTTTGGTTTCTTAATTATAATCGGCAACGTCAAGGAAAATATAGGTTGGCCTTGGCCTCACGGCCCTCACCAACCCAATATAGTGGACTGGAGACTAATGAAGAGATTTTCAACTTTCACCAGAGCAAAGGGAGTACCGTGACGGTTCTTTTCTTATCACCTAAAGGTACACGTGCATCATATGTTTTACTTTATGTCTGTTAAATAATGCTTTGACTCATTCAACTCCCTTTTATCGCACAGCCAACCCATTATTTATCATGGAATTAATCTACCCACCTTTTAAGCTTCATTGCCGCGTTGTCCTGATTGAATCCAAAACCGTGGGCTTAGAACTTTCTTCATTTATCATGGAATTAATCCATGGTTTGGATTTCCTTTCATTTCAGCTCCATTCACAGATTAAAGCGGATTCCTTGAACTTTCATCTCTCTTCTTTTGCAATTTGCATGTAGGCTCCCCCTTTCCTTGCCTTCCCTTTGGTGCCGTCCTTCTTCTTAGCTATATTACATTAAATGAAGCTAATTGATAATTACCCATGTAAACAACCGTTCAAAAAGATTTTAGGCCTCACAAATTTGCAAACTTCACCTCAATCCTTATTGTAATTAAATGTGAAACTTCAATATTTGCCTGATCATCTATATTCCTTCAATTTTAATTAATTTTTTTTACCTCACCTCAATCTCCTTTTTTCATTAAAAACAATGAGTTTTACCTGCCTTTGTAATACAATCAACTTAAAATATACATATATAGATATATTATTTTGGTCATAAAATCCTTGATTACCATCAATTCAAAGCGACGATTGAAAACTACATAAATCAGTTACATATATTAATTCTTTAAACTATCCTCACATATATCGTGTTGCAGAGTTTTTTTTTTTTTTTAATGATTTCACACTTTAAGATGGCTAAAGCAGGAGATCAAATTCCATCTTAGTTTTTCATTTATTGTTACATATTTTGCAAATAATTAAAATTATCTTAAACATATAGTTGCATATTGGACTAATAATTAATATTAATTAACTTTATATTAACTAAAATTTGTCTCATATGCAAGATATATCGTATTAATTGTGTAAAGTGTTAGATGTTGACTTAAATTCTTTTGAGAATCAATTTGAATTTCAGTAAAATTATATTGGTGATAAATATTCTTAATAGATTAAATTCGTTAGTAAATAGGAATTTTTGGTGATCAAGGCTTTATAAATATAGAGTTAATACCTTTAGAATAAGACATTAAGAGAGATGTATTGACTATGTAATCTCTGTGTGGGAGATGGGTTTATAGGGATTTGAGGAAAAGTTAGAGAAAAGAACGGGTAAACATTATGGAGTAGGAAAACTGGGTTTGTTTCGAGACTTGGCTTAGTGTTTGTTTTGGGGTGTTTTGTACTCTTTGTAATCTCTATATTTTATAGTGGATTTTTTCTCTTGTTCATAGATATAGGCACTGGGGCCGAACCACGTTAAATCTCATTTTTTCACTACTAGAAAAATGACTTTTAGCAACCAAAATGTACAACGACAAAGAATGTCGTTGCAAAATCTAATTAAATTTACAACGATTTTTAATAGTCGTTGCTTATTTAATTTTTTTTATATTTTATGCAACGATATTTTTTATCGTTACGAATTCCTATGAAATTAACAATGATAAAAAAAATCGTTACAATATGTCATTGTTTTTGCAATGACTTTTTATTGTTGTTGCCTAATTAGACTTTTTAAATATTTTACATAACGACATTAAAGTTGTTACGATATTTATATCACATTTGTAACCATTAAAAAAAATCTTATATTATTATTAATTTGTAATATTAATTTATATATTTGTATATATTATTATTAGAGAAATGAGACAATGCTAAATAAATTTGGATAAACTTTGTTTGCTTTCCTCCCCCAATTCATATCTATTCTTAGATATTGGATAAATTTTGTTTTTACTTCCAATACAGAGCAATCAAAGAGAAAAGGCCAAGCAAATAATAATAATAATAATAATATCTATACAATTACAAAATCAAAAAAAAAATTCCATTGTTTTCTTTTTATTTTTCCTTATCGATATTTGGTTTAGTTTTCCAAAAGCTACCAAAAGAAAATTCATTTTTTATTTCTCAAGAGACAGCATAGAGTCAAAGGAAAAGAAAGGAAAAGGGGGACGATGATTTAAAACAGAGAAAGGAATGGAAAGGGTTTCGGAAATCCATCGAGAAGAGGGAGGAATGGAAAGGGTTTCGAAAATCCTTCGAGAAGAGGGAGGAATGGAAAGGGAAGAGGGAGGACTGGAAAGGGTTTCGGAAATCCATCGAGAAGAGGGAGGAAAGGAAAGTGGATGAGCACGAAGTCAAATTACTTCGATCCATCATCGACAGCTTTCCGATCATTTCCATGGACACTGAGTTCTCCAACATTGTCGTCAAGTCGACTTCCCCTAGTGGCACCAGAAAAGGAGACAGAGGCGAGAGGGAAGACAGCGACCAGAAAGAGAGACAGAGGCAATAGGGAATAGAGAGTGAAGAGAGACAAGAGAAGACAAAACCAATTAAGAGCTTAATCGCCATCTTTACATTCCAAGGTAAGTGGGCAATTATTCAAGCTATTTTGTCGTTGCAAATTATGCCTAATTTGTAGGGATTTCATGCCATTTCAGAATATATTCAAAGTAAAATTGTGATATTAATATATTGTTAATTATATTTTAGTATAAAATTTCTTCATGAAATTCTTTGCCGCCAAAGATTATTAGGCGCCAAAGGGATGTTATTTCCCGCTAAAGCCATTTTAATTAGCGGGTTATTTAGTAGTATTTACTAACCGCTTTATATATTGCACATTTTCTTTTTTGATTCTGAAAATTTTGCTTATTTTTCTATCTAAAATGGTGGCAGAGGTAGAGGAAAAGTTGTCAAGGGTGGTGCTGCAAGAACATCTGTGCAAAGTTTGCATGGATCGAAGGATTATTCCAGAAATAGGATTAGTCCTAGAGAAAGTAATGGATCAGAGGAGTTTTCCAGAACTTATTCCGGACTTAATTCGAGGAAAAGTATTAATTTTATGGAGAGGATGAGTCTTGTAGATGAAGATGAAACCCAACCACCGGATGATTGGGAAGAAAATGAAAGAGTTGATGAAAACTTGCCTACAACAGGCATTAAAGGTAATATCTTATCTTCTATTTTTATGTACCTGTTGTCAACTGATTAGGCATATGGTTATCAATTCCTCAATGGAAAGGGAATTGTCTCTATTGTTCATGCCATCTATTGAAGCATTTTTTTTTTTTGCCCATGTCTCTTGAAACATTTAGGTTGTATATTTTTGGCCAGGAAAATGAACCAACTTTTAAAGTTGTCAGATTTCCTGTTTTGAGTTTGAATATGTTTAATATCAGAGGCTATTTAATAGATTTTGTAGGAATTCATGCTAAACATGATTCATAGGTTATTTCTTATTTCTTATTCAAGCATTTTCTTAAAGCCTTTTCTTGTTGAACTTTCTTGTGCTATACATGGATCAGTGATTGATAACTTCTCTGGAATAACAATGCTACAGCCTTGGCATTTCCATGCTTTTGATCTCCTGCATTCCGTTGGTAATAGGACAAAGATCGATTAAGTCCGATAAAAGGGCTTTTGGGTACTGAAATTGCCTACCCAATGTCCTATCAGTATCAAATATTATGCCCAAGTTATTGCTATTTGCTAATCAGTTTACTAAAGCAAGGAATTTAGAAAAAGTTCCTACTTGCTGCAGAAGTTCATTCCTGGATTAATATTGCGCTAATCTGACATTTAAACCTTTGATCCACAAGGATCATAATTTTATGCACTTCTCTTTATTATTAGAATATTCAGTCTTGAACTAGAAGCACGCAAACAGGACAGAAAATCTCTGACTTTCATGTAGGAATCTGTTCTCCTTTCGAAAGGAAAACCAATGCTTAAGAATACAATTCAAGGCCCTCGACCCAGTAGATCGCACTTTTATTTAGGAATCTGGATCACAGCTACGCTTTGCAAAGGGTTTAAACTTCAGCTTCACTTGCTGCACTTTTGTCAAGGTTGACAAATGCATTGGCTGAGGAAGCAAAGTAAACCTAAGCCTGATCAGGAATGTTGAACTAACATTGCAATATAGTTAAAATTGAAAGCTGGTGTTATGTCAATTAACTAAACTGAAATTTTCATGCCATTGTATGGTTAGTACTAGCCTAAAATTTTCTAATATTCTACCTAGTGTTTGTTTAATAATTCCCCTCATGTATTTTGGGATGTATCATAAAATCTCTTAAAGTTGGGTGAACCGCTCTATTTGGCTGAAAGCATGGTGGTGATCCTTCTAAAGTTCTTTGCTGCAGAATTTATTTTCTAATTTCCATTTATTCTCTGTTTTTTTTGTACAACATTTATTCTCTGTTTTTCACTGTTGCTGCTGTAGGTTCGTGTCTATTGTGGCTTTGTTCAGTTGTTGACGTTTGTTTTATTGAGCATTGAACCCTTTGTTCTGTTTTCATCTAATAAACTGTGCTTGACTTACCAAAAAAAAAATTAAGAAAGATCACAACCTCTATTACTAATAGTATTAGTTTTTCTTTAAGAACTGTAAAATAGACAGGAAAAGAAGACTGCTATATGCTTTAGTGACCATAACTGTAAAATAATTTATAGGATGAGCCTCATCATTGAAGGAGAACAAATATATCATTGCATTTCCCTTTGTTTAATTTCATTTCATTTTTACATTCACTTTTGAGTATCTCAGTCTACATATCTAGGACTAAAAGTATATTAAACAAAGTAAGTTTAAACCTTACAAGGTATCATAATTTAATTATATACTATTATGTTTTGCATATATTATTATCTTTCGTTTCTTATTATTATTATTATTATTATTATTATTATTATTATTATTATTATTATTATTATTATTATTATTTTGTCAAGAAGCTACAAGGAAAGGTCGGGGGAGGTATAAAAGCATAAAAGTAGATATGAAAACCCATGGCGGGAAATCAAAATTACAGATTAATATACCTCAAGACATAGAGCGTGTTGTTGGGGATAATGCACGAGATTTGGTGAACTATTGTGGCTTTATAGTTAGGACATATGCCCCATTGGATGCAAAAAATTGGAAAGAAGTATATGAAAAAACAGGCGAGTCAATGTGGATGCATATAAAGGTAATTTAAAATGTATACCAATTTATTTAGTACTTACTAATATATCTTTATAACACATGTATATATCTAATGTGTTTATTTAAAAATTTCTTTCAGGATCGGTTTAATTTAATGGAAATGAAGAGAGATTAAAAGCTTTTGCTATAACAACCATGAGGCGATTATACAAGGGATGGAAGAATAGATTACACATGCATTACAAACAATATTCATCTGATCGGGAGCGCTTGGAAAATAAGCCCGCTGACATTCAATTGGATCAATGGTTGTATTGTATACAATATTTTGGGTCACAAGACTTTAAGGTATAAAATAGACTTTGTTTTTAAAATTATTTAATTTATATTAAATTCAGATTACTTATTGATTAAATATTTTATAATTGACTCTTTCAGATTATTAGTCAGCGTAACTCAGCTAATGCAAAAAAAGGAAGCAAATACATACTACAGGGAATGTTTCATTTGCTGAGATTGAAGGAAAAATGGTTAGAGCATACCACACATTTGAATTAGATTTTTTTAATTAGATTTCAATAATCTAATATATTTTTTAATTGTTGCAAACATAACAGGTAGATCCTATTACTGGAGAGAAGCCTTCGGTTTATGACATTTGGTTTTATCAACATGCTCATAAAACCAAGGAGGGAAATTTGGAATGGGCTGATAATCGGTCAAAAGAAATAGGCGTATGTTTGAAATTTATTTTTAAATTAAAGTATTATTTGGTTTGGGGCATATTTTACAAAATGTTGATGTTGTAATGTAGGATAAACTTATAAGTTTGGTTGAAAAAAGTTCGCAAGAAGGAGCTACTCAAATGACGAAGGAAGATCTGTATGATGAAGCAATAGGAGTTAGATCTGGATATAGACGGGGATTTGGTTATGGGAAAAAGGGATTTACCAAAGTGGCACGTGTATCTCAATCTGTGCAGAAAGATAATGACCAAGAGGTGTCAACATTACGTGAAACGGTGGCTGAACTTCGAGCAAAGATTGATAATTTTGAAGCAGATCGAGTAGCACGTGAAGAGAGGATTCGGAGGGAAATCCAAGAACAAGTAAGGGATGAATTACGACGAGATTTTATATTGAATTTTCCCTCCTTTCACTGCACCGAGTCAAAGCCTTTGGTATGAAATTTGATGATTCAAATCATAATTAAGTTGTTTGTGATTTAAACTTTTAATAATTCCACACAATATGACTTTGTATTTTGTTTTGCAGGAAAGTAATTAATTCAAGCCAAGCTGCATGGATTGGAAACGTTGATTTCTTGAAGTTGTTCTAGTTTATGATATGGTTTTAGTAGTGGGATTTCATGCCTATTATTGACATTAATTTTGGTCTTGGTTTTTAAATGTTTACGATTTATATGCTACTTTTGCAATAAACATATGAGATAATAAATGTTTACGATTTATATACGATTTATATGCCTAGTTTCTGTTGCTCTTTACTATCCAAAGCCTCCAGCAGTTGATATAGCTGAAGTGTTTTTGTAGCTAATGGTTGTTGGCACCATTTTGTGTGCTTCTTATTGTTCACATAAATACAATGTGCTTCTTTTTGTGTGTTATTGTTTTATATAGAAACTGCACTCTCTGGACAGACTTTGGAAACATCTCCCAATGGGCAAACCCAATGGTTGATTCCTTTAGGTTTTGGGAAACGAAGAGAATTGGCTGCCTATGCGCCTCTTATTGTAGCAACTCTCCAGGCCATTTGTAGTTTGGGAGACACTTTGTTTGAGAAGAACTTAGCTCAGTTCTTCCCTCTTCTTTCGAGCTTGATAAGTTGTGAGCATGGTTCAAATGAGGTCCAGGTAGCTCTTAGTGATATGCTTAGCTCCTCAGTGGGTCTTTTTTTGCTTCGATCATGTTGATCTCGGTGAAATTGGAATGTCTTTTGGATGTTTGATATATATGTTTTTTACCTCTTATTAACTCCGTAGTTTTTGTTTTCTCCCGTAGTTTATGATAATTGTTACAGGAAATGTAGTTTCAGTGTGTGAATAGCTAGAGTTGGTTTTGAATTGGCTAGTGCTTCTGAACCTGCTGTGTAGTTTGTGGGAGAATAGCCACTCTCTTCATGATTCACAGATATCGTCGGCGGAATCTTGTGTCCTGTATGTTAGTTTTTTACCTTTTAAATGAATTTCTGAACATTAATTTTTCTGTAAGAAAATTTCTTATTCAATACGTGAGATTGAAAAGTTTCATATTCAATACGTGAGATTGACGACCTTCTCTTGTTGTATAGACACTTTCATTTGGAGGTTGGTGCCCCGAAGTTCAGAAAGGAGGTAGACGGGTAAAACAAAGGGTGAGTCCGTAGTTTATTGACTTTCAGGGTTCACTTTCGGGGATCAATAATAGAAGAATGACTGATGACAATGAGTGATGGCTGTTGGCCCCGTGTTTTCATCTGCTTAAGTAAACTTTTGCCATATTTGCCAAACTTGATTGCTTTTAAGTAATTATAACACGTGGTGTACCTACTTGCAGAACATCTAACATGTGGTATGGAAAAAACGAGATTTAAAAATTTATGAGAATCCCTTATTCTTTTACATTAGCCTTATTCCTCCATAATAATATAATGTTATTTGAATTAATTAATATCTTTTACATCAACCTAGTCAAACCTAAATAAATTAAACATCAAGTAAAATTAAATATTCAAAAATCAAATAAAATAAAATCCTATTCTTGCTGCACAAGACTTTCTAAAATTAAATAGATCCTTGCTTTATATACAGAGCACAAGCAAGAAGCAAAGACACGCTCAGGAAAAGGAAGAAAAAAAAAGCTTTAGCACTAGATCACTACGCATCATCTTACCGCATCTATCTCGTTACTGAGCCATCATCGCATCTAACATCTATCCCAGCTGCATGCGTTAGCATCCCTGCACCACAAAGGTTTAGCCATCTCGTTACTGAGCCATCTCGTTTATTTTTATTGGATCTAAGCTTGTCGTTTTATCTATTTTCTTTTTCTCTTACAAAAAGTATAAATTGTGAATTTAATAAAGCTTGTCGTTTTATCTGTTTTGTCAAATCTAAATTTAACAAAAGCTTGTCATTTTATCAAATCAAAATTCAACAAACTATTTTCTCTTTCTTGATCAGGCAATTTTTATCAGTCCTTTATTATTTTGCTTTGTAATCTTGCTAAGTTGTGCACGTTCTTCTTTACTGGAAATCATATTTAAATTTTTGGTTTTTTTTTTGTTCTTTGAGACGAGATTTTGTTCCTTTTCTATATATAACAGTTGGATTTAGTTCGTTTATCACTTATTGGACTCAGGAAGTGTTAATTGTAGTAGATTTATTGTACATAATTTATTGCTTTATTGCTTTATTGTACATGATTTATCGTTATTGTTTTATTGCTTTATTTATTCATTAATTAATTTACCTTTTTATTCTAATTTTGGAATAGGATTATTTTTATTATTTTTATTTAATAGTCAGAATAATTAAATTTAAATTAGGAAATTTTTTGATAATTAGGAAGATTAATTTATAATGTGATTAATTTAGTTAATTTAATAAATTAGAATAATAGATTTACGGATATTGTTTAAATAAATTTAATTTGTTAGTAGTGTATGAAATTAAAGTAATCGATAATGTGTTTATGTTCTTTACATTTGTGTCTAATTATTTAATTTAATTAATTTATTTATTTGCAAATGGTTTTAAATAAAGAATGGATGACTATTGCCAACCGAACAAATATTGATTATGTAAAAGGAGTTGATCATTTCTTACAGTTTGCCTTTAGTCAGCCAAATGTGACTGATAGCATTCGATGCCCTTGCAAAAAATGTAGAAATGTGGAATTCAGGAAGAAAGCCGAGGTTAAATTTCATTTGTTCAAGTATGGAATTCTTAATACTTACACGACTTGGCGTTTACATGGTGAAATAGAAGATGATTTGATGACACGTGATGATGAATATAATAATGAAGAGGTCCAACATGATGACATGGTTGGTATGTTACATGATGCTTTCCATCGAACGGACGTAAGTGGAGAATATGATGGTGAATTTGACGTGGACTTTGATGTTGATGGTATGCAGGAAGAACCTAATTCAGAAGCTGCCAAATTTTATCGACTATTAGAGGTTGCTAAAGAAGATTTGTACCCGGGTTTTAATAAATATTCCAAGTTATCGTTTATAGTTAAACTTCTCCACACTAAGTCGTTCTACCACCTCAGTGATATTTGTTTTAATGTTATCTTAGGAATGTTTCGAGCAGTAATTCCTAATGGTGATAGTCTTCCTTCTTCATACTATGAGGCAAAGAAAATGATAGTTGACTTGGGACTTGAATATGTGAAAATAGATGCGTGTTGCAATGATTGTATTCTTTATTGGGGTGAAAATGAAAATGCACAAGAGTGTCCGATTTGTCGTTCACCTAGATGGAAATCAAAGGGTGGATCGTCTGTAGGTAAAAATATCCCTCACAAAGTTTTGCGATACTTTCTTATAAAACCTCGGTTGCAAAGGTTGTATATGTCTTCTAAGACAGCTTCTCACATGAGGTGGCACAAAGAAAAATGAGTAGATGATGGGAAATTAAGGCATCCTGCAGATTCCATTGCTTGGAAGTCTTTTGATGAGCAACACACTTATTTTGCTGCTGATGCTAGGAATGTAAGATTGGGGTTAGCTACAGATGGTTTCAACCCTTTTGGGAACATGAGCTCACAACATAGCATTTGGCCTGTGGTTCTAATTCCATATAATCTACCTCCTTGGATGTGCATGAAGCAACCATACATTATGCTCTCACTTCTAATTCCAGGACGTAAATCTCCTGGAATGGACATTGATGTGTATTTGCAGCCTTTGATCAAAGATTTGAAAGAATTATGGGAAGAAGGTGTTGACACATATGATGCTTATAGTAAGCAAAATTTTAAATTGCATGCATCCATTTTGTGGATAATTAGCGATTTTCCTGCTTATGCATATTTGTCTGGGTGGTCCACAAAAGGACATCTTGCATGCCCTTCTTGCAATAAGGACACTGTTTCTCTTTCACTAAAAGGTGCACGTAAAGTGTGCTATATGGGCCATCGTCGATTTTTACCAAAAAATCACAAGTGGAGAAAAAATCAACTGTCATTTGATGGAAGTAAAGAAATGAGACCTGCACCAAAGCAATTGAGTGGTGAAGAAGTGCTACGACAATTCGATTCGTTCCAGCAATGTCCTTTTGGCAAAGGTACGAAAAAAAATATGATGCAATTAATTGTGTTTTCAATTGGAGGAAAAAAAGCATATTCTTTCAGTTACCATATTGGAAAACACTTTTAATGCGTCATAATTTAGATGTCATGCATATTGAAAAGAATGTGTGTGATAACATACTCGGAACTTTGATGAATATGAAGGGAAAAAATAAGGACTCTTTGCAGTCTCGTTATGATTTGGTAAATATGGGCATAAGGACAGAACTTCACCCAATTGTAGATGGAGCAAACATTCGATTGCCAGTTGCTTGTTATGCTTTGTCTAATGAAGAGAAATCAATTGTCTGTAGATTATTGGTGAATTTAAAGACTCCAGATGGTTATTTGTCTAATATATCTCGTTGTGTGAATGAAAAAGAAAGAAAGATATCATTGATGAAGAGTCATGATTGCCATGTTTTTTTGGAGCAACTTCTTCCTTTAGCTGTACGTGGATTATTACCAAAAGAAGTTAGTGATCCATTAGTCGAATTAAGTGCTTTCTTTCGAGATTTATGCTCTAAAACTCTTGATCCTGATGACCTTCAACATTTACAAAATCGAATTGTCTTAACATTATGCAAGCTTGAGATGATTTTCCCACCTTCCTTTTTCGATATTATGGTGCACTTGGTAGTTCACTTACCGCATGAGGCTATGATTGCGGGTCCTGTAACTTACCGATGGATGTATCCAATTGAAAGGTAACTTGTAAAAATTTTTAAGTGTTCCCTTATCTTCTCATTCACTGTAGATCTTGATTTAGTTGGCTCTTTTTTTTAGGTACCTACGCACATTGAAGTCTTTTTGTCGTAATAAGGCACATCCAGAAGGTTCAATTGCTACAGGATATTTAGCTGATGAATGTCTTACATTTTGTTCAATGTATTTAGAAGATACTGAGACTGCATTTAATCGAGCTAAGCGTAATGATGATGGTTTTGATGTGTCTACATCGCACGATGGTATTGAAATATTTACTGAGATGGGTCATGCTATAGGGAAGCCTATTCTACATGAGCTTTCAATTTCAGAGTTAAATCAAGCCTATTTATACATCTTGAATAACTGTGATGAAGTACTGCCTTTTATTGAGTAAGTTTCGTAAACATTATTTCATTTAAACAATCTTTGCTATATTTAAAATATTAACTTTTAAAAGTTTTTTTTGTAGTGAGCACAAAGAGCAGCTTAAAAGGTCTTCAGCTAGAAATCTTATAGAGAGGCACAATGCTGAATTTGCTAGCTGGTTTAATATGCATGTATGGCATCCTCCTTAATTCTTGTGTCCTTCACTATTATATATTATGTCTTTCAATTATATTTAAATAAATGCTTTGATTTTTTTTTCTAAAATATTGATATATTGCAATGTAATAGGTGTCAAAATCACATGGTGAAGGAACCATAGAAAATGAATTAATTAATTTGGCAAGTACTCCTTTGCGAATTGCTAGAAGATACAGTGGATATATTGTGAATGGTTTTAGGTTCCACTCCCGTGATCGTGAACAAAATAGAAAAACTCAAAATAGTGGAGTTATGGTTCGAGGAGATAATGATTCCCCTAGCAAAGAATATTATGGTGTTGTGATTGACATATACGAGTTATCCTTTGTAGGAGGAAAACAGGTAGTGGTATTCAAATGTGATTGGTGGGATGTTTTGCACTATGGCACTGGGTATAGGATTGACTCTTATGGATTTACAAGTGTCAATATTAATCGTACACTTAAGACAACAGAACCATTTGTTTTAGCATCTCAAGTTGAGCAAGTATATTATGTGCAAGAACCAAAAGATCCTAATTGGTTTATTGTGATAAAGTCTCCACCTCGTGATTTATATAACATCCCTATAGTAAATATAGATGATATGGTAGATGTTATAGAAGATAATGAAGAAGTTTATCAACAGGAGGAGTGTGATGAAAGTAGTCTTTTACAAAGAGATTTGAATGATGATAATGGGATTAGGAGATTGCAAAGGGATGGCATGACTGAAGAAATATTTCCATGTGAGGTAGCTAGAGAGATTGAAACAATCATGAAGTCGACCACCCCCATTGAAGAGTTTATTGATGATGACAATGATGTGGAGCTCAACATGGACTATAATGAAGAGTGTGATAACATTGATGACACTATTGATGATGAATAATATACAGGGAATTTTGATTTTTGTCTTGTTTAATGTATTTTTATGTAATTGCTACTCGAATTTATTAAATTTGAAAGAGAAGTTGAATTTTTATTGATTTTTAAGGAAATTATCTATTACTTTTATGATTAAATATTTAAAAAGAAAAATAATTATTCCCTTGAATACACATGTTTTAAAAGATATATATTTTTATAATATATGTAATATATTTTATAACAATATAATATATGTACAGTTATATAAAAATATATTATATTATATTATTATAAAATTTACAACATATTTTATTATAACTGTGTATGTGTGTATATATATATATATATATAAAAATATTTTATATAATTAATACATGTGATTGCAAGATTAGTAGAATGTCTATATTATAGATTTTATAATATATTATAAACACAGTTAGAAACATAAGAGATATAGTTACGATATTTTATATATATAGATATTATAATATATTGTACATATATATTAAACGTAGAGATATAGTTACCGATTTTTTTTTTGATAATAGAGATACATAGAGAAGTTTTTTTTGGTTAAAAATAGCCCTGTTTCTATCGTTTCTCTGATAAAAAAATAGCCCTGTTTCAGACTTTCAGCCGTCGAAGCCTCAAATCCCTCGCGTGAGTCACTTCCTTCAACAAAAATTTCCACTGCCGTCACAGTCCAACCCGGATCTGACGACCACTCTCTCTGAAAGCACCCTGTTGCATCCCATTCCCTCTATATTTCCAACCCAAAAAAAAATCTCCCTAGATCTAACCTCTGCCACCAAGTCTAGTTCCGCCGACACAGTTCAGCACAGATCCGGCGACCCACTACGCCCTTAGATCCCGTGACCACGCTCTGTGGAAGCCTTATTCCTGGTAAGAGATTTTTTTTTTACGTGTTAGTAATAGAGTGTTGATAGATCTGTTGATAGATTTGTGAATTTCTGGGTTCGATACAAGTGGTTCAAAGTTTGGCTATAAGGTGATCTTATTTAAATAAAATGTTGACAGATCTCTTATGATGTTGTATTCCTGATTTTTTTTTAAGGTTTTTGGCTTGTGGCTCATCAACTCATTTGTGGAAATATGAGTGGATTCGATCGTGAGTGGTGACGTCTTTGACTAGGTGAACTCATTTGCTTTGGTTGGTGCATTTGCAGATTGGTTCTTTGATTTGCTAGTTTGTTTTGTTCTTAGTTGAATTTAGATCGAAGCAGATTGATTCATTGTCTGTTGTCTCTGCATGCTAACGAATGCTTTATATTATCGTTGCTCTTTAACATTCTTCATGTATTCTCTTGAGTTTTGGATGTTGACGAATGCTTTATATTATCGTTGCTCTTTAACATTCTTCATGTATTCTTTGCCTGTTTGGCTAGCTAATTTTGATTTACAAAATCAGCATAATCGCAAAACAATATGAATATAAAGATTAATTAGAGAAGAACCTGTGGCAAAGGAAATTCCACAAAATTTTAGTAAAGATGAATCTCATAAGTATACCTGAATGAGCAAATTATAATTGTCAAATATGTCTTTTTTAGCATACCTTGATTTTCTAGCACCGCGGTCTTTCTAGACAGAGCACTTTAAATTTTGTTGTTATACGGTAAAAGTGGCATCGTGGCCTAAGAATTAAGAAGACCGATTAGGAATTTAGACAATATATTTAGGCTATTTGAAATTGTTATCTCCTTGTTGTGTCAATAACTTAGGCAACGTAATTGCCCGATGAGGAATGTTTTTTTGTCTTTATTTTTTTTTTGAGTTGTGATTTCATATCTCTAGTTAATTTATTTTATTGAATTTTTAGATTTGCTTGGGTGTTAGTTTGAGTGCATTTTATCTTACCTATCTGCGGGCTGGCTCGATTGTGTCTAGGCAAATGGGCTGTGAAGGCCAACGTTCAGATTAATGCAGTTCAGCATGCTCTTTCAAGGACAGGAAAGAAGACTGCCTTTTGGGAAGCATTACAAAAGAGACTGTTTCAATCCTGTTTAATTTCTCTCTTAACTGAGTTATCGATATTAATTATTATGTTATTCATATGAAACGAAATCTTTTAGTGGAGATGGCAATCGGGAGAATGAGCAGTAGGACCAATCCCAATGGAACGAGCAGGATTGATTCTTCTGTTGGCGCAGCCAATGGTATTGCTCCCAAGAGAGGAATGGTTCTTCCCTTCACTCCTCTAGCAATGTCCTTTGACACTGTCAATTACTATGTTGATATGCCACCTGTATGATTCCTTTTCCTCTCTCTGCAACTCTCATTTCTTCGTCAATATGCTTATCGCCAAAAAGAAGAGCAAAATAAATGTATAAACCTTATCATTGTTAAACAGGAAATGAAGGCACAAGGAGTTTCAGAGGACAAGTTACAACTGCTTCGAGGAGTAACAGGTGCATTTAGGCCTGGAGTGCTGACTGCACTGATGGGAGTCAGTGGAGCAGGAAAGACAACATTGATGGATGTTTTAGCTGGAAGGAAGACTGGTGGATATATCAAGGGTGATATCAGAATTTCTGGATTCCCTAAGAAACAAGAAACCTTTGCAAGAATTTCTGGATACTGTGAACAAACTGATATTCACTCACCCCAAGTAACTGTGAGAGAATCCTTAATTTTCTCAGCTCTCCTTCGGCTTCCAAAAGAAGTCAGCAATGAGGAAAAGATGGTAAGAACTCTGATTTGTGTAACTTTCATGGCATTAGTTATTTGTATAGGGTCTAAACACTCTTTGCTGTTTTCTTCTAGATTTTTGTGGATGAAGTGATGGAACTGGTGGAATTAGACAATCTCAAGGATGGCATAGTAGGGCTGTCAGGAGTCACAGGGTTGTCAACAGAGCAAAGAAAGAGACTGACAATTGCAGTAGAGCTTGTTGCTAATCCTTTAATCATTTTCATGGATGAACCAACGTCTGGCCTTGACGCCAGAGCAGCAGCCATTGTCATGAGGACTGTCAGAAACACGGTGGACACTGGAAGAACAGTTGTCTGCACTATTCATCAACCTAGTATTGATATCTTTGAAGCCTTTGATGAGTTGCTACAGATGAAGAGAGGACAGGAAAGAAGACTGCCTTCTGGGAAGCATAAGCTCCAGCAAAACCCAGATGCAAAAACCTGCAGAAGTTGTTGCCACAGCTTAAGTTCCCAGTTTACTTAGTGGATTGATGTGGTTTTAGCTTGTTAAACTTAATTACTACAATAATAAATATTTAAATTATTAATTCCTTTATAATTTTTTATTTGTAATTATAACAATATTGTAGTGAAATATTCTTTGCAACAATATTTTTGTTTATTACTTTTTTTACAGTGTAAAAATAAATTAATTACTATAAAAATTTGTTTCTAAAATAAAATAAATTAGAAACATATTATAATTATTGTAAATAAAATTAAAAATGATATAATTGTGATTTCATAATTATTTTTTTGCAACGACTAAAATTAAGAACGACAAAATTGTTGTTTTGTTTTTATTTTTTAATGACGACTATAGTCGTTGGGAATAAAATTTAGACTGATAGAACTGTCGTTTCGTATTTTTTTGTAACAACGACTATAGTCGTCATGAATAAAATCAAGAACGACAAAATTGTAGTTTCGTATGTATTTGTAGCAACGACTATAGTTGTTGTGAATAAAATTAGAAACGACAGAACAATCATTTCGTATTTATTTGTAGCAACGACTATAGTCGTTGTGAATAAATTTAAAAACGACAAAATTGTTGTTGCGTATCTATTTGTAGCAACGACTGTAATCGTTGTGAACAAAATTAGAAACGACAGAATTGTCGTTTTGTATTTATTTGTAGCAACGACTATAGTCGTTGTGAATAAATTTAAAAACGACAAAATTGTTGTTGCGTATCTATTTGTAGCAACGACTGTAGTCGTTGTGAACAAAATTAGAAACGACAGAATTGTCGTTTCGTATTTATTTGTAGCAACGACTATAGTCGTTGAGAATAAAATTAAAAATGACATAATTGTCGTTTCGTATTTATTTATAGCAACGAGTATAGTCGTTGCAAAACTAACTATTGCAACGATAAAAAACGGTTGTCAAAAGCAATTGCAACCAAATATATTCCGTTGCCAAAAAAATATGGACAAAATATTAAGTCGTTGCTAAAACAAAAAATTAATTAATAACGAGAAAAAGTCGTTGCAATAATTATATTTTTGCAACGACTTATTATTCAATGAAAGTCGTTGCGTATACCTTTAGAAACGGAAGCTTACGCAACAACCTTGCAACGACAAAAAGTCGTTGCAATAAAGTTTTAGCAACGATAAAATTGCATTTTGCAACGACTTTAAGCGTTGCAAAAGACCCATTTTCTAGTAGTGTTTGTATGTTTGATTTATTTCTGCTTTGATTTTATTCATTCATGGAATACGATTTTGCTTGAAACATTTCAACATAAAGTTTTTGTCTTTTTTTAACCTTAATATGTATAAAATTGAAATTTTGAACGTAAATTAAGAAATTTCATGTAAACTTTGTTTTTTTTTAATTTATCAAATATACAAATTCATTTAATGGTCTTTCAATAAAATTAAATAATTCTTTAATAATTATAATAAAAAATTTAAAATGATAATTTTAAAAAATATAATCATCATCATAACCTTTATTCCAAGAGAAATTTTAAAATAAATATCATTTTCATCAATCAAGAGTACAGAAATGTAGAAATGATTAAAACTAATTAATAAAATGCATTAACATGTTTGATTAAATTTGTAAAGTTCACTAATATCGTTTTCGTCCTTCAACATATGTTTTTTTATAAATATAACTATGGCATACTTTTATTGAAACGCATACATATCGTGCAGTCTATTCAGAGACCATGTAACTTGTGTAGGTTTCCATATTCTTTCGGTTAATTTTATAAAATAAAAAATTAAAAAGAAATAAAGCAGTTGTCTAAAGCAGACTATTGGTAATGTATATGAAAATTAATGGCAAGGAGAAGTGAAGAAATAAAAATGAAAGAAGTGATTTTGGTGTTGTACAATACACGTGTTTTTTTTTTGCACAGTATAGTGGCTAGTTTTCTAATATCCTGAAGCATATTCCAAGCATTTATGCTTACAGTTTATTCTTGACAGCCATTTTCTCAGACAAATACATCTACAAGCTTACAACATAGGATGAAATGTTTATAACTCAGCAAACTCAACTGTTTTCTTCCCGTCATGCGCCTTGCGGAAGAAATGTTTGACGTAATCTGAATAAAGGACATGCTTATAAACTGGTTTCTCACCACTTGTGATCAATTCTGGCAAAGGTCCAATCATATCTCCAGGTCTTGGGTTCACGAAAATGGGGACTGAGATTCTATTCTTGCTTCCATTGGCGACCACACGATGTTCAACACTCCTATACTTGCCATTGCTCATTATCTGCAAGGCATCTCCAATATTGATCACAAGGGAACCCTTGATTGGAGGAACATGAATCCAGTTATCACCCTGGTTTCCTCTTACAAAGAGTCCTCCAATCTCATCTTGAAGGAGAATAGTGAGGGTTGAGACATCAGAGTGACGCCCAACTCCAACTGTGAGTTCAGGGTTTGGGCAGATGGGATAGTAGTTTAGATTAGTCCTCATTGAACCCATCAACAATGATTCTTTTGTTTCATCAATCTCATTCACGTTGAGACCCTTCATTAGCACCTGCAATAACTGTTTGATGACAACTTCAGACTTCTTCATGTAATCTAGCACTTGCTTCCTGTAAGAACCAACAAAAAAGTCTATTAATATTTATATATTCGTTGGCAAAATTGTCTGCATCTCAGAATATACTTGGAGTAATTGTTTATACCTGCAGACAGAAGGCCATAGTGCAGAAGCCTCTTCTTCAGAGACGTAAAACAGGCTAAGGTAATCTTTCCACTCGAGAGCCTTTTCTGCTTGAGGGGTAAAACTTGTGCCAAACCTCACATTATTTGAAGATGAATGTTCCTTTGAATACTTGTTTTTTACCTCAGCTGGCAGTCCAAAGAATCTATAAGTAGCATCTTTAACATTCTCTAGAACCTCAACAGGCACGGCATGGTTAACAATCTGGAAGAACCCCCACTTTGAGGCTGCTTCACAGATTGATTTTGCCACCTCGGGGTCTTCCCAGTTTGACATATCAATGATGGGAATGGATTCTCGAGCAAGCACATTTGCCATGCACATCCTTTCATCCAAAGGTTGGATATATTGCTTGGGAAGGGCTTTGAGACCTATTTCGGACAAGCCCTTCACTCCATTACCTTGGTTAATAACGAAATCAATGAGAGCAGAGGAATCACTGAATGGTTCAGCAAGCGTAGGAGCCATGGTTTGAGAAAGTAATTTGAGTGAATAGCGAGGTGGTGCTTTAGGGAGAGGATAGAGCTTGAGAGGAGTGTTATAAGAGAAGGCAGTGGTGCAGTTGCTTTCAATGCACAGCTATTTATACTGCTTTTGTTGTTACTATTTTGAATGTCCGCAGGCTTACCAACCCTGGTGCTAATCCTATTTCTCAGCACACACTAATAGCAATAGAATTTCGCTGCATAACTTTCAAAGAATTTCATTCCAAAATGGTAGGCGGAGTTACATAGGATGACTTGGCTAATCAATTTGGAAATTCTTTGGACTTTTTTGCACTTTTTTTTTTTGGTGAAAGACTTTTTTGCACTTTAATAACACTTTCCTGTGACTTTCGTCTCTCTCTTTAATTTTGCAAAAACACGCCCACCCTATAGTTGTCCTTGCTTGTTTGAACAAAGGAAGGCAAACTAATTACGATTTCAAATATATTCTAAGCATTCACCAAAATTCTAAACCCCACGTCGACAATCCCCACTGCAATTTTATCTAACATGTGTTTTCTAAAAAAATAATCTTAAATTTTTTCTTATATTGAAAAGATAACATATTAAGTAATTAAAATTGAATGCAGTAAATGTTGAGTTGTTATTAATACATACTATTTTGTTTGTTGGAATATATACAATCACATGATTTATTAAAATTTATCTAAATATATTCATTAAAAGAACTCCACCGTTGCTATATTATATAATAATTCGTTAAAAAAACTCACAGTATCTTCAAAGTATTATTATTGTTATTATTATTATTATTATTATTATTATTATTATTATTGAAAGAGATGATGGTTTGTAAGTTGGGATAACACTGATACGTTCAATGAACATGTATCTTCAAAGTATATCTTGGTTGTTTTTGTCAAACCTCATGTATTTAACAGTTGTACCCAAGGACCTCCATACTTCTTGATTTGTCGGTAATAATACGTGATAAATAGATTTGTTCATGGATCGGAATCTGGCTTTATTTTTGGAAGAGTTGATGAGCAAGTTGAATTGGTTGCTTTGAAGCTACTTTTTATACTCTATGCTTCTGTCATCTAGTTTTTTTTTTAATACTTTTCTCATCCATGAAATAATATGAAGATAATTATTCAATATATTATCACTGAAATTTTTATATTTCATTAAAGAGATTAAACATATCTTTAGGGAGGGGAGAAGCGTTTTTGCAGTGACGAAGCCTCGAGTAAGATTAGTTTCAGATCGTTAAAACGGATGAGAATACTTGTAATTTACACAAAAAAAATTGAGATCATATATCTGACTATTTTTTTTAACATTTTTTAAATGATATATGTTATCATCTTAATTTTCTTTATGAAATCTTATTAAGTTTAGTGATAAAATATTAGATATTTATTCGTAATATAAAGTAATATGTTTACCTCAAGTCTCAAGCCCTCAACTCAAGGTTTAGATATGTGGTTTCCTTATCCTAGTTTCGACTTGTCTTTTTGGGTGCTACGAAACAATCTCAAAAGTGATTAATAATTTACTTCAATCCGGTCCAAATCTAGTCCCATCCAATTCATAGACAAAACAAATACTAAACCATAGGGATAAGGTCAAAAAATATTTGCACCAAAAAAGGAGTCATTGAAAATATTTCTCGCTTGACATTTCAAAATACTAGAAAAATTTAACACCCTTTTTGTCCACATATATTTGGATTTTTGACATTCAAAGTATGTTTGCCGTGTGCTTCAAAATAGGCATAGTCTTCTCGTCCTGTCTATTAAAAGTAGCATTTCTTTTGATTCATTGAAAATAATTTTTGAAAAAGTGATGTCTGTATCTTATGATGTTTGCTTTGAAGAAATTTAATTGATCAATGAAAATGATTTCTTGATCAATCGAAAATTAGATTTTTTTTTTTAGAATTATTTCATGCTTTTGAAAAGGTTAAGATATTTTTTTTTAAAAAATAACAGTTTATAATTATGTGTAAGATTATTTACTATGTTTGTGAATATAATTAATAAAAATATTATTATATTAATAAAAAGATTTTTCATTTAATTAGATTAAAATTTTTAAATATAAAAATATTAACATTAAAAATCTTTCAATATTTTAAGTTTAAATACTTTATTTTATATATTATTATTCTTAAATGTTTTTAATATTTCAATAATAAACAATATTATATTATTATTTTAACAATAAACAATAATTTAATAAATACTATATTTATTATTTTAATAATTAATATTTTAATTGAAGATATTATTTTTTATATTTTATTTACAAAATTTTTATATTAGTATTTTAATAATAAATATAAATAAATAATACTTTTGTTATGATTTTAATAATAATAAATACTTTTAGTACAAAATATAATTATTTTAATAGTATAAATATTTTTAATATTTCAAAAATAAATATTAATATATTAGTTCAAACTTTTAAAAATATCAATATAAGTAATAATAGTTTTCTTTTAAATGTTTAATAATATAATATTTTAATATTAAATATGATTTTCAAAATATAATTATCTTTTAATATTAATAAATAATAAATAATTTTAATATGTTATTAGTTATGTTAATATCATTTAAAAAAAACAGATTTTTCAAAAAACAACCAAACATCGAAAAATATTTTTCATTGACTTATCCAAACAATAAAAAATCTTTAATTTTTCAGAAATAATTTCTCAGAAGTCATTTCAATGAACCAAACCAAACCTAACAATCACTTTTATTTCACAAAAAATAAATAACTTTTTATTAGATACAATAATTTGTCTACTTTTATTGTATTTGTTTTGTATTAAATCAGGTAAAATTAGAGGTGGCAAAAATTGGCCCGAGCCCGAAAACCCGCCCGAATTCGCCCAAGACCGAACCGGGACCAGTCCGAATTGACCAAAAAAGTCAAAGGCCCGTAACCGAAAAAGCTCGAAACTGAAAAAGCTCGAACCCGACACAACCCGAACCCGACATAACCCGAGCCCGATACGATCCGAAACCGAGACCGACCCGAACCGAAAACCGAAAAAAATCGAATTTATAACCCGAAAAAACCCGAATTATAATTATATAATTATTATTTAAAAATAAATAAATAATTGAAACACTTTTTTAATTAAAAAGTTTAAAATTTTGAAAACAATTATTATTTATTATACAATTTTATCAATTATATATTACTAGCATAATAAATATTGAATCTTTTTAATTAAATTAATTTAAAACACCATAATATATAATATAATATAATATAATATATGATATCATCAAATAATCTTTAATATTATCCTTATTGCATTTATAATAATAAATATATTATTAATTTGACATTTGATTTTATTATAAAAATCATTTTAACATTTTATTATTTTTATTTATAATAAAATTTTAATTTTAATACAATAATAAATCAAATATATAAAAATTATATAATTTCAATATTTGTTTGAAACTTTGAATTTGATATTTTGTGCAACACATTAAAAATATTTTTAATAAAATTAAATTTAAACTATATTTTCTTAAAGTTTCAAGTATAGAAAGATATTAAATTTAGATTAAAAAAACCTAATCTTAAAATTAAAATTCAAGTTTTTAAGATTAGAAAAAGTTAAGTAATTAAATTAAACAATACAAGCACAATTTTTTTATACTTGGGTATCATTAAAAGAGAAAATTATAGTGGTAATTTTATTTTTAGCCTTAAAACAAAAGACATTAAAAAATCAAGCTAGTGATAATTAATTATTTATTATATTACAATAATCTTATACATGAATAAACTAATTTGGTATCTTATAATAATGATTTGTATATTATATTATAATAATCTTTTAAGAATAAATTATATAATCTCTTAGTGTGTAAGTATTATTTTGATAGAATTAAGTATTTATTAAAAATAATTTATTTATTATCTATTAAATGTAAAATTAAAGTGTGGATAAAAATAATAATTCTAATAGTAAATTAAAATGTAATTTAATAATATATTAGAGTTGTATTACTATGTAAGTGGTAATTTTAATAAAATTTATTTTTTATACTTTGTTAATATTATTATTAATTATATTTAAATAACTAGCATTATATTAATTAATTTAGTAATATCTATTATTTAACATTTTAATTAGATATTCAATCAATTGGTGTATATCTAATATTATTATGTTAATCTAATATTATTATGTTAATGTGAATATGAAAAAAAATTAGTACTCAATTTGGAATAGTTTTTTTGATAGCAAATAAAATACATAATATAGTTAATAAATAACGCTTTATCATAATGATTTGTATATTATTATAACTTTAAAAATAATATCTTATCATGTGATATATAATCAACTATACAAGCTCTTAATTATATAAAATAGATTATTAATATGTTTATCTTATCATAATGATTTGTATGTTAAATTATAATAATCTCTTACCATGTAATATAGAATAAATTTGTGATGCACTGGATTTGCCGGTCTCAAGCCGGAGGGGCCCAGCCGCATCACGCATCCGTATTGTCCTCTCTGTGATGCACTGGATTTGCCGGACTCAAGCCGGAGGGGCCCAGCCGCATCACTCAAGGTTTTATCGGGAATAAATTCCCAATTCGCGTCCGCCATGACTGGAACCCCTTACCACTTGTAAGTGTCAAGTCATGACTAACCATTGGACCTAGGTCCAATGGTTAGTCGTTACTCGAATCGCTTGGATGTCAAGGGTTCGAGTAACGGCGGACGCGAATTGGGATTTATCCCGATAAAACCTTGCGTGATGAGGCTGGGCCCCTCCGGCTTGAGTCCGGCAAATCCAGTGCATCACAAAATTAAACAATCTCTCATAGCATATTATAGTTTTAATTTCAGACATTTTTCATTCCAATTTCTTATCATGCTTTTAGAATATACTCTTGTTTTTAATTTCAAACATTTAATCTCTTATGATGTATTCATGTAATTTTGTTTAACTTGATCAATTAATAATCATAATATTGGATGATTAAATAGATATTGACATTCTCAACTACATTTTTAGTCAAAAAAGTGTTTTTTTTAATTTATTATAATGAGTTACAAATAAAATAATAAACATAATATACTATATATATATATTAAGATTTACATTATAATAAAATGTCATATATGTTAAATTATCAATATCTTAAGAATTGTATCTTAACATATTATGAAATTTCTATTAATTTAATTTTAGTACTTTATGTCTAAAATTTTAAAATCTTATTATCTTAAGAATAAATTATTATTATTATTATTATTCAGTAAACTATTTTTTTGGCCAACAATGTTTCAATAAATTTTAAATTGCAAGTTGTGTTAAAATAAAAATAAAATTTACAACAAATATAACAAATTCCCAATCTAGCTCATGTGGTTAAACATATAACAATAAATATAAGAGGCCATGGTTCAAATCTTTGTACAAGCATATAATTTTGATTACTTTCATATAAACAAGTTCAGGTACCATATACTACTTGATCAAAAGTTAATCGGATATAGTGTACCCTAAGGGTACTACCCGAATTCGATACGGGTAATAAGAACACTATCCGAACCCTATAATTATTTGATTATAGAGTCGGATAGTGTCGGGTACCTGATTATATATTACCCATTCACATCATTATATCAAATGTTTTTTTTTGTACATTATATCAAATGTTATTATTTATAATATAATGTCAATTGGTGTATATAACTTATTTAATTTAACGTTCTAAATTTTTAATGAGATATTTGATTAATTAATGTGTTTGAGTATGATTATATTTAATAAAAATAATGTTATATTATGATTTATGTACAAACTAAAAACAAAATAAATATAAAATTGAGATAATTAATTGACCAATTATTCAAAATATTAATTATTTTTTTAATGTATACTATAATTTTATTGAACATTATAATTGAAGAATTAGTTAACTAGTTATGCAATTAAATTTAATTTAATTACTAATTATGTTGGTATTTAAAAGACAAAATAAATGTAAAAAAGATTCTTAAAAATTTAAAATTTTATTAAAAATATAATATAATTATTAAAAAAGCTAATTAAACAAAGTAAAAAAAAAATTTATTGAACTAAGAGTATCTAAATTCCAATGACCCAATATTGACCCAAAAAAAAACACAATAACTCAATAAGTTATTGTTAAGAGTATAAAGCTATTTATATAAATGTTTAATTGTTTAGTGTGATTTATTTATAATTTGTTAGTTATTTATTTGTATAGCTAATACTTTTGGATTTTCACTTTCTTTTTGTTTTACTATATATATTTGGCTCATTTAAAAAATAAATTTTTATATAATTATTAATATATAATTATATATTTTATAAAAAATGTAAATATCACAGGAAATTAAAAAAAAATAATAATTATCAAGTAATAAAAACATTAAAATGTAAAAATTTATATTTATATAAATTTAGTCAAAACAACAAAAGAAATTAAAAATAATGAATAATAACATTTTATTTATGAGAGTTTCGTGTGAAAGGAGATCTGTTTGATTTTCATTTTTCAATTCCCTCTAAACAAGTTTTTCCCACATTACCAAAAAATTTCAAATTCTTTGAGATTATGCCTTTTTCCTCCCTTGAGAATCACATGAAAAAACTTCAAAAGCAAATTTTGAAATATCTTTATCTCAATATACTGTCATACAATGTAAATATGATAATTAAAAAAAAAACGTGACATTGGATCAAATTTTGATAAAAATTAGAAAAAAATTGTGTTTGGTATATCAATATAAATTTTAATACAATAATTTTTATATTTTATATGATACAAATATATTTGATACAATATGAATACAAAATATAGATATATATATATATATATACGAATTATTAAGTCTAATATAATGTAATGTCTATTATAATCGTTTTAATTATAATCGAAATTCAAAGATGATTTTTTTTATTACAAGGAAAATATTAAATAATTGGGGATGGGGGTGTTGGATTCAAACCCAAGACTTACAATATGCCACAACTCATCTTTAACCACTAGGCCAAGAGGTTGTTAGCAATTCAAAGATGATTTTTAGTAGTTGGAGTTTGTGGACAAAAAAATTAATTAGTACAAAAATCCAGATGCTTCCAAGGCAAAAGTTTACAATAGCAGAAGTGCTTTCATTTCTTGCAAATGCAATGCAAGATTTAAAACTTTTTCAATGTCTTTTATGTCTTTGAGCATTTTACTTGTAATTCTTTTTATGATAATTAATCAATTATAATTAAAAATTATGTATTGGTTCATCATTTACAAGTGGAAACTTTATGTATTATTTTGATAGATCTCACGTGACTTTAAATTTTGATTAATTAATTGTAATGTAATAGTCATATATGATATGTTCTCTTTTATTATTGTAGATAACTATATTCTTCATTGGTCCACTCCCAATGTTTTCAAAATCATCCCAACCAAATTTCTCAATATATATATATATATATTATACAATTTCATTTATTAAATTTTGACTTTAATTTAGCATTTCTATTATATTTTTATTTAACTATATAAAATTAAATTAATTATTACATTCAAAATTATAAAATATTTATAATTTATAAAATTTTAAAATAATTTGACTAAGCCCGCTAAGCCCGCCCGATTAAAACCGGACCGAAACCGAGAAAACCCGTAACCGAAAAAATCCGAAACCGAGAAAACTTGTAACCGAGAAAACTCGAGACCGAAAAAACCCGCAACCGAGAAAACCCGAGACCGAAAAAACCCGCAACCGAGAAAGCCCGCAACCGAAAAAGCTCGTAACCGAAAAAGCCCGTAACCGAAAAAACCCGGACCGAAACCCGCCCGAACCCGCCCGTTTGCCACCTCTAGGTAAAATGCAAAAATTATTATGTCTCAATTTATGCTGATATACCAACAACCAAATTAATTTTTCAATTTTTATCAAATTTTTATATCATTTTTATAAAACTTTAATTCATATCATTTTTGTATCTTTTTTAATATCATTTTTTATCATATCTGCTTTTTACTATATTTATATTTAATGAATGACTAGGTGTACACTGTTTTCTTATCAAGAAAAAAATGAAAAATAAAAATAATTAACATTGCCAATAATATGTAACCATATCAATGGACAAAATGTTTCAAATATGAATATATATAATCATCAATGGAACGAATAAACTCTGTCCTCACTTGTTAACTTTATTCAAGACTAAAAAATGGTAAGATGTAGCCTTAATTGCCTCCTTCAACTTTAAAGAATTCCGAAAAGTGATAGAAAATTCAACCATCAACAACTTGTTTTTAGGATTTGCAGTTGAATCTTGTGTAACGTGCTTCACGGTAGATTTTGTAATTTGTTTATATAATTCGTGTTTGTATTTGATAAAATACAAAAAATATTATATTAAAATTCGTATCGACATATCAAATATTGAATTTTTGTTTTTTAACCTTTTTAATATTTATATCACATTTGTATTTTTTATTTATTTTATTTTTTATGTGGTGTTATTATATCGTATCTAAAATTACTAAGTCTATTTGATGAGTTTTTTATTTTTAAATAGCTTTCCCTTTGTTCTCATTAATAAAATGTCTATTTCACGTGGGATGGAATGATGGGGTAGCCATGGCAGCAAAAGTTGGACCAAAACATGAAAAGAAAGACACAGGAAAGGTATTTGCGAAGCTTACGTTTGAGATAGATAAATATAAATATAAATATATATATATATATATATATATATATATATATTTGGATTTAATTACATGATTTTAAAAGGTTGAAGGTTTATTTACAGTAGAATAAAAATTTATAGACTAATTTTCATGCGATAAAACGTTAAGGGCTTATATACATTTTATGTAAAAAATTAAGGGTATATTTGATTATTATTATTATTATTATTATTATTATTATTATTATTATTATTGCAATGGATGATAGTTTGTAAGTTGGGATAACACTGGTACGTTCAATGAACAAATATCTTCAAAATACATCTTGGTTGTTTTTGTCAAACCTCATGTATTTAGCATTTATACACCCAAGGACCTCTAAAGTGCTTTGATTTGTCAATAACATTACGTATTAAATAGATCTGTTCAGGGATTGAAAAGTTCTTTCAAGTTGTCAAAATCAAAATGGAAACAATAAAATTTCAAGTCTTAGTAATCTATGTCACGATCCAAATATGTCATAACAATTTCATTTGTTAACTTGATTGATAGATGATTTTGAAAACAACATAGAGTTTTTATCAATCTCTTTTATTAGGTGTGATTGACAACCTAAATATATTTATCTTTTTAATAAAATTTTAAAATTAATTAAATTTTATTAAAACGATAATTTTTTGTCTATGAAAAAAAAGTTTGGGTTTGGAAGTTTGAGTACCCGTGGAAAAAAAATTAACACTCACATAGCGTCTGCTTAAAAGCAGTACCATTTAATCATGTATTATTCTTTAATTTTAATAAAATGATATTAGTTAAATATTTAAAAAAATTCCTTTTTCTTTGAAACCACTTAATTAAACCTTTTTTTAATTCCTAATTTTATTTCACAACCAATTATTATTATTATTATTTGAAATTTTTAGGGTTTAGGGTTTTTTGTAAGAAATAAATGAGAGTTTTTTGTACTGAAAACTATTTCGAAGTACTCCAATACTTCTGGAAGCATTTCTGATAATTTTCTCAACTAAGGATTTTTTAAAAATTGCTACTTGTAATTTCTATAAAATCCCATGTTTGGGAGATTCGCATCTATTTTGAAATTCCATGAATGCATGTGAGGTAAGTACATAATGCAAGATGCATATGAGAAATTTATTTTTATCATTATTAAAAAAAACCTTTTATTATTATTATTATTATTATTATTATTATTATTATAAATAAGGACTTATTCTATTGCAAAATTACACTAAATATTCTAATACTTATGGTAATATAAAGTGAATTTTTTTCACCTAGAGAATAATTAGGAATCACTACTTGTAAATTCTGTAACATCTCACCATCAGAGATAAAATTTACATATTTATTTATTTATTAGAATTCATTTATTTCACAAAATCAACTACATAATAAATTTTGATATCGAAATAAAATCGCTTAAATGTTCCAATATGCTGGTAACATTTAAGAATTTTATTCGATCTTGAAGATCATCAAAGAATCACTACTTATGATTTCTAAAAAATCCCATCGTAGGAAAATTTCTTATTTTTAATTACTAATAATTTATTATTTCATAAGTTTTATGACATTAATTTTTTAAATATTTATTTTTTATCTTTGAACACAAATTTGTTTGAAGATGAAAAAAATTAAAAAAATAGAAAATATACCATAAACCCAAAGTATAGTAAAGTAAACAAAAAGGAAAAATAAATAAATTAAATAAAATAATGATAGAACTCTTGATATTATCATATATGATATGATATTATCAAAGCACTTAATTGAGCAATTTCAATTATAAATTACAAAATTTGATAAAATCATGAAGTTGTGTATGTAATTGAATATTTTAAAAGCAAACTTGCACAAACTTGATGAATTGTGGTTAAAATCATAATTTTAAAAACTTTAGCAACTTAAATGTAATTAACTTTGATTTTTGGAAGGATCATATACCAAGTTTTCTCTTTTCTGTGTAAGGATTTGACCAAAGTTTTACTTTTGAAGGGAAAATTCTTGAATATTCACTCATCTATTTGGTGTGTCACGATTGTCCAAAGTTTTCTTTGGGAGGGCTTACACGGGTTGGGAAATACCTAGAAAACAAGTTTTTGACCCCTTTTTGTTTTTTACAGGTATCTTAAAAAATCCTTCACACTTTAATGAGATTTTTTTAATCAAAAACCACGTTTCATGTGTTTAGGAGTGAATCCATAAATCCCAAGTATTTCTTTGAAGCAAAATAGCGTATAAAATAAGAAATTCAAGCAACAAGATGTTGTTTGCACACGAAAATGGGATTTATGCTATTGTTTTTATTTTTCAGACTTTGAACTAATATGAATTCCAAAAAATACTTAATGAATCAATTTTACACATAGTATTTCAAAATAAACCCATAAAAAATTGAGAGGAATCAAAAGCAAACCTATTTTCAAGTTAAAAATTTTAAAGTTAGACTGAAACGATGGTAAGCACGTGGTTTGTCGTTTCCCACATATAACACCAACTATTGAGGTAAAATATTGTTAATTGAAGTGTTTTTTTATGTGTCTCATGAACTAGACCTACAGTGAAATAACAAGGTTAGAAGGTAGTCAGAGCTAGTGCTTCGAGACGTGCTCTAATGCTCAAGTCAATGTAAAAAAGAGAAAAAATAATATAAAGAATTTGGGATTAAAAAAAAAAGGAGAACTAAGAGCTAAAAGTACGAGGAGAGTCTATCTTTATGTGCTTTTGACTTCCTTTTATATATGTTGGGCATAAGCTTGAAACTGGACCTGTTGTATTTTGGACCTTGTATGTTTGTGGGCTTAACACTCAATTGGAGTTGGGGAACATCCTAGAAAAATGAGGCATAGGGACACTGAAGGGGAAGAATTTCTTTTTTTTTTTTTTTTTTACCATGTGCTTTCGGGTTATATTTTTTGCATCCTTCCTTTATTGCTGCTACGGTGCTGCCTACTTTGCTGCTCTTCTATTGTGAAGTGTTCTGGTGCTGGTTTTTGGAAGAAGGTCTGGTGCTACTCCTTTGTTCCCAGTTGCAGATTACCATGAAGAGTCCCGGTGTTACTGCTATTCATGCTCTGTTGCGTGGCTTCTGTGCGTAGCTAACTTGTCGCCGCTATTGTGAGGGGTAAGTTATTCTGTTCTGTTACTTTTGGTTGTGTTCTTCCCTCGCTGCGTGGCTAACTTGCTACGAACTGCTGTGAAGGACTGGAGGCTGTTGTCCCTCTGCTAGATTGCTGCTGCTTACCTCACTACCCTGTTGCTCCTGTGAGAATTCCAACGTCGGTTGCTGCTGATCGTGTCGACTAGTTGCAGTGGGGTTCACAATTTGAGGGAGTGACAGAGTAGGAAGATGGCTGAAGAATCGGGTGTGGTATTTTACGAGAAAAGGAAAACCAAGGAAGACGAATGGTGCTTTTCTTGAAACGACATACTTTAGTAATACAAGGGAGTTTTGATATTCTTTAAGATTTATAAAGTATCCTTTTAATAAAATTTAAGATTTTGTTAAAATAATTAGTTTTTATAGGAGACCAATCACATTTAGAGGTGTCCATGGGTTAAGTCGAGTCTAAATTATATATTAATAAATTATATTTAAACCCAAGCTCGGCTTAATTATTCGAGCTTGAATCTAAGCCTAGGCTCGTTTATATAAATTATTATTTAAGCCTGGGCCGACCCGACCTGACCCGGCGTGATTTTATTTTATTTTTACATTTTGATTTTTTGTTTCTTTATTTTTTTTATTACATTTAAAATTTAATTTGGTTTGTCAAACTTTACATGTTAATTTTTATATTAAACATATATAATGTTGATTAATCATTAATATTTTAAATACAAAAAATTACATTATATTTAATAAAATATAAAAAAAATTTAATATTAATAATGTTCGAGCCGTGTTGGGCTAGACCTAAGTCTCCAAAAGCAAAGCTCGAGCTCGGCTAGAAAATTCATTTGGCATAAATTTTTTTGTCCAAGGCCGTTCATCAATCTTATTTTGTTGTCCCATCTCATTAAAAAATTAGGCTAAATTTCACGCTTTAACGAGCTACCCAGTGGTGACTCTTTTTGTGTAATTTAAAATCATCTAGGGGTTGTGTCCATAGACAAAATAGTTATGACAAGCTAGAAAAATGTCTACAATCATGAAGCAAAAAGCTTATATAGTTTTTTCTTAACTGCCATTTTCTCAAACATATAAGTCTACAAGCTTACAATACTCGATGAAATGTCTATAATTCAGCAAATTCAAGTGTTTTCTTCCCTCATGCGCCTTGCGGAAGAAATGTTTAACGTAATCTGAATAAAGTACATGCTTATAAATTGGTTTCTCACCATTTGCGATCAATTGTGGCAAGGGTCCAATGATTTCACCAGGGCTTGGATTCACAAAAATGGGGACAGAGATTCTATTCTTGCTCCATTGGCGACCACACGATGTTCAGCACTCTTGTACTTGCCATTGCTAATTATTTGCAATGCATCTCCAACATTTATCCCAAGGGAACCCTTAAGTGGAGGAACATGAATCCAGTTATCACCCTGGTTTCCTCGTACGAAAAGCCCTCCAATCTCATATTGGAGGAGAATTGTGAAGGTTGAAACATCAGAGTGACGCCCAACTCCAACTGTGAATTCAGGGTTTGGACAGATGGGATAATAATAGTTAAGGTTAATCCTTATTGAACCCATCAACAGTGATTCTTTTGTTTCATCAATCTCATTCACATTGAGACCCTTCATTAGCACATGCAGTAACTGTTTAATGATAATTTCGGACTTCTTCATGTAATCTAGCACTTGCTCCCTGTAAGAAGCAACAAAAAAAGTCAATTAATATTTACATATTTGTTAGCAAAATTGTCTGCATCTCAGGATATACTTTTGTTTATACCTGCAGACAGAAGGCCATAATGCAAAAGCCTCTTCTTCAGAGACGTAAAACAGGCTAAGGTAATCTTTCCACTCGAGAGCCTTCTCTGCATGAGGGATAAAACTTGTTGTATACCTTACAGTATTTGAAGAAGAATGTTCCTTTGAGTATTTGTTTTTAACCTCAGCTGGCAGCCCAAAGAACCTATAAGTAGCATCCTTAACATTTTCTAGAACCTCAATAGGCACGCCATGATTAACAATCTGGAAGAACCCCCATTTTGATGCAGCGTCACAAACTGATTTCGCCACCTCGGGATGTTCCCAATTTGACATATCAATGATGGGAACGGATTCTTGAGCAGGCACATTGGCCATGCACATCCTTTCTTCCAAAGGTTGGATATATTGCTTGGGAAGGGCTTTAAGACCCATTTCGGACAAGCCCTTCACTCCATTACCTTGGTTAATAACGAAATCAATGAGAGCGGAGGAATCACTGAATAGCTCAGCAAGTGTAGGAGCCATTGGTTGAGTGATTAATTCGAGTGAAGGGCGAGGTGCTGTTATAAGAGAAGGCAGTGGTGCAGCTTGTTTTCAATGCACCGTTATTTATACAGAATCTTATGTCAGCAGGTCGACAGCAGCAATGACTTTGGTGTATTGTTCTCATTTTAAACGTGTGTGTAGGTTCATCAACCCTCGTGCTAATCCTATTTCCTAGCACGCAAAAGCCAAAATAGCAATAGAATTTTGCGCAAAAGCCGAAATAGCAATAGAATTTTATCGCATTACTTGAGAGAATTTTAGTCTTAAATGGTGGCTAGGCAGGGTTACATGATTGCTAAATTTGGATTTTCTCTGGTCCTTTTTGCCCGTTAATTTAATAATTTTGCAAAAACCATTTACGATTTCAAATCTATTTGTAGTAGTCACAAAAGTTACCGCAATTTTATCTAACATAAGATGATGATGATGATGATGATGATAATTTTATATTGAAAAGATAGCACATTAATTAATTAAAATTGAATGCAGAAAATGTTAAAATTTTTTATTAAGAAATACTATATATATATATATATATATATCAAAAAGTGATTGGAAAAAGTAGAAAAGTGGACTTCTTTCTAGATATTTAAATATGGTTCGAATTTTGATATCATCACTGTTGAGAGAGTTTTACCGTTTACCACTCCAGGTTTAAATAGAATTAGTATTAACCGTAAAACAAACGAAGATACTTGTGATTAAAAAAATGTTATATTTTTTTTTGTTTGAACGTATACAATCACATGATTTTTTAGAGGTGGATGCCCATTTTGTCTACACAAAGACAGGCTACATGGCATATATCTCTCTTGTCACGTTGTCGACCAGATTGCCCCATCTTTGCTTTTACAACCACAACTTCTGTTCGGAGGCCTGAAGCCCTTCCGACTGAGCTTCTCTGATGATATGGAAAGCAACCTTAACAAAACATTAATTCTGTTTACTCAAGGCCAGAGGAATGATCAAATTAGGTGACCTTGTAATTGCTGTCTCAGACATGTTGCAGTCCATACAAGTCATGAATGTTCCTTTAAAACTTGGTATGATTCATATTATGGTCTTTTTTTTTTTTTTGTGTTAACCAGGAGATGTTATCATATCACATTGCATATGAGATTAATTTCTGCTAGTACTACATGACTAGCACTAATCCAAGAAAACTTGACACATTGGCTGCATGCTCATTTTTCAACCCGGCCTCTCCGCTGTTTTATATACTAAATTTTCTGCATCCTTCACTATCAGTTCAACTTGATTATTGTTAGAAAGAAAATTATTTCCAGAATCATGAACCTCGTCTTGTTTTAACTCAACTACTATCCATGTCTCTTAGCAACATGGACAATGACCAAATCTACCTTGTGGGACATCTCAAAACTTTCCGATGGGCTGGGGCATGCCATGCCATTGCCAACACAATTCCAAAACCTATTTTGTTTCACTTTGATTGTTCTATAATGTGTACTCCTCAACCTGAAAGGCAGAGCTTTAATTTTCTTTTTGTCTTCTTCAATATATTTTGGGATTTTAAAGGCGATGTAACTCATGTATGTTAGCATTTTGTTATTCAAAAAAAAAAAAAAACCTCCATCGTCACTAATAAGGTTTTTAATAAGGCCCTAGTTTAATGGTAAAGACAAAGTCTTAAAACTTTAAAGTTATATATTCAAATTTCATCGTATATGAGTTTAAGTTAATTCTTTACTATTGATATATTATACAATAATTCATTAAAAAAACTCACAACAGACTTGGCAGTTGGCATATTATTATTATTATTATTATTGAAATGGATGATAGTTTGTAAGTTGGGATAACACTGGTACGTTCAATGAACAAATATCTATGAAAGATACCTTGGTTGTTTTTGCCAAACCTCATATATTTAGCGTTTGTACACCCATGCGAGCTCCATACTGCTTGATTTGTCAATAATAATACATATTAAATAGACATGCTCAGGGATGGGAAACACGTTTAAGTTCGAAATCCGGCTTTATTTTCGGTGTACTCTCTACGCTTCTGCCATTTAGTCTTTTCTGACTTCTCTCGTCCACCAAATAATATAAACCAATTAATATTTATACCTCAAGCCTCAACTCAAGGTTTAGATATGCGATCTCCTTATATTAACTGGCTTTTTTGGGTGCTACAAAACAATTTCAAAGGTGATTAAACAAACAGACTTTAATGTAGTAAGTACTTGTAACCTTGCTTATAACCCTTTAGTATTTTTGTGACGCCCCGGTGCGCACACCGAGTAGGGGCCGCAGCCTTTGTCAACATCACTCATCCGTACTGTCCTCTTTGTGACGCCCCGGTGCGCACACCGAGTAGGGACCGCAGTCCTTGTCAACATCACTCAAGGTTTTATCGGGAATAAATTCCCAATTCGCGTCCGCCGCTACTCGAACCCTTGACATCCAAGCGATTCGAGTAACGACTAGCGTTAGTCGTTACTCGAATCGCTTGGATGTCAAGGGTTCGAGTAGCGGCGGACGCGAATTGGGAATTTATTCCCGATAAAACCTTGAGTGATGTTGACAAGGACTGCGGTCCCTACTCGGTGTGCGCACCGGGGCGTCACAAAGAGGACAGTACGGATGAGTGATGTTGACAAGGGCTGCGGCCCCTACTCGATGTGCGCACCGGGGCGTCACAATAAAACGCCGGTCCAATGGTTAGTCATGACTTGACACTTACAAGTGGTAAGGGGTTCAAGTCATGGCGGACGCGAATTGGGAATTTATTCCCGATAAAACCTTGAGTGATGTTGACAAGGACTGCGGTCCCTACTCGGTGTGCGCACCGGGGCGTCACAAAGAGGACAGTACGGATGAGTGATGTTGACAAGGGCTGCGGCCCCTACTCGGTGTGCGCACCGGGGCGTCACAATTTTACTTCAATCGATTCAATCCAATTCATAGACAGCACTAATACTAAACTATTAGTGCAAGGCTCTACTAAGTTTTTTTTTTTTTGAAAAGATGCCTCTAGTACTTTCATGAGATTAAAATCATGTTTGGCATGCTTTCAAAGTAAAAATTGTGGTTATTTATTTTAATAATTTTCCGGTCTATAGCAACTTACTTGTAGTAAGGTGTCTAGGCTGGAGTTGCATCTTGAGTGAGTACGATTCATAGTGAAAAATCCCGTGTTTGAATCTTCACCAGTTCAAATTCTCTTGGACTTGTGCTAGCCACACAATACAAACAGCATTAGTTTCAACCTAAAGTGACTTGAGAACATCTCGTGATTTATAAAAAAAAAACTAAACTATTGAGGTAAGGTCAGAAAAATTTGCAATAAAAAAGAAAAGTCATAGAAAATATTTGCCGCTTGACTATTCAAAATATTAGAAATATTTAATTCCTTTTTGGCCATGTATAAATGGATTTTTGACCTCTTATGCTCCTAAATTTTTTGTAACAAAAAAATATCATTATCATGCCTATTAGAATTAGATCATTATCTAATACACTGTCAATTGAGTTTTTAAACTCCACATTAAAATTAATAATCACTTTTATTTTAAAAAATCACTTTTCACTAGATACGAAATTTCATATATTTTTATCAAATCATGCAAAACATAAAAATATTTGGTATGATAACATACCAATCCCTAATGAACAAAAAAAATTGATTTTTAAACTTTTATCCCATTTTTATATCATTTTTGTAAAAATTTTAATCCGTATCAATTTTGAATCTTTTTTTGTATTATTGCATAAAATTACCCTATCTACCTTTTATTAGAAAATTTTCAAAATAAACGAAAGAGGACTTATTTCATCCATTTCAGTTACCATATCCTTAGGTGTGCATAGTAATAGTAATAGTAATAGTAATAGTAATAGTAATAGTAATAATAATAATAATAATAATAATAATAATAATAATAATAATAATAATAAATGAATGAATGAATGAATGAATAAACATTTTTTCAATGATGAGATTTCAAACACAAACGGTTGACATTTGAAAATCTTTAGGTGAAAAATTTTCTCTAAACCTCTTCAGAGTAATGAAAGACTTAAAAAAATTCAATATTAATAATTAAATTTTTTTTCTCAAAATTTGGAAGAAATAAAATTAGTAAACAATAAAAAAGTAGAAGGAAAAAAAAATAAAATAAAGAAGTAAAAATTAAATTTAGGATTATTAATTAAATTAGGAACTTTTCATAATAAATCCAACGATCAAGTCTCTTCAAGCAAGTCAAATGGTACTATTTGAATGCTCTTGTAGTTATGATAAATTTTCAAGAAATTCTGCTAGAATTATAGAGAGTTTGTTAGAAAATTTTTCAATATTTAAACATTTGGAATACAATAAAAGATAGTTAAAAGACCATTTAATCAAAAACATTTTAAAGATAAAACAAAATTAATCAAGTACCATTCTAAGATGGGCGCAATGAGAGTGCTAACAACTTCTTCATATGTAACTGTACCTCTTTTTAACTTTAAAGAATTCCAAAAAGTGAGAAAATTCAACCACCGATAACTTGTTTATTAGTGTCACACCCGAATTTTCTTAATATCTTATGGAAGCTTAATTTGCGAAATTTTTTTTTCCTTATATCACTATCCATTTGTAGGTGAATATGTAGGCCAATCTCAATTTCATATAACTCCCTTAATATATCTAGGCATATCTACCAACATACATAATGCCAATTCAAAAAGTATATTGACCGTCATATTCCAATAATACATAATCTAGCTTACATCCCAGACTCATCACATAAGTATGTATATATACAATCAAAAGAATTGCAATACACTGTGCCATCATTCGTCTATGTCTATACAAACCGCTAGGAGCCATATACCTTAGACTGTGCAGGGAAGTCCACTCTCAAGAAGCTTCCCAAGCCAAAAAGAACAGTCGTTGTATCAATCACTCTGAAAGGGAGGGAAAAGAAGGGGGGAGTGAGTCGTAAACTCAGTAAGTAACAACAATAAGCAACTAAATTTTACCGAGCATCCCTCATTTATGAAAGCTAATTCAAATCACTTTCAAATGAATCAAATCAACTATGCTGCATCAAACTTAAAACACAGTATGGAAACTCAATAGCAAATCATATTCAAATATAGAGTTCCATCATTATACTAGAAGTCTCAATATCAAACCATACTTAAAGTATGCAGTGAAACCAATAAAACAAACCATAGTACCAAGAGAGTTCACAGAGTATCAACCGATGCTACTTACAGCGAACAAACCCACGGTAGCTAACCGTAGCCAAACTCCCATAAAGGGCGCTGCCTATGCATAGACCAATCAAACCCCGGCTCATTGCGCATATGAAACCGGGACCTGTCCAAACGTAATATACGAGACAAGCCAAATGTCTCCGAGGCTAATGCTCAAGAAACAATGCTCTAAGTCAATCAAATGTGTCTACAAAGTTCTCAAGGTACAGTGCCCTGAGGTCTTAATACCTCGGGTCTAAAACAAATATCCGATAGTCTTAAAACAAATCTCATTCTTCTCTGACCTCATAGCGATCATTGTAGTTTATAAGGAAGTAATTCAACAAACAAGGCTCACAAGGCATTTAAAAACATTAACAAGGTTACAACACAAGGTATAAAATCATATTAAATCAGAATTTTATTTGAACTTTTAAAACATTTAAAATATTTCTTGTGTATATAATACGCGCAAACAATACATTTCTTGCGAGCCCATCACCTGTTTACAAACCATTTCTAGTAAAGCAAAATCAACAGTCAAGGGAAGACATCTCATATGCAGCATTCATTTGGTTTCAATTGCCAAATTCCAAGAGTTTATAGCATTAAGCAAATTGGATGCAAGTAGTCGCTTAGGGTTACTTACAGTACTTCCTTAGCTTCTGAATCAGTTCTCCCTCGCCTAACAAGTCTTGGAGTATTGATTGATTTCGGGTCTATCTCAGTCCTTAGGACAACCCTCTACATAACAAATGGTAGATTGAATCAATCTCTATACATCCATCGATCTTAGTATTTCCAATCATAAGCTAACATTAAGCATTATATAATTCAACAAGAACAATACTTGGCTGTGTTTCCAGAGTTATTCAAACATTACTAGCACCGTTTATTGCCTTTTCGTTCGTTTGAACTACTTACGACCCATTTGGTCCATTTCTGTTCTTTAAGGTTTTGGACCTTATGGCATTGTGCTAGACTTAGGTACAATTTCCAGAACTTAATTATCAAACCGACATTTTTATATCACTTTTAACTCAAATCCCTATTTAGACATATAAGTCTCATTTTCTAATTCATTTTGTGCCATTTCCCATCAATTTTTAGACCTTTGTCCAAATCTATCACAATAGGCAGGAAATTTCCTGACCTGTGTACAGTAAAATGCCTACTGCCAACTATAGGGATATGAGATCTGTACAAACTCAATACCATGTAAATCATGACTCAATTATCTTTCTTAACATGTAAAGTTTGCAGTCATATATGACCTGGACAATTTTCTATGAATATTTGAAGTTTACATTAAAAATCTGTCCCCAGCAGTGAGTATCCTGCATGCATTCACACATATCTTAAGCCATGAAGTTCCAAATCTGGAAATTCCAAAACTAGATGAAAGTTAACTCATTTCCCTATTTAGAAGTGTAAGATTCATAATTTAATTCCTCCTACATCAATACCAGAAATTTCCCAAAGTTCAGTATGTCCAGCAGTTTCCTGACACAGTAAACACTGACCAATATGCACAAACTGTCTCATATCTAGTTATAGGAGTATCCAAATGATGCAAACCCAAAACCATCATGTTCCTAACTTAATTATCCTTTCTAGACATGTAAGGCTTGCACCCTAATTCAATTTAGGCCATTTGCTATGATTTTCCAAAGTCAGGACTGTGATTCATGTTTCTGGACAGAACACCCTGCACTCATTTGTGCATAACTCAAGCTACAGAAATCCAATTCAAGAAATTCCAAAACCAGCTTTCTTGTAACTTAAAGGGCCATAATTCATAATTTTTCCAGAATTTTCCTGCATGTAGAACTATTAAAATGCTCATTTTCATCTCCACTCAGACAGAACAGCAAATTTCCAGATTCACATCAAGTCAGAATTTTTTTGTTTATCTTTATCTAACAATAGCCATTTACATTTAGCTCATCACAATATCATATTCATGCATAATAATTAACCATTATAGGGTTAGAAACTTACCCCCTTAATTTGATGCACAAACAGAAACTGTTGACACCATCTCAGTCCATTCCTCACAACTTGTTTGCTGTGACATCCATGCTAAACCAGTAAACATATTGCATTCTATTTCCATAGATTAATTCCAACAAAACACATATTGACTCACCCTAGTTCCTTACCTCTGATATCTTGCCCTAAAATCCCAATTAAATCTGCTATAATTTAGGTTTTCAACCCCTCACATCTTCAATCAACAGTGGCAACTCTTCTCACTTCTTCTCCTTCACTTCTTTTGCCCTAATCTTATTGAACCAAAACTCCCATTGCATCCATGGCTCACGATTTCTTTGGTCAGCTTCTAGCATGAAACTTCCTCCATCAATTTCGTTGTTACCTCCTTAACCATGAATTCCCTAGATCAGTTTCTGTCCTTGGGTGAAATGGAAGAGTGTTTGGAGGAGAACTTCAATCTATGGCCGGAATGAGGGAAGAGGAAGATAGGTTCTTCTTGCTAGGATTGTCGACAAGTGCTGGAGGAGCTGCTCTTCTTGGTTTCGGTTTGGGGAGTTAGAATAGAAGAGAAAACGTGGCTTCTAACTTTCCAGCCTTTACTTATGTTTTCCAACCTTTTTTCTCCCTTATAATACCAGCCATTGATTTGTTTTACCAGCCTTTGACTTGCAACATCAGCCCTTGATTATTTGCCAGCCCCTTTTAGCTTGTATTTCCAGCCCTTGATTATTTGCCAGCCCTTTTAATACCCAATTTAACATTAAGGGATTAGTGGACAAATAACCAATGTTTCAAGCAAATAATAATGTCTTCCATTTTTCTATTGTCTTAATAATTCTAATTTCCATAACTTATATATGTATATATATATTTTTTTATACACATGTATTTAATTCTCTTATAATATATCTTAATCAATTTAATTTATTTTCTACTTCATATCTTAGTACCTACATACTCACATTTACATATCCATCGCTTCTTGACCAAGATGGCCCGAACATTCTCAACTTCCATAATCTGTCCAAATTCCAAAATAACCTCAAGTCAGTCAAAATTACTCTAGTATACTTACGATAGATATCGAAATTAAGGGTTATTACAATTAGGATGTGTAGTTGAGTCTTGTATAATGTGGTTGGTAGTATATTTGGTAATTTTGTGTATATAATTCATGTTTGTATTATGTAAAATACAAAAATCTTGTTTTAAAATTCATGTCGACATACCAAATACACTTTTTTGGTAAATTTCATTAAGATCCTCAAAGTTTTATCATAATTCAACCCTAGTCTATTAGTTTGAGAAATACACAATTTGGTCCAAAATTATAAATTTGACAATATAAAAAAATTGTTTTATTAAGTTACTATTAAAAATCTATTAACTTAAACATTAGTTACTCATGAAAACCCTATAATACCCTTTTCTTGGTATTAAAAAATAAAAAACTTACATAAAATAATTTATTTAAAAAATACTTTAAAATAATAAACAGTAATAAAATTCATTGTTCATACTTGGTTAGGAATATGTTATTATTAATTCAAGTTTAGTAATTGACTAATATATGTTAAAATCATCTATGATTTTGGACCAAAATATCTATTTTCAAAACTAGTGGACTACAATTAAATTATGACAAAACATTGAGTATCTCAATAGAATTTAGCTCTATTTTTCTTTAGTTTTGTTATGTTCATATATTATTTTTATCAAATTTTAAATTGTGCACCTTCATATTTTTTATTCATATTATTTTTGTATCGTGTTTAGAATTCCTAAGTCCATTTGATGGCTTTTTTTGCAGTTGGCTTTCCTTTTGTTCGCATTAAAAAAATGTCTATTTCATGTAAAATGGAATGATGCCGTCGCCATGCCATTGCAGCAAAAGTTGCACCAAGACAGGAGAGGAAAGACAATAGAAACGAGACAAAATAAATGTTCATCGTAGACTGCTTAGTTTGCAAGCTTATGTTTGAGTTGAGGGGGGTGTAAATTAATTTGGGTTTGAATCCCTTCTTGTTAAATTTTAAGATGCTATTTAATCTAAAAATAATTAACAATAAATGCAGAGAATTTTAACATATTTATGTGTTTAGAATATCTTCAATTTAAATTTAAAGAGTTGACTCAATAGTGTAAGGTTCTATTGAATTTTTGGATGAGAACGATCCATAATGAAAGTCTCATGTTCGAATCCTCACTAAACAAATTCCTTTGAACAAGCACCAACCACAAAATGAGAGTGACATTAGTCTTATATCCAACGTAGTATGAAAATATCTTGCAATTTACACAAAAATATATATCTTTAATTTAATTGATCTGAAATTTGGTGCATTATTATTTTAATATTTCTTCTCACTTACTGGTACGAACTAATTCTTAATGTTGATATATATAAATATATATATATATATATACACACATATATATATATATATATGCTCTTCAACTAATCACAGTTGAAATTTTATATTTTCAATTTATTCTCTTTAAATAAAATTTTCTTTTTATTTAAAAAAATTATAAAAAAAAAGTTAGAAAAAATTGTACTATTCAAAAAGCTGAAAGTTCTTTTTTTATCATACATCAAAAGCTTTTGGTTTAAAAAAAGAAAGAATTGCAAGTATTGAAACTTGAATTTTAAACAAATAAAATTTTAACACTAAAAATAAATATATGATCATTTGAATCAATAGTATTTTGAAACTTGAATTTTAAACATATAAAATTTTAACACTAAAAATAAATATATGATCATTTGAATCAATAGTCAAAAACAATTCAAAGTTTTTATAATAATCTAATAGTGTTTTGAATGTGTATCACCTTTTTTTCAAAAAAAAAATATTAATGTTCAAACTTGTTCATATCTAACAATAATGATCTAGCAGACTAGGCCAGCCAGTGAATTGCATGTACCTTAAAAATATAGTTGGAAACATTTTTCTTATTGTTTGATTATTAAAGAAGGGTTGAAAAAAGTGCAAATAAAACCGCCTGTGAATTGATTGATGGAGCAAGTAGGTTGGTCCTTAAACTAATTATGCACTTGTTTACCTATTTTAGATGTGAGGGAGCTCTTCCTTGAGCTTGATGGTACGATACACGTGTTATCTCCCTCAAGAACTTGGGTTCAAGGGCTGCCAAAGAAAAAAAGATGTGAGGGATGTGCGTGCTTATTTATTAATTATATCTTTACTATTTATAGGCACCAGTTTTGTCGGAACTTAATTTATCATGATTTATTTTGACATTGAAATTATTGGATTTTGTTAGACCCTATCCATAAAACTCAACAAACTCCAACTTCCGAACAAAAAAAAAAAAACACACTCCAACTCAGTCTAGGCGAACAGGCCTCAGCACTCTCAAAAAACAGAACAGGCCTCGACAAGCTCGATAAACGGAACAGGCCTCACACACTAATAAGCTCAACATCTAGCGAGTAGACCTCACATATCAAGCAAGCTCAACTATCCAAAGGTACCCAGCTTCCTCATAGCAGACAATCTTGCTGTATAGTAACACCTAGCCACCCACCAAGTTTAAGAACCTGAATACAGTCAAAACAAGAATGTTTCCTAAAAAGAGCCAATGAGAGGAAAGGAAAGGTATGTAAGTATATCATACAGATTATACATGTTTCTACACAATATGAAACATGTTAAATAAATAAAAGCGGAAGCGACAAGATCTAACCTCCAGCCATTGCACTCTGTAACTTAGCAGTTGAAGCTATTTCCGAATCTGACGACAGGATTCTACACCTTCTTCGAGTCTTCCAAGCACTCAAAAACCTCACTAGATGGTGTGTTTTTCTGAGATTCACGTATTTGGGGACCGGAAGGAGCTCTCCTTTTATTACTAACGAGAGCATGCTGATTATGGCAATAAAATCACGTTTTAACCATCACAAAATCGTGTTTTAATAGCCAAATATTGAGTTGAGATTCAATGTGAAATTATGGACCATATCCGTAATTGGTCAACCAAACAATTATTTCCATAATTAATGGAGATATACTAACATTCTCCCACTTGGTCCATATATTTCACTTATAGAAGAAACAAATGAGATGAATCATGGCGACAATTCCTCTAATGGTGAGTATTATCTTCCATGTATTACTATGTAAAATGTTTCTAAATCAACCCATTTTTACTTAATGAATAAACCTTATGTTTATTCTCGGTCCAAACAACAAGGATATTTCTCAAATAAAACTTTAGTGTATACAAATCAAAATGAGAAATATCATATTATTAATAAGAGTTTCAATTACAATTAAATGTGGGACCAAGTCCCATTCTCTCTACATGATCCTTAAATTTAAACGGTGGCATGCCTTTAGTCAAAGGATCAGCTAACATCAATTCAGTGCTAACGTGTTCAATGACCACTCTTTTATCTCTAACACGTTCTCTAATGGCCAAGTACTTAATGTCGATGTGTTTACTTCGACTTCCACTCTTATTGTTCTTAGCCATGAATACCGCAGCTGAATTGTCACAATATATCCTCAATGGCTTAGATATAGAGTCAACAACTCTAAGCCCACAAATGAAACTCTTAAGCCATACACCATGTGAGGTAGCCTCAAAACAGGAAACGAACTCGGCCTCCATAGTAGAAGTGGCAGTCAGTGTCTGCTTAGCACTCTTCCATAAAACAGCTCCACCGGCAAGCATGAAGATGTAACCGGATGTTGATTTCCGGGTATCAACACAGCCAGCAAAGTCTGAGTCTACATGACGGCACCAACTTACGCTTATTACTATTCTACGGATAAATAGAACATTTTCAGAAAAGAATACTGAAGTGTGAATATTTTATGAATTTTTATTCTTGAACTAAATATATTTTTCAGTGCATTTAATTATGAATTGATTGAAAATACTATCAATGAAATTGATTTCATAAATGTTGTCTACTGTATATACCCTGTTTTGAGACTGTTAGGCCCCGTATCATGCTCACGTGTCATGTGTACTATTACTGTTACTACTGTTACTGTTACTGATAGACTTGCCAAGTCTTTAGCCTCCACTAGTGTCACCTGGCAAGTGTACACTATGTACCTCATAGACTATGGCCATATGTCTCACGTATTTACTGTTTCTCCTTTTTCGGGATATTATTATAGCATGATATACTTTGGGTGTTGTCTAGTCTCCACTATATTGTACTGCTTATTTCATTGAAAATACTACTGGTACCGAAATGAATGTTTTAAATATTGATTTTACTGTGAAATTTTAAAGTGTTATTGTACTGTTTACTTCCTGATTTGTACCTTAGTAAACTATTAGGGATTAAATGCTTTTAGCATATAGATTTCATAGTATCAGTCTTTACATGCAATTCTCTTATTGAGCACGCTAGCTCACCCCTTATTTTTCAACTCCACAAATTACTTACAGTGATTGTTTATATACCATTCCATGGATATTGGTTGCACTATAGTTTCCCAAGGTAGCTTTGAGTGGATCCTAGAGGTATATTTATTTTCTTTTATAGGTTTAGACTCATTATATATAGTACTACAATTGCATATTTATGTACATGGGATGTAGAATGTGTAAAAGATATTGAGAATTATATTTTGATGTAAATATTTATCTCAGCTATCGATATGATTTTATTTAAATAATGATTACTGTTTTTAAATGAGTGTGATAAAGGTATCGCAGCAGCCCAACCATCTATTGTGTGTGTGAAAATGGATAAATAATGTGTATTACGAATCATGATAAGTAAATTAGTATCAGAGTAAGGTTGGTCTAATGTCTGTTGGTGTCTTTATGGTAAATAGGAATTCATCCCCGGTAGTACTGTATAGTCTGAATGTATAAATGATTCAATTGACTGAAAACCAATTTGAATGTCTGTGCTATGAAGAAATGAGAGGACGTAGGAGTACACGTAGAGGTAGAGGTCGCAGTAGGGTAGAACCAATTCCAAAGCGAGCATCGGAACCCACCCCGGAACCTGCTCTCCCTCCACAGCCCGAGAATCCTAATACGAGAATCACTAGGGTGGAGCGAATGTTAGCAGATTTTATTGCTATGTATAATGCTGATCGAGCTAAGAGAGAAAGAGCAGTAGCAACTCTAGAAGTAGCGCACAGCCTGCTCCACATCTTGAGCCCCAGCCACCGGCAGCACCACAGCCTGTAAATATAGAGCCCTACTGTGATGTGAGTTTAGTGCGATAGTTTAAGAAGTTGGATCTTCCGAAATTTAAGGGGGATAAGGATCCATTAGTGGCTGAGCAATGGGTTAATGTTACAAAGAAGTTATTTAAGTATATGTGGTGCTCGAAGACAAAGAAAGTGGGCTTAGCAGTGTTCTGATTGACTGATGATGCGGAGCACTGGTGGAAATCTATGCAGACTATCCTATTAACCTAGCATCCAGTGGTAACCTGGATGATATTCTTGGAGGCTTTCTATAGACAATATATTCCCCGTACAGCACAGCAAAAGTTGCAGTAGGAGTTCTTGGAGCTGACTTAAGGGAGTATAACTGTAGATTAGTATGAGTCTAGATTTACCACTCTCAGTTGCTTCGACCCTCAGACCAAGATGAGAGAGGAGTATCTGATAGACAGATTTATGGTCGGACTGAGACCCTTTATTGAGACCCAGTTAGTTCCTCTCAACATCAGAACTTATGATGAGGTAGTGAGACAGGCACAATTGTGCGAGAAGGACTACGAGTAATTTCATGTCTATACGAGCTCTAAGGGTAAAGGCAAAAGGAGCAGGTGAAGAGGGGTCTAGAGGACAGATTATGTAGATGGCAGTCTAAAAAGGCCAGGACATCAGGTATTCAAATTTCCTACAAGAGATCAGTTCGTTCTGCTACTATTGCCCCTATTATTAGCCCTAGCACTGTTTAGAGGGGTACCGAGACCAAATGTACATTGTGTGGGAGTTCACAGGATACTCGACCTTGTTATATGCTCACTAGGGCTGTTTTAGATATAGACAGATAGAGCATTTAGTGAGAGATTGCCTGATGTTACGAGAGGCAGCTACATCTATAGTTCCAGCCATTATTCCACCTCCAGCTGCCCTAGCACAGATTGAGTCAGAGAAGGCAACACCCTCACAGCTGAGACGTGCTACAGCAACAGAGAAGAGTAAAAGGCTGTGACACATAGACGAGTGTTCGCATTAGATCAGGAGGTTACTGATGCTTCTACAAATGTGATTAAGGGTAAGATTTATATTTTTGATATTTCAGTGCTTGCATTATTTGATCCTAGTTCTACATGTCTGTTTGTATCACCTGCATGTGCTAATAATATACCGGTGGAACCTGAACCTTTTGGGTACACCTTACAAATTAGTACACCCTTTAAAGAATCCCAAGTGACTAATGTTATGTATAGAAACTGTAAAGTAACAGTAGGAGAGAAGGAACGACAGTTAACCTAATTTTGTTGAACATGTATGATTTTGATGTAATCTTAGGGATAGATTGGTTGGCTACCAACTATGTTAGTCTAGACTGTTATACTAAGTTTATTACCTTCTCTCACCTTGAAAGATATATTGTAAAATTATTAGATAAGTAATAAAAGTGAAATATTGTTACTAAATTATTTGAGTGTATCTGTGATGTGATTGAAAGTTACATTGCATATGTGGAAGACATAGAAAAGACACGTCTAGAGCTGTCAAAGATTCCTGTGGTCAAGGATTTCCTAGACGAATTTTGGATGATTTACTAAGGTTACCACCAGATCAAGTTTACCATCGACTTGGTGCCCTGGTACGGAGCCCATATCTAAGCCCTCATATCGAATGGCATTGGTGGAGTTGGAGGAGCTTAAGAAGTAGCTTCAGAAATTATTAGATAAAGGCTTCATTCGCCCCAGTCTGTCTCCGTAAGGTACTCTAATGTAAAGTAGCTTAAGCGACACCAACGAGTTTAACATATTTCACATTCTCAATTTTATTCTATTAGTAACCTCAAATACCTAACACATTGTTTCAACAATTATCCATAATCAACAATAACATTTCTAAATTATACAATATAATACTACTACTACTTTACAAAAGTATCTTACCTATTCACCAAAACTTAACGCGTTTCTAACTTCCAAGCCTAGCTGAACTCTTCCATTCACCTCATTACAGTTTTGCTACAATTTCAACAATTCACACATATTTTCACTTAGAAAATAATCCATCTGTTAGCTCTACCGAGAGGGGGGTGAATCGATTTTTCTACTAATCTTTGGTTTTTCTAACACTTAATGCACAAATAAAACAAATAAGGCTACAATAAAATAAATGCAGTAAATAAATAAGGGAAGAAAAAGCAAACACAGATTTATAGAGGTTCGACCAATCTCTTGCCTACGTCCTCTCTCCTTGATCCTCTTGTCAAGGTATTGATTCCACTCTTCCTTTAGAATTCTTACAAACCACTTCAAGGTGTGGTGAGACCTCTTACAATTTCTCTTGAAGACTTAGAAATAATCTTCTAAGCCTCTCCCCTTGTAATACTACCCACACTCTTATAATAACAATTCTTACAAGGCTTACACACCCCTTGAATATCAGAAGTTTGAGTGAATGGGTGATGTACAATGAGAATTCACACAAATAGAGTTGCAAAGAATGAATTTTCAAATTTGATTTTGTCTTTTGAAGCTTGGAGAATTTCTGAATGCTTGTTCTACCTCCAATCTTCATAAATGCCTCTATTTATAGTCCACCAACTGATTGGAACGGTTGGTAAAGCATTTAATGCTAATCCTCCCGTTGAAACCCTCAAAAACTAGCCGTTCGGCTCAGGTTTCGTGCAAAGGGATCGATCCCTATCCAGAAAGGATCGATCCAAAATTTCCAGAACTCCTTCCAACTTGTTCCAAGATGCCTTCCAAACTTTCTGCCATTTTGGGATCGATCCTTCTACAGTAAGGATCGATCCCTCATAGTTTCCTGCACTTCTTTGGCTGCAATTTGAGACAGTTTGATGGTTCTTTGTGATTCTAAGTCAGTTCAAAAACTTCTAACACTTTTATAAGAGTATTTCCTGACTTTTTCAATTGAAATCACAATCCAAAAATTTGTTTAAAGTATATTCCATTATTGAGTTCATTTTGAGCAAATTTACATTGTAGAAAAAATGCTTTAAGCTTACTTGAGTTTTGTCATTTCAAAATACATGTCAATTTAAAGCTAACAATCTCCCCCTTTTTGATATGAAAAAACTTAAGGTAAATTTGCTTATATGTTTGAAAAATGAGGTTGCTTAAATTTTGAAAAATGATGCTCCCCCTCAATATTTGCTCCCCCTCAATTTAAGCATGAAGTGTTACAGAAATTTATATAAGTTTACCACATTAATTCTCCCCTTTTTTGTCATAGTAAAAAAATGATAACTAATAGGTAGATATACTCCCCTTAAATAATAAACAACATGGATAAATGGTTAGAGGTATAAGTCAATTTAAAGCAACAATCCAGTGGTATAAATTCAATGACATAAATAGTGATAAACCAATCCAATTGCATAAACAAAAATATAGGTCAGGCCAAGGTTTTATATATATATATATATATATAGAATCATAAGTCATGCCATAGAAACATAAAGTGCAAAGAGCAGAACACACCAGTCATAGTCACAAACATAAGGCTAAGACACTATAAACATACTAGGAAATGTCATAACGAACTAATAATAAGCTAAAGGCTCATCCCACACAAAAATCATAGTCAACGCCTAGGAAACGTCTTGTGATACTGGTCAATGAAGTCCTCTTGCTGCATGCAGATATCTTGGACTTCATCGAACAAGGTAGCCTGGGTCTCCTCTATTTGATCGAGATGCTAACCCACCTCCTGCTGAGAAGTATGGATTTGCTGAAGCATTTGCATGATCTGGTCAAGGGAGGTAGATGTGGACCCCTATGGTGCAGAGGAAGAAGGGTCAACAGGGGCTTCCTCCTCATCATCATGCTCGGGAGAGGCAGAGGGACCGTGACTTTTCTCCCATACTATAGTATCACCCTGCTGACGTTCATACCACCCAAGGTTATATAGTGTAGCGAGATTGATGGTGGTACTTGGTTCCGGAAGGACACCAACCTCACACGAACAATCGATGCCTTAATCAAGCAGATAAAAGGCAAGCGGCTGAGGAAAGACAATTGTTTTGACCTTGCCATGCACAATCTTCATCCAATCTTGGAGAATAAAATGAAGAAGGTCTGGCCGATCTCCATCAGGTGAATGAATTTTGTGGAGCTAGAAGCGATCAAGTCACCGGAGTTGAGAATATTTGATGCCGAGTGGACGAAGATTCCAGGAAATTATGATGTGAAGAAGTCGTGCGAAGACGGAAAGGTCACCCGCACGGTTATTGACTACGTTAAACTCTAATGGAACTTGGATAGTTTCAAACATAAGACTATCGTCAAGAACGCGAAAGACATGCGAAAGGGATTGCTTGGTGATTTCAACATCTTTGCCCATCATAAAGGATCGAATTCCCACCACTTTGCAACGATCATTTGGAGACATGATAAGTTCGGCATTTGAAAAGAAGGCTTGAATGATGTTGGGAGGAATCGAAGTGTTGATTTTTAGAAAATGAGTCCAATGGAATTCGTTGAATTTGGCCAAATAAGGGAAGTTAATTAATTCTAGGAAATCGAAATCAATTAGACGGCAATGCCTAATGTTCATATTGGCAAAGTTCTTTTGATATCTAGTTTTCTCCTCGGCATTTCGAAAACACCGATTAAAAGTGGTTGGCACGGAGGAGGAAGAGGAAGAGGGATGAGTTCTTTTCCTTGAGACAGCGTGTTTGATTTTAGGAGCCATTTTGAGTAAGGTTTGAGTTCAAGAGATGAAGTAAAGTTCTAGGAGGAATTTAGTCGAACAGTTGGTGAGCATAAGTTTGGTTGATTATGGATGAGTGGATGGTAGAATGGAAGACCGACCAACAGTGTATATCCACAGATTGCAATTCAAACTACAACATTGATAAAGGACTAGTAAGAGAATATGCAATGAATCAAAAGTTATGAGATCTAGAACATAGATAAAACTATGGGTTTTTTTTCATACTTGAAAATGAGACAAAAAGAGAAATTATGCAATAAAATGTAAATGGGTTTACAAAATATGATAAATAAACTAGAAATGCAAGAAAATTAACGAAAGTTAGTGAAGAAATACTTACAATTGAAATGTTGGGTGTGAATAGTGATGAACACAAGGAAAAAGAAAGGAAATCAAGAATGATGAGGTTTTGATGTGAAAGGATGATGAGAGGTGAAAGAGATGGAGAAAATATGAAGAATGGTGAAGAAATGAAGCGATTTGGTGGAGAAATAGGTTAGATTTGGAAGTTTGTTGAAGGAAAAATGGAGCAAGGATGTGTCTGTAGATAGGGAAGATGAATAGTATGGAAAAAGAGAGGGAGTCATGATTTTAACAAGGGCCACGAACGGTTTTTGGCCCGAAGGGATCGATCCCTTTAAGGAAGGGATCGATTCCTTTTTGGCCAAAACCCTTCCTGGCTATTCTGGAGCTATGGGATCGATCCCATGGTAAAGGGAATCGATCCCTCATAGCAGGAACCCAGATTTTTAGGCCTAAGTGACTCCAGAATCAATCCAATTCTCAGAAGAATTGACCCCTTAGTCCATTGCCTTAGTTTGGATGTAGAAAAATGATTTGAAAATGAAAGAACTTGTGCATTTTCACTATTTAAAATCAAAATCAAGTTTGAACAATTTGGAAAACATGATATGTGACTTGAGAATGGCCAAAATGTGCAAAAAATTATTTAAATTATGTAGAAAAACATTGAAAGCTATTTTGGCATGATTGTAATGAAGTCTTAAGCATGAGAAGTGAGTTTCAGTTGATGAAGCTGAAAGATAAGGATTTAACATGATCAAACACATATATTTCAACAATTCATCCTAAAGACTAACAACAATATGGCAAGTTAAGGTTATAAACAGCAAGTGGTTAATGCATTTTCTAAATTTCTTACTTGCAATCATTACAACCAACTTAATCCATTCATTCAAAATCAATTTAATTTAAAGAGCATTCATAGGACCTAGTTCACCTCTAAGTGTGCAAAATCGCTCCTTGTCTAAGGGTTTTGTGAAGATATCAACTAATTGGTGCAAGATATCTATATATTCTAGAACAATATCACATTTTTGCACATGATCTCTGATAAAATGATGTCTTATTTCAATGTGCTTAGTTCTAAAGTGTTATATGGGATTTTTGGTAAGGTTGATGGCACTAGTATTATCACATTTGATAGGAACTTGATTCATTTCTATTCCATAGTCACTCATTTGTTGTTTAATCCACAATACTTGAGCATACAACTTCCGGAAGTAATATATTCAGCTTCGGTTGTGGATTGAGCTACACTATTTTGTTTCTTAGAGAACCATGAAATGAGCCTATTTCCTAAGAATTGACAAGTTCCGGATGTGTTTTTTCTATCAATTTTACAACCACCAAAATCCGCATCGGAATAAGCATGGAGAATAAAAGTAGAATCTTTAGGATACCAAAGTCCTAGGGAAAAAGTGTCTTTAAGGTATCTAAGGATTCTTTTTACAGCTTGTAAGTGTGATTCTCTAGGAGATGATTGAAATCTAGCACACAAGCATACACTAAACATTATATCGGGTCTACTAGCAGTGAGATATAGCAATGAGCCAATCATAGACCTATACAGTTTAGTGTCTAGACATTTTCCTCCTTCATCCTTATCAAGCTTGATATTTGTGTTCATTGGGGTAGAATAAGGTTTAGACTCATCCATTCCAAATCTTTTGAGCAAGTCTTTAGTATACTTAGCTTGATTTATAAAAATACCCTCTTTACATTGTTTAACTTGAAGTCCTAGAAAGAAGGTTAGCTCTCCCATCATGCTCATTTCAAATTCACCTTGCATTAATTTTGAGAAATCCTTACACAATGACTCATTTGTAGATCCAAAAATGATATCATCTACATAAATTAGTACTACTAATAAGTCACTACCCTTAGATTGGATAAATAAGGTTGTGTCTACTTTGCCTCTTGCAAAACCTTTTTCAATCAAAAACTTTGAAAGTCTTTCATACCAAGCTCTAGGAGGTTGTTTTAAACCATATAAAGCTTTTGATAGTTTGAAGACATGGCTAGGAAACTTTGGATTTTCAAAACTAGGAGGTTGCTCAACATAAACCTCTTCATTTATGTGACCATTTAAAAATGCACTTTTAACATCCATTTGATATAGTTTAAAATCCTTGTAGCATGCAAAGGCAAGTAGCATTCTAATGGCTTCTAATCTAGCTACCGGAGCATATGTTTTATCATAGTCTATCCCTTTTTCTTGCCTATATCCTTGTGCCACCAATCTAGCTTTGTTTCTAAGTATTATGCTATTCTCATCCATTTTATTCTTGAATATCCATTTAGTTCCAATAATTGGATGATCTTTAGGTCTTTCCACTAGTGTCCATTCTTTGCTTCTTTCAAATTGGTTTAATTCCTCTTGCATAACCATAATCCAATTTTCATCTTTCAAGGCCTCATGCACATTCTTTGGTTCAAATTGTGACACAATAGCTACATGTTGACATATGTTTCTATAGGTTGACCTAGTTCTAACTCCAATATTTGGATCTCCAACAATATCATTATCCTTCACATAACCAAGTTCTCTAGCGGCACCTAGATTCTTTCTCAATTATTTCTTGTTCCAAGGACTTCTCATTCTTATTTATATCAAGATCTTCTAATTGTTCCCTAACCTCTTTATCTTGAGATGGATTAACAATGGGTTCATCAAAAATTTCTACTTCATCATCAAGATTGGTTCTACTAAAGGTATTTGACTCATCAAATATCACATGAATAGATTCTTCTACAATAAGTGTTCTTTTATTGAAAACTCTATATGCCTTAGAATTTGAAGAATAACTAAGAAAAATGCCTTCATCACTTTTTGCATCAAATTTTGCTAAGGTATCTTTTCCATTATTCAAGACAAAACATTTACAACCAAAAGGATGAAAATAGCTTATGTTAGGCTTTTTTCCTTTATAAAGCTCATAGGGAGTTTTCTTTAAAATAGGTCTAACCATAGCTCTATTTATAACATAACATGCAGTGTTTATAGCTTTAGCCCAAAAATATTTTGGTAAGTTGTTTTCACAAAGCATGGTTCTAGTCATTTCTTCTAAGATTCTATTTTTCCTTTCAACTACCCCATTTTGTTTAGGAGTTTTAGGAGCTGAAAAGTTATGGCTAATAACATTTTCATTATAATATGTATCAAAACCAAAATTTTCAAATTCTTTTCCATGATCACTCCTAATGCTAGTAATAGAGTAACCTTTTTCATTTTGAACAAGCTTTGAAAAGATAATGAATTTCTCTTAGGCTTCATTTTTCACACTTAAAAAGAACACCCAAGTAAACCTAGTGTAGTCATCAACTATGACAAATTCGTAGTGTTTTCCTCCTAAACTAGTGGTTCTAGTTGGTCTAAATAGATCTAAGTGGAGAAGTTGAAGTGACCTAGAGGTTGTAACACACTTTTTAGATTTAAATGATATTCTCTTGTGTTTTCCTCTTGCACATGCCTCACAAACTTTATCATTTTCAAATTGAAGTTTAGCCAAACCTACCATTAAGTCTCTTTTGGCTAATTTAAATAAAACATGCATGCTAGCATGACCTAGTCTTCTATGCCATAACCAAGGTTTATCTTCTTTAGTGGCCATAAAGCATACATTTTTGCTATTTAGTTCATCTAAATTAACAATATAAATGTTTCCTTGTCTATGTCCAATAAAAAGAATTTGATTAGTTTTAACATTAACAACATTGCAACATAAAGCATTAAACACAACTTTAAAACCCTTGTCACACAATTGACTAATACTAAGCAAATTATGTTTTAAACCTCCAACATACAAAACATTCTCAATAGTTGAGGAGGAGTTACCAATGGAGCCAATTCCTTCAATTTGTCCTTTGGAGTGGTCTCCAAACATGACTTCTCCACCACTTTTAAGCTTTAAAATCTTGAATTGGTTCTTGTCATGTAAGATCTGATTCTACCCTACTGTAGAGTCTAATTTCATAAATTGAAAATGGAAATTAAACGAATAATGAATATTGATTTCACTTAAGTGAAAAGCTCCTTAACTTGAGATGAGAACGGAGCGAATTAAGTGAAATACTCTACGGGCGAGTAAGAGGACAGCTCGCCAATGGCGAGCAAGAGGACAATCTCCAATGATGATGGCGAGTTGATTTAATGGTCTTTTGTGAATAGTTGAGTTCGCCATAAAGTTGATTGGGATGGTCGCCCGATTGTGGAGAGGGCTTGTAATCGCCCATATTTATTGAGTAAATTGAGATGCTGAATGTGATCGCCAACTGTATGCCTGAATCATAGCAAAGAAGGCTGTTAGCCAATGGGCAAGCAGAATTGGAAAGCAGAATGCCAATTATGATGGCGAGGGCGAATAGGGAGTTCACCCAAATAGGGCGAGGGCGAGTAGGTGAGTTCGCCCAAATGCTGCCAGTGCTCCTGATCGCCCATACAGATTGAGGAAATTATCTTGTAATTTCCAGATGAGTTGGCGAATTGAAATATCTTTGGCGAACTCAAATTGTGCTAGCGAGTTGATATCTCACGATGAGGAGGCGAACGAGAATTAGCACAGACAAAATGAAAATAGATTCAAACATTTGGCAGCCAAAATTGACTTATAAGTCACACGGTTGAAGAGAATTAATGGAGAAGATGTTGAAGTCAGTAAGGAACTTATCCTTAATGGTTGAGAAACAAAACAAAGTCATCAGAAGCAGAAAAAGGAGTGTGGAAGAGAGACTTTCACGCCACTTGTGCTGCAGTTTTCTTCATGCATTAAATGCATGAAAGACGTGAAATAAATGAAGGAAATGGGATAAGGCCAAGTGATGAGCCCTAATTGGATTGGCATGGCTATATAAGAAGAAACATTTAAGTAAGATCGGCTTAGCAAAATTCATCTTCTTCACGAGAGAGCTATGCAACTGCAAGTTTATGTTATTCTTTCCATTCCTGTCATGCTTGATTTACTGAGCTTCACTCTTCAGTTGGCTAAACACATAAACCTGCTTGCAAACCTTTCCTCCTTAGTTTGATGAGCTAAAGGAATAAGCAAAAGGAGGCCAACGTGGGACAGAAACTGATCTGTGCTGGAAGTGCAGTTGATTAAGGTGAGATTTAATGATTTCTTCATATTGAATGATGTATTTCTATGATTTCAAGTATGAGAAGCATGATTTTGGTATCGCTTTTGATTTATTCTTGTTAGATCATAGAAATAGAATCAATTCATGTCTTGAATGAAGATGAAGAATAAGATGAAACTGGGTTGAGGTTGTGCTAGGATGATAGGAAAATAATCGAGAATGAATAAGGAAAGTAATAGAAATGGTGTAAGAGTGATCAGAATGGCGACTACTGTGATCGCCAAAGTCCAAATTTAGTGATCGCCAATGGGGCGAGTAATCAATATGTACTCGCCAAGTCCAAGAGGGCGAGGTCGCCCAACGCTAGATTAATTCATGGGCGAGCTCAGTAATCATGGGCGATCTGGAATGTGATAGTGGCGAGGTTGCCACATGTTAGTTTAAACCGAGGTAATGGCGAGTTGATGGTGGGCGAACTCCCACATTTAAGGAAATGTAACCGTGCGTGTTGATTTTGGGCAAGCTCCCACTAATTGACCAATGTGTGAATGGCGAAATATTGGGCGAGCTCCCACGTGTAAGCCATTTGGTGGATGGCGAGCTCAAATGGGCGAACTACTAAGAGCTCCATTGGGCGAGCTAGTAGTATATATTTGGGCGAGCTGATTGATTTATCTCATGTCTCGCCCAAATTATGGAAATATATATAAGGAAAATATTAATGGAAATTATAAATTGTTTTGCAGCCGAGAATTGGAATTGACTATTGGCGAGCAGGAAGCAAGGCAAAACAAGGTTTTGTTGGACCAGGTAAGGGAGATGTGTGTGAAGTGAATGCATGTCCTGTGGAGTAAATTTTATGAAAATTATTTAAGAAATATTTTGGTTTATGACATGCATTAGTTTGATAATTATTTTGATTCGGGCGAGCTAAAAGCCGACCCCTATGTTGTTTTCTGGACGAATTTGTTAAAGGCGGGCGAGCCAAGGCAGGCGAGCCCTTTTTGTGCTTGTTTTGGGGCGAGTAAACCCTGTTTTAATAAAAGGCGGGCGAGCTAAACTTTTATAGTATTTTTGGCGAACTGATGATTGACCATGGGCGAGCCATATTGGGCGAGCTGACCATGGCGAACAATTTTCACGTTTCCAAAGTTCTTAATTGAAAAATAAACTAATTTTAATATCTTTGAAAATAGAAATTATAAACCCTTTGGGCGATTTGACTAATGGGCGAGCCACTGAGGGCGAGCCACTAAGGGCGAGCCAGTTTTGCTTGTTGTTTTAAAAGCAAAGGTTGGCGGGCGAACATTTGTTCACCGCTGTGGGCGAGCTGCCATGGGCGAGCCATGTTGGGCGACCTGTCATGGGCAAACCATGTTGGGCGAGCTGACCATGGGCGAGCAGGTTTTAAACGTTGAGATTTTGGAATGTTTTCAAGGTGTTTTGTAAACAGAAAGCCTAAACCTTTTTGGAAATCAAATCATTTTGAGAAAATGATAACATGGCTAAGATAATTCCTTAAAGGTTTTCCATGAGATATAATTTGATTTTGAGACTTTAGGCCCCGAATTCATGCGTTACTATTGCGTGACCCGTCTGGGGCGGTGGCTCGGTCAATGGACCAACGAGTACACCTCAGGGCGTCACAGGGCTGATGGACCCGTCAAGTCATCAGCTGTCTCAAGGTCACTTGGCAAGTGGACCCGAGGACCGCCTAGAGATTGTGGCCATAGATCTCTTGTATCCCTTTTTGGGATGATGATTCCGTTCTCGCAAGGGGGAGGGGGAACGATGATAGCATGACTTATTTATAGGGTGATGCCTAGTCTCAACTTGTTGATTTCTATTTACTAAGAGGATTTGTTAAATCCTATTTACTGTTTACTATATGTTAAAGTAAACTGATTAGCCAGTGATTTGAATGATGTTTTGAGAATACTGTTTTCCTACTTGATAAGATGTTAGGAAAAACAAATACTTCGTGGTATATAGTTTTGATTTTACAAAGCAGCATATGTTTCCTTTACTGAGCGTATGAATCGGTCACCCCTTTGTTTTAACTCCATAGATAAAGAAACACGGAGTTTAAGAGAATTAGCTCCCATATGGATTGCTACATATAAAGCGCGGGTGCAACTTATGTCAAATATGACAGGTACAGTCACTTCTCTTTTACATTTCAAACATATGTATACAGTACTACTTTATTGAGAAAAAGACAATAGGGGACGTCAGATGTAATGAATAATAAAAAGAAATTTCATATTCCGTATTTGATAAATAAATATTATTATTTATCACTATCATTGTAGAATGTTATTGGCATCACAGACAGCCCAAACGGTAATAGTTGTATGGAAATACGTGAAAAATGTGGTAACATGCTGTTACAGATTTAATGGTATCAGAGCTTTGGTTGGTCTGATGTCTGTCGATGTCTTTAGCATGAAAAGTGTTAAGAAATGTTAACATCCCCTGTAGTACTGTATAGTCTGAATGTATAAAGGAGTCAAATGACTGTGAAATGAGTTAAGTGTTGAAATATGGTGAAAGTTGATGAATTAAGGATTAGAAATAGAGATTGTAATCCGGGAATTTTGCATGAGATAGGTGATCTTATCATCATAATGTCAGGTCTATTCGATAAGGTACAGTGAGGAACTCGCTGAGGGCCCCACCAGGACTTCTCTGTCCATATCGAATTAAGATCCTGAAATGATGATATTGAAGTGAAAAGGGATGATATTAGTGTATAAGCCCTAAGACCGCGTGTTTGGAGATACATTGAACAGAGAGAATTAAAGGGGATTTATGAACATACCCCTATATTGATATGTTTTTTTTTTTAAGTCATAAGTGACTAAATGGATTTAAAATCGGAATTGATGGTGAAATAGTATTTGATGGTGTAAAGGATGATCCCTACTGTGGACCCCACTGATATATGAATGAGTAAGGCGACCCGAAGTATACACTATGAGAGGTCGCAAGATAGTTGGTCCTGTTGTGGATATTGGGGTCTGAATTGAAGTAAAACATGAGCTATTTTGGTTAGGGATTTTGAGTATTATGAAAAGTGAATTGTGTGAGAAACTATGTAAATATCGATGATAATACTGGTTATATATACTCCATATGTTTCAGGAGAATGAATATTAGTAGTAACTTGACAATTAAAGAAGTCAAGTGTTTGAGTCACTGCGGATGCGAAAGAAAACCTTGAGATGGGCGAGCTCGAGCACGGTTGGAAGGACCGGACGTCGAGGTGATCGCTAAAGAGGACAGTATGGATAAGTAGCGTTGTCACAGCAATCTTGTCGATGGACTTAAAAAGGGGTTGCCATGGCCGGTTGGGCTGGTCCGTTACGATATCCATAAAACTGGAATATTGTGAAATACTTGTAAAGTGACTTGAAATTTTATACATGTGTTTGGAGGATACATAGTGATTTGGTTGGATGTAAATAATGAGACATCCAAGATGATATGAGTTTGTGAATTTGAAATTACATGATGATGTTAAGTAAGCATCTGAAGTAACGTGGATTCGAGAGATTGTTAACTCGATTCACAATATGGAATTTGTTTGTAAGCTCTTACCAATGAATCAGCAGAGCTTGAGAGATTACTCAAGAGATTGATGAGTAGAGAAATAAACTGTTTTGGTATAACTGGTGAAAACGAAAATTATAACATTTTGAAAACAATGGGACTTGTACTCTCTACAGTTGCTTCTAGGTTCCGAAACAAGTATGGTATTCTAAAATACCTATCATATTCTATCTGGATCCCTAGCCGACTGTAGTATCCTTCCTATTTGTGTGCCTAGAGTCAACTAGGATGATTTTAAAGAGAATAAATATGTATATTGATATAGGAAATATTATTGAATAAGGTATGGAAAACCTTATTGCTAAGTCAGTGACCATTGGTTTCTAATTGAACTATATGCAGTAGAGACATGAGGTCTCGAATGATTAAGTAGACATTGAAGTTGTATGAGTAAAGGATCTCACTATTTAAGTGAGATTAAAGTGTGGTTATTGAGGTATAGGATTTATGAGAGTCACCTGTATGGCATAAATAATTTGTGAAGGAAGTTTGTGGAATTGCTATATTATTGATGCAATACTTATTTCTGAGAAAGTGAAAGTGAATGGGTATGCATGAATACAGTATTCTAAATGGTTACAAGATAGTAACAGTAAAGTACTATATTGAGTGGGAAAAATGACAAAGGTGATAAATGATATAGAATGGAAATATCTTAAGAGACAAGTCATATGATGACTAGGGAACACAAGTGATGAGGTAGTTCCCAAGTATAAGAATAAATGTGATTTCCTCTGACCATCAGGTAGTTATGGCTGGAATTAATGATAAGCCAGAATTGGACAGATGAAATCGTTATACTCGACAGAATTGATACAAGAAGTATTGACAATCCTAAAAAGGATATACATGAGTATACATATATATATTAGCAATGTGGAATTGTATAAGTAAAGTGGTGATGAAATCTGAATGATAATAAATTTAAGTTTCAGGAATTGATGTGAGAAAAAGTATACTCTCAAATATATTCTCCAAGTAGTGACATTATATGTACTAGGAGAATAGAAGAGATAAAAAAAATGATAACTTGATATAAGAGAAGTTATCGAGGGGAAAATGATTACCTGAGACGTAATCGATGGTTAGCATTAAAGTCTGCAAAAGGAAAAGCAGTTCTAGATTAATCATGAAACAATCACTATGAGATGGTGGAGAATCCGAAAGAACCATGAGGTTATAGTAGTGAGTAAGGATTGAGTAACCAAATTATTTCACTTCTTCATCATCAGGTTTCGGGATGTAATGAGTGCCTTGGTCGATATATATTGGTGAAACAGAGAGAACGTATGTGAAGTTCCAGTGAGTGGGTACTTGTGATAGGGATCCCTGATTCGCCATATGCTTTGAGTAGATAGCAAGAGGTTTTGGGATTCCTAAATTCTGCTGTTAGCACCGCCTCAGATTGATATAGATATCCGAGCGCATTGTGTAGATGCTCCGGGATATATTGAGAGCGAATGCGTTGTATTTAAGAAACTACTGGGACAATTACATACGATTGATTAAAACTATCTAAATGATAATCATCAAATTTTTATCGACTAAGCACTGAATGAGATGATAAGTGATAAGTAGTAACAATGAGTTACTGTGTAAAGGAAGTGAAAAATTTGCTAACTCCCAAGGACGATAAAAGATTTCAAGGAGTGTAAATTGGTTTTGAGAGAAGAAGCCCGAGTTCTTCAGGACTTGAAACAAAATTCTGGATGGCGACTCACGAGATGGGTGAACGCCTAACAGCGAATAATGTGTTATGAAGTGTGGGCGAACTATATGGTCGCCGACTCACTTAAAAGAGTAATCCTAGAGCGCGGGAAAGCGCCAAAGGGATGACTATTAATGACCTGAAGAGATGGGCAGGACTTTTTAAGACAATATAGAGTATAAAGAGATACTCGTGGTCTCAACTTAGAGACGAGATTCACTAGAAGTTAGAAAAGTGATAAGGAAGAAAAAAATACCTATATTGGTGGTACTTCCTATACTAAGTGAAAACATGAAAAGAATATAATGCTATCTGAATAGTTGTGGATATATTGACTGAGTCTGCTTATTCCTTGATTATAGAATTTATTGAGCTAATTAATGCCTTGGCCGAGTTATATGTCAGGGAAGTGATGAGGTTTTACAGTATTCCAGGGAGCATTACGTTTGATAGGGAGTCCCGCTTCGTATCTCAGTGTTGAGAGAGAGATTACAGGAAGCTAGGGGATCCCGATTGAGTTTTGCACCGCAGTTTATCCGCAGACTGAGAGACGGTCCGAGCGTATGATATGAACCCTCGAGGATATGATGTGAGCTAGTGCAGTTGATTTTATAGGCTCCTGGGATAATCCTCTACCCTGGCAGAGTTTGTTTATGATGATGGCCAAAAGAGAGTATAGGCATAGCACTTGAAAGGGGTTTATTTAACAGACAATATAATCCACGATAGCATGAGAAAATGGGAGACCGAAAATTAGTTTCGACTTGGTCGAACAAATTTCTTGAGATATATAAGAGATTATATATAAATATATATTAAGGTCTCACCATTGGGATGCATAATGAGGGGGAAATTGAGTTCCCGATGCATTGGATCGTTGGAGATATTGGATTGTGTGAGAGATGTGCACTGCCTCCAGAGTTGTCAGGAATGCACAATATATTTCATGTCTCAATGATGAGAAAGTATTATCCATATCCTTCTCACGTGATTCGACATGAGTCCTAGAGATTAGAGAGGACATGAGTTACGTTGAGAAATCGGTATGGATTTTGGATAAGAGGGATAAAGTATTGTAATAAAGTGTGGTGATCAAAGATTAATTCTTGATGGGACTCTCTGGCAGTATGAGGCTACTTGAGAATTTGAAAGCCTCAAGCATAATAAATATCCAGAGCCTTATCTTTGATAAATCTAGTTGAAATTTGGAGGACCAAATTTCTTAAGGTGGGGAGAAAATGTAAGATCTGATTCTACCCTACTGTAGAGTCTAATTTCATAAATTGAAAATGGAAATTAAACGAATAATGAATATTGATTTCACTTAAGTGAAAAGCTCCTTAACTTGAGATGAGAATGGAGCGAATTAAGTGAAATACTCTACGGGCGAGCAAGAGGACAGCTCGCTAATGGCGAGCAAAAGGACAATCGCCAATGATGATGGCGAGTTGATTTAATGGTCTTTTGTGAATAGTTGAGTTCGCCATAAAGTTGATTGGGATGGTCGCCCGATTGTGGAGAGGGCTTGTAATCGCCCATATTTATTGAGTAAATTGAGATGTTGAATGTGATCGCCAACTGTATGCCTGAATCATAGCAAAGAAGGCTGTTCGCCAATGGGCGAGCAAAATTGGAAAGCAGAACGCCAATTATGATGGCGAGGGCGAATAGGGAGTTCACCCAAATAGGGCGAGGGCGAGTAGGTGAGTTCGCCCAAATGCTGCCAGTGCTCTTGATCGCCCATACAGATTGAGGAAATTATCTTGTAATTTCCAGATGAGTTGGCGAATTGAAATATCTTTGGCGAACTCAAATTGTGCTAGCGAGTTGATATCTCACGATGAGGAGGCGAACGGGAATTAGCACAGACAAAATGAAAATAGATTCAAACATTTGGCAGCCAAAATTGACTTATAAGTCACACGGTTGAAGAGAATTAATGGAGAAGATGTTGAAGTCAGTAAAGAACTTATCCTTATTGGTTGAGAAACAAAACAAAGTCAACAGAAGCAGAAAAAGTAGTCTGGAAGTGAGACTTTCACGCCACTTGTGCTGCAGTTTTCTTCATGCATTAAATGCATGAAAGACGTGAAATAAATGAAGGAAATGGGATAAGGCCAAGTGATGAGCCCTAATTGGATTGGCATGGCTATATAAGAAGAAACATTTGAGGAAGATCGGCTTAGCAAAATTCATCTTCTTCACGAGAGAGCTATGCAACTGCAAGTTTATGTTATTCCTTCCATTCCTGTCATGCTTGATTTACTGAGCTTCACTCTTCAGTTGGCTAAACACATAAACCTGCTTGCAAACCTTTCCTCCTTAGTTTGATGAGCTAAAGGAATAAGCAAAAGGAGGCCAACGTGGGACAGAAACTGATCTGTGCTGGAAGTGCAGTTGATTAAGGTGAGATTTAATGATTTCTTCAGATTGAATGATGTATTTTTATGATTTCAAGTATGAGAAGCATGATTTTGGTATTGCTTTTGATTTATTCTTGTTAGATCATAGAAATAGAATCAATTCATATCTTGAATGAAGATGAAGAATAAGATGAAACTGGGTTGAGGTTGTGCTAGGATGATAGGAAAATAATCGAGAATGAATAAGGAAAGTAATAGAAATGGTGTAAGAGTGATCAGAATGGCGACTACTGTGATCGCCAAAGTCCAAATTTAGTGATCGCCAATGGGGCGAGTAATCAATATGTACTCGCCAAGTCCAAGAGGGCGAGGTCGCCCAACGCTAGATTAATTCATGGGCGACCTCAGTGATCATGGGCGATATGGAATGTGATAGTGGCGAGGTTGCCACATGTTAGTTTAAACCGAGGTAATGGCGAGTTGATGGTGGGCTAACTTACACATTTAAGGAAATGTAACCGTGCGTGTTGATTTTGGGCGAGCTCCCACTAATTGACCAATGTGTGAATGGTGAAATATTGGGCGAGCTCCCACGTGTAAGCCATTTGGTGGATGGCGAGCTCAAATGGGCGAACTACTGAGAGCTCCGTTGGGCGAGCTAGTAGTATATATTTGGGCGAGCTGATTGATTTATCTCATGTCTCACACAAATTATGGAAATATATATATAAGGAAAATATTAATAGAAATTATAAATTGTTTTGCAGCCGGGAATTGGAATTGACTATTGGCGAGAAGGAAGCAAGGCAAAACAAGGTTTCGTTGGACCAGGTAAGGGAGATGTGTGTGAAGTGAATGCATGTCCTGTGGAGTAAATTTTATGAAAATTATTTAAGAAATATTTTGGTTTATGACATGCATTAGTTTGATAATTATTTTGATTCGGGCGAGCTAAAAGTCGACCCTTATGTTGTTTTCTGAACGAATTTGTTAAAGGCGGGCGAGCCAAGGCAAGCGAGCCCTTTTTGTGCTTGTTTTGGGGCGAGTAAACCCTGTTTTAATAAAAGGCGGGCGAGCCAAACTTTTATAGTATTTTTGGCGAACTGATGATTGACCATGGGCGAGCCATATTGGGCGAGCTGACCATGGCGAACAATTTTCACGTTTCCAAAGTTCTTAATTGAAAAATAAACTAATTTTAATATCTTTGAAAATAGAAACTATAAACCCTTTTAGGCAATTTGACTAATGGGCGAGCCACTGAGGGCGAGCCAGTTTTGCTTGTTGTTTTAAAAGCAAAGGTTGGCGGGCGAACATTTGTTCACCGCTGTGGGCGAGCTGCCATGGGCGAGCCATGTTGGGCGAGCTGTCATGGGCGAGCCATGTTAGGCGAGCTGACCATGGGCGAGCAGGTTTTAAACGTTGAGATTTTGGAATGTTTTCAAGGTGTTTTGTAAACAGAAAGCCTAAACCTTTTTGGAAATCAAATCATTTTGAGAAAATGATAACATGGCTAAGATAATTCCTTAAAGGTTTTCCATGAGATATAATTTGATTTTGAGACTTTAGGCCCCGAATTCATGCATTACTATTGCGTGACCCGCCTGGGGCGGTGGCTCGGTCAATGGACCAACGAGTGCACCTCAAGGCGTCACAGGGTTGATCGACCCGCCAAGTCATCAGCGGTCTCGAGGTCACTTGGCAAGTGGACCCGAGGACCACCTAGAGATTGTGGCCACAGATCTATTGTATCCCTTTTTGGGATGATGATTCCGTTCTCGCAAGGGGGAGGGGGAACGATAATAGCATGACTTATTTATAGGGTGATGCCTAGTCTCAACTTGTTGATTTCTGTTTACTAAGAGGATTTGTTAAATCCTATTTACTGTTTACTATATTTTAAAGTAAACTGATTAGCCAGTGATTTGAATGATGTTTTGAGAATATTGTTTTCCTACTTGATAAGATGTTAGGAAAAACAAATACTTCGTGGTATATAGTTTTGATTTTACAAAGCATATGTTTCCTTTACTGAGCGTATGAATCGCTCACCCCTTTGTTTTAACTCCACAGATAAAGAAACATAGAGTTTGAGAGAATTAGCTCCCATATGGATTGCTACATATAAAGCGCGGGGCCAACTTATGTCAAATATGACAGGTACAGTCACTTCTCTTTTACATTTCAGACATATGTATACAGTACTACTTTATTGAGAAAAAGATAATAGGGGATGTCAGATGTAAGGAATAATGAAAAGAAATTTCATATTCCGTATTTGATAAATAAATATTATTATTTATCACTATCATTGTAGAATGTTATTGGCATCACAGACAGCCCAACCGGTAATAGTTGTATGGAAATACGTGAAAAATGTGGTAACGGGCTGTTACATGTCACCGGTCATGTGTCTTGAGCATCCACTTTCAAGGTACCAATGCTCCTTGGACTTAGCCTTGTAGCAATGCTCTTCCTCCTACACACAAATACATCAAACTTTTATCTTAGGTACCCAAATTTTCTTGGGTCCTTGTGAGTTAGTACTAATAATTTTTTATCCTTTAGGGATCCATTTCATTTTTAATAACTCATCACTTGAATTTAAAACATGCTTTGGTACGCAAATCTTAACAACTATTTTTCCTCTAACAACGGTCTTCCTAGATGTGCATGCTTGTGTAGAGTGTCCTAGTTTACTACATGAGGTACATAATACAAATTTTCTATCTTTAACAAAAAAGTTTTTAAGATGAGTTTCTTTGTTTGATGCATTATAGCATACTCCTTCTCTATCAAAGAATGCTCTTTGGGTCTCTAACATGTAATCAAGTTTTTGTTGGCCCATGTAAAATCTAGAAAAGGAGTTTTGCAAATTAATGTTCTTTTTATTTAATTCTTCTATTTCTAGATTTGCATTCTCGAATTTCTTCCCACATTCTAATTAACCATTCATAAGCATCTCATTTTCCTTTTTCAACTTTGAGATCATTTTCTTATATTTCAAATTCATGCACTCAAATTCATTTGCTAACTCATCAAATACATCTTGCAATTCATCAAACGTGTATTCATTTGTGTCAAATAAGTTAGATTGTACCTTCTCATCTTCAAAGGCCATAAAACAAATGTTGGCTACTTCATCTTCTACATTCTCTTCATTGGAGCAATCACTATCACTCCATGTAGCCATCATTGCCTTCTTCTTTGGTTTCTTCTCATTTTGCTTTCTATAAAAAGGACAATCAAATTTAATATGACCATGTTTTTAACATTCATAACAAATGATTTGATCCTTTTCTTTCCTACTTGTCTCTCTTTGTTATAGTTGAAGGAAACCGAAACAACACGCAGCGGAATTTAAATCATTCGGCCTCCACCAAGATCGATTCGGAGAGTTGCCTGATTAGGGTTTCGAGATTTTACCTGACGTTTTCTCTGAATTTTCTGTCGTTGGTCGAGTCACAAGCAGCAACTTTTCGTTCCTGCCTCTACGGTATCCACACGAACGGATCTCACGACTCTTGAACGTCTCACGATCAGAAGCCTTAAAGAGCTTTTAAATTCCTTATAACCGAATTGCTAGCTTCGATTAAAAGGAATATTTTTGTTTTCTGTTTTTAAAAGTGCGGCTATGTTTTAGAAAAACATCCCTTTTATAGGCAGTAAATTTTACCCTAAAATTTACTGCCAAACAGAACTCTAATCCTACTTAGAATAGGATTAGTTATATCCCTAATCCAATTCAGAATAGGATTAGTTATATTCTTAATCTAATTCAGAATAGGATTAATTAAGCTCCTCATTGATCCGTTCTAAGTGTGCGACCCAATAGGTTCTCAAAACAATGGCAATGACAAAATTGTCACAGGCAATGAGCGGTATCTAGCAACACATCATTGCTACCCATGTAACGAGAATGTCAATGACTCGACATAACCTTACTCGTGATAGATGTTACCGTGTAGTTTAATCCCTTTATCCTATGATGTCTTGATTAGACACAAGTCATGGAATGTGTCACACTTGTATAGTCTAATCAGCGTTTCTTGATTCCTGAGTAGACTAATTAAACAAATAAAATCAATATCTCATATTGACTTATTCGAGCACGGCCATGCATTTCTTAGTCTCACTCTATCAAAGGGCCCAAGACATCACTCTTGTTATATAAGAGGGATAAATCCTATCTTGATCACTCAACATCCCTCTACATAGATCAAGGCATACCCAATTACTACCTTTATAGTCCATCCTGTTACGAATGACATCTAGCAGCATTAAAGTATGCAATTCTCTATGTTGGGATCTCTGATGATCTCAAGTCAAAGGATCACATACACCATCATCACTATGAGAATCGCTTATGACATTCATATAACAATCCATGTAGCGTTCTCATGGAGGGTCGATCCAGTACATAGTTCTCTAACATGTACCTATGTGATGACTTGATATCCTATATCCATAACAATGGTCATCAGTCAACCACATACTAGTCTTATCGTATCATTGTTATCCTTGTTCACAATAATACTTGACTAGGGATACTTTAAGAATAGTGTGTTATTACTATTCTAAGGACATTATTATATAAGATTATATTACGCAGTTATAAGACAAATATAATAATGAACTATGATAAATAAAATGTCATGATACATAAAAAAATGCCAAAGTCAATCATCTAATGAATGGTTCTAAGGGCATAATCCAACAATAGTCTCTCCTAGGGGGTCTCCTAGAGTTTCCACTAGTTCTCGTTCTCATGAATTTATTAAACCTCTTAGCAAACATGGCCATCTCTAAATCCTCATCATCACCACTTTCATTATGATCATCTTTTGATTCCTCAATCGTGGTTGATTTTAATGCTACTCCAACTTTCTTAGAAGGATCTTAATTCCTCTTGATCTTCATCTCATAGGTGAGTAGAGATCCCACGAGTTCATCTAGTGAAAGAGTATGGGGATCCTTAGATTCTTCAATAGCTGTAACTTTTGCTTCCCATGATTTAGGTAAGCTATTTAGAATCTTCTTCACCATTTCAACATTTGAATATGTTTTTCCTAAAGACTTGAGACCATTTATGATATCAGTGAATCTAGTAAACATATCGTTAATTGATTTATCACTCTTCATTTTAAATAATTCATAATCTTGAGTGAGCATTCCTACTTTAGTCTCTTTAACTTGTGTGGTACCTTCATGAGTAACAACTAGCTTATCCCAAATTTGTTTAGCATTCTCACATTGTGATACTCTATTATACTCATTAGGTCCTAATGTATAAAAGAGTGCGTGAATTGCCTTAGCGTTTAATTGTGCCATTCTAAAATCGTTTGTATCTCATTCATCCTCTTTCTTTGGTACTTCCTCCCCATCTACTTTCTTAATAGGAACTAAGGGACCTTTAACTATAATTCTCCACACTTCATAATCATTAACTTGAATGAATAACATCATACTAGTCTTTCAATATGCATAATTTTAACCATTGAAGAGTGGTGGTCTAACCGTAGAGTGTCCTTCTCCTACCAAAGGTGTAGATACACTAGTTTGAGCCATCTAGATCGTTTTTACTCGAAGGAAATTACTCCTAATCGACTTTCGAGTCTAAGCTCTGGCACCAATTGTTGGCTCTACGAGAGGGGGGTGAATCGGTTTTTCTACTAATCTTTGGTTTTTCTAACACTTAATGCACAAATAAAACAAATAAGGCTACAATAAAATAAATGTAGTAAATAAATAAGGGAAGGAGAAGCAAACACAGATTTATAGAGGTTCGGCCAATCTCTTGCCTACGTCCTCTCTCCTTGATCCTCTTGTCAAGGTATTAATTCCACTCTTCCTTTGGAATTCTTACGAACCACTTCAAGGTGTGGTGAGACCTCTTACAATTTCTATTGAAGACTTAGAAATAATCTTCTAAGCCTATCCCCTTGTAATACTACCCACACTCTTACAATAACAATTCTTACAAAGCTTACACACCCCTTGAATATCAGAAGTTTGAGTGAATGGGTGATGTACAATGAGAATTCACACAAATGGAGTTGCAAAGAATGAATTTTCAAATTTGATTTTGTCTATTGAAGCTTGGAGAATTTCTGAATGCTTGTTCTACCTCCAATATTCATAAATGCCTCTATTTATAGTCCACCAACTGATTGGAACGGTTGGTAAAGCATTTAATGCTAATCCTCCCGTTGAAACCCTCAAAAACTAGCCGTTCGGCTCAGGTTTCGTGCAAAGGGATCGATCTCTATCCAGAAAGGATTGATCCAAAATTTCCAGAACGCCTTCCAACTTGTTCCAGGATGCCTTCCAAACTTTCTGCCATTTTGGGATCGATCCTTCTACAGTAGGGATCGATCCCTCATAGTTTCCTGCACTTCTTTGGCTACAATTTGAGACAGTTTGATGGCTTTTTGTGATTCTAAGTCAATTCAAAAACTTCTAACACTTTTATAAGAGTATTTCTTGACTTTTTCAATTGAAATCACAATCCAAAAATTTGTTTAAAGTATATTCCATTATTGAGTTCATTTTGAGCAAATTTACATTGTAGAAAAAATGCTTTAAACTTACTTGAGTTTGTCATTTCAAAATACATGTTAATTTAAAGCTAAAACCATCAATTTCTAATAAGTTTCTTAGAAATATAATGAAATCTTTTAATTTACATACTCATTTCCTCATTCAAATTTTAGTAAAATACCCTTTTTTTTTTTCTTTTAACACCTTGGCCAATACCTTTCGTTCCCTATTTTGGCTCCAAAATAGCAACCCAAGTCAAGTGCAAGATTGAAAACCAAAGTGCACGGTTTGAAGAAGAGGGTAGCAGCAGCTATTACCATTTGTTTCTCAACACGGAACAACATGTGGCCTAGACCTGTGGCTCACTAAGAAGCTGCTAGCAATAGCTTGAATCTTGCTGTCAAGCATCCTGTCATGCAGCACATGTAGCTATTTTACTTATCCTTAGAGCAAGTCCTGTGTGAAGATAGTAGTAGCCTACTTTGTGACTTTAATCAGATCTGATCCACGCCTCAAACACTTGTTGTTGGTCCCTGATCTCTCCCTCGTTCGTGCCCCAAAAGTGAATCTGGTTCGGACCATTATACCAACTTGAAATAGCCTTTAATCAACTTTTGTACAGCCACAAAATTCAGCTTAAAAACTAGCCTTAACCAATACCTAAATCCCCTCATTTCAGCTTTAATGTACATAGCTAAAAACCACATTTCAAGTCCTTAAATCAGCGACCAATACTACTAAAAAAACAGCCAACCCAATCAACCATTTCCAACCTTCCAAGACTACACCCAATACCGTTGACTTACCCCGTTACAACCACCGTCATCGCCTGTTTTACGCCCTTCACAGCCTTAACTCAGCCTTTGAAATCAACCAAGATTGCAACCTAAGAAGCCACCAATATGCCCTACAAGGTCACGTTTTCTTGTTGTGTCCGAGTCCTTCTTCCTCACTTGGCACTACTGTGTTTTTTTAGACCTAATCTAGGTCTTCATCTTCCTCTGTCTCATGTCACCTTTCACTACCTCTACTGCTCTCTCGCTTCACTCTATTACTGCAGCTTTGCTTTTTCTCTTCTCTCGATTTCGACTCCTATTTCCGAAGTTGCTTTACTAATTTCCTCCTTTCTCCTCTCTAGTCTCTCTTCCTCTCTGTCTCGGCTTAAGTTTCCAATTTCTTTTCCTTTCTTTTTCTTGTTCTACAGAGGACAGAAGTCCTCTATTCTTTTTTTTTTTTAAATTCCTGCTCCTACGTTAGTTGGAGCAGGTGATACTTGATTAGCTTCCTAAAGAAGCCAATAAAGTTTCATATTATTTTATTTCTTCTCTTTTTTTTCTTTTTTTTAAACTTATTTTATATGATTACCTTATATATATTATATTTCATGTCTAAAGTATATAAATATAGGTAATAGTAACACATATGCATGTTGTATTTATTATTTATTATATATTATTTTAAATATATATTATATATTTTTTATATACTCATGTGCACATCACATTAAATTTAATATATTTGTATTCTTCATTTAATTAATTAAATAAATATATATTTTTATTTATTTATTTATTCTCTTTAATTATTTAATCACTTACAATACATGCACTTAGATTTTGTATGTACATTTATATATTCACTAACTTGTTTATTAATGTACAATTCATCTATTTATTTTCTTTATTAAATTAATATATATATATATATATATCGTGAACTTATTTATATAAATCCTATATATATTCCTTTATTGTTCAATGCACTAATTCCACTTTTCGATTTCATTACTTAAGATACTACAGAATTTCAGAACACACTTAATACTTAGTTTATTTTAATTCTTTCATTTATTTACAGTTTAGGTACAAAAATTTGCAATCTTCACACTGACCAAGGATTCACCCAAACGAACCACTCACTTAACCAGACTTTTCCATCCTCCAACAACCTGGTCATTTCATCCTTAGATTCAAAAGTTAACAACTCAACTGCATCCCATCAATGTGACCGAGAAATGAGAAATTCCTTCTGTGTGTTAGAACATTATACAGATTATACATGCTTCTATATTATATGAAACATGTCAAAACAATTAAAAGCGAAAGCAACAGGATCTAACCTCCAGCCATTGCACCTCGGTAGAATTTGTGTTGATCGATTTCTGCACTTGATGACAGGATTCTTACACCCTTCAAGTCTTCCAAGCACTTAAAACCTCACTAGATGGTGTTTGTGTGTTTGAGATTGACGTAATTGGGGACCGGAAGGAGCCCTCTTTAATTACTAACAAGAACATGCTAATTATGGCAATAAAATCACGTTTTAACCATCATAAAATCGTGCTTTTAATAGCCAAATATTGAGTTGAGATTCAGCGTAAAATTATGGACCATATCTAGAATTGGTCAACCAAATATTTATTTCCATAATTGTGGAGATATACTAACATTCTCCTACTTGGTCCATATATTTCACTTATAGAAGAAACAAATCACATGAATCATAGCGACAGTTCCTCAAATGGTGAGTATTATCTTCCATGAATTACTATTTAAAATGTTTCTAAATCAACCCATTTTTACTTAATGAATAAACCTTATGTTTATTCTCGGTCCAAACAACAAGGATATTTCTCTAATAAAACTTTAGTGTATACAAATCAAAATGAGAAACATCATATTATTAATAAGAGTTTCAATTACAATCAAAATGTGGGACCAAGTCCCATTCTCTCTACATGATCCTTAAATTTAAATAGTGGCATGCCCTTATTCAAAGGATCAGCTAACATCAATTCAGTGCTAACGTGTTCAATGACCACTCTTTTATCTCTAACACATTCTCTAATAGCCAAGTACTTAATGTCGATGTGCTTACTTCGACTTCCACTCTTATTGTTCTTAGCCATGAATACCGCAGCTGAATTGTCATAATATATCCTCAATGGCTTAGATATGGAGTTAACAACTCTAAGCCCACCAATGAAACTCTTAAGCCATACACCATGTGAGGTAGCCTCAAAACAGGAAACAAACTCGACCTCCATAGTGGAAGTGGCAATCAATGTCTGCTTAGCACTCTTCCATGAAACAACTCCATCGACAAGCATGAAGATGTAACCGGATGTTGATTTCCGGGTATCAACACAGCCAGCAAAGTCTGAGTCTGAGTCTGAGTCTGAGTCTGAGTCTGAGTAGCCAATCACCTCTAACTCATCAATCCATCTATACATAAGAATGTAATCCTTAATGCCTTGAAGATATCTAAGCACCTTCTTCGCAGCTCTCCAGTGGTCCATCCCCGAGTCACTTTGGTATCTACCCAACATTCCCACAACAAAAGCAATATCAGGTTTGGTATAGACCTGTGCATACATAATGCTTCCAACAGCTGAGGCATATGGAATGTTCTTCATCTATTCCCGCTCAAGATCATTTTTCGGGCACTGGTTCAAATTGAACTTGTCACCCTTCACAATGGGAGCTGGGCTTGGTGAACAATCTTTCATTCTGAATCTTTTCAAGACTTTATTAATATAGGCTTCTTGTGATAAACCTAACATACCTCTATGTCTGTCTCTATGGATCTTAATGCCAATGACATAAGATGCATCGCCCATATCCTTCATATCAAAGTTCTCAGAAAGAAATTGTTTCACCTCACGTAGCATCCCCTTATCATTGATTGCAAGCAGAATATCATCCACATATAGCACAAGGAAACAAATCTTACTCCCACTGACCTTCTGGTATATACACTGATCCATGATGTTCTCAACGAAACCAAATGATGAGATGACTTCATGGAATTTTAAATACCATTGGCGGGAAGCTTGTTTCAACCCATATATGGATTTCTTCAGCTTACAGACCAAATGCTCACCATTACTAGAGGAAAAACCTTCAAGTTGTTTCATGTAAACCTCTTCCTCTATATCACCATTGAGAAATGCCGTTTTCACATCTATTTATTACAACTCTAAGTCAAAATGTGCAACAAGCGCCATTATGATGCGGAGAGAATCTTTCTTAGATACAGGAGAGAAGGTCTCCTGGTAATCAATTCCCTCCTTTTGAGTGAATCCTTTGGCTACGAGTCTTGCCTTATAACGCTCAATGTTGCCTAATGAGTCAATCTTTGTCTTAAAGATCCATTTACAACCTATAGCCCTGGCCCCATTAGGCAACTCGACAAGATCCCATACTCCATTAGATGCCATCGAATCCATCTCATCCTTCATAGCATCGAACCAAAGTTTTGATTCTTGGCTGTTCATAGCTTGTGAAAACGTCTCCGGATCATTAACGGGCCCAATATTGAAATCATACTCTTATAGATACACAATGTAATCACTAGGAATAGCTGATTTCCTTTCCCTAGTAGACCTTCTTAATGTTGGTTCAACATTCTCCAAAGGATCATGTTGTTCAACTGGTTGCTCACTTAATTCTAGTGTATCTAGAGGAGCCTCGTCTACTAGTAAGTTATCAACTACTTGTGGATCTTCAATGATTGGTTGTTCAATGTCCAGCTGTACTAAAAGGACATTGTTCATGATAACCAATCTTTGACTTGAGTTAGAGGGTTGATCTCTCACAGAAACAGGTTCTTAAGATTGATCGCTCCCACTAACTAAGTCATTTTCAAGAAACTTGGCGTTTCTTAATTCCACAATTCTAGTGCTATGAGATGGATAATAGAATCTGTAGCCTTTGGACCGTTCGGCATATCCAATGAAATACCCACTTATGGTCCTAGGATCTAGTTTCTTTTCCTGTGGGTTGTAAACTCTTATCTCAAAAGGGCATCCCCAAAAGTGCATATGACGCAAACTCAGTTTCCAACTTTTGAATAATTCAAAAGGCATCTTTGGAACAACCTTGGTTGGAACCCGGTTCAATATATACGCTACCGTTTTAAGAGCTTCAATCCACAAGGACTTAGGCAACTTCGAGTTGCTAAGCATACTACGCACCATTTCCATCAAAGTTCGATTCCTTCTTTTTGTAACACCATTCTGATATGGTGAACCAGGCATGGTATATTGGGCAACAATCCCATTTTCTTGAAGGAACTTCACAAATGGTCCAGGTGCTTGTCCATCTTCAGTGTATCTACCGTAATACGCCCCACCTCTATCAGTTCTTACTATCTTTATGGGTTTTCCACATTGTTTCTCTACTTCAGCCTTAAAGTTTTTAAAAGCGTCTAATGCTTCGTTCTTGTTATGAAGCATGCAGAGATATATAAACCTCGAGTAATCATCAATAAAGGCGATGAAGTATTTATGACCATATGCATCAATGTCTGGACAACATATGTCAGAATGTATGATCTCCAATAAGGTTGAACTCGTATTGGCACCTTTCTTAGACTTGTTGGTTTGCTTACCCTTAATGCAATCCACACAAGTGTCGAAATCAGTAAAATCAAGAGTACTAAGTATTCCATCATTTACCAATCTCTTAATTCTATTTATGGAGATATGACCTAATCTCCGGTGCCATAACGTGGAGGAGTCCTCATTCATAACACATCTTTTAGTGCCAGTTTCAACATGCAAGGCGTTATGAGCAATGTCATTTTGCAAATCAATAGAGAAAAGACCATCACATAAGGTATCATTCCCAACAATATCAGACTTAAAATATATCAATACTAATTTATTTGAAAATTGAAAGAAATATCTATAAGGTACCAACCTAGAAACAGAGATTAAATTTCTCGAGAAACTAGGAATATAAAAGGTCTTTTCTAATTGCAAAACAAAACCACTCCTAAGAATTAAAGTGCACGTTCCAAAGCCTTCAACACGCGAGCGCATCTTGTTTCCGAATAGATGCTCTCCTCATTTCCCATTGGCTTCCTTAGGTTTATCATATCCTGTAAGGAAGTCGAAATGTGAATTATAGATCCAGAATCAATCCACCATGTGTTATGGTTAACCTCAATCATATTTGATTCAAAACAAACATATGAGAGTGGATTACCTTTCTTAACGAGCCACTGCTGAAGCTTGGCACAGTCCTTCTTCATGTGTCCCTTCTTTTTACATAAGAAACACTTGGACTCTTTCTTAATGTCAGCTTGGGTAGGGATTTTCCCTTTTCCCTTGTTCTTGGCTCGATCCTTGGTCTTTCCTTGGCTTGCAAAAAATGCACTCTCACCCGATTCCACAAGCAGTCTTCCCTCCTCTTGAACACACATGGTCATCAATTCATTGATGGTCTACTTATCCTTATGTGTGTTGTAGGATATCTTGAATGGTCCGTAATGCTTTGGTAGAGTGTTCAATATATAGTGCACAAGGAAAGATTCAGACATCTCTACCTCAAGCTTCTTGAGTTGGGCCGCTATATCTCTCATAGCCATTATGTGCTCGTGCACTCCTTTGACACTGGTGAGCCTCATCGATGAGAACTTCATTACTAGGGTGCTGGCCAACGCTTTGTCTGAAGTGACAAATTGATCATCTATGGCCTTCAGTAAGGTCCTAATGTTGGTATGCTGTTCGACAGAACCACGTATCCCAGCAGATATCTTTGTCTTAATATACATGACACTAAGGCGATTGGATCGCTCCCAGCGTTCATGTAAAGCTACTTGAGCAGGAGTGTTGGTCTCAGTCAATACGGGCTCATCTTTCCTTATAGCATAATCTATATCCATGCATCCTAATTGGAGGAGTACTCTCTCCTTCCAAACCTTGTAGTTCTCTCCATCCAGCTCGGGAACTTCTAGGTTAATACTAGCCTGAGGAAACACTGCATATAGAAAAACAACATACTTATGTATCTAGAATTTTTGAGGCAAACTAAATTATGTCTACCAATGTAAACATATTTTATTAATGAATTTTAGACATAAAACTTGGTTGTGGGCTAAAGTTCTAATTCTAATAGATTCATTTCATAATGATAAAACTATCAAATTATATCATTTCCTAATCCCTGTGGGTAAATTAAGAAACTAATTTGATATTTTATCCTAATTAGTTATGAAATTGTAATAAAAATTCATGTGGGGTAAAATTTATTATAACCTTATAACTAATTACAATTTATGTCTAATATCATTATGTGATTTTACAAATATAATTTTACTTAATTAAGGTTGCTGTGGCTAAGCCCTAATTAAATAAATTATAAATCACTTAGACATATTGGTAAAATTCTAAGTTTTTTCATATTTTAAAATTGCAATTAACATAAGACAATTTTAATTCTAAATAATATGAACAACTTAGCTATATGTGCTTAAAGTCAACCACAGTAGAAAATAACAAAAATTATACACTTTCATAATAAGCACATATAGAAATCAAAATTAAATTCTCATAATTTTGGCAATTCAACAATAAATTTTCATGATTATTTCCACAATTCATTTATGAATTATTTATTAGGTTCTAAATTATACAAAAAATCATAAATGAAAATTCACACAATTCATGAAAATTTTTAATATTATGAGGTTGTAAATTTGTGCCAAAAAATTAATTTAATACTAAACAGTCAATTAAAATGACTAAATAAATGTATATAACAAATTATTGTGCCCATTTAGTTGGCTCATTAAGGCCTAAACAAAATGGCCCCATAATAAATTAAAACAGGAGCCCATAAACCAAACTTAAACATTTGCCCAAAATAGGCCCAACCGTATGGCCTAGAAAAAGACAAAATAATGGCTATAAAATTTTCCTTTTTTTTTGTTCTGTTGGTGGCCCTAAACATATTTAATCAAAACAGCCCAAAATAAATCAGCCCAAACAATGAACAGTAAGGATGGCATTAACAATAAATCAGCCCGAGCAGAAAAATCATACGAGCTCCTCTTTTCCTTTCCATTTTTTTTAAATAATCCAAATTCATTTAATTAAGATTGGCCCATAATCTATTTAAAGGCAACCCAAGGTTAACTTAAAGCTACAGCCCAAAACAGTTAAAAAACCAGCCCAACAGAAACAACCCAAAACGTGGGTCTAAGGGCTGAAACTTATACATATATTATTTTTATGCTGAGCATTATGTTGCTCACATGCACCAGATTGTGTTCTTTACATGTTTGGGTGAAAAAGCAGAAAATGGTTTCATGGCTAACCCGATTGATGACCCAGCTTAAAACTTAGCCTTCCTTTCATCGATTTTATTGGTTCTTTATCCCAAATCAATCATAATGAAGCGAAAAAAGGCATTATGAAATCGGTTTTGGCTCCAAACGTTTGAAAAAAACAACTCCAAATTTTCCAGAATTTTCATGCTTTCGGCAGACTACACAGGGGTCATTCAACACTGTTTTGCTTGGTTTAACTTGCTAAATGAAATGATTAGAAAATTAATTCTAGAACATTCCCTAATCCTCATTATAACCAAAAACACTTTAAAAACAAAAGTAAGCATTTCGGCAGTTTTGACAAAATTACAGAGTACATGTTCTTCATGCAAAACAGAGGTTATTCATGTTCTGATGCCAAATGTTAGAACATTATACAGATTATACATGCTTCTATATTATATGAAACATGTCAAAACAATTAAAAGCGAAAACAACAAGATCTAACCTCCATCCATTGCACCTCTGTAGAATTTGTGTTGATCGATTTCTGCACTTGATGACAGGATTCTTACACCTTTCAAGTCTTCCAAGCACTTAGAACCTCACTAGATGGTGTTTGTGTGTTTGAGATTGACGTACTTGGGGACCGAAAGGAGCCCTCTTTAATTACTAACAAGAGCATGCTAATTATGGCAATAAAATCACGTTTTAACCATCATAAAATCGTGCTTTTAATAGCCAAATATTGAGTTGAGATTCAGCGTGAAATTATGGACCATATCCAGAATTGGTCAACCAAATATTTATTTCCATAATTGTGGAGATATACTAACACTGTGAGCATTCTATGATGCAAAGATTGAATAGATGAAGGATTGGGAACCATAGCAACAATCGACCTTTCAAGCCAAGCAATGTCCAAATCTTCTTTCTCGAGAACAATAGGATCTTTGAAGGAATCCAAAACACTGGTATCTTTCACCATGCTGTCAGTTTGACGTTGACCTACCGCTTTTGGGTGAACCTTCATGCCTTGCTTTTTAACTTCCCAAACTTTTTCAGCTACAATCTTATCTTTCTTAACCACCTCTACATATGAAGGGTTGGCCTCTGTTGAACCATTGTTTAAATGATTAAATTTTGGTTGACAACCTCTTGTCTTGACAATGAAGTGAGCTTTATTTTCTTCAAACCTAAAAGATTCTCTGATAGGAATAGGCTTTCTTCTTTGATCCATACCATATTTGGCCATATTCACCAAAAGTCTCCAACCATTTGATGCAAATCCATCAAGAGCTCTAATCACCCTTAAAGCCTCCCTCAAATCTTTGAACCTAAAAATGCCAAATTTGCTCCTTAAAGAATTTTTTTCTAATCAACGAAATATAAAAGTCAATAACTCTACCATATTTCATCAACAACTTTAACAAATCCACTTCTTTGTCTTTTGGATAAATGTTTCTAACAAAAACAAAAACCAGATTCTTGCGCCATCAATCCCATTCCCTAATCCTAGAATAATGGAAGATCCCCTTGCTTACTGGAATGCTCTCCCTCGTACCTCTCACTAACACTTACCCTCATGGCCCGTTCCAATAACTAAATTGATTTTTTAACTTTTATCATATTTTTGTATCATTTTTGTAGTAATTTTAACCCCTATCAATTTCGTATCTTTTTCTGTATCATTTTCATATTGTATTATTGTATAAAATTACCCTATCTACTTTTTGTTTGAAAATTTTCAAAGCGAAAGAGGACTTATTTCATCCATTTCAATTACCATATCCTTAGAAGAATTTGTACAGATAAACATACACAGGATCTCATGTTCAATCATCAAGAAAAAAGTAACATAGAAGCTTACATGAATCCATTGGAATTAATTTCTTGGGGTTAAAGTCTTCCACGTCTAAACCTTTTAAGAGAATTTGTATCTCACTCAATGATGAGATTTGATTGAGAATTACGTTATGTTTAGACTGGAAACCATAACCTGTTTATACTTGAAGTATATTTTATTTTATTTTGGCCCATCATGAAAATAAAATAAAATATTAGGTTTTTACACGTTGCAAAGCTCATACTAATTGAGATGCCCTAAAGTCCAATAACTTAAACTTTATTTAATCACTTTTAAATGAACTAAACACATCAGATAGCTTGCAACGTACAATTAATTGATATATGTAGGCCTACTTAAAGAATTTTTCAACAATCTCCCACTTGGGCCACATATGTCACCTGACAATTGTACATTTTCAAATAACTTTAAGAGCTCTAAACTTGCTATCATCACAAGGAAACATCTCTAAACAATCTTGTCCATCAATTATACTAACATAGGATCAAAGCGATCTTCGTTACATATATTTCATAACTAGACCCATCAGTGGTCACGTATATTAATATAATCAACGACATAAATCAAGTATGGATGTATAGCATGGAAATTACATGCAACGTGATCCCTTAAACATGCTTATTTCCAACTGGTCCTGCTTTCAAAAAACTTTACGCTCAAATGCAATTTGAAAGAATAAAAACTTTATTTCAAAGTTTTAGTAATAACAATAATACTTTATTCTGATCAGAAGAATGTCTCAATAACAAACGAATATAAATAAAACAAACTCCCACTATACAAGCATATCATCAAAGTGAACCACACCTATAAGAGCTACATGCTCATGAACACTTTAGGTGGTACACCCTTAGTAAGCGGATCTGCAATCAAGGAGTTTGTACTGATATATTCAATAGATATCTGAAGACTCTAAACTCTCTCCTTAACAACAAGAAACTTGATGTCAATATGCTTTGACTTCGACGAGCTTCTGTTGTTCTTAGAGTATAATTCTGCGGCTTTATTACACAATAAATCTTTAATGGCCTCTCAATACCATCGACAATGCATAGCCCAGTGATAAAATTTTGCAACTATTTTGCCTGGTTCGATGCCTCATAACAAGCTATAAACTCTACTTCTATGGTGGAAGAAGCTATGAGTGACTGAGTTGCACTCTTCCAAGATACAGCTCCTCCAACTAACATGAAAATATAACCAGAAGTGAATTTTCTACTATCAAGGAAACAAGCAAAATCGGAGTCTAAATACCCAATGATCTCTAAATGATCTAACCTCTGATATGTGAGCATGTAATCTTTGGTTCTCTATAGATATCGTATAACCCTCTTTACTGCTTTCCAATGATCCATTCTAGGGTTACTTAAATATCTGCCAAGCATTCCAACTATGTACGCAATATCCAGACGCGTACAAACTTGAGCATGCATGAGACTCCCCACTGCTGAAGCATAAGCAATCTTCTGCATCTCTTCCTTTTCAATATTATTTCTTGGGCATTAATGCAAACTGAATTTATCACCCTTAGCAATAGGTGTGTCTCCTGATGCACAATTTTTCATGTCAAATCTGCTCAGCACCTTGTCGATATATGCCTTTTGTGATAAGCCAGGTATTCCTCGAGAATGATCTCAATGGATCTATATGCCCAACACAAAAGATGCATTCCTAAGATCTTTCATCTCAAACTTATTTAAAAGAAATCTCTTGGTTTCATGCAATAGGCTTATATCGCTGCTTGCTAGTAGGATGTCATCAACATATAACACTAGAAGAATAAACTTGCTCCCATTAATCTTGTGATAAATGCATTGATCAACAGTGTTCTCCTTAAAAACAAAAGAGGTGATCACTTGATCAAATTTCCAATACCATTGATGGGATGCTTGCTTTAAACCATAAATGGATTTCTTTAATTTGCACACCATATGTTTTGATTCATCCGTCACAAAATTTTCTGGTTGCACCATATAAATTGTTTCTTCAATGTCACCATTGAGAAACACTATCTTTACATTCATCTAATGTAGCTCCAAATTATAATGAGCTACAAGTGCTATAATGATTCTAAAAGAGTCTTTCGATGAAACCGAAGAGAAAGTCTCTTTATAATCAATTCCTTCCTTTTGAGTGAAACCTTTGGCAACTAGATGTGCTTTATATATTTCGACATTGCCTTTCGAATCCTGCTTGGTTTTGAAAATTCATTTACAACTAATCAGTTTTGCTCCTTTAAGCAATTCGACAAGATCACAAACGTCATTGTCCTCCATTGATTTCATCTCATCTTTCATCACCTCAATCCATTTATGAGAGTGAACACTTTGTTTGGCTTTAGTAAAAGATTTTGGATCATCTTCTAGTCCTGTATCAAACTCGTGTTATTGGAGATATACAATTTAATCATCTGGAATCGCCAATCTACTCTCTCTCGAGAATCTCTTTAATGGCACTTCCAATTGAGATTATTGTTGCTTTTAAATATGAGTAGGAGGTAACCCAAGAGTGTCTTGATAATCCGGATTTGCATCTTGAACAATGTCAGACGTAATTGTCTGATCATTCTCAATTGCAACTATAGGAATTGTAACATGTTTTTCCTTAAAGACAAAGTTCTTGAGTTTGGCACCCTTATCATATTCAACATCCTCAATAAACTTAGCATTCCCTATTTCAAAAAAAGATCTATTTGAAGGATCATAAAATTTGAAACCCTTCGATCTTTTTGAGTATCGAACAAAGTACCAGCTTATTGTTTTTGAGTCCAATTTTCTTTCATCAGGCTTGTATGGCTTAGCCTCAGTTGGGCAACCCCAAATATGTAAATGCCTAATACTAGGCTTCTTTCCTGTCCATAATTCATGTGGGGTTTTAACTACTGCTTTGCTTGGAACTTGATTAAGAATGTACACTGCAGTCTTTAAGGCTTCTCCCCAAAGTGACTCTGGTAAAGAAGAATGATCAATCATACTTCTAAACATATCCTTTAGGGTCCGATTTCGTCTCTCAACTACACCATTTTGACTTGGAGTCCCTAGCTTGGTGTATTGAGGAACGATGCCACATTCTGCCAAATCCTTTGCAAAAGGGCCTGGACGTTGTTCACCTGATCCATCATATCTACCGTAATATTCACCTCCACAATCAGATTTAACAGCTTTAATTTTCCTACCAAGTTGATTTTCAACTTCAATTTTATAGGTTTTGAAAATGTCCAATGCCTGAGACTTCTTATGAATCAAGTATAAGTACCCATAACAAGAATAATTGTCCATGAAAGTAATAAAATATTGTTGACCATTCTAAAAGGCTGTAGGGAATGGACCACAAGTATCAGTATGAAGTAAATTCAAGACGTTTAAACTCTTGTTAGCACCAGTTTTCTTTATATTTATTTGTTTTTCCTTAATATACTCAACACAAATTTTGAAATATGAAAAATCAAGAGAATCAAGAATTCCTTCTAACACAAGCCTCTTTATTCTTTATTCTTTGTTCAAAAATATGTGCTAAACGCCTGTGACATAACATGGAAGAATTCTGATTAATTAATTTGCACTTTGTACCATAATTATTTATATGCAAGGATTCATTAATGTGTGAGGCATGAAGATCTAATTTATATAGATTATCAACTAAAGAACCTATGCAAATAAGATTTGAATACTGAAAAAGACTAAATTTTTCGTTTCCAAATGAACAGGAATATCCTGATTTGTCTAAATAAGAAACAGAAATTAAATTTCATCTAAATGACAGTACATAAGAAGTCTCATTCAAATCTAAGTAGCAACCAGATCCTAACTTTAATCTAAATAGACAAATAGCCTCAACAGAAGCCCTTTCACCATTTCCTACATAGATGAATCTTTCAGCATCAGTTAGCTTTCTGCTCCTTAGACAACCTTGCATAGTCATACTTATGTGAGTAGTTGCACCCATATCTATGCACCAAGTGTGATTGGGTACTAAAGCCAAATTAAGTTCAGAACAAACAAAGTTGAGAAGTTTACCCTTTTTGGCAAGCCATTTTGCATACTTGGAACAACCCTTCTTCACATGACTACCTTTACAGCAAAAGAAACAAGTGATCACCTTATCTTGTCTCTATTGTCCCTTAGGCTATGAAGTTCTAGTATTTGCAGTGCCTTTTCCTGTGTTCCTTGTTCTCTTTCTGTTGGCTGCATTATCATTGGAAAAAGATGCTAAGTGAGCACTTTTTATCTTCTTTTGTTTCAACCTCTCCTCCTCTTGCACAAACTGAGCAATGAGCTCATTAAGAGTCCATTTTTCCTTTTGAGTGTTATAACTTATTTTAAAGAGACTGAATTGTGTAGGAAGAGATATTAAAACCAAGTGCACGAGAATGTCTTCAGACAACTCTAACTTTAGTGCCTTTAGTCTTGTAACAAGATTAGACATTTCCATAATATATTCTCTTATGTTTCCTTTGCCACTATATCGCGTAGAAACAAGCTTAGACAGAATGGTGTTTGTTTCGACCTTTTCATTTGCAGTAAATCTATCTGCAATTTGCTATAAGAAACTCTTAGCATTTTCTTCCTCAAGCATTGTGCCCCCTGGTGGTATTCAGAATTGAGTGCTTCACGATCATCAAACTCATATGGTTTGAACGCTCCCATTTTTCATAAATGCCCTTTCCATAGCTGTACTATTATCAGCAAAGGCGAGAGGTTTGTCAGACCTAATCGCATAGTCTAGATCCATACATCCAAGCACAATGGTAATGTACTCCTCCACTTCTCGAAGTTAGTGCCATTAAACAATGGGATATTGTTCAAATTGGCAAATATAGAAGAAACATTTACTGTAAGTAGAAAAATAACAATAATAAGCTCACAATTAACAAATAATAATTTTAGGCCATATAAGATACCAAGCACAACATTGAAATTTAGTCTTTGGACAAAAATTTCAATTTGTAAGCGATACTCTTAAGCCTTATTAGTAAATATTGATAGTCAAATCCTGCCACAAAATGCCTTCCTTTGGGCAGACATATTGCATGCATGGTAAAAATAATTTTATCACATATTTACTACCTTATTGTGTTTGTAATCAGGCTAAAAAATAACCTTTCTTTGGCCTATTATTTTTCGCATGGATTAAAAACACAGTCATTTAAATTCTTAAATGACAATCTTAATTTTCAAAATAAATAAATTAAGATAACAAAGGTCACTTTGGAGGCATTTTATATTAATTTAATTTATTTTGAACTTTAATTTTAACAAGTATGCACATATACAAAATATTGAGAGTACACAAACTTATTCACATCATTAGGGAGAGTGAGTATTGTCAATCAACTTAGAATATCATGAAGTATTTTATCATGAAACAAAACTTCAGAAAAAATGTGCATAATACATCAAAACACCGAATTTACCATGAATATTAAATAATAAATATTTAAAAGTTTCAAAAGAATTCTATAAAAATCACCAAAAATTTTAAAATAAAATTTTATGTAGTTATGGAAAAAACGGTGGCCGAATAGGCACATGATGGTGGCGCATTGGCCCCACGCGCCACCCTTTGCGTGTGGGGAGCGTCCCGTGTGGGGAGCATCCCATGTGGGACTATTCATCATCTTCTCAACCTAGCTGGGTGAACTCGACCCAACATGCTTCTTGAATAGACCCGTTTGGGTCTATTCTTGTTTTTCTTTAATTTTTCGACCTTTTTAAGTGATTTTGCCAAAATTAAACACACAATCATGAAATTAAGACCTTTTCTACGAAACTTATGCAAAAAACGGATTAAAACTACAAAGATTTGTGAGGAATTCAAGTAAAAAAATACCATGAAAGAACCCTTACCCCTTTGCTTGATTTCTTTCAACCAAAACAAAAAATTTACCGAAATTGTGACTTTGTTTCAACCATAGAAGTCACAAGAATCAATTATCATTAATCAATTTGAATTAAAACTTGTAAATTATGATTGCTTTGGTTGAATTTGAATTTCGAGATTTAAAAATTTAAAGAATAAATTATTTGAGTCATTAAACAAAATTCATAAAATTGTTTACATGATTTCAATCTTTATTTTATAGGGAATAAAAGCCCTAAGGTTTCAAAAAAAATTTTAAATTCTCAATGATCAAACATGAACACGCTCTTGATATCACTTGTAAGAATTTATACAAATAAACATATACAGGATCTCATGTTCAATCATCAAGAAAAGAGTAATACGGAAGCGTACCTGAATCCATTGGAATTGATTTCTTAGGGTTAAAGTCTTCCACGTCTAAACCTTTTAAGAGAATCTATATCTCACTCAATAATGGGATTTGATTGAGAATTACGTTATGTTTAGACTGTGGACCATAACCTATTTATACTTGATGTATATTTTAATTTATTTTGGGCCATTATGAAAATAAAATAAAATATTAAATCTCTACACATTGCAAAGCCCATACTAATTGAGATGCCTTAAAGTCCAATAACTTAAATTTTATTTGATCACTTTTACATGGACTAAACACATCAGATAGCATGTAACATACAATTAATTGATATATGTAGGCCCACTTAGAAATTTCCCAACAATCCTTAGGTGTACAAATGCTAAATATATGATGATGATGATGATGATGAATGAATGAATAAATATTATTCCAATAATGAGATTTCAAAGAGTCACAAATGGTTGACATTTGAAAATCTTTAGGTAAGAAATTTTCTCTAAACCTCGTAAGAGTGATGGAAGACTTAAAAGAAATTTTCAATATTAATAATTAAAACTTTTTCTCCAAAATTTAAATAAATTAAAATTTGGAAGAAATAAAATTAGTAAAAATAAAAAACAAAAGTAAATAAATCAAATAAAATAAAGAAGTAAAAATTAAATTTAGGATTACTAAATAAATTAGGAAATTTTCATAATAAATCTAGCGATCAAGTCTCTTTAAGCAAGTCTGGTACTATTTGAATTCTCCTGTGGTTAAGATAAATTTTCAAGAAATTTTGCTAGAATAATAGAGAGTTTCTTAGAAAATTTTTCAATATTTAAACATTTGGAATACAATAAAAGATATTTGGCTTAATAGCCAAATAAGCCCTCAACCTTTAGTCCAAAATGGAATTCAACTCTCAACATTTTATCGCGTGACATTCAGTCCATAAACTTTTATTTCGGTGGAAATAAACCCTCAACCTTTTAAAATTATGCAATTAAGTCCAAATTTGTTAAATGACACTAACTGCCATTAGTATATCTAACATGAAAGCTGACGTGGATAGCTTAGTTGACTGCCACGTGGCATGCTACGTGTGCAATACTAACGGCAGTTAGTATCATTTAACAGATTTGGATTTAATTGCATAATTTTAAATGGTTGAGAGTTTATTTCCACCGAAATAAAAGTTCATAGACTAAATATCACGCGATAAAACGTTGAGGGCTGAATTTCATTTTGGGCTAAAGGTTGAGGGCTTATTTGGCTATTAAGCCAAGATATTTAAAAGACCATTTAATCAAAAACATTTTAAAGATAAAACAAGATTAATCAAGTACCATTCTAGGATGGATGTTATAAAAGTGCTAACACCTTCTTCCTATGTAACTTACCTCTTTTAACTTTAAAGAATTCCAAAAAGTGAGAAAATTCAATCACCAATAACTTGTTTATTAGGATGTATAGTTAAGTCTTGTATATCGTGGTTGATAGTATATTTGTAATTTGTGTTTGTATTATATAAAATATAAAAATCTTGTTTTAAAATTCATGTCGACATGCCAAATATACTTTTTTTGGGTAAACCCCACTAATCAGTTTGAGCAATGGACATTTTGGTCAAAAATTATAAATTTGACGATACAAAAAAATTGTTCAATTAAGTTACTATTAAAAAACTATTAACCTAAATATTAGTTACTCATGAAAACCCCATAGTACCCTTTTTTGGTATTAAAAAAATAAAATTCTTACATAAAATTTTTTTTTAAAAATATTTAAACATAATAAATAGTAATGAAATTCATTGATAATACTTGGTTGGGAATATGATATTATTAATTCAAGTTTAGTAATTAACTAATAAATGCTAAATCATTTGTGATTTTGGACCAAAGTGTCCATTTTTAAAACAAGTGAACTAAAATTCAATTATGACAAAACCTTGAGTACCTCAATGGAATTTACTTTTTTTTTTTTGTTTTGTCATGTTCATACATTATTTTTATCAAATTTTAAATCATGTACCTTCATATCTTTTAATTATATTTTTTTGTCGTGTTTAGAATTACTAAGTCCATTTGATGATTTCCTGTAATTGGTTTTCCCTTTGTTCGCATGAATAAAATGTCTATTTCATGTAAAATGGAACGAAGCCGTCGCTATGCCATTGCACCAAAAGTTGCACCAAAACAGGAGAGGAAAGACACTAGAAACGAGACAATTATCGTAGGCTTCTTAGTTTGCAAGCTTATGTTTGAGTTGTGGGGGATGTAAATAAATCTGGGTTTGAATCCCTTCTTGTTAAACTTTAAGATGCTATTTAATCTAAAAATATTTAACAATAAATGAAGAGAATTTAGACATATTTACATGTTTAGAATATCTTCAATTTAAACTCAAAGAGTTGGTTTACCGGAAATGATCCCTAACGAAAGTCTCATGTTCAAATCCTTCATATTCTTTCAGATCAGCACCAATCACAAAACGCGAGTGAAATTAATCTCACATCTAATGTAATATGAAAGTATCTTATAGTTTAAACAAAAAAAAATATCTTCAATTTAATTGATATGCAATTTGTTGTATTATTATTTTAATATTTCTTCCCACTTGCTGGTACGAACTAATTCTTAATGTTGAAATTGTACCATTGAAAAAGCTAAAAGTTCTTTTTTATTATGTATCAAAAGCTTTTGATTAAAAAAAAAAAAAAGAAAGAATACAAGTATTAAAACTTGAACTTTAAACATGTAAGATTTTAATGCTAAAAATAAATATATGATCATTTAAATCAACAGTCAAAAACAATTCAAAGCTTTTAAAATAATCTAACAGTGTATTGAATGTGCATCTCCTTTTTTTTCAAAAAAAATTTATTAATGTTCAAACTTCTTCATATCTAACAACAATGATCTAGCAGACTAGGCCAGCCAGTGATTTGCATGTGCCATAAAAAAGGGTTGAAAAAAGTGCAAATAAAACAGGCTGTGAATTGATTGATGAAGTAGGAGGTTCGTCCTTTCACTAATTACATAGCAGTTTACGTATTTTAGATGCCATGGACGTGTGTGCTTACTTATTAATTATACCGCATGTTTATTATTTATAAGCACCAGTTTTGTCCAGTTGTCCGAACTTAATTTATCATGACAATGAAATTGTTGGATTCTGTTACACCCTATCCATAAAGCCCAGCAAACTCGAGCCCAGTCTAAGCAAACAGGCCTCAACAAGTCCAACAAGCAGAATAGGCCTCATACGCTAATCAGTCCAACATTGAGCGAGTAGGCCTCACATATGAAGTAAACTCAACTCATTCAAAGAGGCCCAATTTCCTCATAGCAGACAACCTTACTGTACAGGAACACTAACCACCCACCAAGTTGAGGAACCTGAATACAGTCAAAACAAGAATGTTTTCCTAGAAAGAGCCAACGAGAAGAGGAAAAGGGATTTCAACATTTTCTCTCAACATTCTACGAGCTGGTAAATCTCTCTAAATTCTCAAAACTCAATTGTTAACCTCTCCTTAGCCAAAAACATTATTGAAATTAACCATATTATATGTTGCTACATTTTAGTGTGTAAAGTTTTCTTTAATAGTCAGTTTAGTAAATGCTAACAGCATGTTGAAGAGAGAAAGAATTAGAAAAGACTAGGCTCTTCTCCCATTTGGATGAAATGATAAATCTTGGCGTGTTGAAAATGTAGATCACTTATCTAAGACTCCACCACTACATTAGTCTCCAAGTCAGGGGAGAGGTTTTTTAACTAAGCAGGAAGCTTGAGCTTCTCTTGGTTCTTCCAGCTGAAACAGGGAAAAAACAAATTTGTCAGTACCAAATCCGAAATCATCTTAAAATGATTTATTTCCCACATAAAGTATCTTCCAGCATAAACAGTTACTAGTTTACTCTGGTTCACCATTTTTAGGTTTGAATTAATGGGGTCGTTAACATTCTGTTGATATCCTGTTTAGCATGTATAAAACAAGCCACGCTTAAGAAAATGTGGGGAAGAACAATGCAGGAAACATACCTCTTGATATAATAGTAAAAGAAGTCTGCATAAAGAGCAGTCTGGACCAATCCTGAGAGCCAAGCTGTCCTTGGCATTTGACAGAAATTCTAGTTAACAATATTACATTAAAATAGAATACATAAATGGTAGACTAGAGCAACTTACGTATCCAGCGGTATTTGTTATCCTCCATGAAGAATCGATAAACCCAGTTGATGAGATACAAAGCTCGATAAGCACTAAATGTGAAATTAAACAAAAAATTATCACAACATAGATAAACCAAATGCATGACAGATGAAAAATGTTTATGTCATGCACAACATATAATTCAAATTATGAACAGATGAAGTTTAAGTGTACAAGCAAAGCATGCTGCAATCCACTACACAGGAATACTGTAGTTTCTGCTTTCTACTACAACTTAACATGACAAAACCATATCACCTGAACATCATCAAATCAACTCAACTACTATGGTGTTATCTTCCCTTCAGTAAGAACAAAACAAAATTGTATTTCAACTTATCGTCATATTCTACAATTAGGGTCAGATTTGGGTCTAAGCTTCGAGTTAACAAAACATTCAGATTCTGAATAGACAAACTACATTCTACAAACTGGTGCAACTAGGAAATCACTTCAAGCTTGTATTCAGGTGCACCAAGTTGTTGAGATTAAATAATTGTTCAACCAAGCAATCTGAGTTCTAATCAGAAATAATATAAAGAATAAAAAAACAACAAATTGCATAAATATTAATACACAGTTGCTGGGAAATGAGATGAAATATTAGATAATAAAGAAGATAAGCACAGAGGAAAACTGAAAACTTTATGGTTTGTTTGCATCTCAAGAAAGTTTTGACACAAATCTGAACACTGAACCTGCTACTAACCACCAAAAATAGAAGATAAAAATGCTTAGCCCTAAGGCTTGAGATCTCCAAGTCTGTAACTCAGATGAATATACATACATACATATATATATATATATATATATATATATATATATGTTAGGCATGCCTCTAAATGAAAGTTATCATAAGTCCAGCCCAGAAACCAGTGCAGACTCACCCTAATTACCAGCATACCTGATTACCTTAGCTTGAAAACTAGCTAGTTCAGGTTTGCAAGAAAAGTAAAATAGGCTAGTTTCATTTTTATCATTGTGCCTTTTGAGACTACCATTGTACTGCTTCCAGTTTGAGTGCACCAGCAGTCTACTACTCTCCACTTCACAAAGTTCATACTGGATATCCTCGTGAATATCAGGGATGTCTCAAAGAGCATTAATTGAGACATGAAAAAAAATCTTCAAAAGTATTATAATTTTTTTTTTTTTTATTCATAGGAGATGCAAGGAGGGAGTGGGGAATCGAACCTTGGACCTAATCCGTCCTAAGGAGAGGTAACAACCACTAGGCCAAGCCTTGGTTGTTAAAGTATTATAATTAGTTGCTTAGATATCAACTTAACATATCTTTTAAGTGCAGCAAAGTTATATACAAAAGTTAAATTTATATTGCTTTGGACGAAGCATGCCTATGCAAGTTCTTTACCCCTGGCAAAACATTACCATGATTGTTTTTCTTTTGAAACATTCATGAAAACAAATGCTAAATTGAACTATAATTCCTTGGAAAGACCTGCAGAAGGCATGAAACTTACAGGGTCACAAACAGTAAAGTACTTAGAGGCCCCTCTATTATTCTGTCCAAATGATTTACATCAACTTCTCCAATGAACTATGCTATCCAGAAAATTCTGCAACCTCTGCTCAACTTTGAAAAGTCCATTGACAACTGTTATGAACCTGAATTGAACCTAGCCTTCAGTATACCATACTCGTTCACCCCCATCCTTCCGAGCTAGTGTTAATTAACTGAGTAAACTCCAAAGAATTTTAAATCTCTTTGCTAGAAAAATTTCACTCCAAAGTTTATAGCTCTATTATTATACCCACTCTTTTCCTCAGCCTACCTACCAAATTATCCAAAATTCAAGTAACGTAAACAATAATTTTAGAGAGAAAACTTTAAACCATGACCTAGATCACAGCATAAAACAGATCCATAAGACTGGAATAGCATCAACTCCATGTTGTTGGCTTTGGATGCCAAGGGACTGCACAGAGTAAGCCTCCTAATCTTCACAATTTCACAACAGGAACAAGATACTTCTTCAAGTTTGGATGCATCGTGCTCAATCCAAAACCACTAGAAGGATCACTAACCTAATAATTTATCACATGGACCTCTAGGGCCATCAAAACCACAATTAGATAATAGAGCTATAAACTTAGATGAGTCCATTATATGGACTAGTTCATTTCCCAAGAATTTGCCTTGCAAATCATTCTAGTCAGCCCACCTAATACTCAGAAAATCAGCCATCAGCTCCATACTCAGTTAACAGATGATAGTCTATTTGGGAAGTGAGAAAAAACTCACTTAATGCATTTGCAAAAACATATATGTACGAGAATGGGTGGGTTGGGGGTGGAATTTACATGTCTCCACATGCTCATTGCAAAAAAAAAAATGTACACCAAAACATGCACAGCTTGAGAGACACCATACTCAGTTAACAAAAGATATTCTCTATGGGAGAAGAGGGGTGGACAACTGTGCTCGTAGAATAGCAACCAAATCAAAGCAAGATAGAATGAACAATATAATAACAGCAAGTAATGCAGCATAGCTAAAATAAGTTGACATACCCAAGAAGAAAAATGTATTTTCCAGTTAAGTTATCAATGTTCCTTGACATTTGCAGTAATAATAATTGAGGTAAGATTGCAACTGCTTCGAGATAGATGGAGAAAGTCCACAACACCTGTCACAAAAGGTCAACATCATAATAGAAATCAAATCCAGATTAGAAAACAAGTCCTTTTAGTCAAGCAGGGAAACAAATTTATACAAAATAGCGAACTATGAATTGTTAAGGACATAAGAGCCATTTGTTGTAAATGAGTCCCATGACCCTTTAAGCAAAAAGATCATGTCTCCTTATTTTTAAGCCATCCTCCAGTTTCTTCTCCATCCCAAGTTCAAAAGGGGCAGAGGGATTTTGAACAAACTTTATTTCTTTCAGATTAGTCACCACTATCTGCAGTGCACAGACAATCTACCATGAAAACATATGATATTCACAAGACTTCTCTGTCTAACTGCACCTTATTCAATAAGAAAACCTCAGAGAACCACATTTCTACAACTTTTTGTATAAACACCTTACTAAAATTCATATGCAAGAAACATAATTCAGCCCTTGAGTAAATTATTTTACCAAATAAGAAAAGAAGATCAACATTAAACATACAAAACAGAAGAGCAGACAGTTTCATACCTCTGTTACATTAAAAACATTGTGAATCAGAAGGGCCAGCACAAAACATGGGGGAATCAGAAAGTAATGTCTAAAAGTATCCTGATCCTTGCTATAGGTCTGCTTCACAACTTTATGGTAGCGCATATACCAAACGATGCAAATTGAAGTTCCAATGAAAACTAGCTTCATTACAGTGTTGTAGAAAGATATATACCTTGTGAACAAATCCAGGTACCGAGTAAGAAAGACTATAACATACAACTCCTGAGTCTTAAGTGAAATTCCTGAAATAAAAATTAGTTCAGTCATTAGACTTCATAGATGGAAAAAGGTTCACAGAAAAGAATAATAGATTGGTACAACCTATCATTATCCAGATTCAATTTAAGGTCAAACAGATTTCCGATTATTTCCAGCCAAAATTCGCCAAAGCTCCATTTTCTAAGGAACTAATTTATAAAATATAAAAAGTTTTCTATCATCATCCAGTTTCATAAAGCAAGCAATTTAAGACCAGACAGAGTTCCACTTATTTCCAGCCAAAATTCATCCAAAGCACTATTTCTAGGGAACAAATTTTTAAAATATAAAAGTTCAAAAACTTCACAGTTTTGGGGTTTTTTTTTAGCCATTCAAGCAAAAGATACACAAGGTAGGGAATATTAAGATGGATTATTATCAGATCCACTAACAACGGAGTCCAAAAACTCCACAAACAATCCTCTTTATATGCCATGTGTCCTTTAAAATATCTTGAATTCTTTTTGTTCTGCTGTTAGTTTTTTTTACCTCAATTAACGTCTCTCATCCTCACGTTACCTCTCTTGAACACTCTTTTTTTTCTTTCCACCGTCCTGCTTCATACTGCAGCAAAACGTCCAGAGCTTCCTTTGTTCTTCTGTTACTGCAGCAAGTCAGGCCTGACCTGAAACTTTGTAAAATTCCATACTGGCTCTTCTGCAAAGTTGATTCCCCTTGCGAGTAAATTTTTTTTATCTCTTAAATATGGTGGATTCTTTATCCTGAAAGAGAACATTGCTAGAAACGGTATTGTACTCTGGCTCTTGGTTTTCCAAATATGTAGGTGCAGGCATGAGTATTTTCTTGGTGAAAACCAACGGCATCAAGAGGTGGAAAAACATGACCTAGCCCAACAATTAAATTTGCCTAAAGTCTGACTTCAACTGGGAGTGAAGTCTCACAAATTGCTTGGGTTTGACTCACAAAATGCTTGAATTCAATCGATTTATTGTTGAGTTATTATAAAGCTCAAGTAAACAATCAGGTCTAGTTCTGGTGTATTTTAATACCCAGCCTGGATGGTTCAAGAGCATAGTCTAGTTCAAGCTCATGTGTGTGCTCAGCACAAGCTTCCCAAGAAAAACAATGTTCCTTACCAAATTTACAATATGCCTTAGAGAAAACAATCACAAAGCAATAAAAATGCTGCAGAAAACACAAAGAACAGAGAGCAGAGAAAAACGAGCATTAAGACCTTGGAAAAAGGCCATTTTACCCAGGGTTTCAAACATTCAATCTACAAAATTAAATACTTCCTACCAAGAACCATAGAGAACTACCAATAGTTTTATGAAAATGATTTTCCGAATAGTTTCATGCAGGGGAAAAAGTTGAAAACCACTCTATAGAAAAAGTTTCTGCAACAAAGACTTTTTTACATCTTCAAGACCAAACCAAACAATTTTTTTTCATTTTTCATAGAAAGTCAACAAATTAGAAACCAGAAGAAAGAAGTGTAAAAAGAATTTCAGATACTTCTTTTCCCAATCCTGCCATTGCAGAGCTAGCAGTGTCACGTATTGCTTTCAGCAGAATTTAAAAGAGAGTTATCACTCAAGAGAAGTCCTAGATTGAGTCATATAAAGAACTAACTTAGTACTGCAAGAAAATGCTTTTTGAGGGATTTTGGCAAATAAGTCTCGATTATCAGATAATCAAAATACATTTTTTTAGCAACCACTACACAGTGAACTACTCCAGAATGAGAATGTAGAATTTTTTGCAAGTACAAGGACAAGTTCTAAAATTAGAAATTTCAACAAATAAATAGGGAAAGAAGTCAAACAAGTGCAAGGGAAGTAAGATCACATGGAAGTTCCAAGTACAGGGAAAGAATGGACTCTTGAGACAAATCTCAAGCAAATCATACAATTATTTCATTCTTCCATCAAGCACTATAGAGGGAAAACCAACAATGTCCATAATTTTATTCCTTTTTTTCTTTTAGTATTCGGAGACATGGCTTCATTTATGCAAACAACAAAAATCTTCAAAACTGTTCTCTTCTCAATTTTCCATTAGTAAAATTAGGTATCTTCTCCTAAAGAAGATACCTAAATTGACAAATAGTCTAATTTTTACTGCACCTTCAAAAAAATTTTCCACAAACCAGAGTTCTGAATAAACTCATAGATTACAAATCCTCTTTTTGGAAATTTCTTCTTTCCAAAAGGTTTTGAAATAATGCTAACATAGAAGTAGGCATTGAGAAAAACAAAAGAAAGGCATAATTATTTTGAACTGCTTGCACTTAAGATTGGAGACAAATTCTCAAAAAAAAACCTTGCCTTATTACTAAGCACAAGAGCAGAAGTTGATTTGTGATAATGGTAAAACAACAACCACATAACTCTTCCATCAATCATTACAAGAAATATGAAAAAGCAAAGGAGCACCTGTGATCTAACCAAACAAATGTGGCAATAAAAAAAAAAAAACCTTTTTGTCGAAATAATCACTTATATTTTCTAACAAGCACTACACTTTAACAACTTAACTAAATAAGCACCAACCATAGCAAATCGAACAAAGATATCATAGGTAAGCAGATGGTCAACAAAAGTCAACACAGGAAATAACAAAAGATCGCCGAAGAACCTTTTGAAAGCTTTCGTGCAAAAAAGCTCTTAACAAGAGGCTCTCTTTCGAAAAGGAAAAGGAAAAATAAAATCAAAGAATGAGTATTTACAAAATACAAGGAAAAGGGTATCCGGCAAATATGTACCAGACTCGAAAACCCATGTTCTTATTACTGTCAGCTAATAATCATCTTTAAATTACAAAATGGGTATCCAAAATTTCTCTTCTTCAAGGAAAAAAAAGGAATTTTAAAAGAAAAAGCAGCAGAAGTAGAAACAACAAAATATATATACCAGCACAAGATTTCGTGGTACGGATCTTGAGCAGAAGAACCACAATGCTGAGGAGATGGGTCATGTCCCCTGTTAACCTGAATATGTTCATGATTGCTGTTTTGCTTTGTCTCACAAACTTCTGCTGGTTCTGTTTTGTTTTTCTTCTGTTTTTTTTTTTTTTTTAATTTTCTGTCTCTTTGAACGGTAGATTTCCCCTTGCATGGAGTTCTGAAAGTTGACTTGTTGACGCATTGAGGTTTTTTTTTTTTGCTAAAATATTAAAAAAATATAGGCAAAATAGCCAAATAAGCCCTCGACCTTGAGCCAAAAATGGAATTAAGCCTTCAACCTTTTATTTCGTGAAAATCAGTTCATAAACTTTTATTTCAGTGGAAATAAACCCTTAACCTTCTAAAATTATACAATTAAGTCCAAATCTGTTAAATGACACTAACTGCAGTTAGTATTGCACACGTAGCATGCCACGTGCCAGCCAAGTAAGCTATCCACGTCAGCTTTCACTAACGGCAGTTAGTATCATTTAACAGATTTGGACTTAATTGCATACTTTTAGAAGGTTGAGGGTTTATTTCCACTGAAATAAAAGTTTATGGACTGATTGCCACGAAATAAAACGTTGAGGGCTTAATTCCATTTTGGGCTAAAGGTCGAGGGCTTATTTGACTATTATTCCAAAAAATATATTTTATCGAACTTGTAATAAGAGATGCTTAAGGATCGTTTGACATAATTTTTATTTATTTTTTTTTTAAAACAACAGCAAAAATTTGTATTTTTTTGGGTTGAAAAAAAAATATGTTTGATAATATGTTTTTATTTTAAAAAAACAAAAATAAAAACAAAAAATTTTCAAAATTATTAAAAACAAAAATTTTTTATTTTCATTATATTCAAATACATGTTTTCATTAGTGAATATTATTTATATATTAATATAACATTAATATTTTTCATAATAAAAAATATAAAATAAAATTAATTAATTTTTTAAAATAAATTAATCTTAAAATTAATATAAAAGTATTATTTAATAAAAAATAAGTATTTTAAAATTAATATATTTAATTTTATATAGAAAAGTCAAAAACAAAAAAAGCAATTACATATAAATTATATTAAACTATAATATCATAAATTATTTAATTTAAATTTGTATAATAATTTATTGAATATATTATATATTTTAAATAATATCATTTATTATAATTTTGATATGTTAATAATTAATATTATAGCTAAGTACTATTATCTAATATAATTAATTATTATTTTACTAAATAATAGTATTATTATTTGATAATTTAATATTATTACAATTAAATTAAATAAATATTATTAAATATAATTTATAATTATTAATTAATATTAATTATTTAATATATAAATTTAGAATTTTACTAGTCTCAATCATTATTTAATATTAAATAAAAAATTATTTAATATTATTTTTATTAAATTTTTTTATTTAATATTATATTAAATTATAATATTATTTAAATTATATTAAAAATTAATATGATTAAATGAAAATATTTAATATTAGTATTTAATAGTATAAAATAATATTATCTAATTTTGTACATTATATTATTTAAAAAATATATTATTGTTTTTATTTAATTTTTAAAATTTTATTTTGTGAATTAAATTATTATATCTGAATCAGTTTAAATATTTGTTTTCAAAACGTAATAGCATTAATCAAATATGTTTTTTATTTTCACAATTTGAAAACAAAATAAAATAAAATTTTTAAAAACATGAAACAAAAAATAGAAAATAAGAAACGATCTCAACTCTTACTGTTTATTACTCGTTGAGTTTATAAAATTAATGCAAAATAGAGTGTGCTGCTAATGCTAATTTACCTGCGACTTTTTTTTTTTTCTCATATGAGCAAAGTAATCTACTTTACCTGGACAAATATGTGGCCTGCCTATATCCTCTCAAGCATATAAGGTACACCATTTGGTGGATGCCGCAAATTCCTTATATTCATACCATTAGCTTGGGCCGAATTAGCGAACATAATATGCATAAACGTTAGCTTCCTTGCATGTATGTCTAAGAGAGCAAGTCCATTCCTTGTTTAGCGGAAGTCGACACTCCTTTATCAACCCATACCAAGGATCCCTAATTCGGAGAGTGCTCATAATTCTTTGCACCGCCATCAATGAGTTAGATTCAACTTGTACTCGTCTGGAACCCAATTCTCATGCCAATTTCAAACACAAAAATATGGCTAGAATTTCAACTCAAAACTTGAACCTCATCTTCTAATGAAACCTGCTAATCAGTTTCCTTGTCCATCCCAGAAGATCCCTCCCAGTACAGACTTACTCGGATTTGAGAAAGCTACTGTATCAACATTTAATTTTATGAAATCATGGGAAGGTGCCTACTATCTAAATGATTTCGTTCGGAGACTCGATCGCTTGAAAATTTTGAAAACATAAAAAAAAGGTCGTCACCAATCTTTTTAATCATGTGTAATTGATCACCTAAAAAATTTGTCATTTTAACAAAATCTTAAAAATAATTAGGTTTTATTAAAAAAAGAATTTTGGTTTACGAAAAACAAAACTTTGGGTATTAGAGTACAGTTATGCGTGAGAAAGAATTAGCATCCCACGACGCTTGTTAAAAATGGTATCATTTTAATCATATGTTATCCTTAGTTTTAATAAAGTAATCTTAATTTAAGATTTAAAACTAATTTCTTTTTGTTGCACCCAATTTTATTTTCTCAAAATAATCTTTTATTTTTATATAAAAAGCTAAATTTCATTTTGTAATAAATGAGAATCTTTTGTATTGAATGATTATATCGAAAAACTCTAAACCTAAAGATTTTTTTAAGAATCGCTAATTGTAATTTTTATAAAATTTCATCCTCGAAAGATTCACACTAACTTTGAAATTAAATGAATACAAATAATGCAAACAAATAATTCATGATGCACATGAATTTTATTTTAAAAAAAAACTTTATTTACCTTTATTTTTATAAAAATTCACGTTATTGAAAAGTTTCACTAAATACTCTAATACTTTGGTAATATTTAATGGACTTCTCTCACTTAAAGATCAGTTGAAAATCACTATTTGTGAATTTCACAACATCTCATCATCAGAACAATTTTCATTAAGTTTAAACTTTATTATTAATTTTTCTTTGTTTTGATTTACAAAAAACTTAATTCATTTTTATTTTTAACAAAAATTTAAATTATTGAATAATCGCACTAAATACTCCAATATGCTATTAATATTTAGTGGACTTTTCTCACCTGAGATTAGATCAGTTAGGAATCACTACTTGTGATTTCCGTAACATCTCATCATCGGGCAATGTTTACTTACATTTAATTAACATTTTATTAACATATAAATATGATTTAAAGGTTATATATTTTCTCATCTTTAAGACCATGCAATTTTAGTAACTTAATCAAGAAAATTTATATTTTCTAAAAAAAAAATTATTTTATCAAACAACATGTGTAATAATAATGAAACAAAGACAAATAAATAATGAAGGCAAATAGCAAAGCAAAATATAAAGATGTGGGAATATATAGAAGAACATAATGCAATAAAATATATGTTAATTTAAAGGGGAATGCTAGTGACAGTTGTTGTAACAGTCGCGATTCAACACTCGAAATTTTATGAAGTCACGTAGTTTCAGTTTTTTTTTTAATACCGGTTACTTATTACAGCAAGTTGATTAAAAGTGATGTTGAGTCGATTGTTCCAGACTCTTCCTCTCAACTTTTCACATTCTTTCTGACCCACGTTTTTCGACAATCCTCCAATAGGTTAAAAAAAAAACCATTGCATAAGAATAACCTAACTTAATCTTCTTCTTCCATTTGAGATTATCAGGTTAGATTAAATATTTCTCCTTTTTAATTAAATTTTTCTTATTAAATCATATATATCAATTTACGAAATATTATTTCTTCTATTTTCACTTCTATTTATAACCATTTTTATAACTCTTTATTTAAAAATTGTAGCTTTCAAGGAAACTCCAATCTTGATGGAGATCCACTTGCTCGTGATGTTCGTGATGCTAAGGATCCATTGGTCATCCAAGGAGGTCCAATTACCCGAGCTCGAGCTAAGAAGACGCAACAAGCCCTGGCCTCATTAATGCAACAAGCTCTGGCATCGTTGAAGTGTCAAGGAAGCGTCCATGAAGAGTCCCAAGACATCTATACTTGCTTGGAAGTCCAAATGACATGAGCATGGTTTACTGTCTTATTTTAGCTTAACAATAAGATGGGCTAAGTGTTTGAATAGCCCACATTTGGGTCTTGTTGTGTCTTGGACTATTTATTTTATGTAACTAGGTTTAGGCATGAATTTGGGTTTAGTCTTATTTTCTGTTACTGTTAATTCCAGCCCACTTGTTTATGGGCTTAAGTGCTAGGTATTATTATAAATACCTTGTAAACGCTATGGATGATCAGATCGGTTTTGAATTTCAGAATTTGAGTGTGCCTTTCTCTTGGGTTCCCTCTCTACTAGGCTTATCAAGGTCTTCTTCCTCGTGGCGCCTCCTTCTTCACCATCCACCATTACTATACCTTTGGTTCTCGAATTCTTATTCGTAGGGTCAAGGTCCAATACCTATGGGTTCGAGTCTCTTTAGGCTTCAGGTCTAGGTTTTTAGAAGTTGTCATTCTTCATCCTTGCTTCAGTCCTGTTGCATTTTTAGCTCCTTCAAACTCCAAGCTACGTTTTCTCTTGTCCGCGCACATCAGTTGGTAATCAGAGCTCAAGTTTCGATTTTCTGGTTTGTTTGTGCGTCACTCACTTTTCGATTTGTGGTTTGTTGGTTTTGATTTTTTTTTCTTTTGTTGGTTTCAATTTCTGGTTTGTTTGTGCGTCTCTCACTTTTGGTAAAACCCTAGCCGCCACTTATTTCATAACCCCTTAGCCGCCACTTATTTCATAACCCCTTAGCCGCCACTTATTTCATAACCCCTTAGCCGCTACTTATTTCATAACCCTAAACCCTAGCCGCCACTTATTTCATAACCCTAAACCCTAGCCGCCACTTATTTCATAACCCTAAACCCTAGCCGCCACTTATTTCATAACCCTAAACCCTAGCTGCCACTTATTTCATAACCCTAGCTGCCACTTATTTCATAACCTAAACCCTAGCCGCCACTTATTTCATAACCCTAGCTGCACCCCTTAATCATAACCCTAGTCGCACTTCTTCAACCACTTAATTCAATGCTAGCTGCACCCTTACTCTTTTCAAGAAAACCGCAAAACTCATATTAAAAAAAAAGAGGAAACAAAAAAAAGAATTCGAAAAAAAAAAAAAGAAAAAGAAGAATTCAAAAAAAAATTGTTGCGGTACTGTTCAAACCAAAAATTTTGGTTGAGTTAGGAGGCGTGCGAGTATTCGTTTTAAAGAAAACGACGAAAGAAAACGAACTCGTGAAACTTTGTTTCATGAGCCACACCCTATCTTGGCCAAATTCCATTGTTTTCCAATAGTTTTAGGCCATTTTTCATTTTTTTTGTCCTTCTAGTGATTTTTTTTCTTTTTTTTATTTTATTTTTTTTCTTTCTTTGAGTCACCCTAGCCGCACCTTTCTGTGAAAAAAGAAAAAAGAGAAGATTCCAAAAAAAAAGAAGAGAAAATACTTGGTGAACAATACTTGGTGAATTAGTTGATTCTGCGAGGTTGATTCTTTGACTGAGTCTCTAGTGCGATTGTGAACCTATAGAGTTAAGGTAGAGTAAGGGAAAAAGGCAGGAGTGTGTGAGAAACATTAGTAGTGAAAAGCCAAATTACTTGAGTGAAACACGAGTGTAAACACGTGAGGATATCTTTGTTGAAAATGTCTTCTGAAGGTGATAAGTCCGACTTTAAAAAGATTGAATTCATGCTTCAGGCAATGCAACAACAGTTCCAACGGATGGACGTGAAATTCAATGACATTCATGATAAGTTGAACCAACATGGAGCTCGATTTGCAAAGATCCAACAAGGTGATACTTCTCATCTAAAAAGTAAGGTTGTTGCCAATGATGAGTATGATGATAATGTTGGGTATGATTCGAACGAAGAGTCTAGGATAGATAGACATCATAGAAGGTACCATGGGTATAGAGATCGAGTTAATAGAGCCCGTGATAGAGGCAAGGAGAAGATGGATGGAAATCTTGGCAGTATAAAATTGAAGATTCCTCCTTTCCAAGGCAAGAATGATCCTGAGGCATATATAGAGTGGGAAAGGAAGATTGAAATGGTGTTTGACTGCCACCACTACTCCGAGGAAAAGAAGGTCAAACTTGCAGCAATTGAGTTCACAGAGTATGCTATGGTTTGGTGGGATCAGTTAGTCACTAGTAGAAAAAGATATGGTGATCCTCCAGTGTCTACATGGGATGAGATGAAGCACATCATGAGGAAGAGATTTGTTCCTACTCATTACTACAGAGAGTTATACCAGAAGCTCCAAGGTCTTACCCAGGGTTCAAAGAGTGTTGAGGATTACTACAAAGAGATGGAAATAACCATGATCCGAGCCAATATCCAGGAGGATGCAGAAGCTACTATGGCTCGTTTTCTCCAAGGCTTAAACCGTGAGATTGCCAATGTAGTAGAGTTGCAGCATTACATGGATTTAGAGGAGATGCTGCATGTGGCCATCAAAGTGGAAAAGCAACTCAAAAGGAAAGGTACATCCCGTTTTACTTCTAGTTCAGTTCCTGTTTGGAAATCTAACACCTTTCATAGGGATGATAAGCCTGTGTCTACGCCTAAGTCAGAGAGCTTTGCTAAGCCCAAGCTTGAGGGCCCTCCAAAACCCAAGACTGAATCTACCCAAGCATCCCAAAGCAGGACACGTGACATTAAGTGTTTCAATTGTTTAGGTCATTGACATATTGCCTCACAGTGTCCCAATCGTAGAGTGATGATGATGCATGGAAATGGAGATGTTGAGAGTGAAGGTTCTGAAATCGGTGTAGAAGATGAGATGCCTGCATTAGAAGATGTTGACGAAGAATAAGTTGTTTAGTATGCTGCTCATGGTGAAGCACTTGTTGCTAGGCGTGCTCTTACTACTCATGTGAAGTTTGAAGATGAGGCACAGCGCGAGAACATCTTCCATATGAGATGCCATATTAGTGACAAGGTATGTACTGTAATCATTGATGGTGGGAGCTGTACTAATGTTGCTAGCATATACCTTGTTGATAAATTAAAGTTGCCCACTACCAAGCATCACCACCCATATAAGTTGCAGTGGGTTAATGACTGTGGTGAAGTGAACGTGGTGAAGCAAGTCTTGGTTCCTTTTCGTATTGGAAGGTATCGAGATGAGGTGTTGTGTGACGTGGTGCCCATGCAAGCTAGCCACCTATTGCTGGGGAGACCGTGGCAGTATGATCGAAGAGTCATCAGTTACACTGACCGTTACTCCTTTACTATGGATGGCACGAAGATTGCTCTTGCTCCGCTTAGCCCCAAGGAGATTTATGAGGACCAATTAAGGTTAAAGGAGCAACAGGACGAGCAAAGGAAGCAAGCTAAAGAAAAGAAGGAAAACAAGGACAGCAAAATAGTGAGCTGCTATGCCAAACCCCGAGATGTGAAGACTGCATTTCTTGCTAAGTCTCCTATCCTGTTACTCTTGTTTAAAGATTCTTATTTTATTGATGTTGAACTCCATGATACTTTTCCTACTGATGTTGTCTCATCGTTGCAGGAGTTCGGGGATGTACTCCCTGAGGAGATCCCAAGTGGATTACCACCGATTCGTAGGATCGAGCACACGATTGACCTTGTCCTCGGAGCTGCCATTCCTAACCGTCCAGCCTACAGAAGTAATCCCGAGGAGACGAAGGAGCTTCAAAGGCAAGTTGAGGAGCTCATGAGAAAAGGTTATGTGAGAGAGGGCATGAGTCCATGTGCCGTGCCTGTGCTACTTGTGCCAAAAAAAGATGGAACGTGGAAGATGTGCGTTGACTGCCGAGCCGTCGACAAAATCACTGTAAAGTACCGCTATCCTATTCCTAGGCTAGATGACATGCTTGATGAGTTGCATGGTGCATGCATGTTTTCTAAAATCGATTTAAAGAGCGGATATCACCAAATTCGTATGAAAGAAGGTGATGAATGAAAAACCGCATTTAAGACTAAACATGATCTCTACAAGTGGTTAGTTATGCCTTTTGGCTTAACTAATGCACCTAGTACATTCATGCGATTAATGAACCATGTTTTACGTGAATTCATTGGTAAGTATGTGGTTGTCTATTTTGATGACATTTTGATCTACAGTAAGAGTCTGCATGAGCATGTTGAGCATCTTAGGAATGTTCTTACTGTTTTGAGGAATGAAAGTTTGTATGCCAATCTTAAGAAATGTACATTCTGCACTGATAAGATTGTTTTCCTTGGGTATGTAGTTTCTTCACATGGCATTTTTATTGATAATGAGAAGGTAAAGGCAATTAAAGATTGGCCTGTACCTAAGTCTGTTTCTGAGGTGCGTAGTTTCCATGGTTTAGCTAGTTTTTATCGTCGATTCGTTAGAGATGTTAGCATTATAGCTACTCCTTTGACCGAAGTGGTCAAAAAGAATGTTGCATTTCATTGGGGTCCTGCACAAGAGCATGCTTTTAATTTGCTTAAGGATAAACTTTGTTCTGCTCCTTTGTTATCTCTGCCTGACTTTACTAAAACTTTTGAGATTGAGTGCAATGCCTCAGGTGTAGGTATTGGAGCTGTGCTTATGCAGCAAAAACGTCCAATTGCTTTCTTTAGTGAGTTAAGTGGTGCAGCACTTAACTATCTCACATATGACAAGGAGATGCACGCGTTAGTGAGGGCCTTGGAGACATGGCAACATTACTTGTGGCCCAAAGAATTTGTCATCCACACTGATCACGAGTCCTTGAAGCATCTGAAAGGACAGAGTAAGCTGAATAGGCATCATGCCAAGTGGATAGAGTTCATTGAGACGTTCCCGTACGTGATCAAGTACAAACAAGGTAAAGAGAATGTCGTAGTTGATGCGTTATCTCGTAGGTATAGTCTTATCACTACTCTTGATGCTAAACTTTTAGGATTTGAGTATATCAAAGAACAGTATGCTGATGATGTTGATTTTGGTAATGTTTATGATGCATGTGCTACATCTGGCTTTGGCAAGTTCTTTAGGCACGATGGGTTCTTATTTAGAGAAAATAAATTATGTGTGCCTAGGAGTTCATTGCGCGAGCTATTAGTTAGAGAAGCCCATAGTGGATGATTAATGGGTCACTTCGGGGTTAGGAAAACTCTAGCTGTTTTGCAAGAACATTTCTTTTGGCCTAACATGAGGAGAGACGTTGAGAGATTATGTGATAGATGCATTTCATGTAGCCAAGCTAAATCTAGAGCTCATAATCATGGTTTATATACTCCTTTACCCATTCCTACTACTCCATGGAATGATATCTCTATGGATTTTGTTTTGGGCTTGCCTAAAACAAAACGCGGTAGAGATTCTATTTTTGTTGTGGTTGACAGGTTCTCCAAGATGGCTCATTTCATCGCTTGCCACAAGACGGATGATGCGAGCAACGTTGCTGACCTTTTCTTCAAAGAGATAGTACGTCTACATGGTGTACCGAGGACCATTGTTTCTGATCGAGATGCCAAGTTTCTTAGTTACTTTTGGAAGACGTTATGGGGAAAGTTGGAACTAAATTGTTATTCTCCACCACTTGTCACCCCCAGACTGATGGACAGACTGAGGTCGTCAACCGAACCCTATCTACATTATTGAGGTCCATTATACAGAAGAATTTGAAGAATTGGGAAGATTGCTTGCCACATGTGGAGTTTGCATATAACCGCAGTGTCCACTCCACTACGAGTTGCTTTCCATTCGAAGTTGTTTATGGTTTCAATCCTCTTACTCCCTTGGATTTGTTGCCATTACCTAGTGCTGAGCAGAGTAACTTGGATGGAGAACAGAAAGCTAAGTTTGTGAAGCAACTCCATGAGAGAGTACGTCACGCTATTGAAAAGAAGATTGAGCAGTATACCACCCAAGCAAATAAGCATCGAAAGAAAGTAGTCTTTGAGCCTGGTGATTGGGTTTGGGTGCATATGAGAAAGGAGAGGTTTCCTGTTCAGCGACGAACCAAGCTGCATCCCCGAGGAGATGGACCATTCCAAGTCATAGAGAAGATCAACGATAATGCCTACCGATTGGATCTTCCTGGTGAGTATGGTGTATCTGCTGCTTTTAATGTTTCTGATCTTTCTCCCTTTTCTTTTGATGAAGGTATATGCGATTTGAGGACAAATCCTTTTGAGGAGAGGGGGACTGATGGAGATCCACTTGCTCGCGATGTTCGTGATGCTAAGGATCCATTGGTCATCCAAGGAGGTCCAATTACCCGAGCTCGAGCTAAGAAGACGCAACAAGCCCTGGCCTCATTAATGCAACAAGCTCTGGCATCGTTGAAGTGTCAAGGAAGCGTCCATGAAGAGTCCCAAGACATCTATACTTGCTTGGAAGTCCAAATGACATGAGCATGGTTTACTGTCTTATTTTAGCTTAACAATAAGATGGGCTAAGTGTTTGAATAGCCCACATTTGGGTCTTGTTGTGTCTTGGACTATTTATTTTATGTAACTAGGTTTAGGCATGAATTTGGGTTTAGTCTTATTTTCTGTTACTGTTAATTCCAGCCCACTTGTTTATGGGCTTAAGTGCTAGGTATTATTATAAATACCTTGTAAACGCTATGGATGATCAAATCGGTTTTGAATTTCATTTGAGTGTGCCTTTCTCTTGGGTTCCCTCTCTACTAGGCTTATCAAGGTCTTCTTCCTCGTGGCGCCTCCTTCTTCACCATCCACCATTACTATACCTTTGGTTCTCGAATTCTTATTCGTAGGGTCAAGGTCCAATACCTATGGGTTCGAGTCTCTTTAGGCTTCAGGTCTAGGTTTTTAGAAGTTGTCATTCTTCATCCTTGCTTCAGTCCTGTTGCATTTTTAGCTCCTTCAAACTCCAAGCTACGTTTTCTCTTGTCCGTGCACATCAAATCTATTTTGGGGCCAAACTGTTTGGGAACTCCAATCTTTTAGGGATGACTGATTTGTGGGTTAAATACTATAAAATCAGCCACACCGACAGTTTCAAGGATATGGAATGACCGTTTTGGTTAATTAAGTGAACTGTCTTGGATCAGCTGCACTTCTATAGAAGACTTAGCTGCCTTATCTGCTTATTGTGCTGCCATTGGGATTCCTTCCATCTTTTTACCAGCAAATAAAATCTCCCTTGCCCAATTAGCTCAATCAATTGCAAATGGCGCATTCGTTTTGATTATTGACACCAATTTCGACTATTGCATGAAGTTAATCCAGGAAGTTACCAATTTACCTTGCCAATTCATTCAACAGTCTGAGACTCGAAGGGCAAAAGACGATTGCCATTTATATTTTACGTTGATATTTTATAGTAGATTGATCGGGAAGTTCCAGATTAGATTATTATTCCCGGTGCTAATTTGGGGAACTTTATACTTCTTATAGAGGATCTAAAATGTGTTAAGAAATAGGGCTTGTTGAAGGTTACCTAGATCGGTTTGTGCCCAAGCAGCCACTGCTAATCCATAATTTGTATTATAAGAATTCAACAATGAACTATTGTTTTTTTACGTGTTGGGGAATGACAAAAAAGTGACTGAGAAAACATGTGAAAAGTTAGAAGGTGAAGTCTGCAAGAAGCCATTCAATGCCACTTTTAAGCGACTGGTTATACAGGTAACCGGTTTTAAAGTAAAAAACTGAAGCGACATAGCTTTGTAAAATGGAGAGTATTAAATTGCGACTGTTGCAACGTCTGCAGCTAGCATCCCCCTAATTTAAATGGTGGAAATGCACCCAACGGACTGGGTTTGAAAACCCAAAGAAGGGCTACATAATCGCCCAAGAATGCTCCAACAAGGGCGAGCCCAAAAGGTGTAGACCCAGCTTGAAATGGGCTTGAAACGTGGGTAATGATTGGATTGAAGAATTACTGATGGATCAAGTTCACAGGTTGGATGCAGGTTAAGCTTGTTCGGCTTTGAAACAGGTCAAACTTCCTTCTTCCTCCTTCAAATAACATCATTTGGGGCGCTGGTTTTTAAGACCCAGTGTCTTCTCCCATTCATGTTTCAATAGAGGCTTCCTTTCTCTTTCATCGTCAGCTACTGCATGCCGTCACCACCATTTGAGCCTTACCTTAAAAGCCAACAATGCTTTGTTTCCTTTTCCAAGTCAGATTCGGCCCTCCCCCAAAGCCGATGTCTTCACTTCTCTTTTAACAATGGCAGCCTTTTCTCTCTATGTCTCAATCCACCAACAGTCTTCACTACCCCTGGCCTTAATTTAGGGGCACCCCAACACCATTCAAGAACATGAATCGTTGAGCTAGTCCTTGGTCGTCATTCTCCCTCGGTGGCCAAGTTCTTCCACGTTCGGCCTTCGTTCTCCTTGTGTTGTGTCCTTTTCACTTAGGCATGAGGAAGGTGGGTAATCATGCCTTTGTTCTGCTTTATTTCTTCGTAAGATTTTCAGTTTGAGTTGGTTTTGAATATTGTGATTTGGTTGTAACATCCTTAAGTGGGTTGTTTTGTTTGGCAAAACTCGATTAGAGCTTTAATAATGGTGGTTTATGGATTTCGATCTACAAGGACTACTAAGAGGGCATTGCAGTAATAGGTGTTTTTAGGCGAGAGTAAGGACCAAATTAGGTCTTGATTTTAGTGGTCGAGGGTTGAGTGTGTTAGTGTTGGGTGATGGTTATTGGCAGTGGTGCTTGGGTCTATGCGGAATGAGGTTGCTAGTGCTTTTTTTTTTTTTTAAGACCAAGGATTAGGCTGATACTTTCTCCTTCTTTACAGTAGACCTAATATGAGTTTTAAGCTCCTAAGGATTTATCTTTTTGTCTGATTTTCATTTTTCAATTCAAAAGATTTTATTAGCCTAATTCGGTCATGAAAATGACCATTATGGGGATGAGAATTGACTATTATGAGAATAAGGTGATGGCAAGTGGCTAAATGACATTTTTGGCTTTTTATTTTTGTTTTTAGAAATTAACATTAATTAAATTTATTAAAATTAGAAAATAAAAATAGAAAAAATTTGGGCCTTTAAGCCCATAAAACATAACAAAAATTAAATTGGACTTCTAAGTCCATAAGTCTAATCAAACTCTACATGACTTAAATTTAAATGAATTTTATCGGATTTTGAACTAAGAAAATATGTCTTAATTACATGTGGGTCAATTTCATTCTATAGAATTTGATCCTTAGATTTTCGAATTTGTCAAACCTGGACAAAATTAGATGTCCACACTTGCCATGTAATGATGTGAATCTGTTTATGAACCGCTTCTTCCATCTCCACACTATAGTGCATAAAATCTCTAACATATTTTAAGATCATATGAACACCATTTATGTGGCCGCTTGAAACCTTCCTTAAAGTTAACTTATTCCTCCAAAACCAGATAAACCAATAGATACAACAAAAAAGTAATGGCCATTGAACATTGTTGTCTACTAGAAGTTTGTTTTGATGCATATTAGCAATAATCTAATCTGATAAAGCAAAACCCTAGAAACAATCCCAATTTCTATCAATAAGCCATCTGGCCCATATTAGTTGAGACATGTCGCAGTCCATAACACATGCAAGGTAGACTATTCATATGTATTACACCTTGGATAGATAGAGCTTGATGATAGACCTCTTCTCATGCACTTAACTTTTGTTAATATTCAATCATAAAGTACCAGCCATATTTTAGGTGGGATCTTTACATGCCACAATAGTAACCAATTTGAAGTTGAATGCATTTCACCCTCAAGCGTACGAAATGCAAACTTAATTGAGAATTCTCCATTAGAAGATTCAACCTAGTAAACTCTAGCAACTTCTAAATGCATAGTGGTCACCAACTTCATTTGTTCAATCATTATTCTAGATAACATATGAAGCCAAACACAATCCCAACCACCATTCTCGTCTAAATAATCACAAACTTTGTCCTTAGAATTGCCTATCAAGACTACATCATCACATCATGAACTTATGGGATTATCCACCTAACATGCTAAAATGACGGTTTTTTTTTACCATTTCCAATAACCCAAGCACAACTACAACTAACCACATCTTTAATGGAACAAATACCTTGCCAGGTATTCGACACACCTCCTTTCATTGGTACCTACAAAAACGAAAATGTCTTCACATATTTGCACGTAAAGACCTCGCATATTCCGGCTTCCTCAATCTCCAGTTTCCATCCCAACTTTGCCAACATGGCCTTGCTCATGTCTTAAGTTTTCCGTATGCTTAGTCAACTAGCCTCTTTAGATTTGCAAACCTCACTCTACTCAAATAAAGGCACCTTCTTAGTCTCATTAGTCTCATTAGTCAAACTTAATAAGAAGTTTCTATTAACATATGAGAACTCATTATTTTGTACTATACATGTACGGACATATAAATTTTAATTAATAAATAAATTATTTTTGTATATTTTTGTAAATATTAAGTGAAGAGCCATATGGGCCTTACTTAAATTTCAGTGTCTAGATGATAATATGAGTGAGAAAATAATTTTTGGAAGGTTGAATAATAATATTATGGTGATTTGGAAGTCAAAATACTCAAGTTGTGTTGTTTTGTGAAATATGAGAAACAAATTGGAAATTGACGGATACGTCCTAAGGGTATTTTCGTAAATTTCTCCCAAACCAAAATGAATTGGGACAAAAAAAATATCATATTATTCTATATGAAAATTACTTTGACATGGTGTCAATAGATTTTCTAAAACAATCATAAAAACAGAAAATTTCGTTATCGGGTTGGGGTAAAATCGTAATTTCTCACTATCCGTGCACCATGCATCAACGAAATCACTTCCAATCATCAAAATATGTTTAATATGACCATCTAGAACTGGAATCCAAAAATTTGGAGCACGTTTACATGGTTTTTACGCCAACGAGACCGTAAGGGCAAAATCGTCCAAAATTTCATAGCTAGGGGCATTTTGGTCATTTGACAAGGCTCCAGAATTTTCTATATTTTTCAGTCAGCTGATGAAGGTCACTATTCACTTTCTTCTCCACCCAAGCCCCACGCCATTTTCAACCAAGAAAGAAGAAAATTTTCCAAGCTTTCTAACTAATAAACTACTTAGAATTTCAACCTAATTTCAATACCAAAATTGATCTCCTCTCTCTCCTCTACAACCCTATATCAATATTTCATTGAAAAACCCAAAAAATAAAGAGAAAAGGAGAGGGATACTATTCAGCCAAGCTTGGTAAGGTCACTATTCTTGGTGTTTTCTTTGAATCCAATGGCATGAATCAATTCCTTTAAGTGTAGTAACCATGTTTCTAGCCATAGTTTTGTTTAAATTTTACAAGATAAAAATGCACCTTTAAAGGGACCTTTCGGCCAACATGGGAATAGGGTGAATCCATGTAGTTCTAAGTTCAAAAATGGTGCAAAATAAATTGTTGAGCATGGTGAAATCATGTAGCAATATTAGATTGTTGAAAATCACTCAAAATCACCACCCTTCAATTTCGGTCAAGGTGAAGGGGAACTAATCCATGGATGTTTTTGATGTTTTGAGGGTAGATTTAGACTGTAGGAATTATGAGGAGTCTACCGGTATGCTCGGATTTACAATCTGATGCAAAACGAAGAAGTTATGTTATATTATCGGTAGAAATTATACTATAAAAATATTTGCAGTATCCAATGTGGCTGCATTTTGACATGAATTATAGCTTTAAAATAAGGATTAAATAAGCTAATAAATTTGGTGAAATTAATTGCAGCCCGAGAGTTACGGGTTTTCGTGTGGTGCAATCGAAAAGCGTGATTTCGATAGACAGGTAAGAGACGCATGTGTAAATTTGTAGGGATATCCAAATGCATGTTTTTCATGCTATGAATTTTATAAAATTATTTGGGAAGTGAATTGTCTCAAATTGCTATGAAATTGTGGTTATCTGGCTGGTTATATTGTGTCTGAAAGTGCAAGGAGGCTAGGACATTGGCAACCGATATGCTGCTGAAATTTATTAAAAATATTTCTAAAAATGTCATAAAATATTTTGGTGTATTATTGATTTTTCTGCTAGCCTTAAAAGTGAGAAATTAAATATTTTTCATAAATGATGAATTTACAGAAAAATATTTATTAAATATTCCTCATATCTATTTCGGTAAAAGTCAAACTACCGAAAATTCATCCTAAGTGTTTTATGGGGAAATGTGTGATTGGTGAAGTGAAATGATGAATAGTGAATATTTTATAAATTATTTTCAGTATAATATTCATTATTTTATTTAGTATCCTTTATGGATATATTGAAGTTTTATCACGTGTAATGATTCTTCATAAAAGTTAATTCACTATGTAAATATTGTTTTGAGACCGTTAGGCCCTATATCATGCTCAAGTATTCATGTGTTATTATATCATGTGTGAACCTGTTGACATTGAGCCGTCGTCAGCGTCCCGGCTGACACCAGCTCAGTGTACGACCAAGGACATTTATAAACTATGGTCATAGGTCTTATGTGTTTATATTTATTGCTCCCTACGGGGATTATAGCATGATATCATTAGGGTGTTGCCTAGTCTCCATTATTATTCACGTGTTATTTATTGGATTTTGTGGTGGATATTGAAAAGTGATATTTAATATGGTATTTTATCACTAATTTGGAATATATATTTAACAGTTATTTTACTGTTTCACATGTTTAAAGTGATGATTTCAATGGTGGAAATCATATTATTTCCAAGTGTTGTTTTACATGATTGAATAAATTATTTTACTCAAATTTATAAAATATTTATATGCAGTAATACTTAACTGAAATTCATATTAAAATTTATTTATACTCCCTATAGTCACTCTGGATTTCCGGGACAAGACAAGTATTTCAAAATACCTTCTATGCTCTATCTGGATTTCCCAGTCGACTATAGTGTCCTTTCCTTTTTAGTGTGCCTAGTATACCAATAGGAAATTAAAGATTTTACTGCATATAGTCTTCGAGATATCAAAATTACATAACTGAGTCGTGGTTTGCTCATCCTATTATTTTATCTTTCCAGAGTACTTCCAGTGACCACTGGATATATCATTCGAGGATTAGTGGCTACGTATTGAGCACCCTGAGGTAGCTGTTGGAGATCCCGAAGGTATATTTATTTTATTTTTTATGTTCAAACTTTTGTTTTGCAGTACTACAGTGTTATATTAAACAGGGGATGTACATGAAAGATTTAGATACTGTTTTGTAAATAATCTCATATATGTAAATTCAATTAAATTATAGTATTTACGGTTCACTATAGATTTAAAAGGGGAAAATAAAGGCATTGCAGACAATCCAATCGATTCACGTGTATGAAAATGTGTGAAAAAGTGTAAAATACTGTATACTTGGACTGTGACATAACCCTATCAATACCTTTAGTAATGGACACAAGTATTCTTATCGTGCATGGTGTAAGAAGTGATAAAAGCTAGTAATCAATTGTATCAAAGTAGCCCTTTCAACCATAAAATGGTTATTAGTTTTCAATGAGACTAATCAGTCATTTACCTTATCAAGTAAATATTGATAAGTAGATTTTCCCACTCTTTGTGATTGAATTGGCACCCTTAAATATTTACCAAGCTCCACATAGTGTTTCATTATAGTAAAAGCTTTAATGGCCTTCACTTGATCTTTTAAAACATTGTGTGAAGTAAAAAATTTTGACTTACTTGGGGTTAATTTCTATCCAGAGAAAGAATAAAAAGAGTTCAAGCAATCCATGATCCCCTAACACTAATTTATTGTGACCTTCCCAAACAGTAGCAAATCATAAGCAAAAAAAAGATGTGAAATTAACATGCCTTTACAAGATAAAGAGATAGGTTTCCAAGTTCTATGGCTGACAACTCTATCTATCATATCTGATAATTTCTATAAGTACATGACAAATAAATTTGGAGATAAAGGATCCCATGTCTAAGACCCCTAGTTGGTTTAAAATAAGATGTCAACTCTCTGTTCAACAAGATATTCATCTTTAAGATGAAACACAAAACATAATCAATTCAATGAGTGAACTAGGCAGTTTAAAATCCAGTAAAACCCATCTAAAAGAGTCCCAATTCACAAAATCATATGCTTTCTCTAACTTAAACTTCAAAATTAAATCACCTAATTTGCTTTTCTTCATTTTGAAAGAGTGTAACAATTTTTGAATGACCACAATATTATTCGAATGGCTCTTACCTGTAATAAAATTACTTTGAAAAGGAGCAATAATATCAGTCAAAAAAGGTCTAAGCCGACTAACAATAATTTTAGATGGAACGTGGAATGTAACATTACAGAAACTTATTGGTCTGAATTGAGAAACTTATTCAATTTTAGGAATTAAATCAACCAAAACTATGCTAAGCTCTGCATCATAGCAACCGTTATCAAAGGCTTCATGAATAAAGTTGCACACTATATTCTTCACTTTATCCTAATTAGTACGATAAAAACATACTGGGAAACCATCAGGCCTGGAGCCTTGTATGAAGGCATAGAACTAAGATTTTGCTTGGTAGAGTGGAAAGAAAAATGAAGAGATGGAAAGTTAGAAAAAGAGAAATGTGGAAAAAAAAAGAAAATATATTATTTCTTTCAATGGGTATCCTTGGTAAGAAAGATGTACAATTTAATGGAAAACAATATATCTTTCTTTTTATTGCTTAGTAGAGTTGAAAAGTGAAATGAAAGAAAATAAAAACAAAGTAATTAGAGATGATCTAGCATTTTCACTTTATTTACTCACGTGAATCACATTTTCTTTCTCTTTCACTCCAGTTTGGAGATATAGAATTTTGTGAGTAGGGAAGAAAATGCGTATCCCTTTCATTTTCTTTCCTCCTATTTTCTTTTGTACTAAATATTCTCAAAATTCAATTATCTTTCACTTTACCCTTTATCACTTTCTTTCCTTTAACTTTTCTGCTATATCAAGCACAGCCTAAACGCCTTGTAAATCTTCTCTTCATTAGGAATCCTACCCATATTAGACATATTGTTTGAAAACAAATGATTTTGAGTTTTTTCGACATAATGTTTCCTTGTTATCATCGATGACATCAACTCTATATAAAAGCCTTAAAGTAAATTTTCACCAACCCTTAAGTTCATTTGATCCATGCAACAAGGCCCATCATATTGTTTAAATGCCATAATTTTGTTTCTATTTGTCCTCACCATTGTAGTAGTATAAAAAACTTGGTATTTCTATCTCTAGGAAAGATCTACTCCTGCAAAAGTATTTTGTTATATTCAACAATCAACTCTTTTTTCAATTGTCATAAAAATGGATTAGACCAAGACTCTAAAGCTTTTTGAATCACCTTAAGTCTCGCCATTAAATATTTCTTCTTCCTCTTAAATATGTGACCAAACACATTATGATTCCAAACCTTTACAAAGACTCGCACATGAGACAAATTTAAGAATAATTTTTCCTTCATACTCCAATTATCTGTCAAGAAACTCTTAAAACCTTCATGACTTTGCGAAGCAACTTCAAATTCAAAAAGTTTAAGTTTCTAGTTAAAGTTAAGCCACCCATGTAACTTAGGAGTATCAGACAATGATCGCCATGTATTATGGGTAAATTTCTCACAAATGGTTCTTGAAATTCCAACCTCTATTAATAATTTCTTACAAAAGTTATGCCTTTAAACTTGTGGCTTATTTTGCTCCATCAATCGGAATCACACTTAATTAAAATCATACTATTTGATTCGAGTATTATGATTGGTATTTGACACTACTAAAGGCATACTTGGTTCAAGAAAGGTAAATTACTTTTTGGAATCAAATTACTACCAAAACATTATTTTTTTCAGAATCTTTTAGGTTTATGTGTTTGATTTAGTTGGGAGGATCATAAGATTTTTGTATTTTATTTAGAAGAATGTAAGATTATGGAATGATATCTTTTATTATATTCCATTTAGTTATATTATTAGTTGATGTCAATAATACGTGACAAAAAGTTATATTTAAATTACTTATTTATTAAACATGTAAATTATTTATTTATTCAACATGTGAATTGTTTTTCAATTTATTTAACATGTAAACTATATATTAATTTAATTAACACTGAAATGGTTTATTTATTTATTTAACATGTAACTTATATAGAATTATATTTAACGGTTGAGATCAGAAATATCTCTTTAGAGAAAGAGAGGGATGTAAGATTGTGAAAAAATAAAAATTATTTTTCTTTTCTAATTATAAGAAAATAGAAACAATAATACTAAAAGTGTCATTAAGTAAGGGCAAAAAGGGAAATAAAATCACTTTTTTTCTCAAAATCTTAGAGAACCTCAAGGGGAGGAGGTTTTCATATTCCTTTGTTTTTCCTCTCTTAACTTAACATGTAACTTATATAGAATTATATTTAATGGTTGAGATCAGAAATATCGCTTTAGAGAAAGAGAGGGATGTAAGATTGTGAAAAAATAAAAATTATTTTTCTTTTCTAATTATAAGAAATAGAAACAATAATACTAAAAGTGTAATTAAGTAAGGGCAAAAAGGGAAATAAAATCACTTTTTTTCTCAAAATCTTAGAGAACCTCAAGGGGAGGAGGTTTTCATATTCCTTTGTTTTTCCTCTCTTAACACTGTTGATAATGTAAGATTCTTAGTACAGGAAAAAACCATAACCATACTAAGGAATACGATTATAAAAATTAGATTCAAGCCAAGAATGTTACTTTGTAGCAATTCGGCCTACTCGTGATATTGTCCCCTTTTTGGGGCAACCCATTAGGTCATCTTACGGTTTTAAAAGGTGTCACAACAGGTAGAGGCAAGTTAAGTCTTTATGCATAGCATTTCTCTCATGTTTTGTTAATGTGAGATTTGCTTAGGGGTGTCATATACATCCCTCTTTCGAGACTCAAGGTCCTCGTTGCGGTTTGCTCCACCATCGCTTAAGAGGTTACGCGGAGTCATTGTGATACCAACTTTAGTAGCTTGACACACTCGTGATATTGTCCATTTTGGTGCAACTTATGGGCCATCTAACAATTTTAAAACGTGCCACAAAGGTAGAGGTAAACTAAGTCTTTATACTTAACATCTCTCCCATACTTTGTCGATGTGGGATTTGCTTAGAGTTGTTACATACTTTCCACCAATCAAACACCCCCTAAAATGTTTATTAATTTGACGCTAATGAAATATATTATGGATCAAAATTGATTTACTAGTATACTAAAATGAGATAAATACAATAATCTCTCACTAGGATAGTAAGTCATCAAATATTTTTCAATTTAGGTAATTTTCAATTTAAATTTCTATAAGTTCTTAATATATTATTAAAATCTTATTATTTTAAGATAATTATTCATTAACTTAGTGTTTACAAATACCATTAATTCTAATTGCAATATTTAATACTTTACAAATACCATTAGTTTTTTTTTTTTTGGATTTTCTTATGCTTTTTGTTGTTATGAAATGTTTTATGAAATTGTTGTTTGATTGTCGTAACCTATTAAGCTTCGGGGGAAACCTAATAGCTAGACACAAAAACTAAGGAGTCGCCACCAACCATTCTACCTAGGTGTGATTGGTCACCTATTCAAACTAAGGATAAAGCTTGGTCTACGTTTAAAGATACTAGGGTTCGGGAGTACGGTTACGTGTAGGGAAGGATTAGCACCCCACAACGCCCATCCTAAAATGGTACCACTTAGTTTTAAGTCATTTGCTAAATTTGCTTATGTTGATCTTTAATCTTGATATAATTAATATTGAAAAATATTTCTAAGTGTCCTCCATTAAGCTGGTGGGACAACTCAAAAATCTTTCTCACCTCAAGAGTATTCAAGTAGTACTATGCGACTTGCTTGAAGAGGCTCCGTCGTCGGATTCATTTTAATTTTTTATGAGAAATTTCAAACTTTGACTCCTTCTACCCAATTTATTCTTACCATCCTATTATTTATTAATTCTTAATTTTATTTTTATGCGAAAATGAATATGAATTATTTTTATCAAAAATTCCTTTTAGATCTTCCATTAAGCTGGTGAGACTTAAAAGAAATTTTCTTACCTAAAGGTTTCCAAATCATTACTTAAGCGTAAATCTACTTGGAATCTCATCATAGGAACAATCAATATTCGTTCTCAATAACTCCTATTTACCATTTTATTATTTCATCAAATTTCATTACTATTTATTATTGTTATTTTATTATTATAGTTAACGTGAATTATTGAAATTTTTTTATCTTCTTAATTAATTACTTTAGTTTTTTTTATTTTAATTTAATAATATTTTTAGATGAAAATCACCTATTTTATAATTTTAAAAGATGAATAAAAATCACTTATTATTGAAAACTATCTCTAGGCCATCCATTTAGCTGGTGAGGCCTTGAAAATAATCTTCTCACCTAGAAAATTTCAAGAAAATCACTTATACGTAATTCTCTCGATATTTCGTCGTTGGAGTAATTCATATTCGCTTTCATTATAATTTTCATATCTAATCTTTATTCTATTCCATTCCTTATTTTGTGACTCATTATTATTTCTATTATATTATCATGGATTATTAATATCGTTTCTAATTAATCTTGTTCTAATTCAATGACAAATCTGCTAATTATTCATATTTTAATTTAAAAAAATGAATATAAATTACTTTTTATTGAAGACCCTATTTAGACCTTCCATTAAGCTGGTGAGGCCTTGAATAGAACTTTCTCATCTAGAAATCTTTAAGAAAATTACTTAAGCGCAATCCTCTTAATATTTCATCATCGAAGCAAATTATATTCATTTTCATTATTATTTTAATATCCAACTCTAGTTATTTTATTTATTTCCTTCGTTATTTTATTGTTTGCTATTACTATTTTTATCATATTATTACTAATCATTAACATCTTTTCTAATTTTGTAAATAATTATTTTTATTGTTATTTTATGATAAACTTATTTTATTTTATTTTTTTAAAAATGAATATGAATTATTTGTTATCAAAAATCCTATTTAGACCCTCCATTAAGCTGGTGAGGCCTTGGATAGAATTTTTTTCACCTCAAGATCCCTAAAAGTACCACTTGAGCGTAGTCCTTTAAGAGTTCCATCGTCGGATTAATTAATAATTATCTTCATATCTCAAAACTTTTTAATAACAATCTTACTTTTCTAAAACTATTTTTTTTTAATTTACAAATTTAGTTTAAATTTATTTTTCCTAATAATTTTAACTTGCTTATAGTCCTTAAAAACTTTTACAGTAAAGGTTAATTCTAATTTCCAAATCTATAATTTATTCCTACATCTCCATGTTAAAAAAAGAAAAAAAAATCTAAAGTAGTAAACTTAAACAATTTTAATTAACAAACTAATCTAATAACTAATTATACAATCAATAAAATATATGAACATTATAAAGAAAACAAACAAGTTAGATAAATTAAACTGATTTAAACAGGCTAAGTAAATAAATAAAAAGTATTAAGTAATTCAAATAAATAGCTAATAAAAAAAAAATTGTTGGCCCACAATACCTTTCAATTGTTGTCAGCCCCAATATTTATTCACGTTTCTTTTAATTTATTGTTAACGTGCACAATTCTTTCCTTAGCTTTGTGTTCAGTTTTCTTTCAAGGGCAGGTATACACGCAGCAGTAGGGAGACGACAAGGACAAGATGTTTGTAACGCAGCAGGGCGGGGCAACGGCAACCTCCAAGAATTACGATCTGTGTGTTGCTTGTCCTCTCCCTATCCGCACACATGCCACGCACCAGCAGACTGCGACAACGTTGAACAGCTGCAACCAGAACCAACAAAGCAGCAACGTTTTGCTTCTGTCTCACTTCAACGTAGCTGGTGATGATGATGGAACAGTACACAGCGGCTGCAAAAAGAAGCAGTAGCAGGGAAGCGATGCGTGAGCAATGGTGGCCACGGCAACAATAGTGATGAAGGCAGCAACGAGCTGGAGTAGGACGAGGCACCACAACAGCACAGCGACTACAGGGCAGCGATGATGTGGAACAGGGGCGTGCGGGTGTGTGGAACAAGCGATGGACAAGCAGCCTTGGACCAGACAACGACTGCTTTCTCTTTTTCTTTCTTTCTCACTTTATTTCTTTCTTCTTCCACATAGCCTAGGGAGAATGGCGTACGGCACAGCAACGATCTGGTCCAAGGTTGCTAGGGACGGGGTGGCTTTTTGAAACTGGGGACAAGGAACGGTGCCAGCCTTGATGATGAATGGCAAAACAGGGGCTGGGCCAGGAGGCGGTTTGCAACTATGGCGATGCAAAGGGTGGCTTCCCCGGTTTCGGTGAGGACAGCCAGGGAAGGTTATCGTTGTTTGTGGAAGGTTGGCTGGTGACTAAGAACAGTAGAAAAAATTTTTTAGGGTTTTTTTTTTTTTCTATTAGTGGCCAGCCCCCCTTTATAATCTTTTTTTAGTTTTCTAGGGTTTTCTTTCGGTCTTCTTAGGGTTTTCTCTCCAGGTTTTTCTAGGTTTTTTCTTGTGTGTCTCCCCTAGTGGCCAGCCCCTCCCCTTTTAACCTTAGTTCTCCCCTTTAATATATGAGTTTGTCTCTTTTTATTTAATTTTCTTTCCTTTCCTTGATATGGGTATTAAAACCCATTTTATTTCCTTTCCATCCATGCACAAATTTGAGTTTGACTTGTATCTTTATTGATTCTCACTTGATTCACTCATTGATTTTGATTTTTAAATTTTTGACTTTGCTTTTGTTTTAAGATTCTGATTTTTTTTATTTTTTTAATTAATTTTTTTTCAAGTTTTCCTTCTTTGATCACTTTATTTTTTTTGTTATTTTTGTTCTATTTTTTCATTTTTATTTTTTATTTTTTTATTTTTTTAATAATAAACAACATAGTAATACAAAAATTAGATTTGTCTTGTAATTATCAAACCCAATAGGCCCAATAACATTAAAAGACCCCGGACAAAATGGGGTATCTACAGTTGCCCCTCTTTGTACATTTGCTATGAAATAGTAATTGTGCAAAGACATAGACATCCATTTTGTCCGCATCCATTTTATTATTTTTTCCTTTCTTTTCATTTTGTTTTTTTTTTGTTCCTCCCTTTTTTTTGTGTGTGGATATTTACTCATTCTAAAAGAAATTGGTTTTCATCATGAAAATGTTCCTCCGACCAGGGAGGCCCTGAAACTTTAAATTTTCTCATCTTTAAAATGCTCCTTCGACTAGGAAGGCCCTGAAACTTTAAATTTTCTCCTCTCTAAAATGCTCCTTCGACTAGGAAGGCCCTGAAACTTTAAATTTTCTCATCTTCAAAATGCTCCTTCGACTAGGAAGGCCCTGGAACTTTAAATTTTCTCATCTCTAAAATGCTCCTTCGACTAGGAAGGCCCTGGAACTTTAAATTTTCTCATCTCCAAAATGCTCCTTCGACTAGGAAGGCCCTGGAACTTTAAATTTTCTCATCTCTAAAATGCTCCTTCGACTAGGAAGGCCCTGGAACTTTAAATTTTCTCATCTCTAAAATGCTCCTTCGACTAGGAAGGCCCTGGAACTTTAAATTTTCTCCTCTCTAAAATGCTCCTTCGACTAGGAAGGCCCTGAAACTTTAAATTTTCTCATCTTCAAAATGCTCCTTCGACTAGGAAGGCCTTGAAACTTTAAATTTTCTTCTCTCTGAAAGTGCTCCTTCGACTAGGAAGGCCCTGAAACTTTAAATTTTCTCATCTCTTAAATGCTCCTTCGACTAGGAAGGCACTGAAACTTTAAAATTTCTCATTCTTTAAAAATGTCTTTCTTTTTGAAATGAATGGGAAGCATGCTAAAAATAATTTCATTATAATTGTGACAACAAAGGCTCAAAACCCCTTTTTCTTTTTTCTTTTTTTTTTTATTTTTGCACCAATCTTGTCTTTAAACCAGTTAGCAACTTTCTCATATCATCACCTTCAAACTTCATTCTTCCCCTTTTTTGTTTTTAAGCAGCTAGTGTATTCGACTTAGTTTACCCATCTTCTGATATTCCACTATATTTCTGTCCCTCTTCTTTCCTTTTTTAAAGCAATGCGATTATCTTTTTCTCTCATTTTTTTTTTAAATATATATATATATATATTTGCCAATCATCTATTAATTACCATCATAATAATATGACTAACATAATGCAAATTTCGATTTTCCCAATCAAGGTAAGAAGGTAAATGGTAGTAGATACGAGATAAGTTTGGAAGAGAGGTTATTTTATTATAAACATCAAGCATATCTGAACAGAGGAATATTACAAAAAGTAATTGCATTGACGAAATAATCGAATATCTCAACAATCAACATTCTGACAATTCTGATCGAATTAATTCAAATTTTTCTTTTGAAAAGCCTACTCCATTAGTTTGTCTAATATTGCAGAGCCCTTCGGACTAAACCTTTTCCTTTGATATCACAAAATTTCCGATGCTGATCCTTCCCCTACACTTAAGCTGCCTTTTCAGGTTTTCAACATAAGTGTCTCCCCCATTGATTTAAACCGCCCTTTTCGGGTTTTCGATTTAAATCCTCCTTTTTTATTTCTCTTTTTCTCTCTTTTTTTTTTTTTTTCTCTCTCTTTTTTTTTTTTTTTTTTTTTAGGCATAATACCTCTTCACAGCATCAGAATTGATGGGGTTTGGCAGGTCCTCACCATCCATATTTGCCAATATTAATGCCCCACCAGAGAAAGATCTCTTTACTACATATGGTCCTTCCCAATTTGGCGCCCATTTTCCCCTCCTATCTTGTTGATTTGGGAGGATTTTCTTCAAAACCAGATCCCCTTCTCGGAATTTCCTAGGTCGGACTTTCTTATCATGTGCTTTCATCATTCTTCTTTGGTACAACTGGCCATGGCATAAAGCTACAAGCCTTTTCTCGTCAATAAGATTCAATTGCTCATAGCGTTCCCGTACCCACTCTGCCTCTTCTAATTGTGTTTCCATTAAGACCCTTAATGACGGAATCTCTACTTCAATTGGTAGCACTGCCTCCATCCCATACACTAATGAGAATGGGGTTGCCCCAGTAGACGTGCGCATTGACGTTCTATACGCGTACAAGGCAAAAGGTAACTTTTCATGCCAATCCTTATAAGTTTCTGTCATTTTTCCCACTATTCTCTTGACATTCTTGTTCGCGGCCTCTACTGCCCCATTCATTTGTGGTCGATATGGCGCCGAATTGTGATGCTTGATTTTGAACTGTGCACAAACTTCTTCCATCATTGTGTTATTCAAATTACGAGCATTATCTGAAATAATTCTTTCTGGAAGTCCATATCGGCATATGATATCTTTTTTTATGAATCTGCATACTGCCGTTCGTGTCACACTAGCAAAAGATGCTGCTTCTACCCACTTGGTAAAATAATCAATCATCACAAAAATAAACCGATGTCCATTTGAAGCTTTCGGTGTAATGGGTCCTATCACATCCATCCCCCACATAGAGAAAGGCCAAGGAGGGGCTAATACATGCAGAGCCTCCGATGGAGCATGAATCTTATCAGCATAAATCTGACATTTGTGACATTTTCTAGCGTAATTAATACAGTCTTTTTCCATGGTTGACCAATAATAACCCGCTCTCATTATTTGTCTTGCCATCATATGACCATTAGCATGTGCCCCACAAGATCCTTCATGTACCTCCTCTAATATCTGTTTAGCTTCTGCAATATTCACACATCTCAAAAGCACCTGGTCTCGACTTCTTTTGTATAAGACTTCCCCGTCTAAAAAGAATCCCATAGCCATTCTCCTAATGATTCTTTTGTCATTCTCCGAAGCATGTTTTGGGTACTGTTGGTTTTTTATGTACTGTAAGACGTCATGGTACCAAGGCTTTCCATCGATTTCTTCTTCTAAACTTGCACAATGTGCTGGTGAATTCTTCAGATTCATCCTGATGGGTTGAATTTCAGCATTACTGTCCAACTTGAACATTGCAGCTAAAGTGGCTAGAGCATCTGCCATTTGATTCTCCTCTCGAGGTAGATGCTCAAACTGAATACTTTTGAACTGATCAATTAAACTGGCTATGTATTTTTGGTACTGGACCAACTTCGAATCCCTAGTTTCCCATTCACCTCGCAACTGGTAGATGACTAGAGCCGAATCTCCATATACTTCGAGCACATCAATCTTCTTTTCAATGGCGGTTTGCAAACCCATGACACATGCTTCATACTCGGCTACGTTGTTGGTACAGTTGAAGTCCAATCTTGCAGTAATCGGGTGATGATCTCCTTCTGGGGATATCAGGACCACTCCTATCCCTCGCCCAAAAGCATTGGATGCTCCATCAAAGAACATTCTCCATGATTTCTTAGCTAGCTTCTCCTCTTCTACCTGAAATACAGCCATCAAATCCTCATCTGGAAAATCGAGTTTCATAGGCACATAGTCATCGGCAACCCGGTCTGCTAAGAAATCAGCGATTACACTCCCTTTAACGGCCTTTTGAGTCACATATATAATATCATACTCAGAAAGCATGACTTGCCACCTTGCTATTCTACCAGACAAAGATGGTTTCTCGAAAATGTACTTCAAAGGATCAAGTTTGGCCAACAACCAAGTCGTGTGATATAACATGTACTGTCTGAGTCTTTGGGCTGCCCAAGCTAAAGCGCAACACATCTTTTCCAATTTAGAATACTTCATTTCGTAGTCAATGAATTTCTTACTTAGGTAATAGATGGCTTGTTCTTTCTTGCCATTCTCATCTCGTTGCCCCAGTACACATCCCATTGAACCTTCGCAAACTGTCAAATACAAAATCAAAGGTCTATCAGGAATAGGAGGTACTAACACAGGCGGGTTTGATAAGTACTCCTTGACTTTATCGAAGGCCTTTTGACATTCTTCATTCCATTCCCCAGAGTCATGTTTACGAAGAAGCTTGAAAATTGGATCACATTTTGAAGTAAGTTGAGATATAAACCTGGATATGTAGTTTAGCCTCCCTAAGAAACCTCTTACTTCTTTGGTGGTGCGAGGAGGGGACAAGTTTTGAATAGCACGCACTTTGTCCGGATCAACTTCTATCCCCCTTTCGCTAACTACAAATCCCAATAATTTTCCAGATCTTGCCCCAAATGTACACTTGGCTGGGTTTAACTTCAACTGGTACTTCCTCAACCTTTCAAAGAGCTTCTTAAGATTAGCCACATGGTCTTCTCCTTCACGAGACTTTGCAATCATATCATCCACGTATACCTCAATCTCTTTATGCATCATGTCGTGGAAAAGACTAACCATAGCCCTTTGATATGTAGCTCCAGCGTTCTTCAATCCGAATGGCATGACTCTATAGCAAAATGTTCCCCACATTGTCACAAAAGTAGTCTTTTCCATATCTTCTCCAGCCATCTTGATTTGATTATAGCCGGAAAAGCCATCCATAAATGAAAATATGGAATGCCTCGCTGTATTGTCCACAAGGGTGTCAATGTGAGGAAGCGGGAAATTGTCTTTAGGGCTAGCTCTGTTCAAATCCCGATAATCCACGCACATCCGCACCTTTCCATCCTTCTTAGGCACAGGGACAATATTAGCTACCCACTCCGGGTATTTGGCCACTTCAAGAAAACCTGCATCAAATTGCTTTTTAACTTCCTCTTTGATCTTCAACAACATTTCCGGCTTCATGCGTCTTAACTTTTGTTGTACCGGTTTGCACTCTGGTTTCAAAGGCAATTTATGCTCCACAATATTAGTATCAAGGCCAGGCATATCTTGGTAAGACCAGGCAAACACATCTACATATTCACGAAGTAACTCCTTAAGACCCTTTCTTTCATCTGATGCTAGTGATGTTCCGATTTTGACCTCTTTCTTATCTTTTTCATCTCCCAAATTAATTACTTCAACAACTTCCTGATGAGGTTCAATTGGTTTCCTATCTTCTTCCACCGATCTCAACAAGTCACGGGATAAAGGGTAGTCCGTAAAGACATCTTCATCATCAGATTCACCAAATTGAGCAGGGTTTTCAAAATCAATTTCTGAATTATTGACATTATTATCATCTTGTTTATTGTTTTGATACCTGAAAAGTAGATGAAATGGGAAATTATAGGTATTTTCAGTGTTGGCATGCTAAAGAAAGATAAAGAAGAGAAAAGAAAGAAAAAGAAGAAAAGAGAAAGAAAGAAAAAGAAAAAAAAAATGATTGGGAAAATAGGAATGCATAATGCTAATCATTTATTGAAATGGAAAATAACAAAGTTGGCCCATACATTTATTTGGGTGCTTTTGGGCTGAAGCACTGAAAATCCAACTTGCATTATTCAAAACATAAAAGAAAAAAGACAATTGCATTATTACTTTTCAAAGGAAATCTCTGGGAACTCCAAAATCGTCCAATTCTTCAGCTCAGCTCCTGGAGGGGTCACATGCACAAATCGTCCAGCTACATTCTCCTCTGATATCTTCTCATCTACCATGTGAATGGATAAATCAGAGAGATCCCCCTCAAGCTGCATAGCCAATTTCCCTCCTTCACCATCAGTCTGATATCCACCACAAAAGAAGGTGTCATAAAGGTAAGGAATGACCAATTTCTCAGTTTCAAATTTGTCCCCTTTCAACTGTGCTATTCGCCTCTCTTTCTTTTCTTCCATCTTCTTTGCTTTATCTTTCCAAGTTGGTTTGTATCCTAACCCGAACCTGTCCTTGCTTTCCAAAATTGTGATGGCCTTTCTAATCCCTTGGTGGTTTCTTCCCAATCCGACTCCTGGATACCAACCTTTACCCATGGTTTGCTTCACCACCATCTCTGTAGCTGCTGACAGGTGAGGAGCATATAATTTCGAACCTTCTCCTATGTAGGTTGCATTAACAAACTCAAAAGCTCGATATGAACATTCCCATGCATTCTCTGTTGTCTCGACATACGGAGTGCTTGGAGATTGAGTGACAAAGATGTCTTCCTCTCCAGAAACTGAGATTTGTTGATTCCCCACAAAAAACTTCACCTTTTGATGGAGAGTGGAAGGGACAGCTCCTGTCGTGTGTATCCAAGGTCTTCCTAGCAAAAGAGTATATGAAGGCACAATATCCATGACTTGGAATTGTATATTGAAAGTACATGGGCCAATCTCCACAGGTATCTCTATATCGCCCAAAACTTCTCGACGGACTCCATCAAATGCCTTGACAATCATGTTGCTTTTTCGCATATACGATGAATCTACTGGTAGCCTTAACAAAGTGCACGTAGGCATCACGTTGAGAGCCGAGCCATTATCAATGAGAACCCTGCCAACTGTGTGGCTCTTGCACCGGACGGTGATGTGAAGAGCCTTGGTGCTTCCCCTCCGCAGGAATCTCATCATCACTGAAAGATATATAATTTGAAGCCACCAAATTACCGACTAAATTGTCCATTTTGTCCATGGATATATCAGGAGGTACATATGATTGATTCAATACCTTTAACAAAGCATTTCTGTGAGACTCAGAATTCAGGAGAAGTGATAAGAGTGAAACCCTTGCCGGTGTTTTATTCAACTGCTCGACAATATTGTATTCACTATGCTTAATCAAGCTCAAAAACTCATCGGCATCTTCTTTCGTAATAGACTCTTGACATCTTGTCTCTCGAACCTCTATCGGGTTAGCCCTATCCCCTTCCACAATTCCTGCCTTCTCTTTTCTAGCTTTAGCTAACATTTCAGGACTATAGCAACGCCCACTTCGTGTCATTCCCCCAACTCCAGTGATATTCGCTGTTTCGAGACTTTTAGGGGACATATGCTCTCTTTCTCCATTCATTACTATATCATAGCCATATCTCCAAGGTACCGCCTTGTTGTCTTTGTATGGAAACGGAATAGGAGCTTTGATTGTGATCCCACTAGGTTGGCTTGATTTTTCCTCAAGGTGGATTTTCAGAGGCTTTGACTTTAGGTCGTCATCAATCACACTAATCTCATTCCGCCTTCCTTCCCAAAATTCAATTTGATATGAGTCTATTAACTCCTGCAATCTATAACGGAAAGCTTCACAGGACTGAATTGAATGACCTACTGCACCATTGTGGTATGGACAAACCAGATTGGGATCATACGAATCTATATAGGTCTCCAAAATCAAGGTTTCTGGTTGCAACATGTCTGCCTTCACTAATACATCAAAGACCTGACTTAACGGAGTCTTTATTTCTGCAACAGCTCTTTTGATGTAATCCTTCTTTTCATTGCTTAACATGTTCACTGCTGCTCCACCATGGTTTGGTAAAGGATTCCCATTCTCAACTTGTTCTGTTTTCGGCTCCTCAAAACTCAACTGCCCAGCCTTCATCAAGCCCTGCACTTTATACTTCAGTCCCAAGCAATTTTCTATAGAGTGACCCACATTGTCATTGTGGTAAGCACACTTTGCGTTTGGATCATACCATTTGGGATACGGGGGTTTTAGGGGTTCAAGGTATACGGGGGCAATAAGACGGTTTTGCACCAGTTTAGGATATAACTCCGCATAGGTTATGGGGATTGGGGTGATAGGGGGTCTTTCTTGATTGAAGCGTGGCCTTCCAGGGTTGTTCATTAGGTTTGTAGGTTGAGTAAAAGGTTGGGTTGGTCTCAGGGTTGGCGAGCGAAAAATGGGCTGAGTATTTGTTGGTGGGTTTAGCTGATATGGGTAGGGTGAAACATAATTGATAGCATGAGGATAAGATTGGTATTGGTTGGATGGGCGTTGGTGAATAAAACCTCCTGCAGAGATAGCCTGGACATCTCCTTCCTTTTTCTTAGGAAACCCTCCTTTCCTGGCCTCTACACCCTCAATCTTGCCATTTTTAATAGCATTTTCTATTGCCTCTCCTGAAAGTACCATGTCAGAAAAGTTCTTACTGACATTTCCTATCATCCTCTCATAATAAGGAGCTTTGAGAGTGTTTAAAAATAACATCGTTAACTCCTTTTCTGTCAATGGCGGTTGAACTTCAGCAGCTGCATCTCTCCACCTCTGAGCATATTCTCTAAAATTCTCGTTTGTTTTCTTCTCCATGCTTTGAAGAGAGAGGCGATCAGGAGCCATATCACTTACGTGACGATATTGGGCTAGAAATGCCCTAGCAAGGTCTTTCCACGAATGTATACGACTCCTGTCCAACTGAACATACCACCTTGCAGCAGATCCTGTAAGGCTATCTTGAAAACAGTGAATGAGCAACTTTTCATTACGAGCATATCCCGCCATCTTTCTGCAAAACATCGTAACATGGGTTGTCGGGCATTTAGTTCCATCATATTTCTCGAAGTCCGGAACCTTGAACTTTGCGGGCAACACCAAATCGGGAACTAGGCTCAACTCTTCTGCATCAACATTCCCAAAGGAGTCGTTTCCTTCGATGGCTTTCAACCTTTCCTCCAACATGTCACATTTCTGTTGTATCCCTACAGCTAGATTGTCAACTGCTTCTCTCTTCAACTTCTCTTGTTCAACAGGATCGTCCAAGTTTGGGACGAAAATAGGGTCGACAGGACTAGACCCTATAACAGGTTGATTTTGGCCTATAGCATGGCCTTGTCCTCCCATTGAGGGTGTTGCCTGAGCATGAACCTTTGGAGGCATTTGGGCTTGATGGGTGAACCCTGGAGGGTATGGTGGGTCATCACTAGGATATTCCTCCGCTGTTAGGTCTTGCACAACTCCTTTCCCCTTAGCCATACTCATCATCAACTCCATCATCTTGGTCATCTGCTCTCGAGTTTCCTCTTGAGCTTTGACAATTTCTTGTTGCACTCTTTCCATCCTGTCAATCCGTGCTAAATGCTCATTTTCCATTGCTTTAGTTCTTGCACGAGTTCGGTATGGATGATTTGGAAGGGCTATTTTTGTACCTTTGTTATCACAATTAGATAAAACTATTTTTATCAAATACTTATGAAGGAAAAGCAAAAGTAAGAAAAATCTTTGTAAGAAATTTATTGCATAATAAAGGATTGTCTTATAACAAAAACTTATATAAAAAAAACCAATGCTTATAAAACTAGTCTCATAACAATTGTTGAACAAAATTAAAGATCCACTACATCCATAAAGAAAATCTAAGGTGTCCACCTAAGCCTCCTCAACAAACTATAGTGACCTTGGATCTCGTCCAACAGTAGTCGCAGATTCTCCCCATGCTCAGTAAGTGGGCTAACTCCGAGCTTCAAATCCATTATTCTGTCTTCCATGTCTCTTGCTCTGTGAGCCATGACATTGATCTGTTCAATCATGGAAACCAAAAGATGTGAATCACGAGCTCTCCTCAAGGTAGCATATTTCTCCTTTAAGTCATTCAACTCATTAACAACCTTTTGTAGGATCTGCAAGTATTCTTGGGATCGATTGAGGGCACCTTGCGAACTCATCTGCTCGTTTGTGACCTTGCTTTCAAGTTCTTCACATTCGGTCCCCTTCCTTTGTATCTCAGCTTTGAGTCGTTCATTCTCTTCCCGCAAACGTTTGTTTTCAGACCTTGAGAGCTGAGAGCTGCTCCTTCAAGTATCTGATTTCATCTATCAACTTATACTTCTCTTGATGGACCCTTGTATATGCTTGTTCCCTTCTCCCCAGCTTCTCCTCTGTTTCACATTTGAGTTTCTTAATTTCTCTTTCTAAGTCCCTTTTTTCTTCCTCTAATTTCCTCTTGGCAATCTCCAGATCTATCATAGGGTCTCGAAGTATAGGCTCTTCATGGATCTCTTCATCTTCAGGAGAAACCTTGATATCTTTGGCTCGCCTAGCATGCCAGACTGAGTACTCCGGAGCAACTTTATCAATAAATATCCCGAGGTCTACTCTAAGGGTAGTCTTCCAAGCTTTGACATCTTCTTCGATTTTCTTCATAGACCCTTCTTCATGATAAGCATATTCATGCTGATTAAGACCATGTGTCATTGGGATGAACTGTTCGTACCCTAATTGCCTTCGCACCATGAGAGGAGCGTAAGTGACCGTTCCCCATACACCCAATAAGATCATCCATGGATGTCCTCCACAACTGTATAGCATGGGTTGTCTCGTCATCCAAGGTGCCACCCACACTACATCTTTGCAAGTGAGTCCATGTAAAAGTGACACCCATTCCCTTTTTGTCCTCGACCCAAGCCATTTACTCTCACAAAATTCCTTAATAGGAATATTCTTCTTGAATAAGACCGATCGAAACTTCGGCTCTTCGCATTTGAAGTGACTCTTCATCCAAATGTACAACAAAGGCAAACATCCTGTAAAGCGTCCCCTTCCAGTTTGTCGACAGTAATTCAGTGACCTAATAGTCTCGGCTAAAATAGCAGGAACTACCGCCACTTCATGCTCAATTTGATCCACAAAGTCTACCAGTGTGATTTCAACATATAGCAAGGATTTTGGAAAAATCACCATTCCATAGATTGCTAAAGCCATCAATTTCATACCATACTCATCTTCTCGATGCTTACTGATGCAACTTTTCAAAAACTCCCAAGGTATATAAGTGCATTCTCCCTTATTCTTTATTTGACGGTCAACCTCTTGCACATCAGTACATGTCATAACGGCTAGCTTTTTGCGATAACTCAACTTCTTCCTTCTCCAGTACACCTTATCTGATTCTTTAGGGTCAAAATGCAATAATACCGAGTACTCTTCTATGGTGGGAACCATGTCTACCTCGTTGAAGACAAAACACCTATACGACGGGTCCCAAAAATGTAACATGGCTCGGATTAAACTAAGGTCCACTGATACTGTCAAGAGTCGTGCTATACCTCCATACTTTTCCTCAAATGTCTCTCTTCTTGCATTATCCCAAGATCTCCAAATGTCCACTAATTCGGCGAGATCATTTTGCTTGAGGTCAGGGCGAGTCTTCTCTGGGAGGTCCGAGATGAAACCCGATGGTAAACAATCACCATTCTTTTGTTGGGCTTCTTCAGATATAACTTTCACTTCAATAGATGACTTGCAAAGAGGTTTGGCTCGAGGTGCTTTCTCCATGGATGTAATGGACTTCAATCTTATCACCGAGTGTTATGAGAAAAACAAAACAAAAAAAATGAGAAGAAAGAAAAAAAAATGAAATGAGAAGATAGGAAAGAAAATAAAAAGAGTATTTTATGGTTTATTCCTTCATATGTCCTATAGTGTCAGGTTTTATCTACATTAGGGTTTGACTTGGTTTTATCCTAGGCTGGTCCCCTAGGCTTCATTATATGCATGGTTTGGATAAGTCAGAATTCTAAAGGTTCTCAAATTGTTCCTCACTATCGTCCACATAGGACTAGTAAGGCACCCAATCCTCACCCATCACAGGTTACAAACGGAAAGGTTCTATTTGAGTGGGAGTATTTCGCTAGCCATTGCGGAGGTATTACCTCACGAGAGCGTAGGTACTTTACTCCCTCCTAAAAAGGATCGAGCCCGGGTCGAGGGCTTATGTATGCTAATGCAAAGTGATGTGTGTGTATGAAGGAATAATGTTTTATTTAATGTTCGTTTTCTAATAAGATCTCTTCAGTAAATTCTAAGTTAACCTAAAACTAAGTATTGGCCTGACTCTCTGATGTCCCCAGTGGAGTCGCCAAACTGTCGTAACCTATTAAGCTTCGGGGGAAACCTAATAGCTAGACACAAAAACTAAGGAGTCGCCACCAACCATTCTACCTAGGTGTGATTGGTCACCTATTCAAACTAAGGATAAAGCTTGGTCTACGTTTAAAGATACTAGGGTTCGGGAGTACGGTTACGTGTAGGGAAGGATTAGCACCCCACAACGCCCATCCTAAAATGGTACCACTTAGTTTTAAGTCATTTGCTAAATTTGCTTATGTTGATCTTTAATCTTGATATAATTAATATTGAAAAATATTTCTAAGTGTCCTCCATTAAGCTGGTGGGACAACTCAAAAATCTTTCTCACCTCAAGAGTATTCAAGTAGTACTATGCGACTTGCTTGAAGAGGCTCCGTCGTCGGATTCATTTTAATTTTTTATGAGAAATTTCAAACTTTGACTCCTTCTACCCAATTTATTCTTACCATCCTATTATTTATTAATTCTTAATTTTATTTTTATGCGAAAATGAATATGAATTATTTTTATCAAAAATTCCTTTTAGATCTTCCATTAAGCTGGTGAGACTTAAAAGAAATTTTCTTACCTAAAGGTTTCCAAATCATTACTTAAGCGTAAATCTACTTGGAATCTCATCATAGGAACAATCAATATTCGTTCTCAATAACTCCTATTTACCATTTTATTATTTCATCAAATTTCATTACTATTTATTATTGTTATTTTATTATTATAGTTAACGTGAATTATTGAAATTTTTTTATCTTCTTAATTAATTACTTTAGTTTTTTTTATTTTAATTTAATAATATTTTTAGATGAAAATCACCTATTTTATAATTTTAAAAGATGAATAAAAATCACTTATTATTGAAAACTATCTCTAGGCCATCCATTTAGCTGGTGAGGCCTTGAAAATAATCTTCTCACCTAGAAAATTTCAAGAAAATCACTTATACGTAATTCTCTCGATATTTCGTCGTTGGAGTAATTCATATTCGCTTTCATTATAATTTTCATATCTAATCTTTATTCTATTCCATTCCTTATTTTGTGACTCATTATTATTTCTATTATATTATCATGGATTATTAATATCGTTTCTAATTAATCTTGTTCTAATTCAATGACAAATCTGCTAATTATTCATATTTTAATTTAAAAAAATGAATATAAATTACTTTTTATTGAAGACCCTATTTAGACCTTCCATTAAGCTGGTGAGGCCTTGAATAGAACTTTCTCATCTAGAAATCTTTAAGAAAATTACTTAAGCGCAATCCTCTTAATATTTCATCATCGAAGCAAATTATATTCATTTTCATTATTATTTTAATATCCAACTCTAGTTATTTTATTTATTTCCTTCGTTATTTTATTGTTTGCTATTACTATTTTTATCATATTATTACTAATCATTAACATCTTTTCTAATTTTGTAAATAATTATTTTTATTGTTATTTTATGATAAACTTATTTTATTTTATTTTTTTAAAAATGAATATGAATTATTTGTTATCAAAAATCCTATTTAGACCCTCCATTAAGCTGGTGAGGCCTTGGATAGAATTTTTTTCACCTCAAGATCCCTAAAAGTACCACTTGAGCGTAGTCCTTTAAGAGTTCCATCGTCGGATTAATTAATAATTATCTTCATATCTCAAAACTTTTTAATAACAATCTTACTTTTCTAAAACTATTTTTTTTTAATTTACAAATTTAGTTTAAATTTATTTTTCCTAATAATTTTAACTTGCTTATAGTCCTTAAAAACTTTTACAGTAAAGGTTAATTCTAATTTCCAAATCTATAATTTATTCCTACATCTCCATGTTAAAAAAAGAAAAAAAAATCTAAAGTAGTAAACTTAAACAATTTTAATTAACAAACTAATCTAATAACTAATTATACAATCAATAAAATATATGAACATTATAAAGAAAACAAACAAGTTAGATAAATTAAACTGATTTAAACAGGCTAAGTAAATAAATAAAAAGTATTAAGTAATTCAAATAAATAGCTAATAAAAAAAAAATTGTTGGCCCACAATACCTTTCAATTGTTGTCAGCCCCAATATTTATTCACGTTTCTTTTAATTTATTGTTAACGTGCACAATTCTTTCCTTAGCTTTGTGTTCAGTTTTCTTTCAAGGGCAGGTATACACGCAGCAGTAGGGAGACGACAAGGACAAGATGTTTGTAACGCAGCAGGGCGGGGCAACGGCAACCTCCAAGAATTACGATCTGTGTGTTGCTTGTCCTCTCCCTATCCGCACACATGCCACGCACCAGCAGACTGCGACAACGTTGAACAGCTGCAACCAGAACCAACAAAGCAGCAACGTTTTGCTTCTGTCTCACTTCAACGTAGCTGGTGATGATGATGGAACAGTACACAGCGGCTGCAAAAAGAAGCAGTAGCAGGGAAGCGATGCGTGAGCAATGGTGGCCACGGCAACAATAGTGATGAAGGCAGCAACGAGCTGGAGTAGGACGAGGCACCACAACAGCACAGCGACTACAGGGCAGCGATGATGTGGAACAGGGGCGTGCGGGTGTGTGGAACAAGCGATGGACAAGCAGCCTTGGACCAGACAACGACTGCTTTCTCTTTTTCTTTTCTTTCTCACTTTATTTCTTTCTTCTTCCACATAGCCTAGGGAGAATGGCGTACGGCACAGCAACGATCTGGTCCAAGGTTGCTAGGGACGGGGTGGCTTTTTGAAACTGGGGACAAGGAACGGTGCCAGCCTTGATGATGAATGGCAAAACAGGGGCTGGGCCAGGAGGCGGTTTGCAACTATGGCGATGCAAAGGGTGGCTTCCCCGGTTTCGGTGAGGACAGCCAGGGAAGGTTATCGTTGTTTGTGGAAGGTTGGCTGGTGACTAAGAACAGTAGAAAAAATTTTTTAGGGTTTTTTTTTTTTTTCTATTAGTGGCCAGCCCCCCTTTATAATCTTTTTTTAGTTTTCTAGGGTTTTCTTTCGGTCTTCTTAGGGTTTTCTCTCCAGGTTTTTCTAGGTTTTTTCTTGTGTGTCTCCCCTAGTGGCCAGCCCCTCCCCTTTTAACCTTAGTTCTCCCCCTTTAATATATGAGTTTGTCTCTTTTTATTTAATTTTCTTTCCTTTCCTTGATATGGGTATTAAAACCCATTTTATTTCCTTTCCATCCATGCACAAATTTGAGTTTGACTTGTATCTTTATTGATTCTCACTTGATTCACTCATTGATTTTGATTTTTAAATTTTTGACTTTGCTTTTGTTTTAAGATTCTGATTTTTTTTATTTTTTTAATTAATTTTTTTTCAAGTTTTCCTTCTTTGATCACTTTATTTTTTTTGTTATTTTTGTTCTATTTTTTCATTTTTATTTTTTATTTTTTTATTTTTTTAATAATAAACAACATAGTAATACAAAAATTAGATTTGTCTTGTAATTATCAAACCCAATAGGCCCAATAACATTAAAAGACCCCGGACAAAATGGGGTATCTACATTGATATTTGATATATATATAATATTTGATATTTTAAATTAATAATAATTATATAGTGTGTAAATATAAAATGTTTTATTCTCTCAACGACTTAACATGTGGCCAATTTTAAAGAAAAAAACTAATCTTGGATATTTATTTAAGCATTGATATAAATCCATTTAAAATATTATTTCAATAACTTAATATGTTACAATATTTTTTTAAAAAAATCTACTTCCAATAAAAAAACCTTCTAATTTTTTTTTTGCATTTCAGATACTTTTTTTTATCCAATAACATGGAATTAAAACAATAAAAATTAATGTGTGTGTATATATATAAAATACTTTTTTATATGTTAAAAATTATTTGTAATAATAAATTTTTTTTGTTCATAGAAGATACAACGGAGAGTAGAAAATCGAATCTTAAATCTAAACCTTTCTTAGAAGAGATAATAATTATTGAGTGAAATCTTGGTTGTTTTTATTTGTAATAATAAATTTATTACACGTATCTATGATATTCAATTATACTTTAAAATCAAATAAAAATTTTATTATTCAAAATTCATACATCACATTACGCAAGATATAAACTAGTTATTTATATAAAAATAAATGCACATTATTATTTTAGTGTTAGAAAATTAAAACATTGTATCACTTTTACGTATTTTTGTCTTCAAAATTAAATTCCCACTTAATAAAAAGAAAGAAATCGGGCCAAAAAAGAGAATAAAGTCCAATTTCGTATTTTCTCGCGTTTCTAAATTATAGGGTCCCAAGATCTCTCTTTCGCAGACAGGCACTTAAACTAAACCCACACCTAAATTGAAAAATAAAATAAAATAATTTAAAAAGTGCCAAAAGCGAAAAAAGAAAGAAAGAAGGTTTTAGTAGTCACTTCCAAACTCCGTCCGCCTCACCGCCTGTTTCTTTCAGCTTCAATCTTAAGCTGTCTTTTTTTTTTTTTAATCATCACTCATTTATATCTATAATAAATTTTCTCTCTCTAAAACTATTTATCACTCCCGCAAAACCAAAACCCTTCCTTTTTTCCCTTCTCTCTCTAGAAGATACTCTAATTTTAACTCATTTTCTCTTTTTCTCTTAGGGTTTGGTCCATACAGTTTCTAGGGTTTTTGCTCATTAACATTTCCAGTGGAAGAGATATAGTGCTGGGTTTTATTTTGGGGAAAGTGAGTGAGTGGTGAATTTTTTGGATATGGCGGCTGAGAGGCTTAGGGATTTGAGTCAGCCGATTGATGTCTCCTTGCTTGACGCCACTGTTGCGGCCTTTTACGGCACTGGATCTAAAGAAGAGGTTAGGATATTTTGTTATTTTTTTCTATTTACTTTTTTCTGTTTCCTTTACTGGACCCTTTGACTAGGAAGTGAGGGGGTATATTTTTGTTTTGGCTTCAGTGTTTTTAGTTGAAAGTGATTGTCTGTATGGTTTCCGAGAAAGTAAGGGAGTTTGGGGGATTTTGGGTTAGTAGGGTTTAATATGGCTGGGCATTTACTTCAAAGTGGAGATAAGACCCGGGGAATGTGGGGGACCTCGGGGGAATTTTGTTTTAATTTCTATGGTTTAATGTGCGTGATATTCTATTTCAATGCAGTTTTATTAGGACTTTCAGTTTCTTTCTCCATCGCCGGATAATGTGTCAAAATGTGCGGTGTTTTGGGAGTTGTGGGGGGGATGGAGAATAGACCCAATTAGTTAGTGTGGCTTTGGGTTTGAGTGCACGGACCTTTGCTTTTGGGAAGTGTCATTTCATTGCATTGCAGGATACAAGTTGATATTTCAATAATGGGCAATTTTTATTTTGTGTTTTTAGAAAAATTTTAAGACTTCTTTTAAGCTATCAGATAAATGAAGGAAGATTGAAGGTCCTATTAGTTTTGTTCTGCTTTGGTTTCTCTGTAGGTTAACAGATTTTCTAGTTTGGTTGTTCTTGCTCAAGAATTGTAGAAAGAGCTGTGGAAGACCTTAATTCCCTAGGTCATCACCATAATAAATTCTAGGAATAAGTAATTTCTTTTCAGTGTAGAATTTTATAATGATGGTAATTATTCTTCTGGAAATTTGCTATTGGTCATTTAAAACTTTCGTCTGCAATTAAAATTCTCTGTTGTGAGTTTGCTATGGTTACTGACAACCTTTTTGAAGTTAAACTAGTGAGGGATAAGTAGTTAACTGTACTTTTGGAATATAGTTGTTAATCTGGGACCCTGGTTTTGTGGAGCAACAGGCCTTTAAAATTTTTATGTATCCCTTAACAATTAACAATCGTAAGTCTATCTACCTCAAAAAAAAAAAATTTCCTAAAAAGTCTATCAAATAAAAAGAATTCCTAAGTCTAGCATCTCATTACATTTTAGTAATAGTTCTGATTTGACCTTGTTGACCAAATACTATAGTTTTATTTAGTTGCACTATTGATCAAAGTGGATATAAGATAGTTAGGACAACTATTATACGTATGGCATTTGATGAGTCTCTTTGTAATTTTCATACATGACATGCCTCATTATGCTATGATTATTTTTTGTCTTGCTCTTGTCATTATTTGTTTTTGACAATTTTGTTTCAACATTACTTCACAGAGAGCACATGCAGATCAGATCTTGCGAGATCTGCAAAATAATCCAGATATGTGGCTTCAGGTTGTGCACATCCTGCAGCAGACAAAGAGCCTAAATACTAAGTTCTTTGCCTTGCAGGTCAGTCAAAAAGTAACTATTTTGCTTTCTAATATATAATTACTAGTATGGAAAACTTGCTCAAGGTAATTCTAGTTGACATTTCTATGTTTTGTATGGTTCTTGTACCTGATAATTTGGTTTGCTTTTGTAGCTTCCTAGTTGATTGATACTTTGGTTTGAACTTTTTTTAACAAATGACTTGAGTATTGCAAAATACTGCAAGACTAATTTGAAATCATCCATTCAATCTGATGATGTTAGGGGACCTTTTTTCATGCTTGTCTACAGGTTCTTGAAGGTGTTATCAAGTATAGATGGAATGCATTGCCTGCTGAGCAGCGAGATGGAATGAAAAATTACATTTCTGAAGTTATTGTACAGGTAAAAGAGCTCTTAATTGCTTTTTTACCTTTAGGTAGGACTGAGGAGTCTCAAAATTTTTGTACCTTTTTTCAATCTTTTTTTCTTTTTTGCTGTGTGTATTCATTCTTACACTTGCTTTCTCCTGTACTAGTTGTCAAGCAATGAGACCTCCTTTCGAGCGGAAAGGCTGTATGTCAACAAGCTGAATATCATATTGGTTCAGGTATAACCACCTACCTGCCTCACGAAATGTATTTTCATAAAAGAGGGACAGGCCTGCTTTAGAATGCATTGAATTTGTGCTTTATGTGTCTTTTTTGTTTTTCTCATCACGGAAAACTTTTCAAGTTATTACACCTAATGTATTGTTTCGATATTTCTTGTGCCTCATTGATTACCCTATTGGTAAGTTTCTATGAATTTCTTCTTCGAAGGTTTCACAAATATTACTTCTTTAGTCTAGAATGAAAGGAAAATAATGAATTCATTTTGTATGGTATTGTAGTCTTAAAAATTATATGCCTACTGAATGTACAGATCTTAAAGCATGATTGGCCAGCCAGATGGCGAAGCTTCATTCCTGATCTTGTTGCAGCTGCAAAAAGTAGTGAAACAATATGTGAAAATTGCATGGCCATACTAAAAGTAAGTTCTGTATTGGAGTTATTTCTTAGTAAAACTGGTTGTTGTATCTGATGGTAACACAAGCTTTTTTGTGGTCAGCTTCTAAGTGAAGAAGTTTTTGATTTCTCAAGAGGCGAAATGACTCAACAAAAGATCAAAGAGCTTAAACAATCACTAAACAGGTGAAAACATGTTTCTTATTTTGAGATGATTGAGGTTATGCTATTATGGATATCTATTGTTGGGATATCTGTTTACATTTTAGTTTGGAGTTTATAAATGTCGCTATTGTGTACAATTCTTGGATGTTCATCGGTAAGATCTCTCTGTTTGTATTTTGTTCCTGTTGTATAAATTCTATTCTTGGATTGAATACTTTTTTATTTTTTATTTCTGGAAAAAGCCAAAGTTCAATTGCCGGTAATTGTCAGATTCATACAAAAATCGTAGTTTGTCTGAAAAAAATTTTAATTAAATTTCTGGCACATCTGTCTGCCCTTGGATTTGCCCTATGTGAGGATCATACAACAATGATGAGTGGACATGGTGTGTTTGGGAAAAAAAAAGATGTATTTGCACATAGACATGATATTGGGCGTATGAACTCATGGCTTGTGTGGTAAATTGGCAATTTTATATCTAACAGTAAGTGAAAAACAGGTCCGAAAAGGAACTTATGTAGGACAGATCTAAGTTAGGTTTGAATTAGGGTTTAGGATGTGAATTAGGGCTGATTATGCTGCTAAAACAGTAAAGAATAAAAACCTAGGAGTCTCACCTAGGGTTCTTAGGAGTCACACCTAAGAATGGTTGAGTCACACAACCAAAGAGCAAAACTTTGCTGAAAATTCTGAAATTATTATTTTCTATATTTTTAAAGAGAGTACAAAGCCTATTTATAGGCAACCAAGCAAACCTAATCCTAATAGGATACAAACTCTTTATTTAAACCCTAATATTCTAATCCTAAAATTAAACATAATATTTTCCTGCCTAGAACTCAAACAAGTAAAAGATTAAAATAAAATCCTAAATCATAATACCTTGACTTTAAACATAAAATCCTAAAACTTATTCAAGCTCCCAATAAGGCATCTCATTATTAGACACATGCCAAATTAAGGCTTGAGACTTAGAACTAGACTTGGCATGCCTTTTATATACTTTAAAAGGTTGCTGCCATTTTCCATCATTTCTCCCTGGCTGGGAAAAACTCGACCCTGACGAGTTAAAAGCCTGATAATCATCATAAAGGGTAGGATTGAGGTGCTGCAGTTCTTGCTCTGTGATCCAAGTGCAATCTGACTTTGGTCGTCCTTTCCACTTCACAAGAAACTCTTGACAACCATCCCCACTAGTAAAAATTTGATGAAAATCAACTATATCTTCAATCTCTTCCTTCAGTTGTGGCATAGGAGGAAGATGAGTAACAATAGTATCATTACATGAATCACCATCATGTCCATGATAGATGGTCAAATCCTCAACATTAAAGATGTTACTAATGCCCATATCGGAAGGTAGCTCAAGAACATAAGCATTAGAACTGATCTTTTTGAGAATCTTGTAAGTACCAGCACATCTTGAATGAAGTTTCTTGTGAATTCCCTTTGGATACCTTTCTGGTTTTATCCGCACCATAACCATGTCGCCTTCATTGAAATCAGCAAAACTCCTCCTCAAATTAGCACGTGTTTGGTAATTCCCATTACTGGCAGCAATTTTTCTCCTAACCTCGTCATGGATCTCATGCATATGCTTGGCAAAAGCTTCAGCCTCTACACTAGGGCGATTGTCTATAGGCAAAGAAATCAAATCAATTGGTTTATGGGGAACCATACCTGTTACACATTCGAATGGATTCACCCCAGTGCTTCGGTTCACAGAACTGTTATAGGCAAATTCAACCATAGGCAGAATTTGATCCCAATTAACAACTTTATCACGAACACAACATCGAAGGAGATCACCTAAACTTCTATTCACAACTTCAGTTTGACCATCAGTTTGTGGATGAAAAGATGAAGAAAATTTTAGCTTTGTATTCAACATCTTCCACAAAGACTTCCAAAAATAACTCATGAACTTCACATCTTGATCAAAGACAATGGTCAAAGGTAATCCATGAAGTTGAACAACTTCATTAAAGAAAAGTTTCGCAACATGAACAGCATCGGCAGTCTTTGAACAAGGAATAAAGTGAGCCATTTTAGCAAACCGATCAACTACTACAAAAATTGAATCATGTCCCATCTTGTCTTGGGTAATCCAAGAACAAAATCCATACTCAAATCCTGCCATGGCTCATGTAGGTTGGGCAACGGTGTATACAAACCTGTATTCTGTTTTTTTCCTTGTAAACCTGGCAAGTTTGACATCTAGTAACAAATCTACCAACATCTCTTTTCATACTTGGCCAATAAAATCGATCCTCCATCATGGCAATAGTTTTGTCCCTTCCAAAATGTCCTGCTATCCCTCCAGAATGCAATTCACGAATCACCTCCTCTCGTAGGGATGTATTAGGCAAACAAAGATGTGTTCCTTTAAATAGATAATCATCATGAATAGAGAAATCAGGATAATTAGCATTCTGTCCAGCCAATAAATCTGTATAAATGATACCAAAATCCTTGCAAGATGGATATTCTTGCTTGAGCAATTCAAAACCCACCACTTGGACAGCAATGGAAGTAAGAAGGTGCTTAACCCTGCTGAGTGCATCTGCTGCCTTATTTTCAGTGCCAGCCTTATGCTTAAGAACAAATGCATATTCTTGTAAGAAAGCAACCCAGCTAGCATGCCGACTACTCAGTTTCTTTTGGGAGTTGATATGCCTAAGTGCATCATGGTCAGAATACAATACAAACTCCTGAGGAAGCAAGTAATATCTCCAATGGCGAAGTGTTTGAATAACAGCATAAAATTTTCTATCATAGTTAGAATATTTCTGCTTGGCTTCATTAAGTTTTTCACTAAAATAAGCAATAGGATGAGCTTCTTAGCTAAGTACTCCTCCAATGCCCACATGAGAGGCATCACAAGCCACTTCAAATACCTTAGAAAAATCTGGAAGGCATAAAACAGGAGCTGTTATCATCCTATTTATAATTTCTTCAAAGGCCTTACAAGCTGCTTTTGTCCACACAAACTGACCCTTCTTCATACAGTTGGTAATAGGAGCCATAACAGTCCTGAAATTCTTAATAAAACACCTATAAAATGTGGCTAAGCCATGAAAATTTCGAACTTCATGCAAATTGCTAGGAGTAGGCCATTCCCTAATAGCTTTAACCTTTTCAGGATCAACCTCAACACCTTAGAAGAAACAACAAATCCCAGGAATACCACAGTTTCAGTCATGAAAGCACACTTCTTCAAATTAACATAAAGTTTCTCTTGCCGGAGGACTCTCATCACCTGTTGTAAATGAGAGAGGTGTTCTTTCTTGGTCTTACTATAAATTAGAATATCATCAAAATAAACAAGAAGAAAATGACCAATAAAGTGCTGTAACACTTGATTCATAAAGCGCATAAAGGTGCTTGGTGCATTAGAAAGCCCAAATGGCATGACCAACCAATCATAAAGGCCATCTCTAGTTTTGAAGGCAGTCTTCCATTCATCACCAGGTCTGATTCGAATTTGATGATACCCACTTTTCAAATCTATCTTGGAAAAGATAATAGAACCGGCCATTAGATCCAACATATCATCAGGTCTAGGAATAGGAAACCTATACTTTATGGTTATCTTGTTAATTGCACGGCTATGAACACACATCCTCCAAGAGCCATCTTTTTTTGGTGTTAACAATGCTGGGACAGCACATGGACTCAAGCTTTCACGAATGAATCTCTTAGACAGCAGCTCATCTACTTGTCTTTTGAGCTCCTCATGTTCACTAGGATTCATATGATAGGCTGGCAGATTAGGTAATTGTGATTCTGGAACAAGATCAATTGCGTGCTGAATATCATGCATGGAAGGTAGTTCATTGGGTAGTTCTTTTGGCACTACATCAGAAAAATAAGACAGCAATTTACTCACTTCTAGAGGTACTTCTGACATAGGAATAGTTGCTGATTTCTGAACTTCTTTAGCCATGACAGCAAAAATAAGTTTAGATTTATTACTTTCAGCTTCAAACTGCTTCTTAGTCAGAATATGGAGTTGTTTTCTTTCACCCTCAATAACTTTACTAGACATTGGGGCCCTTTTCTCTTCATATTTCTTGATATCCTCTGAGCTCATAGGTTTTAGGACAATATTCTTGTTTTGATGACAAAAACTATAAGTGTTTGCCTTGCCCGCGTGACTCACGTCTCGGTCATATTGCCAAGGGCGACCAAGAAGGATGTGGGCAACTTGCATAGGGATAACATCACAAAGTATAGAATCAACATAATCACCACAACTAAAAGATACGAGACATTGTTGTGTTACCGGAATTGTGGTTCTGTCAATCCAACCCACTTTATAGGGGTGAGGGTGTGGTGTAGTTTTTAATTTGAGACGCTTAACAGTGGAGGTAGAAACTACATTCATGGAACTCCCACCATCAATAACAAGTTTTTAGGCCTGGTCACCACAACGAACAAGGGTTTGGAATATTGAGGTGTGTCGCCAATCCTCCTTTTCTACTCTAGAGGCAGCTAGGATCCGTCGAACTACCGCCAAAAGGGATGTTTCTACATCATCAAAGTCAAGATCATCAGCCTCATAAGCACCATAATCAATAGAATTATCATCTTCATCTTGTTGAATTTCTTCATCCTCTTGTTCCACTCCCATATGCATATTTATTTTTGTTGGACAATCACGCCCAAAGTGTCCAGCCTCCCCACACTTGAAACAAACATACTCCTTTTTAGGATTGTTGGCACTGACAGAAGGCCTTGTTCCATTAGGGCGAGCAAAAGGCTGTGCTGGAACAGCCTTTCTTCCTGGGTGTGCACCAAGGCTCCTCCTACCTGCTATTTCCCTAGTTTGAAGACCCAATTTTTTTTAGTAGAATAGCTCAAATATTGTTCTGCATCAAGGGCTGCCTGGAAGGCTTGTTCTACTGAGCTAATAGGCTGCCTAAGCATCTCCCTTTTGATATCAATCCTCAACCCAGCCTGAAATTGTGATGCTGCTTGTTTAGCATCTTCCACAACTTGACTCCTTATCTTGTATTCGTCAAATTTATTCATGTATTCAGTAATAGACATGCTGCCTTGCCGTAAACTATACGATTGTTGGCGCATCTTCTCAAGATAATTAAGCGGTAGGTACTTTTCTTTGAGCTTGGCCTTCATCTCTTCCCAAGTTTGAATTTGGGGCTGTCCTAATCTTGTTATTTCACTCTCCACACCATACCACCAGATTTTTGCCAACCCAATTAGCTTCATCTTGGCAAATCAAACCCTTCTTTCATCCGACATATCATACCAATTAAAATAATCTTAAAGGGAGTTAAGCCAATCAGGAAACAAAGTTGGACCCACTTTACCTTCAAAATCTGCCACTCCTACTTTCACCTTCCTAGTGATATCTCCAGCATAATCACGCGGCTCGACACTCTCTCCTGCAACTGCAGGTAGTTGAGCAACAGGTTGGACAGGAGCACCTTGTGGGGCTTGAATTAGACGTGCTTCTATTCGTGCTATAGAAGCTGCTAGTGTTTCAATAGTCTGCTGTAAACCATTAAAATGTTCATTTATATTCTCCACGGCACCCTTGGTACGCCCATGGTCTTGTTGGAGTTCCACCATAGCCTTACTTAATTCAGCGTTAGTCACCATCATGGACGCAAAATTGAGTAAACTAATTGCAAACTCAAATCTGTCCGGAACTTTTTTTTTTTGCAGATCAGAATTTTTTTTTTACAGATCAGATTTTTTTTTCGTTTCCTGCGGACAGCTCCAATTGATGTAGAACAGATCTGAGTTAGGTTTGAATTAGGGTTAAGGATGTGAATTAGGGCTGATTATGCTGCTAAAACAGTAAAGAATAAAAGTTTAGGAGTCTCACCTAGGGTTCTTAGGAGTCACACCTAAGAATGATTGAGTCACAACCAAAGAGCAAAACTTTGCTGAAAATTCTGAAATTATTACTCTATATTTTTAAAGAGAGTACAAAGCCTATTTATAGGCAACCAAGCAAACCTAATCCTAATAGGATACAAACTCTTTATATAAACTCTAATATTTTAATCCTAAAATTAAACATAATATTTTCCAGCCTAGAACTCTAAAACAATTAAAAGATTAAAATAAAATCTTAAATCATAATACCTTGACTTTAAACATAAAATCCTAAAACTTATTCAAGCTCCCAATAAGGCATCTCATTATTAGACACATGCCAAATTAAGGCTTGAGACTTAGAACTAGACTTGGCATGCCTTTTATATTCCATCAGGAACAGAATCAAAATGACCCCCTTAAATATCAAGTTTGCCCCCTCTAAGCTACCTAATGTCCAGATTGTTTTTAACCTATATGTAAAAACTGTTAAATGAACTATAATCTGGTGAAGATGATCTCATCTGTTGGTACAAAGAAAAGGGCTGAAGGTGTCTCATTAACATTCAGTGCTCTGTATTGAGGAATGTAAGGCCTCAATGATTACAATTTTATTCTTCCATGCAAGGTTTATATTTGTTATTGGTTTGTCTTTTGTGGAATTCATCTGGCTAAATTTTGTATTTGTTTTCTACAGTGAGTTTCAACTCATTCATGAGTTATGCTTATACGTACTATCAGCTTCTCAGAGAACAGAGCTTATACGGGCTACTCTATCCACCTTGCATGCATTTCTTTCATGGATTCCTTTGGGCTATATTTTTGAATCAACATTGGTAAATAATTCTTGATTTCTCAAATGACTTTGCTATCAATGTGTTGTGCTTTCAACCTTTTTGGAGTTGTTTTTATTGTTATCATATGCTTCACATAGCATGCTGTGTTAATGTGTCTTCAGCTGGAAACACTCCTAAAGTTTTTCCCTGTGCCATCATATCGCAATCTCACCCTTCAGTGTCTAACAGAGGTAAATGTTTTCTTTTTTTAAAATTTATCCTAAAGGGAATAAATTTATATTGCTGCACTCTAAGAATGCAGTGCTTTATTTATTACATTTATGGATGATTGCAGGTTGCTGCCTTAAATTTTGGGGACTACTATAACGTGCAGTATGTTAAGATGTACGATATATTCATAGTCCAGTTGCAGGTGTGTCAGCATGTGCTTTATAAGTTCATTGAGATTTGTGCTCAGAGCTTAGGTTTGCATATCTGTACATTTTCTTTAAGGCTCGTTTTTTATTTTATCGTCGATATGTAGATATTGATGCTTCTTATCTTCATTGTGTGTTTTTTGTTCTTTTCCTTTTGTTCTCTGGTTAATATGTAGCTACTTTTTGGATTTTTTTAGACCATTCTCCCACCAACCACAAACATCCCTGAGGCTTATGCTCATGGAACCAGTGAGGAGCAGGTATATTTTTTCTTATCTTGCATGCATTTTGATTAACTTAAATTTTGTCTATGTAAACTTGTTCTTTTGTGTTATTGCTCCAGGCATTCATTCAGAATTTGGCATTGTTCTTCACGTCATTCTACAAGGTGAGTTGCCTATTATCATAAGGTGAAAGATGGTTAAAGAGTGATAGGGTTGGTTTAGTACCACTAACTCTTGAGTCTGATGTGGTTGATGGGTGCCTACATGCATTTTGATGCAGAGAATGATCCAAATTAAAAATATTGTTGTTATAATGCATGCTTTTTACTGTTGATTTGTTCTCTCTGATTAACATATTGTTAAATATTGGATTGATCAAGTTTAAATTGTTATAGATTTGATAGCTCGGTTGCAGTTGGTGTTTTTGATGATTATATTACTAAATTTGTTCTTTGTTTATAGTTTCATATTCGGGTGTTGGAGACTGCACAAGAAAATATTGATACACTGTTAAAGGGTCTGGAATACCTTATCAAAATATCTTATGTGGATGATACAGAGGTCTTTAAGGTATCATGGCAATTTGATATGCTTTATTTGTGAGTTATTTGTTGTATCTGCTTGTTCCTTTCCCAACTTTTCAGAACTTGTTTCCTGAAGTATTATGTTGCTTATATTCTGTCTAATTAGGTTTGCTTGGACTACTGGAACTCATTGGTCTTGGAGCTATTTGATGCACATCATAACACGGATAATCCTGCTGTAGCTGCAAACATGATGGGACTGCAGGTATCGGGATTATTCTACGTTTATTTTAAAGCCTTTACAGGCTCAGAATGGAGAAAACTACTTTGAATCTCCATAGATAAGGTGTTATCAAGTCTATATGCAGCATGTATTGCAACTCCCTTTTCTTTTAGCCACCTTTCGGCAAAATCTTAGTCTTATATTCTTTTTTGGGTTTTTGTCTGAGATGTGCCAATCTGAAAACAAACTACGTAGGGTGCATGTCTATTGTTTCCCTCAAATCCAGCAATGATATATATTGGAAACTGTGCCAAAAAATCATGTTGTACTCATGTTGGTCTACTTTTGTTTGCATGTTTAGATGGATGACTGAAGATGTCTTTTTTTTGTGGTCCTTTTTTTGTAAAAATGTTTTATACCTATTTGTGGAATTTGGTGTTAGATTGGGATTGTTAACTCTGGATAGTAATACAACATTGTTGTAACTCTTTTTTTCTGTAAATAGATATTGGCTGTAGTTTCTGTGAATGTTGAATTGCTATTGTTAGGGTCGGTCATTTCTTGTCAATGAATTGAATCCTGCAGGTGCCTTTGCTTCCTGGCATGGTTGATGGCCTCGGTGCCCAGCTTGTGCAACGACGACAACTTTATTCTGGTACAATGTCGAAGTTGAGAATGCTCATGATTTGTCGTATGGCTAAGCCTGAAGAGGTCCTGATAGTTGAAGATGAAAATGGCAATATTGTTCGAGAGACGATGAAAGACAATGATGTTCTTGTTCAGTACAAGGTGATAAATATCTAGTATCAAATATGTGTTGCTTAATCTAGACAGCTTAACTTTCATGAAATCTAATTCCCATTTACAGGCTTAATCTCTTATTCCCCCAATAAAGTATAGACTAATTATAGCTAACTGGATTGACTGATAAGTTGTGATTCCTTCATAGGAAGTTTTAGTATTATTTCTTGTGCCATTATTTCTAAACTTCATCTAGTTGTGTGCGTCTTTTGTCTAAAACCGCCTGTTAATTAAAATTTCTTTTATCTTCTGAACAACAAGCTGCTCTTGATATGTGAAGCAAACACTTCAAAATCTTTATTGTCCCAACAGCTTATGTTTTAAAAGGTCATGTTTGGCATTATCTTTTATATATATATATATATTAAATTATTTGTTTTCCCCTGGTTTCCTTTGTTAATAACGTTATATGTTGCAGGTTATGAGGGAGACTTTGATCTATTTGTCTCACCTGGATCAAGAGGATACAGAAAAGCAGGTATGGTACTACGAGACATTTATGAGTTTTCTGTTTTCTAAGGTGGCATCTGGTTCATTATAGGTAAAGTGATTGCTGGGAATTAAATTATTGGGAAAGTAAAATTGCAGTGTTTAGTATGCATTGTTAAGTGCTGTTTAAATTGCAGGGAAAGTAACATTGCAGTGTTGGGTAAACTAACGCTTTGTTGGTAATGTAGTGACAAATTCCAAAAATACCTTTAAGAATAGAAACAGATTTGATACAATATTATTAATTTAAAATGTAATTGTTATATTAAAATGTAAACAATATAAAGGTATAATTATTAATATTTTAGTAAATTGTAATATCAAATTTGATACATTATTATTAATTTAAAATGTAATTATTTTATCAAGTAAATAATGTAAGTGTTTTATTTTTTGGTGTTGGGTTGGGAAGGGTATTTTTGGTAAACTATTGTACTTTGCAGTCTCGAATGGCTGCAATGACTTTACATCAATTGAGGTAAAGTGATTCAAAGGTAAAGTAACTTTACAGTCGCTTTTTATCAACCAAATGCTGCAAAGTGATTGCAGCCATTTAAATTGCTGTGCAAAGTGCCAACTTCCACAGTACCAATTGCAACCTAAAAGATAGGTTATGTTATGTACTACTTTTGACCTAATTTTGCTTATTCTGGTTGTGCTTTGTGCTTAGTTATCATCAAAGCCCTTATCCCAATACTGGGTGCTTTGTGTTTAGTAATAAAATGAAAAATTTCCTTACTGTTTTCTTAATCTTCTCAAAATAACTACAGCAATTGGCACGTAAATGTTTTGTTGCATATGATAACAAAGGAATGATCGGAGAAGAAAAGGAGTCAACTTTCAAATTCTTAAGAGTCTAGGGAGAATGAAAGTAGTCCTCTTTCTATGATAGTTCAGTCTTGGATTTATCTTTTTATTTTCAGTAGTGATCTTAAGCATTAATTATTTTCTGTTGGTCGTTCTTTTCTTAAACGTATGGCTGATTTTATGATTCATTTTGGATTTTTTTCATTATCTATGTAACACAGATGCTAAAGAAATTAAGCAAGCAATTGAGTGGTGAGGATTGGACTTGGAACAATTTGAACACATTATGCTGGGCAATAGGATCTATTTCTGGTTCCATGATGGAAGAACAGGTATCCTTCTATCTGGACCAAGAAATTTCACAGCAAGCTCAATGATGGAAGAAGTTATTGGGAGCTAATGATGTGTTGGCTTCTAGACAGTGAAAAATGCCTGACATGATGTAATGTAGATGCATATGTATACACTTGCATGAGTGGCTAGCTCCTCCTTTTATGCTTTCAGTTGATATTAGTTAACATGTTTGGTGCTCATGGCAGGAAAACAGGTTTCTGGTGATGGTCATTCGTGATTTGCTGAATCTGTGTGAAATCACTAAAGGAAAAGACAATAAAGCTGTCATTGCTAGTAACATTATGTAAGAAAATATAAGTTCAAGAACATGTGGACTTTTTATGTTGGTTTCTCTCTGGACTACTGCAGTTACTTTTTAAAGCATGCCACATTTATTTTTGCAACCTGTGCTTTTGTTTGAGTGGCATGGCTTTTTTTGGGCAGTTTTAGTGTGGCATGTTATTATTGGTGACTGGGGGACCCTAAAGGAACTTAAGTGCTGCTCGTTTCTTGTGTGCTATAGTTTCAAATTGCTATTCTTAATTTAATGTTTGTTATCGGTTTTGTTTGCAGGTATGTTGTTGGACAGTATCCAAGGTTTTTAAGGGCTCACTGGAAGTTCCTAAAAACTGTTGTTAATAAGTTGTTCGAGTTCATGCATGAAACACATCCAGGAGTTCAGGTAAAATCATTGGGAAAGATATAATTTCTATCTGGAATGTTAGATCAACTAACTCGTGAAAACACTTGTATACTTAACATCATTGATTTGCTTGTTATTGTATTATGTTTTTGTTATTGGTTAACATTATTTTGCAAAGTTTAATTGAAGCTACACAACAGGTTGAATTTGACCTTTTTTCTATTTTTTATGATAATCTCATTGTTGTGATTTTTCTACCGATGATGATGATGGTACAAGATTGTAGCTGTTATTTCATACTATCTTATATAACATGTTGGGCACTTCAGGATATGGCCTGCGACACATTCTTGAAAATTGTTCAGAAATGCAAGCGAAAATTCGTGATTGTGCAGGTATCATCTACTTTTTGTCTTTACCTCTATTGTCCTTATGTGGATATGTGTGTATATATATTTGTTTATGTATTATGTTAAAACCAATTATATTGAAGAACTGTATCTTGTGAATTCAGGTTGGAGAAAATGAACCATTTGTGTCTGAACTTCTATCTGCTCTTGCAACTACGGTTACTGATCTAGAGCCTCATCAGATTCATACATTTTATGAATCTGTATGCCTCTTTTCCATGCCTATACTATTAAGATCTTTGCATGTCTGCACTGTTGCCGGTTGAGTTCATGTTTACTGTTTTATTTTTAAATTTTAAATTTCAGGTTGGTCATATGATTCAAGCGGAATCTGATCCTCAAAAGAGGGATGAATACTTGCAGAGACTGATGGAACTCCCCAATCAGGTTTTTATTGATATAGGAACAGTTACCTTTTTGTTGCTTTCTCCTAGTTATACATGTGTCTGTGCCATTGCATGCAAATTTGGTGAGGTTGTAGCTGGTGTTGCTTGTTATGCAGAAATGGAGTGAAATTATAGGGCAGGCACGCCAAAGTGTTGACTTCCTTAAAGATCAAGCTGTGATAAGAACTGTGCTAAACATATTGCAGGTATTTTTATTCTCATATGAAGTTTTTTCTTCATTTCTTTTGTTGAATTTTTTGAGCGTAATGCACCTAGTTAATTTGTCATACTGTAGGCAGAGACCTCCCTTTTTTGGAAAGGTAAACTATGATTTTCTGCCTGGTTTCTATCGTATTGTACAAAATAAGAAGTTGAAACTTGAATGGTAGTTCATCCTGGACAATATGTCGTTTATAGAGAGGGGTGGATTATGGATTGCTATGATAATTTAATGGTTTATGTCCATGTATATGTTGACTGGATTCTTTGGTGGTGGATTACTGCTGATCTTTCATTGCAGACTTGATATTTCTGATGTACATGCTTTGGTTATAATTCAGTGCATATTGGAATTTATTAAGACTTAGAATGTTCGCAGACAAATACTAGTGTTGCCAGTTCTCTTGGAACATATTTCTTAACCCAGATTTCTTTGATCTTCCTGGACATGCTTAATGTATACAGGTAAAATTTCTGATTTAGTAGTTGAAAATGCAAGTGTGAGGATGGAGATGAAATAAACTTTCTTTTTGCTAATATGGGTCATTTATGATGTTGTAATAAATTGAGCAGAATGTACAGTGAGCTTATATCAAATAGTATTGCAGAAGGTGGACCGTTTGCATCAAAAACATCCTATGTGAAACTCTTACGGTGAGACCAATTTTTACAGACATGCTTTTGTTTGTTTGGTTCAACCAAAACTTTTTATCTGATGAGCTTTATGAAACAGATCTGTTAAGAGGGAGACACTTAAGCTCATTGAGACATTTTTGGACAAGGCAGAAGGTCAACCACAAATTGGGAAACAATTTGTGCCCCCAATGATGGATCCAGTTCTTGGTGACTATGCTAGGAATTTACCTGATGCTAGAGAATCTGAAGTTTTGTCACTTTTTGCTACAATAATAAACAAGTATGGTAATCAATGGTTACAGCCTTCCATTTATATGATGTAATATTATACATTAATCATCAACTTATTCAATACATGAAGCAGTCCTTGATCTGCTGAAAGCTATCTTTATCTTATTCCCTTGTAAATGCAAATAGTTTTATCTTTGTATGTTGGCGTTTTATTCCAATATGCTCTGAACCATATCAGTGCTTTATTGAAACTCTTCTAAGATTCACTGGTGACCAAAGTTAAAGTGCAATGTTTTCTTTGTTCCTAAACATGAAAGCGTTTACCCTCTGTTTATCGTGCTGGTACTTGCTGAAGTAATGCCATTTCTTTTAAGTTTTGTATTTTGTTGTCACTTTTTGTATCAAATCTTTGCGTTTCTTATATTTTGTCCTGTTATTTATGCATGAAGGTATAAGGCTGCAATGATAGATGATGTTCCCTGTATATTTGAAGCTGTTTTCCAGTGCACGCTAGAGGTGAGTCTTTTATTTATATGTTTGTTTTATGTGAAAGGATCCAAGAGCTCTTGGGGGATGGAGGGATAGGGTGTTGCCTTGTCTAAGCCCTCTGTAAAGCTTGGGATGTGATACTGCACAGCCAAAAGCTCCTTACTGAATGGGAGTTTTAATATTAAGTCACTGGAGATTCTCGGAACAAGCATGGCAGGAATGAGTTTTAAAATGTTGGTTACATGTCAATTAATAAAATGAAGGTCCTTCAAAAGTTATATTCTGTTATTTTGTTTTTGTAGTAACATTTCTAGAGCGTTTTCTCATATCCTTGAGGTTTGATAAAATCTGGATTCACACTGTCAACTGCATTTGTGCTGAAAACCGATGCTACTTTGCAGATGGCCAGTTAAAGTTGAAATGTTATAGTTTATTCCTTAATTGCTTTGCCAATAGTTTCTTGTTGCCATACTTTGCAGATGATAACCAAAAATTTTGAAGATTACCCTGAACATCGCCTCAAATTCTTTTCATTACTTCGTGCCATTGCTACTCATTGTTTTCCTGCACTTATTCGGTTGTCAAGTCAGGTTGGTGTTGAGTTTCTTCTTTCTCTGATCTATTATGGCTGTCCTTTAATTAGAAAGATGAATATTTCTTTAAATTTGTGTTCCGGTCTGAGCTTTTACCTTTTCATCTAATAATTGATTATCTAATGCCAGTTCTATTTTTTGGATATTTGAAAGAGTTTTAAGGCAATCATTGTTATTACTATTTTTTTTATGTTTCTGCATCAGCAACTAAAGCTAGTTATGGATTCAATCATTTGGGCATTCCGGCATACGGAGAGAAATATTGCAGAAACTGGTCTAAATCTTCTATTGGAAATGTTGAAAAACTTTCAGGTCTGTTAGTGTTGTGGTTTTGCATGGTTGATAACTGTGTTGATGTAAGGTGCTGAATTATTGGTTTTGATACCTTGACAGGCTTCTGAATTTTGTAACCAGTTCCTCCGGACATACTTTTTGACAATAGAGCAAGAGATATTTGCGGTCTTGACAGACACATTTCACAAACCTGGCTTCAAGTTGCATGTCTTGGTTTTACAGCACCTGTTCTGCCTGGTAAAATATTTTACTGCACCTTTATTGCTCTGATTTGCATCAGTTTAATCTTAGTTGATGACTTGTTTTCAGGTTGAAAGTGGTTTGTTGACCGAGCCCTTGTGGGATGCTGCTACGGTTCCATATCCATATCCCAATAATGGGATGTTTGTTCGTGAATACACGATAAAACTTCTGAGTGCATCATTCCCCAATATGACTGCAGCTGAGGTATGCTAACAGGTTCACATCCAATCAATTATTCTTTTATTTTCTGAGTTGATATAAGCTATATATCTTTCCAGGTTACTCAATTTGTAAATGGGCTGTTCGAGTCGAGAAATGATTTGTCCACATTTAAGAATCACATGCGGGACTTCCTTGTGCAATCAAAAGAGTTTTCAGCTCAGGTATTGTTTTGAAAGAGCCAAAATCTTCTTTCCAAATGAGCTTGTAATAGGTCTATGTTTAACGTTGGAGTTAAATTAACTGTTAGTTTTAGTTATAATTTAGAAGTTTCACTATATGGTCTTTGATCTTCTGGTATTTGGTTTGCTTTGACATGTGAACTGATCATTTTGCTCTGCTTTCTGCAGGACAATAAAGATCTCTATGCTGAAGAGGCTGCTGTACAGAGAGAAAGAGAGCGTCAACGGATGCTTTCTATCCCAGGGCTCATTGCCCCAAACGAGATACAAGACGAGATGTTGGACTCGTAGATGTAGCTAATTTTGCCTTGGAAGCTAATTTGTTATGACTTGGGAGTTAAGTTTGCGCCGCAGTTTTACCACCAGGATCCTTGAGTTGAAACAGATGCAACATTTATCTCCTGTTGTTCCTGATCTTTCCCCAGACATTCTATTCTTGTCGAAAATGGTAAATCATGAAGGTGGCGATGCACACAGGTTTTGTTGCTGGAGATGCTGCCTGTGTATCTATTGGTGATGTGTAGAATATATAGGTGTTTGACGTAGGGATATATATCCAATCCGAGTCATCGAACGGGTTTCCTAGCTGCAGCATGATAATCGTATTCATGATGATGGTTAGTTGTTCTGCAGTGCACTGTTTAGATGGCTCGTTTTCAAGGATTGTTGATTCAACCTAGGTTAAAAGGAAATACTAACCTTGGAGGCTTGTGCAGAAAATTTTCCCTTCTGCACCTTTTTTATATATATATATATATATATATATATATTTATTTATTTATTTATTTAAGTAGAATGCCATTGTTTTGTGTTTCAGCGTTTGGTTACGGGGTTGTCTTTGTTTTCAATTTTACTTGATCGTTTCAAGCGAGGATAATGTACTCTTACTTCTTTAAATATACTAGTTATATCTTAAAATCTTGGTTCCGGTTTCCTTATCTGAAGCCTGGACCTGGAGTATAACTGTGATTATGTAAGTTTTATCTATGGGAAATTTTATGTGCAATTTTAAATTTGCTTTTTTTTTTGTCTTTTTATCTTAGTAGATTGGGTTATCTTATATGAATTAATAGGAACTTACATTAAAAAATTTGCTCCTAATAATAATAATAATGATGATAATTTTATGACAAAAATATATTAGGTTAATGGTTTTATGATCTTCTGGAAATCGTCTTATTATCTAAATATTAAAATTTTCCTTCTTAGTTTTCTGTGTTCTTTCTCTTCTCAAAAATATTTATTTCTCTATTTAATCTAACTTTTAATTTTATAAAGATAATAAAATTAAATTATAATAACATGATGGAAGAGGATAGAATAGCATAAATATGATTTGGTCGGTTTGGTGCTCTAAATTTTTGATTTCGCACTTTTGGAAAACATATTTCTTGAAATTCATGTGATTATCAGAAATTCATTTTGGAAAGGCACATGGAATTTCAAAAATGGACTTTCGGAAACATTTTTGAAAATCCTTGTGGTGTTGGAAAATTAGAGGTGCATGAATTTGCACAAATTAATAAGAAATGGCGTCTGCCAAGCTTCATAATTGGGTACACACCTGGAGTTGTACGCTCTCAGCCTCTATTCTCTTGGGTGAGAATAGAGGAATATGAATGTGATGATCATAACGATACTACTGTTGAACCCTCTTTGGATGATACTATTCCACAGTCAACTGGCTTACAATACATTTAGGATTTAGAGGGATATATTGATAAAATATATTTGGAGCAAGAGATGCCTCGGGTCAGAACTTGGATCTGAATGGGAGAGCAGATAAACATATTTAGAAACTTCGGTTGGTGACCGGAACATGGAGCTTTGGCTGTTTTTGGTAATCTTGGAAAGAGGAATATGATTGTGGATGTAATTTGCCTGAGATTTAGAAAGGAGGAAGAAACTGTTTTCCACGCAGTAGGAGGATGCAAGAAGGCCAAAGAGATATGGTCATGTTTTCAAAATAACAATTCCGGTTTTTCTTTGCCTTGAGTACAGGACAGTGAACAGAACAAAGGCTAGTTGACGGCTTTGGCTAGGCAGGTTACCAAGGATAGATTTGATGAGACGTTGGTTTTCTACCGGCTTATATGGTTCACAGAAATTTGCAAGTCAAAAACGACACAACCAAAAACGTTTACATCGTGGTTGGATATGCTACAAGCTCTTTGCATGAATTCTAGTCTGCCTAGTCTCGAATAAACATAGTTAATGTAGCTGAAGAAATAAAGTGATGCCCACCGCTTGAAGGATCATTCAAGGTACATTTTTATGGTGCTCTTAGTGTCCAAGAGTCTGTGGCAATGGAAAGGATTGAAGATCCATATGTAGCAGAAATGGTTGCTGCGATCAAGGCTTTGGAGTTTGCTAAAGATATGGGATTTAGATCTATTACTCTGGAGGGAGACTATGGAGGTTGTGAAGCTGCTGAATTCTACAAAAATGAATTTTTCGGTCATTGGTGATCTGTTGGAGGACGCGAGGATGCTGAAAGCGTAGTTCAAAAACTTTGCTCCTGTCCACCCATGTGAGTGAAATGCAAATGGTGCTACTCATGCTCTAGCTAAACATGCTATTTTGGCAACAATTACTAAATTTTGGATTGAGGAATGTATTAGAAATATTAGAGGGTGTATATGTCATTTTGATTAGAGTTAGTTAGGTTTTAGTTTTACTGTATTGGTTTTCATATTTCTTTTTTAGTAATGTACCAAAATATTCTAACATCAGCTAGTATATAAAGTTGATGCTCTATCATTAAAAAAAATCAATTCAATATAGTACACAAAGTTTTCTGTTTTAGCTCTTCCAATTCTTCTTCTTCTTTCTATTTTCGTAATATGGTATCAGAGTAGAACTCGTGCTTTCTTCTGTGTGCTCCTATCCTTCTACACTAAATGCTATGACTTGAGGTGGGAAATGTAATCAGACGAATTGTGTTGTTGTAGCTGCTGGATCTTCCTAGCTAGTAATGAAAGACTCCAGTAATCCATAGTTTCTTCATAGTGGTGATCATCTGGGCCTCTAACGTATTTCAACTTCTCTTATTGGTCCCAACTATAATTCATGGCGACGTGCGATGACGATGGCTCTCACAGCGAAGAACAAGCTGGGCTTTGTTGATGGAAGTACTTCATGAGCTTTGGAAGATGATCAACTCTTCAATGCGTGGAATCAATGCAACAATATGGTAATCTCTTGGCTCTCGAACTTTGTCACCAAAGAAATCGCAGATAGCTTGCTTTATTTTGATACTGCTGCTAAGATCTGGATAGATCTTTTTGATCAGTATTATCAAGGTAATGGACCATGCATTTTTCAATTGAAGAAACACCTCATTTATTTAAATCAGGGATCAACAGATGTGAATTCCTATTATACTAAGTTGAAAATCATTTGGGATGAACTAAAACTCTTTCAACTTGTTTCTTTATGCCATTGTGGAGGGATGCGATCTTGGTTGGAATTTTAGCATTGTGAACAAGTGTTAAGGTTTTTAATGGGGGTTAAATGAGTCCTTTGCCCAGATCCGTGCGTAGGTATTGATGACGAATCCTTTGCCCCCTATCACAAAGGTGTTCTCATTAGTAGTTCAAGAGGAACGTCAGCGTATAATACATCGGGGCTTCTCTTCTTTGCCCAATTTATCTGTACTGATTGCTTTTCAATCATTTGCTGCTACGATAGGAGGGACTTCTTTACCAAAACCAAAGGAGTTTAAATGAGATCGCCTTGATATACTCACTATGGATTCACAGGGCATGCTATTAACAAACGTTAAAAACTCCATAGATATCCTCCAAGGCACAAGAAATACAAAGGATATTCATCATTTCAGTCTAAAGCATAGATTAATCAAACTAATACTTCTGTTCATGGTAATTTGAATGTAGGAATGGAAGCATCTCGTTCCTTAGTTCATTCCTTGACTACTTTTCAATTCGAGCAACTTATTGCTCTTCTTAGTTCTCAAATACAATCAGGTATTCGAGGCACTGTTGAATGTCAACTGTCAACTTCCACCATCTCATAGTTCTATGGTATAGCTTCCCTCTCACCTCATAAACCTCATTTCCTTTCTCACAATTCTTAGGTTCTTGACACTGGAGCCACACGTCATGTTTGCTATTCTGCATCTTTATTCACCACTTCAATTTCTATTACAAACTCTTTTGTCACTCTTCCTAATGCACAGATGTCACGACCCGTGACCACATTTTTCATCTTCTTATACACAACTTAACCGGTTGGGCTGTCTGCGATACTTCACTTGTACTAACTGTTAAACAATTTTACATAATATTGTTTTTATTATATGCATCCCCTATCGTAACAAATCAGATAAGTAGTACTGTTGACGTGTCTAAATACAGAGAATAAATAATCATACCTCAAATAATCAGTCGGTCTGACACATTGTTCTTCGTGTACAGCCAGGATCCACAATCCACTGAACTCACCAGCATCAAAACCTGAGATGTTGAAAATTAAGGGGTGAGCAAAACCACGGCTCAGTAAGAGAATTATATGCCTCACTTGATACTCAGCTTCCTATATGCTGAAAATCTTTTTCATTTTTCCTATGGGCTCTAGGCTCGCATGTAGGAAAGATACTACAGTCGGCTAGGAATCCGAATGGAGTAAGGTAGGTATTTTAGAATACCATACTTGTTACGGAACCTAGAAGCAACTGTAGAGAGAAATTTTTCATTTCGTTTTGAATTAATAAATCCTTTTCAATCTTTCATAATCTTTTTCATATTCTTTTCATATATATATGCTTATGCGTAATAGAGTATTTAAATAAAATAATTAATATTCGTATCATACATGCTTGAGTTATTGTAAATTAGCATGTATGGATTATACTAAGGTTTATTACCATTTCGTAAGTGCACACATGTCATAACTACTCATACTTACTTTTCATCCTTAGTTACACAAGGCATCGTTCTTATTAAAAGAATAATTATGTGTGGAAACACAAACATTCAAGTAGTACATGTTCAATGGCATATATAGACATAACTCAATAATCAAAAGAAACGAACATTCAAGTAGCACATGTTCAAATGACATATATAGACATAACTCAATAATCGAAAGAAACAAACATTCAAGTAGCACATATTCACATGGCATATATAGACATAACTCAATAATCGAAAGAAACAAACATTCAAGTAGCACATATTCACATGGCATATATAGACATCATCCAATAACCATATACATCATGTGTCATATACCTAAGATCTATTTAATCCTTCGATTTTTGTCGCATTCACGAATCACAATCACTTACTTATCGTCACAATATCCTACGATTTCTCATACTAACATCGGAACACGTGTAGCACTTAGTTCCCGAAGGACTCTAGAGGTGGCTCCCACGGTTCAATCATCGAGTCTCTGCTCGGTATGGCCCGTACTGAAACATCGGAACACGTGTAGCACTTAGTTCCCGAAGGACTCTAGAGGTGGCTCCCACGGTTCAATCATCGAGTCTCTGCTCGGTATGGTCTGTACTGAAACATCGGAACACGTGTAGCACTTAGTTCCCGAAGGACTCTAGAGGTGGCTCCCACGGTTCAATCATCGAGTCTCTGCTCGGTATGGCCTGTACTGAAACATCGGAACACGTGTAGCACTTAGTTCCCGAAGGACTCTAGAGGTGGCTCCCACGGTTCAATCATCGAGTCTCTGCTCGGTATGGCCTGTACTGAAACATCGGAACACGTGTAGCACTTAGTTCCCGAAGGACTCTAGAGGTGGCTCCCACTGTTCAATCATCGAGTCTCTGCTCGGTATGGCCTTTTCCGTTTGACATATTCCATGTCATGTAAAATATTTCCCTTTTTAACATGTCACCTATCATTTATGGATTTTAATATAGACGTTAATCTTGTCGTACTATAAACCCTGGAGGGTAAAGGACTAAACCGGTCAAATCTATGACCATAATCTATATTGTCCTCGGTGGATCACGGATCAGGTGTCGACCGGGACTAAACATGTCACATATCATGTATCAGCATGATAAGAATACCAACCAGTCTCAAAACCGTATTTTTCATCGGAAAATACACCTTATGGAATTTATACAATTATATAATTCCATGATTTAAAACCATAAGGGTTATAATCCTTTAGTGAATATTGATAAAAATATCCATAAAATATTTACTATATTTCACTTCATCTTTCGTCTCGTAATTCGTGTAATTTATCTATTTCGAGAATTTTCGGTGATTTCATTATCACCATTCTCGAATACATGAATATTCTAAAGTTCCATCTCATTATATTCATATTTTATGAAATTTAGAAATTTCCTCATGTCTCGTGATTTACTATCGAAATTCGGAAATAAATCATTTAATATGATTTTTATAAAGTTTTTCTAAAATTTTCGGCAGCATAACGGCTGCCGATTCACTAACCTCCTGCACGGAAAATACAGTTTAAAATCTTTCAGCCAGTACTTCTTCTCAAATTATTTTCAGCAATTCATGCATCATAATAATTTTCATAAAATAATTGCATGAAATATTTTAAATTAAATTATGCAGACTGAGTATCCTTACAGTGCTGCACATGCATCCCTTACCTTTTTCCGGGTCGGCGAATTCCGCTTATCGATCGCGCCCGCACTCCATTTCTCCCGATTCCTTATCTCGATTGCTGAAAATAATTTCTAGAATTAAAATTCTAATTTTTAGAATTTTTCATAATTTATTTAATTTTTTTCTGAAATTAAATTCTCGGGAAATTTCTTACCGAATTGGTAAAATCCCGGGTTGTCGAATTTTCGGGAATTTTCCGAATTCCCAAAATTCTCATTTTTCCTCTTTTTCTTCCTTTTTCCTCTTTTTCTTTTCTTTCTTTCTTTTCTTTTTCTTTTTCTTTTTTTTTTCTTTGTCTTTTTCCTTTTTCTTTTCTTTTTCTTTTCTTTTCTCCTTTCTTTGGCCGGACCGGTTCAGACCGGTTTGTGCCTCATCCCGCCGGTTCGGCCGGTTCGGTCGCCGGCGGTCCTCCTTTCCGCCGGTTCACGCCTCCCTCAGCTTGCCGGAGTTGCGGAGACGCCGGATCTGGTCTCCGTTTCTCCCCATTGCCGGCGACGGCGCCGGATCTGGGTCCGTGGGTTTCGGCCTCTTTCTCCCCTGTTTCCTCCTTCCTCCGCCGTTTCCTTCACCGCCGGTGGCCTCTTTCTCCTTCGTTGGTCCTTGCCGATGGCGTTGGTGGCGGTAGCGGTGCCCGGATCGACCGGCACCGCCGATCTTCCTTCTCTTTTTTTCCTTTCGGTTTTTCCCCCCTTCGCTTCGCGTCGTTTTCTTCTCTTTCCGCCTCGGGCCGCCGTCGTTCGCTTCTTCTCTTGCCGGCGACGCCACTCGTTCCTCCTCTCTTCCCTCACTCGGCCGGCAGTGGCAGCTGTTGCTACCGCCGGTCTCTGCTGGAAGGCCCGATCCTTCCTTTCCCCTTTTTTTTTTTGTTTTGTTTCTATTTTTGGGTTATTTCTATTACCCTTTTTAGTAATATAATACATACTATATATTATACACTATCATTTATATTTTATACTTATACTATATATTATATACTACACATATATTAATTCATACATAGTATAATTATTTATATAGATATAATATAACAATATATCTACTTTATATTTATGTTATACAATTTAAATAAAATAATATTTGCTTATTTATATAGTATTGTACTATATATATATTTAAAGAGATACATACATATACATATATGTATATTAAGTATTACAAAAATGTATATCTAGTATAAATATATATATATATATATGTATATTTATATACTTAAAGTTAAATAACATATATGTATACAAATTATATAAATGCTATAATAATATATTTATACATATAAACTTTTATATAAAACCACATTTACTTTTCTTATATATTCATATAATTTTATTTAAAATAATAATATATATATTTTATATATATATCTGTACATATATATTTATAATTATATAAATACATTTTATAATATACACATGTCTTTATTTAAGACAAAATAGTATATATTTTATTTCATAATATATACTAATATTCATATACATACATATGTATTTATATAAAAACATGTGTAAATATATTTATATAATTTAATTATATAAATATATAATATACGCATTTTTATTTTATTAATTTTGGATTTCCATTAATCCAATTTAAATTCCTCCTTTTCATACTTTCAATAACTCCGACTTTATTATTATTATTATTTATTTATTTTCATTTAATTTCCTCACTTTTCTTAATTTCGGGAATTTCAACTATATTCCCATCTCGTAAATAAATTTTATTTATTTACTTTAATTTATTTATTTCCTCTTATCTATTTTCTTTAATATTTATTTTCAATATTTATTATTTCCAATAATTGAAAAATTTACGGTTATCACAACAGACTATTCCTATAAACCGTATAAGAACTGTTGTTCTTACACCAGATCTTACTCTTACCAATGTCCTATTTGTTCCACAATTCAAATTCAATCTTATCTCCATTAGTTCACTTACTCAATCCTGTTCATATAGTGTTAATTTCCTTTCTTCCTGTTGTTTCATTTAAGACTATACACGAGAGAAAATGATTGGGATGGGTAAAAGGCATGGTAATCTGTACCTATTGGACATGTCAAGACAACTTTCTAAGTCTTCCTTTTAGTCTTAATCTGTTGGTTGCAACTAGTATTTCCAATTCATCTTCACAATTAAAGTTATGGCATTGTCGACTTGGTCATCCATCTTTTGTCAAACTTAATATACTCCAAAAAAAATTTGTTTAGTTAAGTCTAGCTCTTTTCCAAATCATTGTTCCACTTTCCATTTATCAAAGCAAAAACGTTTATCATTTGTCTCTCTTAATACCTTGTTTGCTTCCACTTTTGATTTGATTCACTGTGATATTTGGGGACCATTTACTCTTATGACAGTTTAAGGACATTGTTATTTCCTTACCATTGTTGATGATAAGTCCAGATACACTTTGGTTTATCTATTACACACTTTGGTTTATCTATTACATGCTGATAAGTCTATAAAATATTCACTTTTTAGAGTATTTTATTGCATCAATTTTGCTTAAATTTTAGAATTTTAATGTAATTTCCTCCCATTTTAATTAAATTGTCTTCATGTATATGAATTTCGAGAATAATGAGAAAATCGAAAAAATGGCAAGAAAATCAAGAAAAATTGGTTGGATTTGATGTTTAAACCCTCACTTTAACCTTATCCCTAAATCCTAAAGGTTTTTTTTTTTTCAAACCTTAAGCCAAATTTGAACCCCAAAGCCTTAACCTTCTAAAATCTTAAAAAAATAATAATAAATAAAAAAATTTCAAAATTCCAAATCTTATTTTTACACCTATTTATAAACTCCATGCCTATTTAAACCTTTTATGCCTAAGTCCCAAACCTCAATAGACCACACATTAAACCCAACCCAAGTTAAACCCTTCCATTACCTTTTAAATTAAATTCTTAAGCCCACTTAAATACCTAAAATCCATAAGCCCTTAAACACTTCAAATCCAACCAAAAAAAATAGGCCTTTCTTGATGCAAACCCATGGAAGCAACCCTAATATGTAAAAGAGGAGGAGCCGTAAGAAAAAAAATGGGGAGATAGCTGGTGACAGGAGCTCGTCTTCCTTTTTTTATGGCATTTGGTTTTTTTTTTTTTTTTTTTTTTTACGGTTTTCACTAGTTTGAAGCATGGTGGAGAAGGGGCTGCGTGACACGGCTTGTCTTCCCAATTCTTTACTGCATTTCGTCATCAACCTTGAGGCATTCCTTCATTATTGTTTAGTTCTTCTCTTTCAAGACTTCCATAGTTTAGGATAGCTTTTCGTTTATATTTCAGAGTTGTAAGTTTTAATGCTTTAGTTTAGAGATATTAAAGTTCATTGTTTAAATTTAAATTCAAGTTCGCATTTTAAAACTTCACTATTTTTTTTTCTTCTTCTTATACTCTGTTTCTGTTAGTTTAGCTTTAAATTGTAATCGCTGGTTCTGCTTGCTTCTTTTTAGTTTTGAGTTAAAAATTTTTTTTTTTCAAAGTTGATGTTCTTTTTTATTTTATTTGATTTCCTTTTCTATGTTACAATTCTGCCTCTCTGCACCATCATTTGCGGGGTCTAGTTTCTGCAACTATTCTCTGTTTCACCTGTTTTCTAATTTCTTGGTCGCTGCTTATCACGATTTTGGCTTCGAGATTGTGTTGCTGCTGATCATTTCTTCTGCTGCTGTACGAGTCCCTGTTGTTCTGGGCTGCTGAAGCTTGCTGAGTGCAGAACAGAGCAGGGCTGGTGCAGGTGTGGCTGGGCACTTGCGTGGAGGCTGCTGAAGTTGACGCTTGGGCGTGAAAGTGAAGCTGCTGAGCTGGACAGTTGCTGCGTGTGGAGCTCGAGTGGTGCATGGCTTGCTACTAGATCGTGCGTTGCAAGTGGCTGAAGCGGTGGACGTGATGTGCAAAGCAGTGCAGCAAGTTTAGTGGCGTGAAGACCATCTGTTTATAAAGCATGAGTTTTTGTTCCTTTTATTATTATTTTATGGTTTCATTAATTAGTTTCAAGTTTTACTTTCATAAGTTTATTATATTAGCTTACTTAGTATTTTATTTTAGTTAGATATTTAAATTTTGATTAAATTTATGTTAAGTATATTAATTTGTTAATTTATTAATTGAGAATTTATTTTGCATGATAATTTAATTTAGGTTCAGGGTTAAATTTTAGTTTTAGGAAATTTTATTTATTTTCATCATTTTTATGTTTATTTTATTTTCGTGCATTATATATTTATTTTACATTTTAGTAGCTATTTTTATATCAAAAAAATTATTATATGTTTGAATAAACTTAGGATGACCAATTTTAGTACTTAGCTAGAATAATTCTAACTAATACTCGTGGGAACGATACTCTACTTATCACTTTATTACTTGTCGTGACCTGTTGCGGTATAAGTCTTAGAGCGCAACAAGTACCTACCTTTCATTCATATGTTCAAACACAATTTAGAGTTAAAATCAAAGCCATTCAATCTGATAATGCTCATGAGTTTCTGTTATTCTTTTTTGAAAATGGGATAATTCATTATCATTCTTGTGTCGATCAACTACAGCAAAATTCAGTAGTCGAATGTAAACATCAGCACATATTAAATGTTGTTAGATCCCTTCAATTTCAGTCCAATATACCCTTGGAATATTGGGGAGATTGTGTTCTCACTTCTGTATATCTTATAAATCGTACTCCATCTACTCTTCTTAACAACCAAACTCTTTTTGAATTGTTGTGGAATAAACCACCACACTATACTCATCTTCGATCTTTGGGTGTCTTTGCTATGGTTTTACCTTAGATCGTCATAAGAATAAATTTTCACCAAGGTCTTTTCTTACTGTTTTTCTTGGCTATCCACCAGGTTCTAAAGGCTACAAACTACTTGATCTCAAAACCAATCAAATTTATATGTCCGGTGATGTGGTTTTCCATGAGACTATCTTTCCTTTCTTCACCAATTCTACCTCTCAACCAACTTCCACTTTCTTTTTAGATCATGTTCTGCCTTTTTCTTCTTTGTCTTCACCTCTGAATAATTTATCCTCTACTCCTTCCCTCAACTCTTCTGCCCCTAGTCCTCCTGAACCTATATCTTCTTCAGCTTGCTCTATTGGTCATACAAAGCCTCCTTATTTTTGAGATTATGTGTGTTACACTATTGCTCTTCAATCTAATTCCACTACCTATCCCTTATCTCAAGTTCTTAGCTATCACAAATTGTCTCCACAACATTTAACCCTCACCAATTCCATTACAAAGCACCTAGAACCTACCACTTACACATAAGCTGCTAACATTTTAGAGTGGTGACAATGGGACTTGGAGTGTTGTTTCCTCACCCCTTGGCAAGCAAGCTATTGGCTGTAAATGGGTATATAAAGTGAAGTATAATGCTGATGGTTCATTAGAGTGTTATAAAGCTTGTTTGGTAGCTAAAGGCTACATTTAGCAAGAAGGATTTACTATTTAGAGACCTTTTCGCCTGTTGCTAAACTAGTTAATGTCAAAGTCTTGCTTGCTTTGGTTACTAAATAGGGCTGGTTCCTTTCCCAATTAGATGTCAACAGCGCTTTCTTATACGGTGATCTCCTAGAGGAAGTATACATGGAGTTGCCTCCCGGATATCACCTTAACGAGGAGCATATGCCTCGTAATCCAATCTTCAAATTGCATAAGTCTCTTTATGGACTTAAACAAGCTTCAAGACAGTAGTTTTCTAAATTTTTAGGGACACTTCTTCAACAAGGATTCAAGCAATCCCAATGTGATCACAGCCTCTTTATTAAAGCTTTTGGCAACTATTTTCTTGTATTACTAGTATATGTGGACGATATAGTTATTGCCAGCAACAATATGGAGATGATGAACGTTTTACAGGTATTCTTAAATAGTTGCTTCAAATTGAAAGATTTGGGAAACTTCAAATATTTTCTTGGTATTGAGGTTGCAAGGTTTGGAAAGGTATTGTCCTTAGCCAATGCCATTATGCACTGCGGCTACTAACAGATGCTGGACAATTGAGATGCAAGCCAAGGAAAACACCTATGGATCCGAATACCAAACTAAGCCAAGATAAAGGTGATTTAGTGGAAGATCTAGGCCAATATAGAAGGTTAATTGGTAAACTTTTGTATCTGACAATTACCAGGCTTGATTTGTTTTATGTTGTTAATCGCTTAAGTCAGTTCATGGCAAACTCGAGGGAACCACTCTACAGGTTGCATTGCGTGTGTTGCAATATTTGAAAGGAATTGTTGGTCAAGCGTTGTTCTATTAATCCTCTTCAGATATCAGTTTGAAGGGTTATGTAGATGCAGTTGGGCCTCATGTCTTGATACAAGGAAGTCGATCAATGGTTTTGCAATCTGTATTGGTGATTACTTGGTATCCTAGAAGTCTAAGAAGCAGTAAACTATTTCATGCTCATCTGCTAAAGCAAAATATAGGGCGATGGCTAATGCCACTTGTGAATTCATTTGGCTTTACTTCCCTTACAAAGACATGCCAATTGATCATCAAGGACTAGCTGTGTTGTTCTGTGACAATCAAGTAGCATTGCATATTGTAGCAAACTCAGTATTCCATGAGAGGACAAAAGATATAGAAATTGATTGTCACCTTGTAAGGGAGAAAACTTGAAAGGACTCTTAAAAACTTTACATGTGAGCACACAACATCAACTTGCAAATTTACTTACCAAGCCTCTTAACCTTAGACAATTTTCTTTTTTTCTCAACAAGATAGGAGTGATCAACATACACTCTCCATCTTGAGGGGGAGTATTAGAAATATTATAAGGTGTATATGTTAGTTTGATTAGAGTTAGTTAGGAATTAGCTTTACTGTATTGGTTTTCATATTTCCATTTTAGTAATATACCAAAATATTCTAACATCAACTAATATATAAAACTGACGCTTTGTCATTCTAAAAAAAAAAGTTCAATTCAATACAGTATACAAAGCTTTTTGTTGTGGCTCTTCCAATTCTTCTTTTTCTCTCTATTTTCGTAATAGATTGTTCTAGCTTTACTACTGATATTTGTATTGAAGGATGTTAATGTTTCTTTTTTCGGTTAATGAAAGTTACTTTTGATTCAACCCAAAGGGCTGTTTTAGTGGTGTAACGCTCCATTGAGTTCCTGAGTGAGAAGGATTCATAACGAGACATTTCATGTTCGAATCTTCACCAGATTAAATTTCTTTGAGCTAACGCCAGCCAGGCAGTTTGAACAAAGATAAATTTCATATCCAAAATACCTGAATATTCTAACATAACTAATATATAAAGTTGACACTTTGTCATTCAAAAAAAAAATTCAATTCAATACAATATACAGAGCTTTTTTTTTTGGCTCTTCCAATTCTTCTTTTTCTCTCTATTTTCGTAATAGAATGTTCTAGCTTTACTATTGATATTTGTACTGAAGGATTTTAATGTTTCTTTTTTTGGTTAATGAAAGTTACTTCCGATTCAACCCAAAGGGTTGATTTAGTGGTGTAACGCTCTATTGAATTCTTGAGTGAGAATGATCCATAACGAGACATTCTGTGTTTGAGTTTTCACTAGATCAATTTTTTTTGGACTAGCGCCAGCCACGCAATGTGAACAGAGATTAATTTCATATCCAAAATACCAGAATATTCTAACATCAGCTAATATATAAAGATGACGCTTTGTCATTCTAAAAAAAATTCAATTCAACACAGTATACAGAGCTTTCTGTTTTAGCTCTTCCAATTCTTCTTCTTCTCTCTATTTTCATAATAGAATGTTCTAGCTTTACTACTGATAATTGTACTGAAGGATGTTAATGTTTCTTTTTCTGGTTAATGAAAGTCATTTCCGATTCAACCCAAAGGGTTGATTTAGTGGTATAGCGCTTCGTTAAGTTCCTGAGTGAGATATGAGACATTCCGTGTTCGAATCTTTATCAGGTCAAATTTCTTTGGGCTAGCACTAGCCACGCAACGTGAACAGTGATTAATTTCATATTCAAAATACCAGAATATTCTAACATCAGCTAATATATAAAATCGACTCTTTTTTATTCTAAAAAAAAAAATTCAATTCAATACAGTATATAGAACTTTCTATTTTGGCTCTTCCAATTCTTCTTCTTCTCTCTATTTTCGTAATAGAATGTTCTAGCTTTACTACTGATATTTGTACTGAAGGATGTTAATGTTTCTTTTTCCAGTTAATGAAAGTTACTTCCGATTCAACCCAAAGGGTTGATTTAATGGTGTAATGCTCTACTAAGTTTTTGAGTGAGAACGATTTATAACGAAACATTTCGTGTTTGAATTTTCACCAGATCAAATTTCTTTGGGCTAGCGCCAACTACGCAGCATGAACAGAAATTAATTTCATATCTAATATAATATGGATATACCTCGTGATTAAAAAAAGAAATTAATTTCTATTCTCAATAAAATAATAAAAATTTAAGGGAGCAAGATAAAAAGACAAAAGTTCACTTTACAATGATAAGAAAGACAAGACAAGCAATTAACTGTCTTAAAAGTCAAAGGTTGACTTCAATTGAAGGCTCAAAAATCAACTTCTTTTCGAGTTCCAAGCCCAAGTTGAGGCAATGCAATAGTCGGCAAATAGTCTAGAAAGAAAAGAAAGTCAAAAATCAAAATCATCATCTTTCTGTTCAGCAAAGGGCAAAGGAACGCGACGTTCCCTTTGATAATTCAAATTTCTCAGTTGTTTTGTTAGAGAGGAAACAGAAACCAAAAGGGAAAAGTCAAAATCAAAAGTTAATTTTTCTTTTCAAGAAAGCATCGAAAATTTAAAAGGCATGGGTCAAGCTTTTCACAAGCTCTTCGATACCTTCTTCGGTAACATAGAGATGAAGGTGTATTTCTCTCTCTATTTATTTCTTTTGTTTGTTAGTAATTGACCATTTCTATCTCCTTTAAACTTTTAAATGAATTTTTCTTTTTTTTTTACTCCTTTTTTGTGGTTTCTAATTAATGTATAGTTGAAGAAATTCTTTATTGTTGATATTATAGCCGCAATCTCATCTCCGATTAAATTCTGCTTGAAACTTGGTAAATTTTTCTGTAATTGGCTAATGAAATGAATTTATAGATGTCTATAGATTTAGCTAATTCTTTCCATTACATTTCAGTAAATTCAGTTAGAAAAGATCAACCTGTGACGTAGAAATACTTGATTTTATTAGAATTTTTTTGTGTATGGAAATGTCACTTTTGGGTGCTTTAAGGAATGTATTTGTTGTCTGCCGTGTCAAAAACTCCATTTTTTGCCATGAGATGGGAATGCCAAAGCCTGGTGTTTTGTGTCATAAATTGAGTTGTTTATTGCAAATATGTACAATTTGCTAGAAAAGAAAATAATCCCAAATGTTTTCAATCTTCGGTATTTGATATAGCTTGTTCTGGCTGGAATGAGATAAATGGAAAACACACCAATAGTTGATGGTTCCATGGTTAATAATATTGAGAAGTTAGAGTAACTTAATTTACCATAGTTTTTCTTCACTCTTGGTAAGGCTCAACATCTATATACCAGTGAGCATAACGTAGGTATTTGCTCTTGTTTCTGCTTCTATTATGTGTTTATTATGTGGTGGAATTATATGTAATCACTTTGATGCATTTAGTAATAGGATGTTTACTTGATTTTTGCATTGTAATTAGATTATGTTGGAGGATCTAGAAATGGTAAATAGTAAATAATATTATGAATCTAAGAAGGTTGAAGTCAAACAGTGGCTCAATGTACTCATTTGTTGAAACTGTTGGGAAAAATATCCCTCAAACCAAACACCCACGAAAACGGAAGAAAGCCGAAAACGGAAGAAAGCAAAAATAAACACAATAATTTTAATGTGGTTTGGCCCAACCAAATTGGCCTACAACCACCCAACCAAATTAATAATCAATCAAACAATTACAACTGTGTAATTTTTAGAAGAGAAAAATTATAAACTCCTTACAAACACAACCATACAATTTTTAGAGAGAAAAATTGCAAACTCCTAACAAAGCCTAACCATGCAATTTTTAGAGAGAAAAATTGCAAACTCCTAACAAAGATCCCAAAGCCCAGCTACACCCTTTTAATAGCCCAAACTCTAGCTATTCTATTTGTGTTTGCAACTCTTTGGGACACTTTACAAACCAAGCCTGACACATTACATATAAGGGGAGACCCCTTATAACTTCTTCTATACTTTCGATGTGGGATTCAAGGCAAACCCCAACAAATCCTCCCTTGACTTGACTCCCCAAACTGCTCAACAATATATGAAAAACTAACATGCTTCTAAATCTTCTTACTTTTGGAAACAACTCTATCCTTCACATCATTAAGCAAATATAGTTGTTTCTCATTCCTCTTTCCTTGCAAAACTAAACCACCATTCTTATATACTTTGCAACAATCATTATTACCAACATATGTGTACCCACGTGAAGCTAACTCACCCAAAGAAATCAAATTGTAGCTAAAACTGGATACATACCTCACATTACGAAGAGTCTTGACACCACCATCATGAAGCTTGAGTTGAACACTCCCAATACCTTCAATCTTCACTCGATTACCATTCCCAACCGCAATATTGCCTAAACTTTCAACCTCTTTCAATTCATCAAACCGATCTTTATCATTGCAAATATGCATCGATGCAGCTGAATCCAAAACCTAACTTTTCTCACAAGTATGATGCCCATCTAAACAAGTTGCCAATACATCATCATTTGAATCAGTCAAAACAACACATGTCTCATTCTTCTTTCCATCATCACTCTTTTGTTGAGCCTTCTTGAATGAAGCCATATCCTCTCTTAATGTCTTGCAACGTGTTTGAATATGACCCTTCTCTCCACAATAATAACATTCTACCTTACTGTAATCTCTGAATCTTGATCTTGATCTCCCTCTTGATCTAGCATGTCTCTCATTAGTCCTCCCTCGAGTAAAACCTTCCACAGCAGGTAGTACACCTCTCGCAGATGAAGAATCTTCTTTGCCCATAAATCTTTCATTCTCACGCAGCACAGCAATCACATCATCCAACGTCAAAGTAGTTTTACCTACCAATAAAGTCTGAACTAACGGTCTATAGGACTTGGGCAAAGATGACAACAACGGCAATGCCTTCTCTTCTTCTTTCAACTCTTTAGAATCAATAGCTAATAATTGTGAAACTAATCTATTAAATTCATCTAAGTGATCATGGAGACTCGTACCTTCATCCATCTCCAGAGAATACAAATCCATCTTCAAACACAATTTATTCATCAGCGATTTTGACACATAGATGTCTTCCAGCTTCTTCCACAATCCAGTAGGTGTCGTCTCAGTCAATACATTATACTTAATCTCTGGAGCAAGCGCCAATCTAATTGTGCTCACAATCCTCTTCTGAATTCCAACCCAATCCTTATCAGACATTCCATCTTGCTTATTTTCTTCTAATGCCAAATCTAGACCTTGTTGCATTAGAAGATCCTGAATCGTACTTTGTCATAACATAAAATTACTTTTACCATCAAATGAAGGAATCTCAAACTTAGGCATACCTCTAGACATAGCTTCAGCCATAGCTTTCCTCCTATCGCAGGATCCCGAACCTTCAGCTCTGGATACCACTTGTTGGGAAAAATATCCCTCAAACCAAACACCCACAAAAATAGAGGAAAGCAAAAACAAACACAATAATTTTAATGTGGTTTGGCCCAACCAAATTGGCTTACAACTACCCAACCAAATTAATAATCAATCAAACAATTACAACTGTACAATTTTTAGAAGAGAAAAATTGCAAACTCCTTACAAGCACAACCATGCAATTTTTAGAAAGAAAAATTGTAAACTCCTAACAAAGCCTAACCATGCAATTTTTAGAGAGAAAAATTGCAAACTCCTAACAAAGATCCCAAAGTCCAGCTACACTCTTTTGATAACCCAAACTCTAGCTATTCTATCTGTGTCTACAACTCTTTGGGACACTTTACAAACCAAGCCTGACACATTATTTATAACGGGAGAACCCTTATAACTTCTCTTATACTTTCGATGTGGGATTCAAGGCAAACCCCAACAGAAATTAGGTGCTATGGTAGATATTCATAGATGAATTTTAATTTTGATTAGTTGAAATGTATATTCACCACTTTTTAAATCTTGAGACATAATGTTCTGATATGAGTTCCCCCTAGAATCTAGAATCCAAGCCAGGGCATTTTTGAGATATGATTACACTGTTTTCAACTTTCTGAATTTTTATTTTACTTTATGTTCTCCTTTCTTATCTGTAATCTTTCTAGAGCTGGCTTAGGTTTTGATGCTTGGCTTTGACATGGCTGGAAAAACAACTATATTATACAAGTGGCACACTGGACAAGTTTTATCTACTGTCCACACTATTGGTAGGCAACTTAGCTCATAACAACTTGATTTTAGAAATGGTTGAATATATGATTGAGGTTCTTGTATTTTGCTGGGTTTTTTTTTTTCTTGGGCCTCACTGGTGCTCTTGACAGTACGCTTTTTTCCTTATTATTCCTTATTATTATGATACTCTTTCAAAATGCTTGGATCTTGTTTTATTGTGTTGATTTTATTGTTTTGACACATTCTCAGACCTTGTTCGCTCGAAGTGACATGCAAGGTGCCACTTCTGGAGGGACTAAAACAAATTTTCAATTTCCTTTTCAAAATGCAACTTTTGAAGATAAAGTTGAATTTTAAGGCTTCATTAATTAGCAAACCTGTCTGAGTGCACTAGTAGGCCCTTATTGCCTTTACTTTACATGGATGCTCTTGCATCTATGAAAAGATAGTTTTCCTGGTAGGCCAAGCCACTCTTAGGGGATCATATGGTCTAAGGAAATTTTACTATTTAATACTATTTTACCATACTAGTTGTTTTCTTGTCTTTTATTCCTGATTAGCTTAGACTCACTTGAATAACATGTTTTAGCTGATTACTTACGAAGTTTCCCTGTCACTGTGTCATACACCAGGTTTCTATAGCAATATGGTTGTTGTCTGGGTCATAGAGATCATGCTTCTCTAGCCTTTGTTCCCATTTGAATTTCTTGGTCTTAATTTCTTTTCCTTGTATAATATTTGGAATCTGTTTCTTTTCTCTCAAAATTTCCTCTTGGCATAGATCATTGATTAGTTTTCTGGCTGTTTTGTCCTCTTCTTCGTATAATCTTTGGGATCCCCTTTTTTTTATTTCTTCTTGGCTTTAAATTAGATATTATGAACTTGACAAGTTGATATGACAACTGAGTTCTTCTTTTTGTCTCCTCCAGGATTTAATGTGGAGGAAGTTCAATATAAGGATGTGATGTTCAGAGTTTGGGACGTTAGTCGAGTATGGAAACGAAGGCCAGTCTGGAGGCATTACTTTCATAATACAGATGGATTGGTGATAATAACCTCTCCCTCTCTTGAAAAAAGAAATATGTTTTCGCCCTTTTCATGTTTCTTCTGATGGACATTGACCCGAATATGTGGTTATTTGGACTGCAAAAACCTTCTAGTATATTGATATTGGACATATTCCCGTTTTATCTTATAGCTGCCTTTGCCCTGATTTTACCATTTTATTTTTAGTTGTTTTATTACATTACGTTTTCTTCCTTTTTTTTTTTCATTTCAGAGGGAAACTTCTATTATTGGAATTTGAAGGATCAGGTCCAATATCTAATCATTTTTTTTCTGTATTGATTAATATTTCGCAGCCTTTTGTCAAAATTGAAAGATTTAATTTGTTAAACTGTTTGTGCTCTGTCCTTCACTATTGATTTAAAAGATAAGCACATATGTCTATGCAGATCTACGTTGTTGATTCCTTGGATCGAGAGAGTATTGGGGAAGCTAAACAATTATTTCAGGTTGTAAATTTAGAACGTACACAAACTTGTTAGACATTTGGGCTTGTCATTATCTTATTTTTCTATGAATACACTCAGGCTATTATCAATGACCCATGTATGCGCCACAGTGTCATCTTGGTGTTTGCCAACAAGCAGGACAGGGTATGTTTTCTGTTAGTGGTTTTAGATCCGTCTTTCAGTGCATATTACTTTCTTACATTTGATGGAAAAGTTATTAAAACATCCGAGATAGGGGGTATTCTAAAGTGTCAAACTATAGTCCCCATTTTGGTATATACTTCTGAATCAGCAAAGATTAATAGCGGAAAACAGACTGACACTTTAATATTTTATAAGACTGTAACACATGGATAATAGAATGTGCATATTTTAATGTATATGAAATTCTAACTTATCTGTGGTCTGTGCTCTTCAATATGGTTTAACATGTCTGCTTAACATTGTCATGTTGCATCTTACCTATGAATGAAGATTTATGAACAAAATTTGCTTAGTTGTCCATAATCAAAAAAATGTTCCAGAAAGGAGCAATGAACCCAATGGAGAATGATTAGGTCTTGTTGATCTGAAGAACAGAAAATGGCACATTCAAGGTACCTGCGCGCTTTCAGGAGATGGCCTCTATGAAGGCTTGGACTGGTTAGCTGCAACTCTCAAGGAGATGAAAGCTGCTGGATATTCATCCCCGGGTCCATCTCCATTCTAATTATACAGGTTGGAAGTCTTTGCTTGCCTATACATAGCATTAAAATGGAGCTTGATAAGGAGAAATAATAGTTAATGACTTGGTATCTCAGGTCATCAGAGGCATTGAAACTTGTAAGCCATGCTTAACCGCTGGGAAGTCTGGAGTTGTAATCAAAGTGTTGTGTGCATATTAAAAAGGCAAGGCAGGTATTATTTGGAATGAAAATCGTTTATTCGCTGTGGATAGTCAGATTGAACCATAGACTACGTTATTATAAACTGGAAAATGACTGTCAATTCTGTCTCCGAAATTTAAGAATGCTACCAGTTGAGGGTTTGCGAATCTTGTGATCATGTCGAATATTGGATCCCATCTTCATCTTCCATGCATTCCAAAGCCTTAGCCACATGTCATTCAAACACCTTTAAATAGACAAGAATTAGCATGATTTTTTGCTTCGGGATTTGACCTTAATGAATCGTTCACAAAGAACTACTCTTTATCAAAGGAATCATGTTGGTCAACCAAACAGCATGAAAAGGATTGAAATCAGAGAACATAATCTCCACACAATCACCATTTAATATTATGCATCAACGATGAAAGATCATTGATGATGACATGAAAGAAAATAAATAGGAAGCCATCTTATAACACAAAACCTCAAACTTTGCAATTTAACTCTGATTGTTCTTGCTTCAAGATAAAGAGAGAAATTTCTAAATAATGAAATTAAAAGTAACAAGGTACAAGTGATTCACACATGAAACTCACATCCGGAAAAGAAAAGCATTTCATCTTTCTCTTCAAATGAACTAAAAATCATAAAATGGCAATTAAAACCATATATTATAGTTATTAGCATTAACCCTCAATTTCCAAGATGCACAATTGACAGAATTGGATAAGAGGGACCTTGATGCACTTATTAGCATTAACCTTCAATTTCCAAAGATGTTTAGGAAATACGATCAAATTTCATAGTATATAAGCTTTGAGTAACACAAAATTCTTTCACCCTGGATGAAAGGGAATGTTCTAGCATGGAAGAAATGTTTAATCCAATTACCCCTTAAACGAATTCTTTTTAATCAATTGTTAAGTTCAGTACATCAATTTCTCTACAAGTAATACCTCCAGTACCATTTTATGCCAATATTTACTTTCCTTGCAGTTCTAAGATGGCCACATAAACAAACAAGCTGTAGTCACTCATAAAATGTTATCAAATAATTTGTTTCTAGGAATATAGGAGTTTCTCACATACGAAAGAACTTTAAATTTGTTCAATAACTACCTTACACAATCTGAAGAAAACCCTTAAATTGAAAGGATTTCTTTCAAATACGTTCAGAAAAAGATGTTTGTTCAAACCAATTACCTTTCATATGGGTTATAAAAAATTCATAATTTAGTGATTTACATCAATTTTTGATGTTTTGAAAAAATAACAAAATATAGAACCTCCTAAACATATGTTACCTCTGAGATGTTATCATCGTTAAGCATGTCAATAAGAATATAGACAACTTTTATCAAGAGTTTATATTTATTCGAAATAAAATAAAATTAAATAAAGTAATTGGATAGAGATTTTTCCTTGCAAACTAAAATTCACAAATGATGCAATCTTCATAAATTTTAATAAATTTTGAAATAAATGGGAGCCTAACCAATAATAGAATACATAATTTTACAAGTGGACAGTATTTAAAAAATTTTTAGGTGAGAAAATATATTTTTTTTCTAAATTTAATTAGAATGTTTGTAAAATTTAAAGAGAGATAAATTTAAAATTATGGATCTACCATTTATTTCGAAATTCAAAATAAATTAAGATCTTGATTCATAAAATATTAATTTTGACTACTTTCATAAAATGTTAAAAATAATCTGGCAATGGAACCTCTTCATGAAAATGAGGGGGTTCCATAATACTCTTGAGATGAAAATTTTTTTTATGAGTTTGATCAAGGTGTTGAAGAATGCTTAAATAAAATTTTCCATATTTCAATGTAAACAGGATATAAACAACTTTTGAAATAAATTGAAATAGAAAATTATTTAATTAAGGGTATTTAGAATAAAATATGATTAAATGATACTGTTTTTAAATGAGCATTTTGGGGTGCTAATATTTCCTCAAATATAACCGTTTTTCAAGCCCAAACTTTGACACGTAGACTAATTCTTATTTTTAGTCTTGAAGAGTTGCCCAATTACACAATAGTTACAATAATTGGTGGCAAGCTCATAAAATTTATGCTTAGCAGTAAGGTTCTTAAGAGTTAATACGTTATGATAAACAATTAACAAATAATCAATAGAAAATTCTCTTAGAAATTACTTTACAGTTTAAAAAATAATTTTGAAAATGATACGGCAAAGAAAAAATAATCAAAAAGTGAAAACTGAATTTTTTTACTTTGCCATATTATTTTTTATAGTTTATATCTAATGCATTGTCAAGGTATAAATCTTTTACACTGTAATGCAATCATGTCATAACAGTTCATTAATTAGTAAAATTAATAATGTTTATTTTAAAGTTATGGATTAATGAAGTGATACATTATGACTCAATGACAGTGTTTAAGATTTATACACTGACAGTGTATTAAATATATTTCTTTTTTTATTACATATAATAAAATATAATCGAATTTTTTATTTTATTTTTCTTATTTCATCTTAACATTTTCTGCTGCATACATTTCCAATTGGTCTTGACCTTTTTTCTTGTCTTGATATTTTTTTCGATTTTTTTTTACTTTACAGCTTTTGATAGAAGTTTTGCTAAATATTCTTTAATTTGCTCAACAAATAGAAATATGATAATATTTTTTTTTCAAAAATAAAAAAAGATAGTTGTAAAATTACACTAATTGAAAGTTTAGTGGTAAATTTAGACTACATAAGCAATAAATTTATACCTTATCTCAAAATTTTATGCCTATGTAATATTCATTTTAATATTAATATTTCTTTTATTTTTTTTCATCAAAGTGTTTCTATGTTTTATTATTTGTTCATAATGAAAAAAATGACTATATGTTAATTTCGTTTTATCACAACCGAAAGCAAAAAAATCGACCACCTTAATTAATATAAAATTATGGAAAAGTGATATATTAATTAATTTATTAAGTTGATAATAAAGATTAAATAAAATTATTGAAATTTAGAACTTAATTACACTATATAATAAGTGATTATGTTATAATAATTAAAGAAAATTATTTTCTCCATAACAAAGGAAGACTGAAAACTGAAATAACGTTATGAAAAATTAATAATTCCAAACAAAAGGGGGCTGTAAATTGAAATAACTTTTTGGAAAATAAATAATTATGAATGTGTAAAAATTAATATAGTATTAATTGAAATAAAAAAATAAATAATTTAATTAAAATTGAATAAAACATAATTAATTTGAAACGATTATCGGGAAAAAGAATACACGTATGCTTAGTTTTACCGTTTCATCAAGGAATAAAAAGTCTATAAAAAGGGCAATTTGGAAGGACCCGCATAAAACAATCCTCTCATAAGTCATAACCTCCGATTTCTTTCAAATATCTCAAATTCTCTTATCCTTAAACCCTAACAATCAAACCCTAACAAAATAATCAATTTGATCAAACAAATGATTGAAAAACTGAAAAAACTAAAGAGCTGCATTAGCAAGAGAAAGAGCAAATCCTCTTGTTCTATCACGGTTCGTGAGATGATTCTGTTGGAGAAGAGCAACTTCTTTGAGCTGTTTACTTATGTTTCTTGTGACAGAAGAAACGGTAATCGCTTCAAGTTTTCCAAGGTTTTCATTCGACGGAGCATCCACTTAGTTTCTTCGAATCTGTTTAGAACCTTACCCCATTCCGCCGAAAATGCAAATGCAGCGGGAGCCATCCAGTTTGGGGAGTCGTTTTACATCAAAAGGAACAAGGCCAAGAAGTTCATCAACAGAATCTTTTTCCAGGATCCCCACTGGCCTCATTTAGAATTAGTTTATCGGTTTTTTCTCTTGTTACTCCAGTCGCCTCGCACCGATCCTCAACGGCTCATTCCTTACATTCAACCCTCTTTTATTTTTAAGCTGTTGGATCTTTTTCAATCTGAAGATGCCAGGGAAAGGGATGCTTTAGTTTCTGTTTTGCAAGCTATCTATCAGAAACTTCACGCGCATCGGAAATTTATCCGAAAATCTGTTTTCAACGTGTTCTACTGTAGTGTCAATGAAAGACATAATGGCATCCAGGACCTTTTGCTGTTGCTTAGAAGTATTGTTGAAGAAGAAGAAGAACAGCATGATTTGGGGGTCCAAGAGGAGTTCAAGCTGTTTCTTGTTCGAGGGTTAATTCCTCTTTACAAATCAAAATGGCTTGTCTTGTTCTCCTCGCACTTGAATAGCTGCATCGAAAAATTTGTGGAAACAGATCGCAAGCTTGCCGAGACTGTCATACAGGGGATGCTTAAGCATTGGCCGATCGCAGGAAGTTCCAGAGAGTACTTTTTCTTGGATGGAGTGGAGAGGGTTTTATGGGAAACAAAGCCTGATAATTTTCAACACTTCATGATTCCTTTGTTCCACCGCATTGCCAGCTGCTTGAGCAGTCCACATTACCTGGTGGCAGAAAAAGGCTTGTCTTTGTTCAATATTGGTGGCAATATTCGAAGCTTGATTTTACAGAACATAGATGTTATCTTACCGATCATCTTTACGGACTTGGAAACAAATGCAGCAAACCATTGGCGGCCTGAAATACAGAAGCTGGCGCATGATGTTGGCACTACTTTGCTGATTACTGACACTGAGTTATTTGAGGAATGCTGGATGCATTTGAACTGATAAATATATATCTACTTTATTATATGCACGAAGAGCAATTGGACCAGAAGGTAGCTCCGCTAAGAATTTCAAGGCTTTGGTAGATATAGTTTATTATCTATCTATGTAAATATTATATATCTATATTAGGTCTCATCTTTTTTTGTTTTCAATGGCATTATCGAATTGTAAGATGATGTACTTAATGACATATCTGGTTTACGTAAACGAAAGTAAGCAGTTCTCATTTCAAAAGAAAAAAAGAAGTCAACTATATTATAATTTACATTTCAAGTTAATTATGTTTTAATCAGTTTTTAATTAAAATTATTTATTCTTATTTTCATTTCAACTAGTACTATATTATTTTCCCCATATTTTGAATTATTAATTTTCATAAAATTATTCCAAAATATAATTCTTTTATATTACTAGGTTAATGCCCGAGCGCTATTGCAGATTATAAATTGTTAATGTTTAGATAGTGAATGATTAATCGTCAAATATGTTTTATAATTTCATAAGAAATGTCACAAACTAATGAAAGTTTATCTTAGTTCTAAATGTTTTTGAAAATGACAAAAAAAAATCAAACCTTCTGAAAGACCGGTAGGAAATCTTCCAAAAAATATCATCATAGTCATGAAATTAAATGGAACGTGGTTTTATTAAAAACAATCATCATATAGCAAGACTCAAAATCATCTACCGATAACAAAATGAGCTAACTGAAAAAAGTAAGAAAAGACGTAGCTATAAAATCAATGACAATAATCAATTCACCAAGAAATCACAATAGATGAAGAATTGAAGAAAATGAGTGGGACAAAAAATCTAAAAATATCAATCTTATCGAATAAGCAAATAGTAATTTACCATGTTCATTAGAGTATGAATTAAATCCCTTGTTAAAAGAAATAATATCATGAACCTATTAGTGTTGAATAGAGGTGATCATAGATGAGTTTGAGCTAGGTTTAAGTCATATAATAATGGTTTATATGCAAGTCCAAGTCTAGCCTAGCCCGAAAATTCGAGTCTAATTTTTAGTTTAGACCCGTTTTCGTTTTATATTTTAAGTCCGAGCTCGGTCTGACCTGCCTGAATATCATTTTATTTTATTTATTTATTATTTTAATTTTTGTTTATTTTTGTTTATTTTTTTAGTCCTTTTGAAGTTTAATTTGATTGTCAAAATTTGCATATCAATTTTCATATTAAATATATATAATCATGTTTATTAATCAATAATGTCTCAGGCTTCGAGGAGTCAAGACCGGGGCGGAGCCCGTTTTTAATTAGGCCTAAAATTTATTTCCCAAGCCCGTTAAATGCATCTCATATTTTTGTTCAAATTTGATTAAATATCAAAAGGGCCTTCAAGCTTGGGCGAGTAGCTTGACCCTTAAGTAGGTCTAGTGTTGAATATAGATGAATAATAAACCAATATTTTGAAGATAGGATTGTCAAGTTACTTGAAAAATTTTTACTGTGGCAAAGGAAATAAAATGATATTTGTAGATATCTTATTTTGTCTGGATCTTAATTTGTAGAGTCACAAGTAAGGTTACAATTAATTTAGTTAGTTGGGTAATTTGTATTGATTATTTGGCTTAGTTGATAAATTATTGTAATTAGTAAGAATGTAAACGGGTCGACTACCTACTAATTTTGGGATATTCGAACTCAAACTTGATTAATTTTTATAATACCCGAATCCAATTAATTACTCGATTTAATTTGTGTTACCCGAACCTTAACCCTATATTATGGAAAATACCTGTTAATTATCCAAATCCGGTACATACCTGTTTATAACTCATAAAAAATTAAAGTTAAAAATCATAATTATAATATTTAATAATTAATTTAATTAAATATAATATTAATAATAAATAATTTATATATAAAAAATATAGATATCATATTAATCATTATTATTTATAATCGGGTTGGAGTAACAAGTACCTTAAAGAAACCCGAACCTTATTCGAATCTATGACAAATAGTAATTTTACTACTCGAATTTAATTATATACTACCTTAATTTTACTTAATCGGGGTGGGCAATGGTGGGTACCCGTTTATAAGGTATCCATTGCCATCCCTAGTAACTAGGATAATTTCATTGGAATTAATATCAAAATTATTTAATTATAAGATTATTAATTAATTAAAATTAACTTTTGATTCGAACTACTATTAGATTAAACTAGATAGCTAGCTAGGATAACTAATATTTAGGATTAATATAGGACAGTTTTTTATTTTTAATTGTTAGGGTAATTATAAATTATTAGATGATTTAAGATAATTGAGATTAATTTAGAATTAATTAATTTATGATAAGATAATGTGAGAAAAAAGAATTAGAGAGCAGTGAGATAGGAGACTTAAATTAACACTTAAATTATTTTTCATGTGTTTTTTTATTTTATTTTTTATGTATGCACAGGTTTCTTCATTCCTCTTAAAATTAATCCTGTTCTTTGCCGGTACCGTTTACTGCCTTGGCCATTATCACCTTCATTGTCCCTTGTTTAGCTTCATTCATCTACTTCACTTTGAAAAATGGTTGCATCTCTTCAAAAACTACACCATCATCTTCCTTGTCTGGTTCTTGCCGAGCCACCACCTTGATCACCATTGCTAAGCCATCTCTGCATAGCCGCATCTTACACCGCCTGCTGCCTTGCTTATTTGTCTGGTACCACCGCTCGCCAACCGAGCTTTGAGGAAGAACCACCGCTAGTGATCTCCGCATCTTCGCCTGCACTTCCGCCCCAGCGTTTTGCACCGAACTTGCCTTCTCCCTGCGCGCCATCTTCAGTTTACTGCACCTGCATCATCATCTGAAATTGGTGGCTTTCTTTCATGCTGCCGCCTAAAGGAAGTTTCGTTTCTGTATGATATTACGTTCAGGGGCTGTAGGTAGGTAAAATAAATCACAAATTGAAGAACACACAAATCTTTAGGAAGCAGGTTCATAATTTCATAATAAAGGATAGAAGTTCAATGTCAAACCCATGTAGATCAAATCTAATGGAATCCAGAAATATATATGTTGAAATTTTAATAAAATTATTAAATTAAATATTTACAATGCATAACATTATAATAAAATATGTTATTTGAAAGTTAAATTGGATTTTTTTTCCTACATTTTATTTTGACAGTATCATATTCAATAAAAAATATATTATAAGTAAAAAATAATATTATTATATTGATCCACTGGTACTTTGACTAGGTAAATGTAATTGACTTGTAGAACAAAAAACCTCCCATAGAAGAAAAAATATGTAAAAAGAAAATTTGCAAACCCACACAAAATAATCTCTCTTAATCTCTTTCTTTAAAACCTAACAAATTAATCAATCTGATCAAACAAATGGATGAAAAACTGAAAAAACTAAAGAGATGCATTAGCAAGAGAAATCCCAAGTTCTTTTGTTCTTTCACGGTTCGTGAGAAGATACTGTTGGAGAAGAGCAACTTTTTTGAACTGTTTACTTATGTTTCTTGTGACAGAAGGAATGATGATCGTCTCAAGTTTTCCAAGGTTTTCATTCGAGAGAGCATCCACTTAGTTTCTTTGAATCTGTTTAGAACGTTACCCCATTCCGCCGACAATGCAAATGCAGCAGCTGCCATCCAGTTTGGGGAGTCCTTTTACATCAAAGGGAACAAGGCCAAGAAGCTCATCAACAGCATCTCTTTCCAGGATCCCGACTGGCCTCATTTGGAATCAGTTTATCGGTTCCTTCTCTTGTTACTCCAGTCGCCTGGCACCGATCCTCAACTGCTAATTCCTTACATTCAACCCTCTTTTATTCTTAAGTTGTTGGATCTTTTTCAATCCGAAGACGGCAGTGGAAGGGATTCTTTAGTTTCTGTTTTGCAAGCTATCTATCAGAAACTTCACGTGCACCGAAAATTTATCCGAAAATCTGTTTTCAACGTGGTATATTGTAGTGTCAATGAAAAACATAATGGCATCCCGGACCCTTTGCTTTTGCTTAGAAGTATTGTTGAAGAAGAAGAAGAAGAACAGCAGGATTTGACGGTCCAAGAGGAGTTCAAGCTGTTTCTTGTTCGACGTTTAATCCCTCTTTACAAATCAAAGTGGCTTGTCTTGTTCTCCTCGCACTTGAATAGCTGCATTGAAAAATTTTTGGAAACAGATTGCAAGCTTGCTGATACTGTCATTCAGGGGATGCTTAAGCATTGGCCGATCGCAGGAAGTTCCAGAGAGTACTTTTTCTTGGATGGAGTGGAGAGGGCTTTATGGGAAACAAATCCTGATGATTTTCAAAGCTTCATGATTCCTTTGTTCCACCGCATTGCCAGCTGCTTGAGCAGTCCACATTACATGGTGGCAGAAAAAGGCTTGTCTTTATTCAATATTAGTGGCAATATTCGAAGCTTAGTTTTACAGAACATAGATGTTATCTTTGCCGATCATCTTTACTGACTTGGAAACAAATGCAAGAAACCATTGGCGGCCTGAAATACAGAAGTTGGCGCATGACGTTAGCACCACTTTGCTGATTACTGACACTGAGTTATTTGAGGAATGCTGGATGCATTTGAACTGACATATATCTACTTTATTATATGCACGAAGGGCAGTTGGACCAGAAGGTGGCTACGATAAGAATTTCAGGGCTTTGTTAGATATATGGTTTAGTATCTATCAATGTAAATATTATATATTAAGTCTATATTAAGTCTCATCTTTTTGTTTTCAAGGGCAATATGGAATTGTACTTAATGACATGTCTGGTTTAGATAAATGAAAGTAAGCAGTTCTCATTTCAAAATAAAAAAAGGTCTATATTAAGTCTCATCTTTTTGTTTAGTCTTGACCGACTTAAAAGCTCCAAACTTGTGATTGTAAGATAGAGATCATGGAAGGGACAATATTTAAAGGAGGCTCCCCATCATGTCGTTCTGGGAACTAGATAATAGTTATCGAGATTCGAGAGGAATCGTGTTGGTCAGCCAACCATCAGGAAAAAGATCGACGTCAGAGATCAGAATCTCCACGCATCATGGCCACATAATTCTCTCCAAAGAAGGAGAAGCATGCCGTACTTGCAAAACAATTCTAAATGTAATTCACACATACTTTTCACAATCCACAAAATGAAATTGCATTTTTAACTTTGAAGTTTAGCACCCATGGATTTTACTTACACAAGTACTTATCGCGAAAGTACCGCAGATAGGTAACACCAAAGTGGGTATCAAAAACCTCGGTTTTCGCGCTTTTGTCATGTGAAGTACATTTGAGAATTTGTTTTTCATATTTCATGCCTACATATTCACTATTCAGCCTCCACAATTCCCTCCCCTTTTGGTTGAATTTCTGAATCCTAACGTCGTATTCTTATTGCTACTAGCAACCAAGAACCGAACACTGATAATAGACCAACTTGAAGATGATAGCATGTACCAGCTTTGATGCACACAAACAACTGGATTTGCCCAAAGAAACTTTCCATCTGAAAATAATGTTTGAAGATTCTACTCATCATATCATACTTGGTAAGTTAGAAGCTCAAAAAATGTAAACAGAAATTAGACTTCATAACAAGTTTCTGATCAGGCTAGAAAATACAAGCAACTTGTGTACGTTACTTTCTGCCCAGAGGCCATTTCATATTCTGTTACCTTCAGAGGCTAGAAGAAACAGAACCCCATTATCTGAAATAGCATGAGAAACTTGCAGACTACTCCAAGCCAGCCATCATCACACTTCTCATCCACCGTTAACAAGTTCACAAGTTTTGATGGCAAGAACTGAAGAATCAAAACAACACATATAATGATAAATGGATGCAACAGAGGCAACTTCCAACCTACTAATATCATATAGCTGTTAACACCTTAAGTTACATTTACCAACAACCAAAAGAATGCAACCGTGATTTTCCATTAGATGAAAATATGCTATTTACTGTGCACTGGCTACTGTCAACCCTGCAATGCATTATGCACCTAAGCCAAAAACTAAGAATCTGTACTGGAAATTATGAGTCAAAAAATATCACCATTGAATATTATGCATCAACCGAGAATGATGGTTGATGACGACATGAAAGAAAATGAGGTTAGAAACCTGCAGAATTTCCTCAGCAATCCGGAATCAGCAATTAAGCTCCACCATCAACCTGATTATCTGTTGGACATTACAGCTTGAGAATCCCAGTCGGTCATTTATGTTCTGAAGAATCCCTAGCAGTTGGACCAAGCTCACTTTCTGCAATTACCCTTGGCAACTTTTGTAGTAGTCGTCCCTGCTCAGATGGTTTCTTAAGCATTTCTCTTTCATCCAGAAGTTGTTCTAACGTACAAAATCTGAAGTTAAGCTCCAACAACAATTCAGTGAAGTAGGCACAGAACCTGAATAGAGGGACACATTACAAATACACGACACTACTCGGACAATATTTTATACCTTAGCAAAAACATAAGTTACAAGAAACACAGGTATACTAGTTCAAGGCAATCCTGTAGAAGTCTATACGGAAAGGTCTGTTTGATCAGTCAGCAAATCAAGCAAAAAAATTGGATCCACACAGAAGAAGGTTAAAAGAGTTGGCTTCCGTGAAAGATGTGTTTAAAATTTTTAATTACCAATTCAAGAGAATTGAAAGTATCGGTAGTTATCACGCATACATTTCTATGGCTGATTCTATAGTGTGGCTCAACACCATAAAAGGATATATGTATCTCCGTCCCTTCTCATGTGCAAAATCAATTTTATTCTGCAATCTGACCAATTCTTTTTGAATCCACTGGCAACAATATTCCAAAAAATGCAAAGACAATTAGAGAAATCTAAAATAAAATAACTAGTAACAAGAAAAGTGGAATGATCATAGAACCAGATATTAGACAAGCATCAACATCAGCGTATCATCCAAACACCTATCCCTAAATGCAAATCAAAACCCAGTTTATCTAATAACTGAATTTTGGTTAATCATGAGCATGATAAATGTATAATAATGATAAAGATAATATCATGAAAATATAAATTCTTGGCAGAGAAGAAAGACATGAAAGTATCTATTTCAAGTTAATTATTCAAACCGAACATCCTTTAAAGACTGTACCTCATCTTAAATATATACCAGCAAAAAGGTATAAAATGTCCTTGATAAAAACCTCCCCTTCCCTCAATCATGCACGTGCATGCATGCATACCCAAATCAACAACTAAGTTAATGTAGGTAGACAGTTATACAGAGTGCACGCATACTGTTCTAAATTCATTCATTAGCATCTGCACTTACTCCATATTTCAAACTACAAGTCCCAAAAAATTATTAAGTGATCAAACATCCTAAAGTTACGAAGAAAAGGCACAAGGAATCAAAATGCAAATGAAATCATATAACATTTCCAAAGTATATCAAGAAAATCTGCATGATTACATATACTTACATTCTTTGTTACATCTTCATGCAGACTTTTGGCCTTCTGTTCAAGCTCCACCTGTCAATCAGAATATTCTGGTTAAATTTTTGGATAGCCTTTTTCCCTACTTGCTACGAATTTAAATGAACTCAGACTTAAAATGACATTAAAGGAAATAAAGAGGAAGTCATCTTGTAACACAACCTCAAACTTTGCAATTTAACTCTGATTGATTTTGCTTCAAAGATAAAGAGAAATTTCTAAATAATGAAATTAAAAGTAATAAAATACAAGAATATGTTATGATTTAAATTAATCACACATGAACTCACACCCAGAAAAGAAAAGCATTTCATCTTTCTCTTCAAATGAACTCAAAATCATAAAATGGCAAGTATAACCATAAAACGTAACCCAGTGATTCATAATCCAGATCTTTAGGTTAATATCCTAAATGCATATACCTATCTTATGACACTAATCAACAGGACTGAAACACACATCAATAAGATGCACAATTGACAGAACTGTATAAGAGGGACCTTGATGCCCTTATTAGCATTAAGTTTCAATTTCCAAACATGTTTAAAAAAATAAGATCAAATTTCAAAGTATATAAGCTTTGAGTTACACAAAAATCTAGCAGTAAGGGAATGTTCTATCATGGAAGAAATGTTTTGCTAGGCTTTCTTTTATGATTCTTTACGCAATTACCCCTTAACTGAACTCTTTTTAACCATTTGTTAAATTCAGCACATCAATTTCGCTACAATTCCTCCAGTACCATTTTATTCCAATATTTACTTTCCTTTTAGTTCTAACAATAGTACCATTATAGTAACTTTACCAGTATGTTGGTATAGAGTGGCCATATAAACAAACAAGTAGTAAGTAATCACTCAAAAAGTTATCAAATAAGCTGTTGTTTCTATGAAAGTAAGAGTTTCTCACATATGAAAGAACTTACAACTGTAGGTTTTCTGAGAAGACCATCTTTCATCCTCTGTTGCAGATCTTGACATTCTTCCTGCTAACAAAACACACACAACTAAGCACACAATGCAAAAGTTGACCAAACATCATAATAATAAACAATCTAGTCAGGAGATTTTCTGAGCAAGTGTCCTCATTAACAGAAAATATATCTCCAGAATCAAATTATAATGAATGTATCAAATGCAAAATAGCAATATAAACAGTAAACACCAACACAAGGGAAGAGAAGAGAACTGCCACTTCAGCCTGGTGTGAACAGCTCTAAGAGAACTGAAACACCATCAAAGCCAAGCAGTTACCTGAAACCAACCATCAAAATAGGGAAAATGATGAAGATGAACACATACACACCGAATAACAATGCAAGCAAAAATAGTTTTAAGTATATCATCAGAAATTCACTCAATGCTGGTATCATCTAACAGTTTCTAGAATGCCAAGGAAATTCCGTCAGTAAATTTAGTAGTGACCACATACTTGAAGGATACAGAGATATATTTCTGGAATTTATAATTCACATAACTTTAAATTTGTTCAATAAAAGACCTTACACGATCTGAAGAAAACCCTTAAATTGAAAAGATTTCGTTCAAATACGTTCAGAAAAAGATGTTTATTCAGACCAAATTACCTTTCATATGGGTCATAAAAAAATCATAATTTTAGTGATTTACATCAATGTTGGATGTTTTGGAAAAACAACAAAAGATAGAATCTCCCAGATAACTGTTACCTCTGAGATGTCATCATCATCAAGCATGTCAATAGGAATATCAACTGGCATGCAAGAAACCTCAAAAAGAATCCCCCTATTGTCCTTGGGATTTGAGGTTTTCTTTATGCCTGCGAAGAAAGGGATCAAGAATTATGAAAATTAACAGAATCTTAAATCATTTATGACTAAGATAAAGAAGTATCTTTTCTATTCATAATGTATTTATGACTTTGATTCAATGAAAATAAGAATTAGATTAGTAACAAAAGATTATGCAACAGTAGAGAAAAAGGATGACATCTTTACAAATAATAGATTACCTGTAACTTGCTGAAGCCGAAAAGAAGTCCCCTCTGAACAGTTTCCAGGCATTCTTTTCACTCTGACAAAACTTCCCACGACCTTGTCTTCAAATTTATCAGGCTGCATCAACAGCTCCTCTACCAAGCTCCTCCTTAAGTACACAAGTTTGATGTTTTCAGCAACTATAGAAGCATAGTAACTCTTTTGAACAGAATAGGCAACCTTTTTTGCAAGAGGTACTTTATCTGTGCTTAACGTTCTCTGCTTCTTGCATTCTGCCATATTCTGTTCTTCTTCAATCCCTGAATAACTTCCACTATCATTCTCATTTTCAGATGAGCTTGATTGTCCCAAAGTATAAGCAAAATCAGCTTCCAGAAGATTATATATCTTGTTCTTGTCCACTAGTTTCTTCTGGAAAAGAGAATAAAGCTTTTCATCACAAAAAACCATCTTCTTATTCTTTTCCTCATAAAAAGGTTTTTCTCTAAAATGTATTTTGAGATTATACTTGACTTTGTCATAATTTTTCAGTTGCATCTATAACAACAGATTTCAAAAAATCAATGAGAGGTTTTGAAACACCATCCAACGTTTTCTCTAACCTGAGACTTCTTTCTTTTGACAAATGAGTTATCTACTGCAGCAAAATCCGGATCGCTATCACCATCTGCAATTATGACTACATCATCTTTATCCTCAATCTTATCAGAATTTGAGCTATTTTCATAGTTCTCCCTTTTCAACTGAGCACGATGCAAATCGTCGAATGTCAAGTCTTCTTTCTTCATTATTATCTCCAAATAATCTTTGAACATAAACTCTTCTGTATCCCGACCTTCAAAATCTAGCTTGTTCTGTAGATCAATTCATAAATTCAAAAGCCCATGCTCCCAAAAACAAAGAAGAGAGAAAGAGGAGAGAGAGTGAGAGAGATTAACATAAAAGAGAAGACAAGCTGTAAAAATTTCTTTCTAAGGGCAATAAGGCGAACAAAGAGATTATTGAATTTTCCATCATTGCTTTGCACCCATCCCCCTTCTCTCTTTCACAATTTCTCTCCTTTTTCTTTATCTTCTAGAAACATAAATTCTATGTAATTCTCTTAAAGGGGTTTCATGACCAAAAAACCTGGCAATATTAGATAACTTAGCATTCAAAAAATTAAAGAAAACATGATAAAGACCAAGAGAAAAAGGAACATTGGTTATAAATCCATCATTCAGCTTGTAATTTGAGGGACATACCCCAAGGGAGTCAAATTCTGCATTTTTTCCTGCAAGTAGTGCAAGCTCTGAACATGTTTCGCACAATCCTTTTTCAGATTTAACTGGTACAAACTTAGCTGATCTTTCACAGTGCCTACAGACAGCATTAGGGCAGCAGAGGCAATAAAACCTAGGGGGACCACAGCAACGAGAACAAGAATGCCTGCCTGGAAACACAAATAATTTTGACCAAAACATTGCCATATTATCATTCCAATTTCCAGTATCTGTGAATATGTAGAATCATAGAGGAGGGAAAAAACTGAGATGAGGTCTAGAAGGAATTCAATAGATCATAAAAGTGCATCACAAGTACATCAACCAACTGCAGGCAAAGAGCAAGAGAACAGCCCTTGAGCTTTAGAAACTGTTCAAAAACAATAAAATAAACATTGACAGCAGAATCAGGATTTTCAACAACTTATACTTGGCCTTAATTTTGAATTATATGTATATATCAATTGTTAAGAAGCTCTGGCACATCCAGACACTTTGGGTTCTATGCATATCCAACTTACTAGATTTAGACAAATGAAAATTGTGTATGCTCTGTAGCACCATTTGAAGATAAGAGACTTACTGCAGGTCCAGCGACCTTCGGACTTCAAAACTGAATTTTTCTTTTGCACACATACAGGATGATAAGCTTTTCCACAACCCCTGGAAACAGAGAATACAGGAATAGTAGAGGCATATTTTACTGGAGAATTAGAATATATGCACCTCCTCTATGGGCAAACCATCTTAGTAAAACATTAGTAGTCATCAATTACCAAATTTCCAAATTTCAAACCTGAGTAATAGCATAGCATGAAAATCAATGTCCTTAAGAAATCCAGCAGCCATTAAATTCACCATACTAAATGAAAAATACAAGAATGAGAAACATACACCATGCATAATTCAGGACGATAAGTTCCAGTACTCAAACACAGACTCTTTGTGAGAACTCTTAGAGAAAAATTTCTAATAGCACCATTATGTTTAACACATGATGTTCAAGTTACATATGGTTAACAGTCAGTCACTCTTAATAGACTACTTAAAGATTAAATGGTTCTTAATTGTTTCCATAGAGTTCTATGATCAATTTACGACTTAAAAAACAGTAGAACATAACAGATTTAAAGCAACAATAATCACCAATTCATTCCTTAATCACTATTAATGAAGTGTCCAGCAGGCGTATTTATATCAACTGTAAAATCCCCATTACTTTACATTTTTGCTAAGAGATTTATGAATTACAAAACTGTCATCTAAACTACACTAACAATTGCAATCCCACATGGAATTTTAACTACGTGTCCTTTCTATTCCAAGCACTATAACAACTTCATCAGAACTTCCATTTTCCTGTTTTTATTCTTTTTATTTAATCCTAATTCCCTTGCATTTCCGTTTCTTTACTTCCTTCTCGTTCTTCTCAACTATATTTCCATATCAATATTCTATCCCTAACCATGAAAAACAGGAACACAACAAAAATTAGTCCAACTCTGACTTACATAGAACAAAAACGAAAAACAAAAGCAACATAAAGAAATAATCTTTCAAAGAATTTTTTAAGAATTATGAGTAAGAAACCCTAAATTATCCAAACAATAGGAAAAATATGTAAAGAAAAAAAAAAACTTACTTGTAATCACAAAGAAGCAAATTTCCACCATCTTTACAAACAAAACACCAATCTTCAGCTTCTTCTACTTTTTCTTTTTCATTCAGTTTTTTCTTCCCTTTGTTTTTGCTCATTGCAAAAAGAAAATCTCTTTCTTCTTCTCTCTTCTTCTGTACGTCGAAACTTCAAAGACAGAGTGGGAGTGGCAGAGTGTTAAATGGTTTTGTCAAACAAAAAGTAAACTTTTCTTCGTTTTTAGCTTTTTTACTGTGATCAGATCTGTAAAGGAGAGGAAGGAAATGAATGGGATGGGAAACAAACGTAACGTAATCAACTTGCAGTAAATTTTTTCGAGGTAACTTTTATTTGGCGGAAAGAGTTGAAATCTTTACGATCATGGAAGTTGTTTTAACTTCCATTACTGTCCTTGCTTCACCACAGATCTTTTACGTTTTGATTGGGTTAAAATTGTAGGATAATATAGTAAATTCACTCTTTGCTAACAATCAAGTCTTAAAGCACGGGATTTGTCTCTTCGGATTTTTATCTTCTTCGCTTCAACTCCCTTGCCTGCCAGTCTGTCCGTGCTTTATTTAAAAGAGAAATTATCTCCGGGAGATGTTATTTATAATTAATTAAATAACATATATCTTTACCAACGGTGTCTTGGTCTAGTGATGCCAGGGGCTAGACTTGGTAGGACGGACCACGGTTCGATCCCCCGCAAGCCCGTTGGGAGGAGTTTAAAACCTTTACCCCGGGATCCGCTCCGAAACCGGATTAGTCGACCCAGTGGGTTCGGATACCGGTTGGTTGAGACCAAAAAAAAAAAAATAACATATATCTTTTAAAATATATTTAAAAAAATTTAATTAAAAAAATTAGACATTTATACTATCTATACTATTATATAATTAAAGTAGTTTATGAGTGGTACTGTAAAATTTTGATTTCCAATTTTTTAAGCCATCTGTCAGTCATTTATTTGTCTCTTTTTTTTTCCAGTTTAGCTTTTGTGTTTTATTCTTTCTTCAACTTTTAATTTGATTTCCTTATTAACCTTTTTCTCAATTAAGGTCCTCAAATTTATTTTTAGTTTTTCAAATTTCTTTCCTTTTTAATTAAGTCTTTTTATTTGTTTTTTATTCATGCTTTTTAATCTATTTTTTAGTTCTTCAATTTTTTTAATTAAATCCTTTAATCAACTTTTATTTTTAATTTTTTTGGTTACGTTCTTTACTTTATTTTAATTATTTTTTCATTAAATGTTTTATTTTGTTTTTGTTTAATCTTTTCTAGTTATACTCTCTAATTTATTTTTAAATCTAATTTGTTTTTATTTTATAATTTTTAATCTATATCCAATCAAGTATTGTTACAATAAAAAAAATCTACACGTAACTCTTTTTGTCCTCTAATTTATTTTTAAAATTTTAACTTTTATCATTAAGTCATCTAATTTGTTTTTATTTAGTTATTAATTTATTTATAACTTTTCAATTTTTTTAAAATTTTTTTTGAATTTAATAATAATAATACCGCGACGAAGTGCTGGTTAAAATCTAGTATAATTTTATCTTACTTGAAGTTAAAAATTTTATCATCTGTTTATCAAAAACAATTTTTTTTATTAAGAAAATTTATCTCCTACATATTTTTAAAATTAATAAATACTTCTAAGGTCCTCAAAGTTTTTTCATAATTTAATTCTAGTTTATTAGTTTTGAAAATGGAACTTTGGTCCAAAATCATAAATTATTTTAACATATATCAGTTAATTACTAAACTCGACCTAATAATATCACATTTTTAAGTATCAATAATAAATTTTATTACTATTTGTTATTTTTAAGTAAATATTTAAAAAATATTCTATTTAAGATTTTTACTTTTTAATGCCAAAAAAGATATTATAGATATTTCATGAGTAACAATGTTTAGGTTAATAATTTTTTAATAGTAAATTAATAGAACAAATTTTTCATACCGTCAAATTTATAATTTTGGACTAAACTGTTCATTTCTCAAATTAATGTACTAAAATTGAAATATGATATAACCCTAAGGACCTCAATGAAATTTATCCTATTAAAAAATATATAAAAATTTGAATATTTAATTATTTTTAATCTCACTTATAAAATTGAAAATATTTATTGTTAACATCAAAAAACAAATTCTTTTACAAAATAAATAAAATTTTATTTATACTAATTTACATATACACTTTAAGTATAAATATTCAATTGAAAAATGTATTTTATTATTTCAAGAATAATACATCAACTTTTGAAAGGAAATGAACGAAGGGGCTCTAAATTAGTGTTTAATAATAACATGATGGTAAAAATTAAAATCAAATTTATTATGAAATTCAATATGTTATTTTAATATATACTAGAAAATTGGTCGTGCTTCACTACGGGAAAATTTTTTTGTTCACAATTTTCTGTTCAAACTCAGTATATACAAATGAAGAGTTAAAAATTAAAATACTTAAGACTTAAACATTCATGCTTGTTAATTTGTTACAAAACCTGATTGAAATTTTGGTTCAATGTAAACATGGAACAACAAAAGAAATAAAAGTAGAAATAATATCACTATTGTTACATAGAGATTAAAGTTACCACCCAAAGGTTGTGGCTCAGTTGGCAACGCAGACTGAGTTTGTGGGAAGAGCTCTCGGGTTCAACTTCTACTAAACACATCTTTAGGGAGGGGTGAAGAGCCTTAACTGTGACTAAACCCCGAACAGGATTAGTCTCAGACCGTTAAAACGGATGAGAATACCTGTGATCTACACAAAAAAAGAGAGATTAAAGTTACCTTTGGAGACAGTATTGCAGCAATTGAATAGAATCCAACAAATCTAGAACACATAATACACAACATAATAATTGTTAGTAAAAGAAAATATTTAAATACAACAACAAAATATTTAAATCAATAAGAAATATACTCTAATAAAAGAGGCATATACTGTAGTAGCTCGCCAACCCACACAGGTCGCCAATCCACACAACAGCATAACAGCTTACCAAAGCACATAACTCGCCAATCCACATAATTGCATAATCGCTCACCAAATCTACACAGCTGTAAAAACTTCCATTTTCTTCGATTCAACAACAAAATATTTAAATCAATAAGAAATATACTCTAATAAAAGAGGCACATATTGCAGCAGCTTGCCAACCTACACAGGTCGCCAATCCACACAGCAACATAACAGCTCGCCAAACAACATAGCTCACCAATCCACACAACTGCATAACCGCTCGCCAATCCACACGACTATAGAAACTTCCATTTTCTTCGATTCAACTATTGTAATACTGCAGCAGCTCGCCAACCCTGTGATAACCGCTAAAATTTTAAATTTAATATTAAAACAAAAAAAATAAACTACAGAAAATAAATGAAATTATATAAGAGATAGAAATATTTGGAAAATTCGAAAGTCGATGAAGTAATGAAATTGAGAAATTGGAATTTGGAAATTTAATTCGGATATTAAGAAATCCGAATTTAAAGATATAAAGAAAAAAAAGCGTATATTTATATAATTATATTATATAAATATACTTTTATATGTTTTTACATAAATAAATATGTACATATTAGTATTATACATAATGTTGTACATGAATAATATATATACATATATTAAATGTATATAGTACTTTAATTTAAAGTATATAACAAGATGTATATTATATGTAAAAAAATATATATTTTTATGTACAATGTGTATATATATATCTATATAAGATATATTATAAATATAATATATAAATATAATAATAATATGATAAAAAAAAAAGAAAGAAAGGCTTAAGACAGAAACGGGAATAGGGACCCCCGTTTCTGTCGAAAAAAAAAAATAGAGGAAAAAGGAGGGTGTCCGACGGTGGGAGAAAGAGAGAGAGAGAGAGGGAAGAAGCCGGCGAGTCGAGGGAGAGGAGGACAGAAGCGACCGGCGGCCGGCGGAAAAGAAAAGAAAGAGGGGAAAGCAAAGCGAAGCGGACCAGAGAAGGAAAAGAAAGGAAAGAAAAGAAAGAAGGAAGCGGCGGTGCCAGCCGATCCAGGCACCGCCGAACCCGCCACAACGCCGGCGGAGATAAGGGGAGAGAAAAGGAAGCTGGCAGTGGAGGGGAGAAAGGAAAAAAAAGAGGGAGAAAAGAGTGGAGAAGAGGTCGAAACCCACCATCCCAGATCCGGCACCGTCGCCGGCGGTGGGGGGAAAAGGAGGTCAGATCCGGCACCAGCACTACCTCGGTGAGCTTCGGGGTGGTCAAGCCGGCGGAGAACCTGCCGATGGGGTGCCGAACCGGCCAAACCAGCTGAACCGGTCTGAACCGGTCCGAACCGGTTCAGACCAGAAAAAAAAAAGAAAAAAAAAGAAAAGAAAAGAAAAGAAAAGAAAAGAAAGAAAAAGGAAAAGAGAAAAGAGGAAGAAAAGAGAAGAAGAAAGAAAGAGAAAATGCGGTAGGAAATTACGATAATTTCATTATTATCAATTTATTTAATAATTGTATTAAATATCTAAAGTTTAATATGATGTGGACGTGTAGAAAAATATGCTCGGAAGCCGAGGCGAGAGAAATCGGGAGAGATGATTACGGACGCGACGTAATAAGGAAGTCGCTAGCCCGGGACAAGTAAGAATATCTAAATTTGCGTGATTAAATAATGCATGAGTTTTATGGAAATATTGGGGAAAATCGATTGGTTGGAAATTGTGGAGATTCACTGGCTGTTAAAAAGATTATAAACTGTCTACTTTGTGCAGGGAGGTTAGTCAATAAGCAGCCGTTATGCTGTCGAAAATTTTAGAAAAATTATGTAGAATCATTTAAAAAAAATGATTTTATTACACAAGAAGTAATTTCCAACCACGAAAATAAGAAATTAAATACTTTCATAAAAACATGAATATACTGAATTTTAATTAAAAAATATTCATGTTATGAAAATTGGTGATTTTGAGACCACCGAAATTTCTCCCGGTTTGTAAACCACATGTGAATTGAAAAGAAAGAAATGGAAGAAAGAAGAGACAAGAAAAGAAATACATACATGTATATATATACATGAATATGTATGGTATGTCAAATGAATAAGCATAGGTATGACATACATAATTATAGATATATATGTAACAATAAAGAAAATAACAAAAAGAATAAATAGAAAGAACAAGAGAAGGATTTATTAAATCCTTATATGAAAATTTGTAAGTTAATAAATGAGCCCCGTAATATATTCATGAAGCTTTTATGAATATATTTAATTAATTCTCAACTAAGTTACAATGCGGTAATTGTAGGAAAGCTATAAAGCGGGGACCTTGTTGGCGATTGAGCGGCCACCATTAGCATAGCTAATCTCAAGGTGATTAGTTTAAGGAAGTTGCATGATGTAAGACGATGATTCGAGTTCGGCGAAGCTCAACGCATGAAACATCAAGCTCAATGAGGTAAGACATTTATATAATTCAGCGTTAGAATTATATTGTATAGATATAGTTGAATTGTATGGTAATGGTGAAAATTAAAAGATTTGAGGTTTAGTGTCACATAAGAAATGATATACCCATAGTAATATGGTAAATTGAGGAAATGACTCAATGATATGGGTATGATGAGTAAATGATCTACAAAATAGATCTCGAATGGACTCCTTAACATTGAATGATTTTAGTGCATAATGAAATACTAAGAAGACCGACATGAATGGATGAGTCTTAGTTTTAACATTGAAAGTAAAGGTGATTTAGTTTACCAACACCATGAAATGATATTATATGTTATTGGACAATAGAAAATCTTGGATGATTTATTAGATGTGCTCCTGTTGAAATAGAATGGATTGAATCGAGGACTTTAAAATGAAATGTAAAAATGATGACGAGTTAGGTATAGGTGCTAAGTCGAGATGTTTGAGGGTGATGATCTAAGGAAGAATTGACATTATAGTTAGCACTATACCGAGTGACATTACCTTAATCCATTTCATAAGCATGCCTCATTTCAATAATGTTTTGATCCCATTGTTTAATTGCATCGCTCTTAAACATGTCTCGTATTATGCACGAGATTTGAAAACATTCGTTTATACGATACTTACATGAATGTTTTGAATGCTTAAATTGTTTTGAAAAGATTGAACATATAGTGTAATGTATGTATTCATATATATGTAAATGATCTTAAAGAAAAACGTGTTACATACTGTACACTATTTTTACAAGAAAAGCGAAAGATTTAAATGTTTTATGAGACTGTAGGCACCCTAAAAGAATTTAAATTTCAATAAAGCATAGTGGAAACCGCCTAATTGGAGCTTTGCTCATTAGGCAGAGATGCTTGTCCGACAATAGTCGTGGACAGGTCTCAGTCACGCCTGATCAGTGTGGTTGAGAGAGATGAGGTCTATGGCCATAGATAGCGCCCTAGTTGGTTTCCAGGGGACGATGACATGATTTTCACTGCTAGCTACAGTGATATAAGTCTTTATTGATAGAGTGATAGGGATCTAGCCTAGTCTCAACCATATGATATGCAGTTTAGAGTATGCTTTTAGATTGATATGAACTCTAAACTGATATGATTTTACAATATGTGAAATGTGTTTCGATATTTTATTCGATCACACATGATATGAAAAGAAAAATGTGCACGTTTTGATTGAAACGAAATGAAAAGACATGTTTTCATTTGACATGATATGAAAAGAAAAATGTGCACGTTTTGATTGAAACGAAATGAAAAGACATGTTTTCCTTTGACATGATATAAAAAGAAAAATGTGCACGTTTTGATTGAAACGAAATGAAAAGACATATTTTGATTTGACATGATATGAAAAGTGAAATGTGCACGTTTTATTTGAAACGATAAGAAAAGTACTTGTTTTGATTTCACGAAATGTGAAAAGAGAAATATGCATGCTTTGATTACACATAATATGAAAAAGGGAAATGTGTATGCTTTCAATCATGTCTTAAAAATAAACGAGAGATGATTTGAGATTTGACATGATTTGAACGTGTTCTAAGAGTACACATGATATGATTTCAATATCACCTATGATTCATATACGACTATATGTTAAATGTAATGCAATGTGAGATGATAGTCGTTTTATACAGTAAAACTTGCACAAGTGACATGTGGAATCAGAATAGAACGATATACATTCTGCATGAAATATATTATGATCTTATGCGGTACATTGAACATGAGATGTATAGGAAGAGGTATCATGACTTTTATACTATATGTGACTATATTTCTCTAAATTGAAAATATTACGAATTAATACAGAACAAAATGTACTTATTGATGAGAAGTGATATGGTCTAATAGTGTCTGAACAAAACTTCATATGAAATGACATGATATGATATGATATGGTATATTATGGAAGAATGATAAAAGATTGAAAATGGTTGATCGACTATGATTAAAGGTTAATGTATCAGATAAGTATCGGGATGAGTATAATGAGGTACTATAAAGAGACTCTCCCTTATTGATACCTTAAGCTCTTACACACCAAGGAACTTTTAGGACATGATTTGAGCCATTTGATAAACGATCATAGAGTGAATATGACGTGAAAATCCTTAAAGGTTTCATGCATCGCATTAGGACAGTATAAGTCTAATTCTGCAATTATATAAATGACTTGCTGAGCCGTGGTTTTGCTCACCCCTTCAATTTCATATCTTTTCAGACTACTTGGATTGAAACTTCACCAGGAGGGTTTTTGAGTGGGACTCGGAGAGGTATCTAGGCTCGATACTTGTCCCTGTCCTCCGAAACTACTTGGTTGCTTTTGAGGTATGCACTCTTGGGCATACGCTTTTATTTTCAGGCAAATTTCTGTATGGTACTATAAGATGGGATGTAAACTAAAATAATGAGTAATCGATATAATGTTTTAATGTTATAATGTTATATGATAAGTATGCGAGGATTAGTTATGGACAATAATTGATTTCTTCTCATCTTAAGGAGCAAATTTAAATCATAACTGAATTAAGAAATGAACGGAATTAGATAGTGACTACACTGACACCGAATACAAACTGTAAAATGAAAAGGAAAAATTTAGTCCATAAATTTGTAGACTAAGAAAAAGTATGAGTGTAAAGGGAATCATTGCGGCCTTCGGGTCGTGACAAACCCACACAGGTCACCAATCCACACAATGGCATAACAGCTCACCAACCCACATAGCTCGTCAATCCACATAACTGCATAACCACTTGCCAATCTACATAGCTTAGAAAATTCCATTTTCTTCGATTCAACTATTGATGTTATTGATAAACAATTTACCAAAACCTACCAGCATGCTGGGGTGGAAACCATGAGAAGCCAAGAAAATTAATGAGGATGATAAATATGAAAAAGATGAGGACGCCATAGATGAATAAGTTGTTTGCAATCTCATTCAATTCTTGCATGTATATAAAGAAAGATTTATTTTTTCATTAAATTCCTTCCACAACTCAAATAAAAAACTTACTTTAATAGTCTGATATAAAATCATTTAATTATAGAACAAAAAAATCCAAGATATTAAAAAAAAAAAGGAAAGGTAAGAAATGAAAAGGAATGAAAAGTGAATTTACCTGGTTGGAATTTCTAAGATAAGGTCCCTGAAGAGTTGTAAACCCTAAGATACATAAGTTCTATAGAGAAAAATACACCATTGATTCTAATATAATTTAGCAGGAAAAGAAGGTGGAAAAATTTTTCCTAAAAGAAGAAGTCAAAGAAAAGGATGTCCTTGGAAGAATACAGCTAAAAATCAAAGAAAAAAAATTAAAGAATTCAATCAATGCCAAAGAAAGGTAAAAAGAGGAGTTTTATTATTTCCATTAGAAGGGCTCGAGAATCCTCAAGTACATACGTTGACAGCAAAATTCCCAAAATTTGGAATGGAAACCCTAACTTTGGAGGAAAACCCAGCTACATTGACCTGAGAAGAAGAGATAAAATCAACTACAAAAACCAAACTCTAACTATGATCAAATTAAAAAAAAGTAATGATTGAAAAATCCAAAGTGGCTCAAAATATAAATTAGGTAAAATAAAAGAAATACTTTTAGTGATAGAAATAAAAACCCAAATAGTAAAGAAATAATAAATGTTTTTCGGTGTTTGTTAATGAGGAAAGAAAAAGTAGCTGAAGAAGAAAAGGGAGAGAAACGCGAGATTTTATATCTATTTTATATAGAGACCCAAAGTTGATGAAGTAATGGAAAAGTAAAATTTGTTTTTAAAACTTAACTTTCCACCTATCGTCAGTCCGAGAGAGCACTCAGCAGAATAAACATGCACAGTTATACATGATGAAGAAAATATGCATATATCCAAAATTACCCTCAAAATCAACATTAATGCCTAACCTTAGCCGGCACAAAATTGAGCATTTAATTGAGAAAAGAAAAAAAAACTGCCAAAAGCTATCTTTAATATTATGTTATTGATTGATGCATGTTTGACATCTGTTAGTAGAACAACTTTAACTATAAAAAGCAGCAAACGCTGCTACACGTGCCATCTTCAGCTACTTCAATTCAACCAAAAATCAGACAAACACGTTATTACGATAGTTAAATCGAAGAAAATGGAAGTTTTTACAACTGTGTAGATTGGCGAGCGGTTATGCTATTGTGTGGATTGGCGAGCTATGTGGGTTGGCAAGCTGTTATGCTGTTATGTGGATTGGCGAGCTGTATGGGTTGGCGAGCTGATGCAGTATATGCCTCTGTTCTAGGTATTTGTTGTGATATTTTTTTGGCAACTCTCTTGTAGCTTGGCTATCCAAAAAGCAGACCATGTCTCCCTCTCATCTTCAGAGGCTGAATATCGAGCATTGACCACTACTACTTGTGAAATACAGTGGTTCCTTTATTTGCTTCATGATCTTCAGATTTCACACCCCACTCTAGCGTTACTTTTTTGTGACAATCAATCTGCCATGCATATTGCCAAGAATCTTGTGTTCCGTGAGAGAATCAAACATATTGATATTGATTGTCATATTGTGGGTGAAAAGCTTACTTTTGGTGTTCTTCATTTACTTCCCATGAAGTCCTCTGATCAATTAGTTGATATGTTCACCAAGACCTCTCATCCTGCAACCTTTCATCATTATTTGTCCAAGCTGGGAGTCCAAAACATATGCTCTCTAGCTTGCGGGGGGTATCACAACAAATACCTAGAGTAGAGGCACATACTGTAGCAGCTCGCCAACCCACACAGCTCGCTAATTCACACAACAACATAACAACTCGCCAACCCACGTAGCTCGCCAATCCGCACATATGCATAACCGCTCACCAATTCTTCGATTCAACTATTGTAATACACACGTCATCACCAATTGCTTCAATTGACAAAACAGTGTTCATACACGCGTCATCACCAATTGCTTCAATTAACAAAACACTGTTCAAAACTATCTTTAATAATATGTATATATATATATATATATTATTCCATCGACTAATAGTGGAGTCTAAAAACTCCACAAGTAGGGTTACAAGGCTATCACATGTCCTATTTTTATTTTTTAATTTTTTTTTTAAATTTTAGGACAAGTGGCAGTTTTATAACCTCGCTTGTGGAATTCTCTACTATCAGTGAATGAAATAATAATCCAAAATCCTATATATATATATATATTATAGGTTACAAATGAACCTTATAAGTATACCACGAAGATGTCTACGTTGATAATTTCTCTTGATGACACATGACCATATATAAATTTATATGCTTAGTTATTTTATAGATAAAATTATTATTATTATTATTGTTGTTGTTGTTGTCGTTGTTGTCGTCATTGTCGTTGTCGTTGTCATTGTCATTGTTGTTGTTGTTGTTGTTGTTGTTGTAACGACCCTTTATATTGAAAATAAGAACTAAATTTTTTTCTTTTTTTCACTTACTTGGTTGGTGTGAGACTCAGTTATTTTATACTCTACATGTATAATTATTTATTTATTTATTAATAAATGATTTACTTCTAAAGATTTTATAAATTGTAAATATAAAAGGATGTGGGCCTCACTTGGATTTTTTTGCCTAGATGAAATTATGAATGTGGAAACAGAGTAATGATAATGAGGAGGAAATTTTGGAGCCTTGAAAGTAATTTATTTTCATTATTTGGAGTTGTTGGCATACAAATTTGAAAATGACGAATATGTCCTAAGGGTATTTCGTGAATTCCTCCCAAACCAAAATGAATTTGGACAAAGTAAAAATATCATGAGATTCTACGTGAAAAGTACTTTAACACAGTGTCAACATATTTTTGGAATTGGCAGCCAAAACAAAAAATTTCGTTGGCGGGTTGTGGGGGTAAAATCGTAATTTCTCACTATTCGTGCACTGTACCTCAATGAAACCACTTCCAATCATCAATATATGTTTAATGTGACCATTTGGAACTAGAATCTGAAAATTTGGAGTGCATTTATATGGTTTTTACGCCAGCGGGATCGTAAGGGCAAAATCGTTCGAAATTTCATAACTAGGGTCATTTTGGTCATTTTCCAAGTTCCAAAATTTTCTTAAAAGTTAGTCAACTGCTGGAAAATATACTATTCACTCTCTTCTTCCTCACTTCTCACGACACCAAGAAAGAAAAGAGAAGAAAAAGAAAGTCAACAAAACTTAATTAAAGCTTGACTTTCTCACCAAAGTTGTTTCTAGGAAAATCATCTACACACTTTCCTCTCTCCATTGACACCAATATCTCATCAAAAGAGGAAGAATACAAAGAGAAAAGAAGGCTAAAGTGGTTCGGTCAAGGTATGGATTTACAAATTTTCAATGTTTCAATCAATTCTAAAGTTACATTTTGACTAATTTAAAGGTGTAGATTTCATTTCTACCATTAGATTTGATTTTTGTTGACTAAGTAAAAATCAACCATAAAAAGGGGGTTTTGGCCAACTTGGGAGCATGATGAATTCATGAGCTTTCATGCATGAAATGCATGCCATAATGATGAATGAGCATGGTAGACCATGAACTAAGCATTGGATTGTTGAAATTTTCACTAAATCACCACCTATTATTTTCGACCATGATGAAGGGGATTGGTTTCATTGTGGGTTTTGATGGTTTGAGGGTAGATTATGACTGTAGGAATTACAAGGAGTCTGTTGGTATGATCGGATTTAAATTTCGACGCAAAACGAAGAAGTTACGCTATACTACCGGTAGAATTAATATTGCAAAATATTTGCAGTGTACAATAGGGCTGCATAAAGACATAAGTAATAGCTTAAAAATAAGTATTTATTAAGCTAATAATTTTGGTGGAATTATTTGCAGCCTGGGAATAACAGATTTCGAGTGGTGCATCCAAAGAGCTCGATTTTACTATACAAGTAAGGGATGCGTATGTAAGCTGTAGCGATATTTCAAATGCATAATTATTATGCATATAATTTTATAAGAATATTTTTGGAATGAAATGCTTTGAAATCTATGGAATTGAGGCTGTTTGCTGTATATGGAACTGTGTTTAATTTGTAGGAGGGCTAGGGTAATAGTAACCGTTATGCTGATGAAAATTTCTAAAATATTTTCTAAAAATATTAGAAAATATTTAATTACATTGTTTGGTGATTTCCTAGCCTTGAAAATGAGAAATTTAATTTTTTTTCATAAAACATGAATATACCGAAAAATATTAATTAAATATTCATGTTACAAATTTTACTAAAAGTAAGAATATAGAATATTCTTCCTACATGTTTTACACCATATGATATGGTTTATGAGATGAAAAGATGGAAAGTGAATATTTTATAAATTATTTTCAATAAATGTCGTAACGTGTCAGGTCCGTGAACCTAACCCGCTAGACTTAAATTCAAAGGAGTCGCCACCAACCATTCAATCCTAGGTGTGATTGGTCACCTACTCTTGTCTAAAGATAAGGCTTGGTCTACGTTAAAAAATTCTAAGGCTCGGGAGTACGGTTACGTGTGGGGAAGGATTAACACCCCTACAACGCCCATCTTAAGATGGTACCAAATAGTCTAAAGTTATCTTTAATTTTGCCTATTTGTTTGCTTTAATTTCGATATGATTAAATATTGAAAAATCTTCTAAGTCTCCCCCATCAAGCTGGTTGGATAACTTAAAAGTTCTTCTCACCTCAAGAGTATTCAAGTAGGACCAATCGCCTTTCTTGAAGAGGCTCCGTCGTCGGATGATTTAAGTATATTATGGAACACCTATTTTTGACTCCTATCCCAATTTATATAAAATGTATTAATTGTTTTTCTATTTTTAATCTTATAATTATTTTTATTTTACTTTTTATAACTTAAATAAATGTGAGTTATTTAATATTGAAAATTTCCTCTTAGACCTTCCATCAAGCTGGCCAGACCTTGGAAGAAATCTCCTCACCTAGGAATTTTAAGAAAACTACTCAAGCGCAATTCCTTTTTAAATTCCATCATCGGATTAATCCACATTTAGTTATTTAACATTATTAAGTTTTTTAATTTTTTAATCGTATATTTATCTCATTTTTATTCTATTAATTATTTTAATTTGAATTTATTAATTTCAATTTTATTTTACTTTTATGATGAATTAAATATTGGAAATATCCTCTCAAACCTTCCATCAAGCTGGTGAGACTTAAGAGGACTCTCCTCACCTCAAGATATCTAAAAGTACTACTCAGGCGCAGTCCCTTTAGAATTCCATCGTCGGATTAATCCATATTATATTTATATTTCTTATTCTTTTATTTAATTTATATTTTGTGGTTTGAATTTTAATAATATTTTCTTAAGGGCCTTATTTCCTAAAATTTCTCACAATCTATCCCATACAACATAAAATTATTCATACAAACTAAATCATACAAATATACACAACATGCAAAATTATTACGCTATAAGCAAATTATAAATCAAAAATTAATTATCATGCAAGTTTATAATAATTAAAATCTTCTTAAATCAATTCTCATGCAAACAATCACTATAATGCATATCAATTCTTAAATCTTACGAATTTAAAATCATTAAATTGTGACATTACCCAATTCAAATATTAAATTATCCTATATAAATTTTATCAATTTATTAAAACATTAAATTATTAATTACATCATCATATAATTATTCAATTATCATGCAAGTGACTCCATACTAATTAACCATTGTTTAACCTATCCTATGAAATTAATAAATGATTAAACAATTAATTAAACTATTAGTGAAAGGAACAAACCTCTCAATGCTTTTGACTTTCTCCTTCACGTGTAGCCAAACCCAAAAGTGCCAAGCTTGATGGTGGTGATAATTGAATGCACAGCTAAAGTGGAAGCAGTGGAGATTGATAAACTGGGCGGTGGATGATGGAACAACTTTGGTAAAAATTAGAGGAAACAGCAGAGGCAGGTCGCACGCAGCAATAGTGTATAACAAGGGAGCGATCGACGATGCAGTGCTAGATTGAGATACAAAACTTGGAGCGGAACCAAGCTGTTTCGGGAGCAAGAAAGTGTGGCAGTAGATGTGATGCGACAATGAAGATGATGATCAGGCAGAGATGCTTGGTGAAAGGCTTCTTAATCAAAGGCTCCGGTCCCCTTAGTCATAAGCATTAATCCCCTTTTATAGCCACCAATTTGTTAGAGTCCTAATACAACTATATTTATTCTTATAATTATCTCTTATTTTTAATACTTTATTCATCTAATTCTTATATTAATCCTAATCTAACTCTACCAAATTTAATATTAATCCAACTAATTATCCTAATCCTAAAATTAATTTTTTTTTTATTTTTTTATCTTTTCTCTCTCTTTTCTTTTCTTTTTTTTTTTAATTCCTAAATCCTATTTTAATTTTAATTTCCTAATTAATATTAATTCTAAATCTAAAAATTCTAATTTAATTCTAGCCTAATTCTAAATTGTTAAATTAAAATACAAATGTCACCCAACCCAATTAATTATTTATACAAATTAAGACCCCGGACAAAATAGGGTGTCTACAGTTGCCCCTCTTTGTGCATTTGCTGTGAAACAGTAATTGCACAAAGACATAGACACCTATTTTGTCTGACTTCTTCTTTCTTTCTTCTTTTTTTTTTGAAAAAGCTCCCTCTAAACAGAAAGGCAGTCAAACTTTAAAATCTTGTCTTAAAGCTCCTCCTAAACAGGCAGGCAGTCAAACTTTAAAAATCTTGTCTAAATGCTCCTCCTAAACAGGCAGGCAGTCAAACTTTAAAAATCTTGTCTAAAAGCTCCTCCTAAACAGGCAAGCAGTCAAACTTTAAAATCTTGTCTTAAATGCTCCTCCTAAACAGGCAGGCAATCAAACTTTAAAAATCTTGTCTAATAGCTCCTCCTAAACAGGCAGGCAGTCAAACTTTAAAATCTTGTCCAAAATGCTCCTCCTAAACAGGCAGGCAGTCAAACTTTAAAATCTTGTCGAAAAGCTCCCCCTAAACAGGCAGGCAGTCAAACTTTAAAAATCTTATCCAAAAGCTCCCCCTAAACAGGCAGGCAGTCAAACTTTAAAATCTTGTCTTAAAAGCTCCTCCTAAACAGGCAGGCAGTCAAACTTTAAAAATCTTGTCCAAAAATAAGGAGGAATCATGCCCGAAGGTCTTATAGATTGTACTCAAGGAACCTTGTCTGTAATTTTTTCTTTTTTCTTTTTTTTCTCATGCAATGTATCATGTGTGCAACCGTGCATGCATTCTATACTATCTATGCAGTTTATTCTATCATGCAATGCCATTCATGCAATATCACTCACACAATCTATTCTATTCATGCAATGTTTTCTTTGAAAAGCATTTCAACTTTAACTGTGGCAATAACAAGGTTTTTTTGTATCAGTCCATCTCATGCATTCTTCTCTTTTCATTTGTCATCTTGTCCTTATATTTCCTATTTCTTTCCTCATTTTCCTTCTTCCATTTTTTCTCTCCCAATGAAGCTCTTATCTTCGTGCCCTCTTTAGCTTATCTTATCCCTTGTCTCTTCTTCTTTACTATCCTTCCTATCTGGTCATTCATTTGCTCATTAAAATCTTCATTCACTCTTCTTTATTCATTGGTTTTTCTTGATTTCCAATTTTCATTCATTCAGAAGTTTCCTTTTCTTTCATTTTCCTAAATAATATAGGAGTCTTTCACATATTTTGCCAAGCAAACATTCATTATCATTCTAATTTCAAAATCAATGCAATACAATTTCTCAATCCCTCAAGGTAAGGATATAACAAAGAAATGATAGATGAAAAGAAAAGGAATGGTATTATTCACATTTGGAAAGATTTAACAAGAAATTGCTAAGCATAAAAGGAAAGTAGGCTTGAATGAAAAGCAAGAATTTTCAGGATTAAGTAATAGTATCCAAATAACAACAATTCAAACAATTTTGATCAATGAATACAAAATTCCCTTCAAAAGTCCATCTTGTCTGATCATGTTGAGTTCATCAAAATATCCTCTTGCCTTAGTATCATTAACATCCAGTTTTTCTGGTATCTAAGCCGCCTTTTCAGGTTTTCAACTTAGATGCACTCCATTGATCCAAACCGCCCTTTTTGGGTTTCCGATTTGAATCCTCCTTTCATTTTTCTCTCTTTTTTTTTCTTTTTTCTTTTCTTCTCTTTTTTCTTTTTTTCATTTTCTTTTCTTTCTTTTTTTTATTCATTTCTCTTCATTTTCAACTTCATTGTCCTTGATGAAGCTTCCCTTATCTGTTCTCCATTCTGATTCATGCCCCAACATCAAATATTTCTTCACCCAATTTAATGCTCACATGGATCCAAGAGAGTCTTTGGAATCCCACTTCTTCCATCTAGATGAAATCTTTTTGCTTATCTTGATATGCTTGTCCTAATTCCATTCAAAGGATCATCATCTCATAGTGTAAGTATGCCTTTATTCAACACATGATTCTCCAACGCGAGTACTCATATTTGATCAAAATGGACTTTTAAGGCACGTAATGTAAGCTCAGGTGAGGGTTAATGAAAGAAAGGATAATATAGGCCTAAAATAAGTGTTTCAGGGTTCATCAAACCAAGAATCGTTTTTCATGAATCGATTTTTGTCCCATTCTAATTTGCTTTCTCTCTCCTTTTTTATTCAAATGTGACTGGGTTTTCACTTTCTTGATTCAAACCCTCTTTCATTCTTCATTCTCTTTTTCTTTTTTTGTTCTCTTTTTATTTCACAAAAGGGTTTTTTTTTCTTTGCCCCTTTTATAATTTTACTTTGCCCCACGAATCTTTCATCTTCTATTTTCTTTGCCCCCCAGTGTGGAGGGTGATTCTTGGTGGGTTACATCAAAAAGAATATAATAGGCTCAAAAGGGGTGATCAATGGATAATTTTACTCACGCTTGAAAGGTAGTGAAAGAAGGCCATTTCTCATCTCAATACAAGTACTCTCATTAAAGGTCATCTATTTAACAGAGACAAACTCATTAGAACTTCATGTAAAGATTCACCTTTAATCGTAACATTCTATAGGTGAAGATTTTAGACAAATATCTTCTATTTTCTTCTTGCTTGAACAATCTTGGCAAACTGGAAAGCCATTCAACCAACCAAAGCTGTTCTTTCAGAATTGAATTTTATACTCATTGCCATCATCATTATCATGTTCATTATTTGGATACTTTTAAGCTTGGTAACAATGTAGAGAATATGGGTATTGGTGTTTGGCATTAAAGAACAAGATTGGAATGAGGAATTAAGAAATATGCATCACACTAATCCTTTATTGAAAATGAACACAAATGAAGACTGGCCCTATACATAAAAGAATTCTTAATGCCTTTTGGGCTTAGGCACTCCTACATTACTTAAAAACTGAAAGATTCTAAGAAACCTAAGACAAATGAAAATGAAAAGAAAAATCCAACTGGCATCTCATAAACAATCCAATTTCCTAGTTTTGCATCTGAAGGGTACACAAACTGATCAATATCAAACCCTCAATTCCCTTCTTCGTCAACCACATTCACCATTGCCCCAGCATGATTGGGCAATGGGTTTATATTGACATCTGGCTCACCTTTCTTCCCAAAACTTAAAAGTCCAGCTTTGACGAGCGATTGGACTTTCATCTTCAAACCCATGCAATTCTCAATAGAATGACCAAAATTGCCATTATGATAAGCACATTTTGCATTGGGGTCATACCACTTTGGGTAAGGAGGTTTCAAGGGTTCTATATAAATAGGGGCAATAAGATGACCTTCCACCAACTTTGGGAATAGCTCAGCATATGTCATGGGTATAGGGTTTATGGTAATGTTTCGGCTAAGTCGGGTGTTCCTTTGGTCATTAGATGGGAAAGTGGGATTTGTTGAGGCTGTAGGATTTTGTTGAGGGAAAACAGGTTGATATGTGTTTTGGGGATGAGTTTGTGGGTAAGACGGGGGATAGGCGTAATTCACTGAAGGTGGGTAAGGGGTATAATGGTGACGCGAATTGTTTGAGACAGCTTGTGCATCTCCTTCCTTCTTCGAGAATCCACCTTTCCTACTGTCATTCACAGGTGCTTCGATCTTACCGCTCTTGATGGCATTCTCAATGGCTTCACCAGTTAACACCATGTCTGCAAAGTTCTTAGTTACACTACTAAGCATACGCTCATAGTAAGGTGCCTTGAGAGTATTCAAAAAGAACATGGTGACTTCCTTTTCAGTTAAAGGAGGTTGAACTTGCGACGCCACATCTCTCCACCGTTGGGCATATTCTTTGAAGCTCTCGTCCTTCTTCTTTTCCATACCTTGGAGAGATAAGCGGTCAGGAGCTACATCAGACACATGTTTGTATTGAGCTATGAAAGCTCTCGCCAACTCAGACCAAGAAGAAACTTTGCTCCTTTCCAATTGGTTGTACCACTTAGCGGCTGACCCAGTCAAACTGTCTTGAAAAACATGAATTAATAGCTTGTCATCCCATGCATACGCTGCCATCTTTCTACAATACATGGTGAGATGATCTTTTGGGCATGATGTTCCATTGAATTTTTCAAATTCGGGCACCTTGAATTTTGATGGAAGGACAACACCTGGTACTAAACACAACTTTTCAGCATTAATGGGTCCAAAATAGTCAACTCCTTCCATGGCACTTAGTCTTTCCTCTATCAAGCTCAGCTGAGCTTTAGTACCACTATATTCTTCTTTATGCTTCAACTTTTCTAACTCTATGGGATCATCTAAATTTGGCACCTCCACTGGGTTTTGAACTTGTATCTGTAGAGGTGTTGTAGCTTTGACAGTACTTCCTTCAAAGATGGGGTTGTCTCGCATGCTTTGTTGAGCCTCTTGGATAGACTCCTCTTGATTACCCATCTTCTCCTTTCCTTTAATCATGGCTTTTAGCAACTGGGTAATTTCATTCAATTGCCCCCTTATCTCTGTACTTTCCTTTTCCAGCTTCTCTATCCTACTATTTTGATCCTCTTCCATTATGCGTGCTTGATACCTTGTATGATATCTGTGGAGGGCAGATCGTCTAGAGGATGCAATTTTGATACCTTGTGCCACAATTTAGTTGAAATTATTTTCAATGTGATGGTATGTTTATGCACAAAAATGAATGCACATGGAATGCACTTAGGTTTAACAATCTCTCTTAACAATCAAAAGTGTGTTCATTCTCATGATAAGACAGGTGCAAACTTACATGAATGATATGTTATGTGATGCAAAATCAAACACAACTATGCATGACTCATTGATACAAACAAACTCTTTTTTTTTTTGAAAAATGGAAGAAAGAAAAACTATATTTTTTTGAATTTTTTTTGTCAAAACAATGTAAAAAGGAGGAAGTAAAACTTATTCCTTCATGTGTCCTATCTTGGGTATGAGTCTACACTTCAATCTAGTATGGTTCCACCCTAAGGCTAAGCCTTATGTTTCATTACATGTTGGGTTTGGATAATTCGCGATTTAAAGGTTCCCAAATTGCTCCTCACTGTCATCCACACCGGACTAGTAAGGCACCCAATCCTCACCCATTATAGGCTACAAACGGAAAGGTTCAATTTGAGTGGGAGTATTTCACTGGCCTATGTGGAGGTTACGACCTCACGAAGGCAAAGGTACTATACTCCCTCCTAAAAAGGACAAGCCCAGGTCGAGGGCTAATGCATGCTCTTGCAAGTGAAGTGTGTGCATTTAATTTTTTATGAAATTTCAAGCTTTTAGGCAAAATTTGATAAACTTAAACTATTTAATGGCCTGACTCTCTAAATGTCCCCAGTGGAGTCGCCAAGCTGTCGTAACGTGTCAGGTCCGTGAACCTAACCCGCTAGACTTAAATTCAAAGGAGTCGCCACCAACCATTCAATCCTAGGTGTGATTGGTCACCTACTCTTGTCTAAAGATAAGGCTTGGTCTACGTTAAAAAATTCTAAGGCTCGGGAGTACGGTTACGTGTGGGGAAGGATTAACACCCCCACAACGCCCATCTTAAGATGGTACCAAATAGTCTAAAGTTATCTTTAATTTTGCCTATTTGTTTGCTTTAATTTCGATATGATTAAATATTGAAAAATCTTCTAAGTCTCCCCCATCAAGCTGGTTGGATAACTTAAAAGTTCTTCTCACCTCAAGAGTATTCAAGTAGGACCAATCGCCTTTCTTGAAGAGGCTCCGTCGTCGGATGATTTAAGTATATTATGGAACACCTATTTTTGACTCCTATCCCAATTTATATAAAATGTATTAATTGTTTTTCTATTTTTAATCTTATAATTATTTTTATTTTACTTTTTATAACTTAAATAAATGTGAGTTATTTAATATTGAAAATTTCCTCTTAGACCTTCCATCAAGCTGGCCAGACCTTGGAAGAAATCTCCTCACCTAGGAATTTTAAGAAAACTACTCAAGCGCAATTCCTTTTTAAATTCCATCATCGGATTAATCCACATTTAGTTATTTAACATTATTAAGTTTTTTAATTTTTTAATCGTATATTTATCTCATTTTTATTCTATTAATTATTTTAATTTGAATTTATTAATTTCAATTTTATTTTACTTTTATGATGAATTAAATATTGGAAATATCCTCTCAAACCTTCCATCAAGCTGGTGAGACTTAAGAGGACTCTCCTCACCTCAAGATATCTAAAAGTACTACTCAGGCGCAGTCCCTTTAGAATTCCATCGTCGGATTAATCCATATTATATTTATATTTCTTATTCTTTTATTTAATTTATATTTTGTGGTTTGAATTTTAATAATATTTTCTTAAGGGCCTTATTTCCTAAAATTTCTCACAATCTATCCCATACAACATAAAATTATTCATACAAACTAAATCATACAAATATACACAACATGCAAAATTATTACGCTATAAGCAAATTATAAATCAAAAATTAATTATCATGCAAGTTTATAATAATTAAAATCTTCTTAAATCAATTCTCATGCAAACAATCACTATAATGCATATCAATTCTTAAATCTTACGAATTTAAAATCATTAAATTGTGACATTACCCAATTCAAATATTAAATTATCCTATATAAATTTTATCAATTTATTAAAACATTAAATTATTAATTACATCATCATATAATTATTCAATTATCATGCAAGTGACTCCATACTAATTAACCATTGTTTAAACTATCCTATGAAATTAATAAATGATTAAACAATTAATTAAACTATTAGTGAAAGGAACAAACCTCTCAATGCTTTTGACTTTCTCCTTCACGTGTAGCCAAACCCAAAAGTGCCAAGCTTGATGGTGGTGATAATTGAATGCACAGCTAAAGTGGAAGCAGTGGAGATTGATAAACTGGGCGGTGGATGATGGAACAACTTTGGTAAAAATTAGAGGAAACAGCAGAGGCAGGTCGCACGCAGCAATAGTGTATAACAAGGGAGCGATCGACGATGCAGTGCTGGATTGAGATACAAAACTTGGAGCGGAACCAAGCTGTTTCGGGAGCAAGGAAGTGTGGCAGTAGATGTGATGCGACAATGAAGATGATGATCAGGCAGAGATGCTTGGTGAAAGGCTTCTTAATCAAAGGCTCCGGTCCCCTTAGTCATAAGCATTAATCCCCTTTTATAGCCACCAATTTGTTAGAGTCCTAATACAACTATATTTATTCTTATAATTATCTCTTATTTTTAATACTTTATTCATCTAATTCTTATATTAATCCTAATCTAACTCTACCAAATTTAATATTAATCCAACTAATTATCCTAAAAATAATTATCCTAATCCTAAAATTAATTTTTTTTTTATTTTTTTATCTTTTCTCTCTCTTTTCTTTTCTTTTTTTTTAATTCCTAAATCCTATTTTAATTTTAATTTCCTAATTAATATTAATTCTAAATCTAAAAATTCTAATTTAATTCTAGCCTAATTCTAAATTGTTAAATTAAAATACAAATGTCACCCAACCCAATTAGTTATTTATACAAATTAAGACCCCGGACAAAATAGGATGTCTACAATAAATATTCACTGTATGAATTTATAAAAATCCTTTATGGACTGATTGAAGATTTACTGAATTTAACTATTTCCGTAAAGGTGATATGACTATGAAAATATTGTTTTGAGACTGCTAAGCCCCATATCATGCCGATATGTGATATGTGATATGTATTCAGTCTCGGTTGACACCTGATCAGTGTTTGGCTGCGGACTACCCTAAACTATGGTTATAGATCTGACATGATTATTATTGCCCTATAAGGTACTTTCTCTCTAGCATGATATTCTCTGGGTGAGGCCTTAGTCTCTTCTTTTTTGAGATATGAAATGATATGCGATATGAAAAATGTGTATTAAATGAAAAAGTATATGAATATGTTTTATAGGAAAATGAAAATGATTTATAATAGCTTATTATGCTATATGAAATATTGTACTATTTATGATTTATACAATGACATGCGAAATGAGTTTGAATGAGAATTATGTTTTATTTAAACTAAAATTCTTTTAAAGAATATATGAATATTAGTTTATTTGATTTTAAATGCTTTAATTTATAAAAGCATTATTCTATAAAGGGATATGAAATGCAAATGGAAAATGATGAATTCCAACAACAATATTTACTCCATATAGTCGCTTCTAGGTTCCGGGACAAGACAGGTATTTCAAAATATCTTCCTTACTCCATCCGGATCCCTAGCCGACTATGGCATCCTTTCTATTTTGGTCCCTAGAGTACCTATAGGAAAAATAAGGATTTTATTATATATAGTTTTCGGGGTATCTAGTTTTACACAGAATTCTCTTATTGAGCCGTGGTTTGCTCATCCTTTTATTTTAACAACTACAGAGTACTTTCAGTGACTGCGTGATTAGCATATGAGGATTATTAGATGCGCATTTAGTGCCCCGAGGCAGTGAGCTTATATCCTAGAGGTATAATCATTAATTTTATATGTTCGGACATATTTTTATAGTACTATTTCGTTGTAAACTTAATAGGGGATGTAAACGATAAATAAATTCTCAATATATAAATATTTCTTTAATTAAAAATTTAAATCTAAAATAGTTACCGAATAAAGGAAAAGAGGAAAGTAAGGCATCATAGACAGCCCAACCATATAAAATGTGTGGAAAAGCATGTAAGACGGTGTATACAGGATGTGACAGTTGGGCTATACGTAATGTCACAAATTAATTCTTCAGCCAACTTTATATTAGCTAAGTCAATATCTTTTAATTACCTTAGGTCCAAGTCAAATTCTCTCACTAAGCATGCATTTACAATTTCAAATCATTCTACTTGACTAAATACATCTCCACCCAAGTTGCAAGCATTGTTATAAACCATAAATATATCATATACTTCCTTTAATTACATCCCCAAACTATAAAAGTACTGAGATTACAAGTTTGAATATAAAAAGGAATATTGTACATTACATACCTTCAAGGGAAGACAAAAACCTCGAAGGACACGTAGAACCCCTTGTACAAACTCTTACTGCAAGTTATCTAGAAGGTGGAGAGGGGGGGTGAGCTTATAAAGCCCCATAAGAAATATATATAAGAGACAGATACCAAATTTCTATATGCAAGTTTTCTAAAATATTTATTAAAGTTTGAATATCATAACTTATTTGATTTGGAAATCAAATCATGCTTATGTAATGCATCAGAAAGCATTTCATTTGAGCCGAAACATAAACAATTGAATTTCGAACATAATCCAAACATATACGTGCTTATCACATTTAATTTCAATATGGATCGTCAAATTAAAACCGTGTCAGTTTCAAAGTGGAAGAATCAGACATTTAGAATTCATATAAGAAAATAAGCATGAAAAAGCATATACATACTAAGTTGGAGACATATTAGCGACTAAGTAATAATCATGCAGTTCAAATATTCCCGTGAGGGAAAGTGCAAGTCGGAAAGACATATAGCCATAGTCCAGAGGGGGTCCACAGTGAGCACTGATTAGGTGTCAACTGGGCTTGCTGTGGATTGGATCAAGGTCACATAGCTCAAAAAATAAATACCTATTGCAGACTGGATCAGGGTCACACAGTAGTCAGAACTAATATCTACTGTAGACTGGATCAGGGTCACACAGTAGTCAGAAAAATACTACATTGACTTAGCTAGTCATGTCTCAAAACATTTTATATATATATATATATATTTTGGAATTCAAAAAAAGTATTTTTCAAGCTTCATGGAAGTTCACAAAAGAGTACGTAGATATTTTCTTTTAAAAGCAAATAATTCATACGTATTCATAATATCTTCAAACGAATACCATCGGTTGATAATTTCCATGAAAATTAATATTTCGGCTAAAAACTTCATAAGCAAGTCAAATTCATAAAATTTAACCTTTTTCCAAAATAAACTTGCTAGACAAATTGTCATTTTCAAATAGTTGCTTAAGTCAAGCTTAAATCACAAAACCATCATTATTTTCGTAAAAAATCCGGCAGCATAATGGCTTAAATTTCTTAAAACCCCTGCAAGAAAATACAGTTTATAAAACCACAAGGCAGTTGATTTTAAAATTTATCTAGTATCCCTTATGTTTCGATATATATATCTCTTACCTAAAGTGCACCATAAGTGTTTGCTATTGCTCATTTGTTCTTCTTGAGCTTTCTATCACTTCTTGATTTCCTTTCTGTCAATCTTTAATTTTAGGGTATTAAGTGTCCCCTACTTTGTATCATTTCCTCCTACATTAAAACATAAAAATAATAGAATTTATATTATTGATTACCTTAAGGCAATTTATATTTTTAAATCCTCCCTTAAGATCATTACCTTGCTAATTCCTCCTTTGATTGTCAAATACTCCTTTACCCTCTTAATTTTTCTTTTCCCACATGAACCTACATCAAAGACCATATTTTAATACTTATTTTACTCTACATTCATCATTTAAAATCTATTATAAAATCAAATCCTTACCCCTTATTATTTGTCAAAACCGAAGGCCTCTTAACAGCTTATTCTTTACTGTTTTAGGAGTTGCCATGGACTTCAAGATGCAGCAACCTTCTTTCATTTTCAGCCTTGCATGTTGTGTTTCCAAAAACCCTCTATACACATATATAATCTGCCTTACATCATCATTCATTCCCTAAGTATATTTGCTAATTTAAACTTAATTAATTTAAATTAAATTTATTTTACTATAATTTCATCTATTATTAAATTAAATATATATATTTTTGTTATTTTACATAGCTAGACACTAATATATATATGTACACTTAGGTTTGTAAGTGCAATTTTTTTAACCATTAATTTATTTAATTACTATATAAATTATCTATTTATTTTCTTTATTGAATTTAGATATAGACATCTCGATACTTAGGTTATTTAATTTCTTCATTTACCTACAAACTAGGTACGAAAAATTTGTGGTCTTCACAATTATTAGCAAGTTGTTATCCCTCACCTCTTTAAAACCTATTGTATGATTAGTCATTTTTAAGGGTTTGAAGAAGATGATATAACTTGAACTTGATCTTAAACTTTTGGAAATTAAACTTTTTTGAGTAACGAATACTCCGGAACTAATGCAGTAATAGACTTCAAGACATGTTGCTATAATGTCACTTTCCTTAAAACTTATTTCACCCTCACCAGTTATGGTATACACTAAGAGTTGTTGAAATAGCCTCGGAATACAATGAACTCAACCTTGTTTAATATCACATTGCATTTGTAATATTGAACCTTTAAACACTTTAGACAAATATATGAGTATTATTTCTTAGCTAAAGTCTTCTGTAGTAAAACAATGTCTAAGAGACTTGTTCTCTACTTTGAGATTAAGAGAGGATAGAAGAATTCAAAATTAATTGGTGTGTTTTAAGTTTGAACTTGACATCTCTATTTATAGAGATTAATTTCAAGTGATGTGATCTTTTAATCAAGTTATATGATTTTTTATTTGTGTTATTTGATTAAGCAAACACAATTGTTTAATAAGATCATAACTTTTGGAAGCCAATGATTATGTTTCTTAACCATTCAAAAGTGAAAGAATAACTTTAAGAAAAAAATGTAACTTTTCAAGCAAAAATTAGTCATTGTATGCACTTTTATACAAGAGTAGTCGAATGCTCGAAAATGGCAGTCAAATGCTATAGTGTAATTTCAAAACAACATACAACATCCAGGTGAAATAGTCGACTGCTTTCCTAGGGCAATCGACTGCCCCAAAGTAACTTAAAATCTGAGACCACATTTTGTATAAGCAATTGACTATCCTCTATGGGTAGTTAATTGCCCACCCAAGGCATTTGACTGCTCTCTTAGGGCATCCAACTGCTCAAGTGCAATTCTTAGACAGAAAAACTGTTGCACAAAGGCAGTTGATTGCCCTTGACTGACCTATAAGCTCAGTAAAAATTGTTTTAACTCAATTTTACTCAACCTGGAATCATGGCAAATACTAGTTTTACTTGTTCATTGATTAAACAACATTTTTAATCAATCCTTTCCACTTTATTTTGAAAATTTTATAACAATCCCCTACCAATTTTAAAATAGAGCTAGTCAAATACTTAAGAAATTCTCATGCATAAAATGATGGTATCATTTCTGACTTAAATCATCACCTTAGAGAGAGTACTTTCAATTAATCAGAATAACATGGTGGAACAAAGTCTTAAACTAGCAGTTCTATATTGATTAACCAATGACTAATTCTCACATGATGCTTCAAAAACTTGTCAAAAGTCATTTAGATAAGACTTAGACACTAATACTAATCATGTGTGTAAGATCCGATTTTTTCGTACTGTACATGTATGGACATGTAAATTTTAATTAAGGAATAAATTATTTTGTACATTTTTACATATATTAAATAAAAAGTTATGTGGACCCCACTTAGATTTCGATGTTCAGACGATGATATGAGTGAGAAGGTATATTTTGGAGGTTGAATTAAGGATTGGAAATTGTGAGGATAAAAATATCATGAGACTTGAATGACTCATCGGTAGTGTTTCGATTATAAATTTTATCGGAGTATCCAAATGGTAAACCGTAAAATTCTTTGGAAAGTTAACTTTATTATCTTTCCAAACATATAAGCCTCATATTCTAGTTCCTCATGGATCAATACCAGAAATTTCGTAAACTTACTCCATGAGCAGTAGATACTACTAACCGACTCAACCGACCTATCTGTAAAGATTCGCCCATAGCGGTTGGTAGGAAATTCCAATTAAGGTGAATCAAAATCCATTAGAAAGCTAACTTAAATACCGTTTTATCAATGTAAGGCTTGTATTTTAATTCATTATAGATTAACCACAAGAAATTTCTATATTCACGTCACATGTATGGAGTTTAGCATTGAGCAATTAGTAAAGAGTCAGATATAAGTTTTGATAGAGAACTCCGATTGAGGTGATTTAAATTGCGTTGAAAAGTTAACTCGAAGACCTTTCCGGCCATGTATGGCTCATATTTTTATACATTGTAGATTGATCTCGGTGAATTTTTAAAATTGGTTATAAGTGCAGTAAAATAATCAGAAAAATGAAACTAAAATTTTGAAGATGATATATATATATATATGTATATAAAATATAGTATATGCCAAAGATATGTTTATATATATAAAATTGTAAATATATAATTATAATATATTTATATAAAAAAAAAGGGAAGAAAACGCAACACACTTCACGTGGAAGCTTGCTGCTGAATGGAGGTCTGTTTAACAGACCAAATGAAGACGGAAAAATAAGATAAAAGAAGAGAAAGTGGGGAATTAAATGAGGGGGCTCCATGCTGTAATTTTATTGGATGAATATTAATAAAAGAGGACTCAAAGTCAGCCAGTTCAGCCATTTTCTCTAGCAAACCGACTTAGCCTTCCCTGTCTTTCTGCTACTCACGATTCCACTCCATTTCTTTGCAATTCCTCTCGTTTCTTCTACGCCAACTCCTCTCTACATTGTAGAACCTCACCAAATCAACACCATATCACTAAGCCTTTGGAATAAAAATTATTCCTTACTATATGAGCTTCTTAAACCTGGATTTAGTGGCTGAAATTTCAGCAATTAGAAGCTAGAAAAATCACACTGACAGTGGCGGTTCAAGGTAAGAAATTATGGGTTGATGTTTTCTTTAGTTTTAGTTAGGCTTTTGTATGGTATTATGCATGGGAAGTATATTGGAAACTTAAATTGAAATAAAATTATGTTGTGGCAGTAAAATGATGTTCGGTTGGAAGAAATAAATGGAGAAATTCTAGGTATTTTAATGTTGTTGGGAAGGAATTTGAAGAACATGAAAAATGGAAATGGCATAAAACCTGAAATTAGTGACGAAGTGTAGAATTTTGATTGGTAAGAAAACACATAATTAACCGGAGGGAAGTGCTGTTCAGGAACAGGGCAGTCACGTTCGGGAGTGATTTTGTTGAGATCAACATGTTGGATAAAACTCTTAAATGAATAAGTGGTGTTGTAAAGATTGAAGTGAACATAAGAGGAGGAACCATGAAGGTAAGCTGAATTTCAGCTTACGGAAATGAAGCAGAAATTGATGGTGGCGTGAATGATAAATAATTTTTGTTGTAGTATAGTTTCACGTGGACGATGGTGCTGTGGTGAAATTTTAATGTTTGATGAAAATATAAAAAGATGTGAGAGTAATTATAAGACAATAAGGGAGAAAAGAAAAGAAAACAGAACAGGAAAGGAAAGAACGGAAAATAGAAAGGTTAAAAAGACGAAAGAAAAGAAAGGAAAAGAAAAAGAAAAAGAAGAGGAAAAAGGAAGAAGAAAAGAGGTAGCAAAGAATTAATTAATAATATTTATTATTATTATTATTAATTATTAAATAATTGTGAAAAAATTTCTAAATGTAGAAATTAATTTCAGAAATTATTCTAGGCAAACGAGATGATGGAATCGGAAGAGGTGGCATATGGGCGCAACCGATAACGCGGAAGTTGCCAACCCGGAAAAAGGTAAGGGATGCATGTGCAGCACTGTAGGAATATTCAGTCTGCATGTTTTAATTACGAAATATTTTATGAAAATATTTTATGAAATTATTATGATGAATGATTGGTTGGAATTTGGAATGAAGTACTGGCTGGAAATTATAAATTGTATTTTTCGTGCAGGAGGCTAGCCAATCAGCAGCCGTTAATACTGCCGAAAAATTATCGAAAATTATCGAAAATTTCTAGAAAATTTCATAAAATCATAATAAATGATTTTATTTCACGAGAAATGATTTTCAACCACGAAAATCGAGAAAATGAATATTTTTCATAAAAACATGAATAAAATGAAAGTGATTTTAAAATATTCATGTTTTCGAGAATGGTGATAATGAAATCACCGAAAATTCTCCTGATATTTAAATTACACGTAGTATGAGATGGAAAATGAAAAGAAATAAAGTGAATATTTTTATATATATTTCTTAAATATTCACTAAATGATTTTATAACCTTTATGGTTTTAAATTATGAAATTATATATTTTTATAAATTCCATAAAGGTTATTTTATGATGAAAAAATACGGTTTTGAGACTAGATGGCATCCTATCATGCTGATATGTGATATGTGACATGTGATATGTAATATGTGATATGTGATATGTAATATGTGATATGTGATATGTAGTCCCGGCCGACACCTGATCAGTGATCCACCGAGGACAATTATAGACTATGGCCATAGATCTGACATGATTATTTCTACCCTTCGAGGTCTATAGTATGATATGAGCAACGACTCAGTGGACGGGCTGGGCGTGTGTGCCTAAGTCGCCATACATGAGAAATATTTTATATGATATGTTATATATTAAATGTAAATGTTTTACATGATATGTGATACGTGAAATGAAAATGTTTTACATGATATGTGATACGTGAAATGAAAATGTTTTATATGATATGTAATACGTGAAATGAAAATGATTTATAGCATTTTACAAAATGCTTATTTCAGTACTGATTTTAGTACTACGAGATGATTTTCATATGACATGTAATATGAATATGTAATATGTTTTCAAAAAGGAAAAGGAGGAAAGTAAATCTAATATTCTTGTTTAAAATTTTAAATTGAATATTAGATTTAAATGGTTTATATGTTATACGAAAAAGGTTTAATAGCTTATTTTGCTATTTTAAAGTACTATACTAATTATGATTGTATAGTAAAACATGAAATGAGTTTTAAAGAAAAATGATGATGATTTAACTAATATTCTTTTCAAAGAAAATATGAATATTAGTTATTTTATTTAAATGCTTTATTACATAAAAGCAGTATTTTGAAAAGAATATGAAAAAGTTATGGAATATAAAGGAAAAAGGATTTAAATTTCAAAACAAAAATGAAATTTACTCTCTACAGTTGCTTCTAGGTTCCGGGACAAGATAGGTATTTCAAAATACCTACCTTACTCCATCCGGATCCCTAGCCGACTATGGTATCCTTCCTACATGCGAGCCTAGAGCCTATAGGAAAAATGAAAAAGTTTTTCAGCATATAGACAACTGAATATCAAGTATGCATAAAATTCCCTTACTGAGCCGTGGTTTGCTCACCCCTTAATATTAACATTTCAGGTTTTCGAAGACTGAGAGTCTGACACCTAAAGGATTTCGGTTGCGCATTTGGAGACGATGCAACAGCTTGATTTATTTAATAAGGTATGATCATTTATTTTCTGTATTTAGACTTATCTACAGTACTACTTTCTTATGAATTAAGATAGGGGATGTAATTCATATTATAATTTTATATGAAATTGTTTATATGTAAAAAAAAAAGTAAAGTATCGCAGACAGCCCAACCAAATAAGATGTATAGAATAAGGTGAAAAATAGGGTCACGGGCTGTGACAATGTGTCTTGTGTCTATTCATGAGTGCTTGAGAGTTAAACCCTTTGCTCTTAGGAGCGTCACCACTTTCACTCATATAGGTGAACTCCATAAAAAATGCAATCATATAAGCATTTCAACACTTTATTTATGTGTTATGGGTTTATTAAGAGTGATAACTCAACCTCCCTCTTTATCATACAATTTCAAGCACTTATCAAACTTGGGATGTGTTTATACTTTAAATGCTTGCGATCACATTCAAATGATGTACTTGGGCTCTTTAAACTCAAGACTTAATGTCCAATTAAGCATTGAGTTGAGTTTCCATTATGTGTGACTAAAATAAATGGGCTTAAGTCCCATCCTGTTGGAAGTTCTAGACACAATCTCTCTTGTGAGACCTTTTATTAATGGGTTCACCAAGTTTTCACTTCACTTGACAAAATATGTGGTGATCACCCCATCTTTACTTAATTATCTAGCATAACTATGTCTTAGACCAATATGCCTAGATTTTCCATTACATATTTGACTAAAAGCCTTTGATCGTGTAGTTTCATTATCACAATGAATTGAGATTGGTGACATTGGATTTAGCTATAAAAGAATTTCACAGAGAAGATTCCCCAACGATTTGGCTTCTTTACTTGCCGATGAAAATGCCACAAATTACAAAGCCATAGTAGAATCCGTAATGCATATTTGTTTCTTGCTTCCCCAAGAAACCGCACCTACGCTAAACATGAATATCCATCCACTTGAGGATGAATGATTCTAATGTTGGTAATCCGACTTGCATCGATATACCCTTCTAAAACTGAAGGTTCACCACTATATACAATGCCATAATCAATTGTTTTCTTCACGTATCTTAATATTCTAGAATTGGAATGCATTCCAATGAAAGCTACTTGGGTTGCTTGTATCTCTACTAAGTTTACCAATAACGAAAGCTATATCTGGTCTTGTGCATTTCATAGCATACATCAAACAACCTGTGAGACCCAATTCTACTGTACTGTATAGGATATTTTATAATTATTTAATTATTGAAATATAGTTTATTTGGTAAAATTAAGTGAATTGGTTATGTGGGCCCCACTTTAATTTTATGGTTATGATGGATTTAAGACTGATAATACAGTGTACTGTGGGTGAAATAAATATAATATAATATAATGATTTTGAGGCATAGAAATAATTTTTATTTTATTTGGAATTATTTTGTGAATTTTGAAAAACAAATTAGAAAATGACGGATACGTCTCGAGGGCATTTTCGTAAATTACACTCAAACTAAAATGAGTTGGGATGAAGTAAAAATATCATAATATTCTACATTGAAAGGAGAATAAGATAGTGTCAAGAGATTTATTGAAACAGTGGTGAAGTGAGAGAAATTCGTCAGCGGCTCATAGGGGTAAAATCGTAATTTCTCACTATCCGTGCACCGTGCATCGACAAAACCACTTCCAATCATCAAGATACATTAAATATGATTATTTGGCAGTAGAATCCGAAATTTTGGAGTACGACTACACAGTTTTTACAATTACGGAAGCTTAAGGGCATTTTGTCTAAAATTTTTATAACCTAAGGCAAAATGGTGATTTAATATGGAGGGGCTGGTCAAATTAGTCAGTAATGACCAAAAATTTAGTTAAATAATTAAATTTAATTAAAATAAAATTTATAATCTAAAAATGAAAGTAATATAAAAATTAATAGTATGATAAAAGAGCAAATTTTAGTAAATAAAAAGGAAATTTTATTATTGGTCCATGTGGCAACTTCTAATAGGATGGAGTGTTGATAAAAGTGGACTAAACTTGCAGCCAGCACTTCCTTTATCCTTCTTCAACCTCACGACATGCCTCCATTGCTAACTAAAGAAGAAAACTTCAAGCTTCCAAAAACACCTTAAACCTTTAAGATTTCAATTTGCCTATTTCTAGCAAAATTACTCCCCATCCCATGCTACATCAAACCCACCCAAAAACACATTGAAAAATTGAAAATCCAAGGAGAAAAGGTAGGCAAGGGAATTCGGCTAAGGTAAGATGATGCCACGTCTTATTGTTTTATTTAATTCTAAAGTTGTATTCTAGCTTAATTTAAGGTGTAGAAAAAGATGGTGGCCTTGGATTTACATAATCTTGGCTCAATAAAATTTTGCAAATTTTTGTGGGTTTCGGTGTGCTTGTGAACCTAAGGATATCATGCATTTTCTTGTATAAAAATGGTAAGAAAAGATAGAATGAAATGGAATAAGAAGGTTAGAAAGCTTAGATTACTTAAAAGGATTAAATTCATGAAAATGGGTGTAAGGAAGCTTTCGGCCATGGAGTCTTTGGGACTATTATCATGCTGCATTTTATGGTTTGATTTTAGAAAATGACTGTAGAAATTAAGAGAAGAAGACTGGTGAAATCGGATTCGAAAACGGAGCTAAAACGAGAAAGTTAAGGTTTACTACTGATATAATTTATACTGGTTAGTCATAGGCAGTATAATTAATGGCTGCATTTTATGAAAGTCAATAGCCTAAAATTAAGGGGAAAATTAATAATAATTTTTGGTAAATTATTTTGTAGCCAGGATTTACAGTTTACGGTTAGTGCTACCGAATGAGTCGGTATCGCTAGACAGGTAAGGGATGAGTGTGTAGGCCGTAAGGATATATCGAATGCATGATTTTAATGAGTATGATTTTATGAAATTATTTGGATGATGAAAAGCCTAGAAAATCATGCAATCTGTGGTATACGGCTGGTTTTACATACTGTATTTTAAGTGTAGGAGTTTTAGGAAAACGCAGCTGTTATGCTACCGAAAAATTATCGAAATTATTTTAAAATAGCATGAAATATTTTAGATGCATAAATTGAGTGAAGTATAAATTTTGGGATTTATTCCCATAAATTTCGCATAAGTTGGAATTTTATTGAAAAATATAAATTAAATATTCATGTTGTGAAATTTTATTTAAGTGAGATTGCAAAAATGTTCTTAAAGGCAATTTATATTGAAAAGGAGCATTTATAATTTTTCTCACTAAAACATGAATATTTTCTTGACTGTTTTACTGTGCTGTTAAATGTGAATTTATTATACATTTTTGGAATTTTACTAAAAATTTAAATGATATTTGATTTAAATTCCTTAAAGGTATTTTCATTATAAATGAAATGTTTTGAGACAGTTAGGCTCCATATCATGCTCGCGTGTTTACTGTTACTATTACTATTACTATTACTATTACTATTACTATTACTATTACTATTACTATTACTATTACTATTACTATGTTGATAGACCGGCCAAGTCATCAGCAATCCTAGGGACACTTGGCAAGTGTACTCTGAGGACACCTATAGACTATGGCCATAGATCTTACTATTTATTGTTACTGTTTCCTACGAGAATTATAGCATGATATATCGAGGGTGATGCCTAGTCTCCACCTACTATTTACTGATACTAAACTGTGAATGATTGATTACTGTTTTACTAAAAACTGTGAACTACCATTTACTAATACTGAACTGTGATTCACTGTTAAGTGTTTATCGAACTGAGAATTACAGTTTACTATTTTACTGAATTACTGTTCACTGTTACTGAACTTAGAAATTACTGTTAACCGTTTTACTGAACTACTGTTTACTGTTTATTGAATTGAAAGTGTTTTATGGAAATTACTATTGGCTATGAAAAGTTTACTATATTGTGGAACTCAAGTGTTTACCATACTAAACTGTTTTACACTGTTTACTGAACTGTTATTGTATCAGTATGAAACTGTTTTACTGTTACTACAAAGAATAATATACTGAACTATTACTGAAGTGTTTTACAGAATTGTTAATGTTTAAAAATGAACACTTTATTGTCTCTAAACCTATATGGTTTACTAAAATCACTATCGGTTACTGAACTGTGATTTACTGTCAAATATTTACGAAAACGTAATTTAATATCAACTGGTTTCTGAACCATACTGAGATGTACTATTTACTGAAGTGCTTTATCGCACTGCTACTGAATATTTTTATATACTGTTACCATTGTTCAAACTCAACTGTTTTACTACTGTTACTGTCACGTGTTTTAAAGTGTTATTGAAATGATGAATTTAAATGGTTTATTTACCATTTAAATATGGAAAAATTTCATTAAATTGTTTTATAACAACAATTTAAGGACTACTTCCTATAGTTGCTCTGGGTTTTCGGGACAAGATAGGCATTTCAAAATACCTTCCATGCTTTATCTAGATTACCTGGCTGACTATAGTATCCTTCCATTTATTGTGCCTAGTAAACCATTAGGAAAAATAAAGTTTTCCAGCGTATAGATTTCGTTATATCAGTCTTGCATACGATTCCTTTACTGAGCACCTTTCGCTCACCCCTTTATTTTCCAACTCCAGAGGATGTTAAAAGGGATTAAAAAGGGGATATACTTAGAGGATCGACTGATATTTGGTTACCGAGACTACTTGTGTCAAATTGGGAGGTATTTGTACTTTCTTTTATACTTCAGATAAATTGTACAGTACTACTTAAATTGTAAAGTAGAAACAAGAGATGTAATGTCACAGTCCAAGTACATAGTATTTTAGACTTTTCACACATTTTTACGCACGTGATTCAGTTAGGCTGTCTGTGATGCCCTTACACACTGTTTTCTACAATAGTAAACAAATTAGACAATATTTATTTATGGTAAATTAATATTCACGGATTGTAAAAGTTAGTTTACATCCCCTTGAAATAAATTTACAACTAGTAGTACTGTATAAACAAGTCTGAATATACAAATGTAGACGTGATACCTCGAGAATCCAATATACGATGTTTCGAGCTTCTCAAGCGTAGTTAATCCATGGTTTGGTACTTCGGTTATGCTATACATCAAATCTGTGATGATAAAAGTAAAGGAGTGAGCAAACCACGACTCAATAAGAGAGTTGTATGCAAATTTTGATATCTCAAAAACTATATGTAGTAAAATCCTTAATTTCCTATGGGTATGCTGGTCACACTAAAAAGGAAAGGATACTATAGTCCGCCGGGAAATCTAGATAGAGCATTGAAGGTATTTTGAAATACTTGTCTTGTCCCGGATACCCAGAGCGACTATAGGGAGTAGAAAATTATTTTCACATAAAACTTATTTCAAATTTACCACATATTAATATTTCATACACTTGACTAAAACACTTTATCAAATAACTTAATTTAACACTTGAAAATCACAAAGTTTCCACGATTGAAATCATCACTTTTACACGTGTAACAGTAAAATAACTGTTTAATTATAACAACAGTTCAGTAATAAAATTCTTCAAAAAATCATCATAGTTTCTGAAAATATCACTAAATCAATAATAACACATGAAATCATAGTGGAGACCAGGCAACGCATAAATGATATCATGCTATAAGTCTCGTAAAGAATAATAGGATACATGTGAGATCCCTGTGGAGACAGTATAATAAACACATGAGATCTATGACCATAGTCTATAGGTGTCTTCGATCGTACACTAATTAGGTGTCAATCGGGATGCTGAAGACAGGATCAGTGTCAACAGCTTAACACAAGAGGGTACACATGAACACGTGAGCATGATATGGGGCCTAATAGTCTCAAAACAGTATATAAGAAATCTTATCACCTTTATGGAATTTAGTAAGATCAATGACGTTTTTCCGAAAATTCATAAAGGTATAAATCATAATAATTCGTACGATGAAAACAGTTTATAAGAATATCACATACTAGTAATAAAATTTTGTAACTGTTCCTTTTCACCGTAGAATACATACACACGTGTTTCCATATTTTCTTTCAAATACTTGAAATTCAAGGTTATTGGAAATCAATTCCAATATTTTCATAATTTATGGAAAAATAAAAATATTTATTTTTCAAATTTAATAATAATTCCACCAGCACATTTCTCACTATAAAACACGTGCAAAGACATTCTAGTCTCAAAACAATATTTACACAGTGATAAAGCCTTTATGAAAATCATTACACTTGATAAAATTTATTTAATTCATAAAGGAAAACCAAAATAAAATAGTGAATGTTATATTGAAAATCTTTTATAAAATATTCACTATTCACCATTTCACTTTACCAATAACACATTTCTCTATAAAACATGTGGAATAAAATTTTGGTATTTTAACCCTTACCGAATTCGGTATTATAAATATTTAATAAATACTTTTCGGTAAATTCGCCATTTATGAAAATGATTAATTTATCACTTTTGAGGCTAGAAAAAATACCAATAATGCACTAAAATATTTTATAATATTTCTAGAAATATTTTATAATATTATTAGTAAATTTTGACAGCATAACGGTTGCCAAAGTCCTAGCCTCCCTGTAGTTGCAAACACAGTCTCAATAGCCAGAAAACCACAATTTCGTAGCATTTCGAGGCAATTCAATATCCTATAAATCTTATAAAATTCATAGCATGAAAACCATGCATTCGGATATCCTTACAAATTCACACACGCATCCCTTACTTGTCTCGTGGTGTCGAATTTCCCGGTGTCATCACACGAAATCCGATTATTCAGGCTGCAAAATAATTTCACCAATAATTTCCATTAATTATTCTATAATTTTTGAGCCATCATTCATCACTAAATGCAGCCACATTGTACACTACTTATGTCTAATCAGTGAAATTTACACCGGTAGTAAAATACAACTTCACCGATTTAACTCCAATTTCATATCCGAATGCACTATTGATCTTCTCTTAATTTCTATATTATTTTGACATATTAAAATTATAAAATATAACTTAATATCACCTCCAAACAGCCTTGGTTGAATGGTCATCCATGAATTTTACCTTATTATCTTTCACTTCTTAAAATTTAACATTACACATAGAAAATTTGATTAACCAATTATTATATAAATTTACATTTACTATTTGTTAAACTTACATCAACATTACTTCCCTTTTTTTTTTCATGACCGTAGCTCCCATTGTTCAATTTTCATGATTTTTCTTTCATTCTTTATTCAATCTTACTTATAATCATCTCATACTCACTTAGGTATTTTATCAAATACCTTAAATTCATTAACATATTATGTAACTGTCCACAGTACAGTAAATAACATATTTTACACACAATTTTATGGTTGGGTTATCAGTGATGCTTTTAACACTTGCACAATACAGTAATAAATGATAAATAGTTATTATTTAAATAAATTTGAAATATAAAATTTTTAGAATATTCTGTACACTTTACATCCCTGTTTCTATTTTACAATAAAGTAATACTGTATACATATGTCTGAATAGAAAAAAATGTGACTGTACCTTTAAAATATGACGCACTTTGCCCTTTGGTGCAAATTCATAGCTCTATTATCTGAGAAAGCTCGCAAATCATCCCTGAAATTAATCTGAAATGTTGAAAAATAAAGGAGTGACCGAACCACGTGCTCAGCAAAGGAGTCGTATGCTTCTTGATATAATGAAATCTATATGCAGCAAAACACTTATTTTCCTAACGGTGTACTAGGCACTGTAAGGAAGGATACTATAGTCGGCCGGGAAATCCCGATAGAGCATGGAAGGTATTTTGAAATATCTGTCTTGTCCTGGAAACCCATAGCGACTATAAGGAGTAATTAAATAATTTGTTTTCTTTTAAAACAAATTAACTTTCATTCTCACAAGTAATACATGGTATAAACCATTTAACATTTCTTTTCAATAATCCCTTTCAAAACACCTGACAGTACAATGAAACAACAGTACAGTGAATAGTCACTTTAAAATTGTAGAAACATTAAATGTCTTTTCAATTCAGTAACTTATGAGAATCCAAATTGTTGGATAAACAGTTCAGTAATTATTTCTATTTTAGAAATAATTCTCATAATATTCTTTCCCAGTAAAACACTAATTCTCATCTCAGTTCAATAAATAGTATTCAGCACGGTTCAATTCAATAATCAGTATTTCACAATGCTGTTAAGTGCAGAAGGATAGTATTCAGTAAAATTCATTTTAGTAAATGAAAAAAGTTTTTTAGTGAACCTTTTTCAGTGTAGGAATAATAAAATGTTCATTTTGGAACATTTTAAATTTATAAACGCTTGAATCCTATAGTGCGGTAATAGTAGATGTAAAACCGTAGAAACCGTAGTAATCATATCCGGTACGGTAGTTTCCAAATATCCAAATAATGGATTTAATAGTATAATAATTATTTCTATTTTAGAAATAACTTCTGTAATAACCACAATTTCTTCCACATGTTAAATAGTGCTAAATGAGTCTTAGAGGTGTTTAGAGGCCAAATTATGATACATTCGGACTTTGGCGTAAGAACGCAGGCTTTCGTACATACAAGTTGGCGGGTCTCACGAGATCGCATAAGCATCCAGAAACCATGTAAGTACCTTAAATTCATCATAAATGGTTTCGGGTAAGACAATTTGTTTCATGTGGTTATTATTTGGGCCTAATCTAAGAATTTGACGATAAACCGAAAATTTCAGCCTTTGGCTTATGACCAATCTGCCTTATTTCGGTTATATCTCTTGATTGGAGTATCAAAATGATAAACCATAAAATTCTTATGAAATTTAACTTAAAGGTCCTTTATCCATAAAAAGATCATAATTTAATTCCCTACGGATTAATACCAGAAAAATTCCAAAGTTGAACAATGTGCTGTCAAACCTGTCAGTCAACACCTCTGTAAAGAATCAAGTATATCTCTTAGTAGGAAACTCTGATTAAGGCGATTCAAATTTTTATGAAAATCTAACTCGATAAGCTTTCTGACTATATAAGCCCTGCTGTCTAGTTCAATGTGGATCAACGACAATGAATTTTTAGATTCACATCACAATCAGGAAATTTTGACTGTGAGCAACTGATAATGAAACGGGCATAACTTTTCATATTGAACTCCGATTTAGGTGTTTCAAATTTTTTTGGAAAACTAATTCAGAGACCTTTTTGGTCATATATGGCAGGACCTTAGACTCCTTGTAGATCGATACAGTTAATTATCAGAAGTTAGGCTCGAAAATTTAGCAATTATGAGGTTATCGAAGAAAATGATTAAATTGGGAAAGTTAAAAGGATTTGGGGTTTTGTTGGATTAAAAGGATGTTGAAGAGGGGTTTGAATAGATTAGAAATAATATTATCTTGGCTCAATCATCATATTAAAGATGTCAATTGGGTTCAAAGTGAGAAATGAAGGAAAAGAGGCCCCAAAACATAAATTTCAATTAAACAATTAACAAAAGATACAGTTTTATTTTCATCAAAACGTGGAACCTCTCTTCTACCTCTCATGCTCGACTCTTCCCTTCTGCCATGGTCAGACCACTTCTTTCTCTACTCTTCTTTACCAGTGTCGAAGGTGAAATTCAGTTTCTCTTGTTCTGGAGAAAACCGAACCTCCAAAAGAAGAAAGGAAAAGTTAAATCCCTAAAATCCTTATTGCCGTGACCTACATTCTGCCACAAAAAAACCCTAAAAAGAACCTTGAGGGTAGCCTCAGATTTGAAGAGATTCAAAGGAAATTCAGGAAATCTTGAAGAGGGCTTAAGGTTTTTGGAGTGGTATTGATGAATTTTCCCTTGCATGTAGATTTGAGAACTGTCTTGGGCTAGAATCGAAAGGTTCTTGGTGTGCTAAGGCTTGGCCACAGCAATTCAAGGTAAGGAGGAGTTGATGTTTTTTCATCTCTGATGTTCATGACAGAATGTTAAAATAAGTCGCATGTTTCATTTGAAGGGAAGACTGACACCAGAGAAGAAGAAAAGAAAGAGGCTCATGGTTTTGTGTGGAAAGGGGTTGATTTTCTTGAACTTTTGAGAATCTTAGCTGCTACAAATTGATAAGTAGGTAAGATTCTGACTTTAAAATCCCTAATTGTTGAATATGAATATGAAACTATAATGATTTGAGTTGAATTGCTATGAAATTGGCATGGCATGATTAGATTTTGGGTTTGCTGTTGAAATCTGGGTAATGGTTCTGTTCTAGACTGATGTTAAAATGTTCAATTTAAATGTTATACTATGAGAAAAATTCTGAAAAAAATTATGATAGATAGTTTTCTGAGCTAGGAATAATTCAGTTTTGGAATCACTTGATTTGGAATTCTGTAGCTTGAGATGTGTACAAATGAGTACAAGGTACTCTGCCAGAAAAACATGAATTCCAGTTTAACTTTGAAAAATTGTAGAAAATAGTCTAAATTGAGTTAGGTTGCAAGCCTTGCATTTCCGAAAAGGTAATTAAGTTAGAATTGTTATGGTTCTGAGTTTGCACCAATTGGATATGCCTATAATTAAATATGAAGTATTTTGTGCAAGTAGGTTAGTGTAACATTGTGCCTGAACACTGCTGGAAGATAGTGCAACTTTGGAAAATTACGGATGTTGATTTACGAAGAATTAAATCATGAACCTTACATTTCTAGATAGGGAAATGAGTTAGCTTTCATCTAATTCGGGAATTTGTGGATTTGGAATTATGTAAGTTAGGATATGTATATATAAATACAGGATACTCACTGAAGGGTACAAACAGCCTAGTGTCAACTTCAAAAATTCCTAGAAAATAATTTAGATGGAGTTTGATTGCAAACTTTACATTTTCAAAAAGGTAAATGAGTCAGGATTGATATAGTTTTGTGTTTGTACAAATTACAGATCCCTATAATTAGTAATATAAATTTTAATGAACACAGGTCAGGAAACTATCCTGCCTAATGTGCCAGATTTGGATCAAAGTTTGGAAAATTATTGGAAATGGCACAGGATGAATTAAGAAGTAAGCTTTATACTTTCGAATAGGGAACTGAGTTAGAAGTAATATAAAATTTACGGCTTGATGATTAGATTCTGAAATTTATACTTAATGCTAGCACAATGACAAAAGGTCAGAAAATCCTAAAGTGCAGAAATTAAATCAAGTAGATTATGAGAGGCTCAAGGGAGCAAAAAGGAAATGAATAGATAGAACTAGTTCATATTTGAAATAATTTAGAATTTCTCCTTGATGTCATTCTTATTGAATTGTATAATTCTTAATCCTAGAATGCCATTGGGGGTAATGAGTAACCCGATCTGCCTTGTGTACGTAGAGGGTGATGCTAAGGACTGAAATTGACTAAGAGCTCACATAGCTCGTGTGGAACTTGATAGGCTAGGGAGGATTGAATCTGTAAGATAAGGAAGCACTGCAAGTAATCCTAAGAAACTACCTTGCATCCAAATCATCATATGATGTTTTAGATTCTGATTTGGTATTGAAATGAAATGAAATGCTGCATATGAAATCAATTTTGACGCATATTGAAAATGCTACATATTAGGCCTATCCTTGACTGATTGGTTTAGCTTTTTAAAAATGTTTTATAAGCATGCTGTAGGCTCTCCAAATCTTTGTTTGGTTTTAAGTATTATTGCTTTAATATGATGACACTTTTGAGTTTCCAAATTGAATTAAGCTTTTGTTTTGATACGGTTTTCTGATTTTGTTTCATAACTTAAAGTGCTTTAAAAGCTTAGCAAGCCCATGATTGTTAGCTGCATATTTATGCACTATGATTATGATACGAAGTCTTGGAAGGCTGATTTGATAAGATTGATATTGGATACTATTTTAACCCGAGGTATTGAGACCTTAGGGCACCGTACCATGAGAATTGTGTAGGCGTTCTTAATTGACTTAGAGCACTGTGTCTTGATGACTAGCTCTCGGGAATGATCGGCTTGTCTCGTATATTACGTTTGGACAAGTCTCGGTGTCATCTGATTAATGAATCGGGGTTGATTGGTCTATACATAGGCAGCATCCCTTTTTGGGAGATTGCTACGGTTAGCTACCGTAGATTGTTATTGTGTTAGCTCTAAGTATCTTGATGATGATATGCCTTATCTCTTGGTACTACAATCTGTTTTATCGATTGGACAGTATGATTTATGATGATGTTTTGACGATTGATGATTAGCTTTTGCCTTATGATTTGAGAACATGTTTTACAATGTAGCATATCAAATCTGATTTATCAATTATTGAAAATGAGATTCAAATCTATTTATGAGACTACTATCCTTTATGTTTTAAAATGCAATCATGTTTTATACTGCAACATACTGGATTTGATTTATTGGATGTGTATGATTTATGAGTTTGAAAATTGAGAGATGCAGGTTATGATTTTAAGTCACTTCTGTAGTTAGTTATTGAGTTTATGACTCACTCCCCTCTTCTTTGCCTCGCTTTCAGATTGATGATCATTATCATAATGCTTTGACTCGAAAAGCTCCTCGGGAGTGATTCCTAAGTGCAGTTTCAGGTATATGGCTTCTAGCACACTAGATAGTCATAGATTGAGTATGACATAGTGTATTTACTTATATTTTGATTAGTTGTGTAAACAAAGTCCGGGATGTAGGCTATGTTATTTTACTATTAAGATGAAATGGTTTGATGGTTGTTTAAGATGGTGTTTGTGTTGATATGTGCAATAATAAAGTATATATAAATCATTAGTACTTGATGGTTTAAGATGAATATCATAATTGAATCAATTAAAGAGAAATAGAAATGGGACCTTAGTGATCAAGGATCGCTTAAATCAAATGATAGCTTACACAGTCACCTACAAACAATGAATTAAGAAATAGAAAAAAATTATTCTGAAAATTTAGGCTTCCGTAAGGATTAAGTGAAAATTGGGATGTGACAACTTCCATAATTCTTTTCTCCAGCAAACAGTGGTGCTCATTTCTTTCAATAACCAGTAAACGGTACTTTTGCAGTTCATAAATCAATAAACCACAGTACAATAAACAGTAATCAGTAATTTCTCTTCAGTAAATAGTAACGGTTCAGTAAAACGGTTAACAGTAGTTCTAAGTTCAGTAACCGTAAACCGTAATTTAATAAAATAGAACTTGTAGTTCTCAGTTCAATAAAGCACTAAACAGTGAATCACAGTTCAGTAGTAATATACAGTAGTTCACAGTTTCAATAAAACATAAATTAGAGATTCACAGTGCAATATCAGTAAATAGTAAGTTGAGACTAGGCATCACCCTACATGGTATCATGCTATAATCGTCCACTAGGGACACAGTATCATCCACTAAGGGACACAGTACAGTAAATAGTCTAGATCTATGGTCATAGTCTAAGGGTAGTCCTCGGGTACACTTGCCAGGTGACTCCGGGACTACTGATGACTTGGCGAGTCTATCAGCCACGTGAACAATAACAGTATAACAATAACAGTAGTAAGCATGAATCTCAGGGCCTAAGTCTCAAAAACAATTTATTTTCTCAGAAAATACCTTTAAGGAAATTTCATAAATTAAATCATTTATTTAAATAATTATTTCCAAAAAGGTGTTTATTTTCCCCTTTCCCAATACAGTAAATCAGTCGGTAAATATTCATGTATAAAGTGAGAAAATATATAAATATTCATTTTGAATATTTAAAATCATTAAATCATAATTAATTTCTCACTTACGCAAAATTTTGAAACATGAATATTTAATTTTCATATTTCTCTTAGAATTTTCATTTTATGGAAAATTTAAATAAATGGTTTCCAAATATGTCATTTTACTCAAGTTCAAGCATCTAAAATATTTATAATATTTTAGAATGTTTTTGGTAAATTTTTTGGTAGCATAACGTCTGCGAATTCCTAACCTCCTGCATCGAAACTACAATATATAAACCAGCTTTTCAACCACAATTCATGCATGTTTCAAACCACATCATGCTTCCAACATTTTCATAAAATTTATCTCAATAAAACATGCATTCATTATATCTCTACAACTCACACACTTCTCACTTACCTGTCTCACGAAACTGAACTTTCCGGTTGCGTCTACCGTAATCCTTAATCCCTGGCTGCAAAATAATTTTATTGAAAATTATCAATATTTTTCCTCTTAATTTCAAGCTACTAACTTCCATAAAATGCAGCCATAAGTGACACTGCACATGCACAACCAGTATTATTTAGATTGGTGTTAAAACTGAACTTTCCCTTTTTAGCTCCTTTTTCGGTTTCGATTTCACCGACCTTCCTCTTTTGATTTCCACATTAATTTTCTACCATCAAACCATAAAATTCAGCATAATTTCATGCCCAATTAGCCATGGCCGAAATCCCCTTTTTATGGAAATTCTTGATTTTTCAATCATTCTTTCAAACAATTGTTTTATGTTACTTAAACCCTTCCTAGCTTCCATTTCCTACCATTTTCATGCAACAAAATGCATGGATTCATCATGTTCTCAAGGTGACGGAAACCCATAAATATGACATATTTTTATTTAGCCATTTTTAGGTAAATCCAATGCCATAGTCTTTTTCTACACCTTGAATACACTAGAAATACAACCTTAAAACAAATCAAAGCCATAAATTTTTGGACAAATCTTACCTTGGTTGAACCTTCTTTGGGCTGCTATCTCTTTATTTGCTTCTTCTTATGATGAGATTTTGGTGTCTATGGAAAGATGAGATGACAAGGATTAATTTTACTAGAAATAGCTATCTTAAAATTCTAACTATTTTTGGTGTTTTGGAAGCTTACATTTTTCTTTTTCTTTCCTTCTTTCTTTTCTGTCGTGAATGGGCTGGTAAGGGATGATAAATAGTGCTATAGCTTCAGCCAAATTTCTGCTGAATTTTGTCTTCTTCCAACCAATGGAAGGTTGCCATATGTCACCACCATAAAATTCCATTCCATTTTCCATCATTTATTCCTTTATCACACTATTACTATTATTATTAATATTTTTTCAGCTTACAAATTTATTTAAATTAATTTTAATTCATTTAAGTCAATTTTTGGTCATTATTGACTAATTTGACCAGTACCCTTTCATGTTAAATGACCATTTTACCTTTGATTATAGAATTCGACTATGTGAGGACCCCAAATTCTTAATTTTCGGACTTGTAAGTTGATGTACAACTGAAGTAAATTAAATATTGAAGATGTAATTGAAATTTTAATCATTATGAAGTGATGAATTATGTACGAATAATATAAGAATTTTATTTGATTTTCAAGTTTATGAGAATTATGGGGAATAGAGGAAACTAAGGACTTAAAATGGTGGATTAAAACATCTTAATAAATTACACGAGAGTAATTTATTCAATTGATTGATTAAAACACTAAGAATCTAACTGTATTAAATATACAAGGGTTCTTAAAGAAATATTAAAAAAAATGTGTGTGTGTGAGAGTGTGTATATATATAAAAGAAATAATGTACTATAATAAATATTATAGTATATATATAAAATATAATTAATTAGATTATAATATAAAGATTATAATATAATATAGTATAATATAATATAATATAAAAGATAATATTATACTATAAAAAATACATATTATAATAAAAGAAATGATATAACATTATATAGAATATTATATTGTATATATTATATAATATAAAGATATAATATTCTATTATATTTAAATATATAAGATATAATATATATATATATATATATATATATATATAAAATGAAAATGAGTCCCACATCGGTTGCATTGTGTGTGGTGTGTGAGTTTATAAGGGATTCCAAGCTTAACAAAATCACCATGGTTTTGTTAAGTGTTGTGTCCTTTCACTGAACAAAAAAAGCATTTCGCTTGCATTTGCATTTGATGTGTTTGTGTGTGGATTAAAGCATTTGCTTGCTTGCATGCTTGTGTGTTTGCATATGTGTGTGGGTTTACCACCGTCCCACATCGGTTGCATTGTGTGTGGTGTGTGAGTTTATAAGGGATTCCAAGCTTAACAAAATCACCATGGTTTTGTTAAGTGTTGTGTCCCTTCACTGAACAAAAAAAAATGAAAATGAAAAGTATGACAAGCTTCCTAAGGAAGCTTGTCAGTAGGTGGGTTAGTGGGTGAAAACCCACTCATCCACGCCACATATGCCTGCTGCAAAGCAGGCGTGAAAAAAAATTGAAATTAAAATAAATAAAAGAATTGAGTTGAAGAAAAACAGGAGAAAGAGGGGAGATTTGAAAGTGGATTGAGAAAGGCGAGAGAAAAAGCGAAAGAGTGCCGAGAAAAGCAAAAATGAAAATAAAAAAAATATGGAAGTTGTAGCAAATGTTTGGATGGCCATTGACAGGGACGGTGAGTGAGCATTTGGGGTTTAGATAGTGGGCGACTTGGAAAGAAAACAGAGCAGTGGAGCAAAGACATGAGAGAGAGAAAGAGATGCAGAAACTTGGTGAAGTGGAGTCGTGAAGGAGAGAGGAAGCACGTGAGAGAAGAGGCAAACTGAAATTGTTACTGGTGGGCCAAGGCCGGTTTTTTTGACATGGCTTAAGGGTGGTTTTGTGTTGGTTTTCAAGTTAAAAAAAAAAGGTGAGTAAGACGTTTTGGGGTTGTCCTTAGGCTGCGGTGAGAGATGATCAAGGGCTGGAACAACAGTTGGAATGGTGTGGAAAGGAGCTATCTTTGGAGTCGGTTTAGACTGGCTTTTAGCCTGGAAACAAAGGCCAGTCATTGTTCATTTTCAAGGCTGAAAATATGGCTAGAAGAAGTGGTTGCTACCGTGAGTATGGTAGCTAAAGAAGACTGGCCGATTGTATTTCATACAGCAGGAAGTGGTGCTGTTTTGGTGTTCTTTTGGTGCTGAGAGAGAGACAGAAGGAACAGGCGGTTGTTGGTGTTTCAAGAGGTTGAAGACCTACTATTTGATGGCTGAAGCTAGTGGTTCTTGGCTGAGTTGTTAGGTGCTTTATGGGGGCTGATAAGGAAGCTAAAATAAGGTTCAAAACAGGGGTTGCTAGGCTAAAGATTGAGGGCTGTTTGAGCTGTGTTTGCAGGTAGAAAATGGTGTCGTACAGGAGGTGTTTTTGAAGCTAAAAGAGGGTGACTTCTAGGGACTGCAACAAATGGTGAACACTGAGCCTTTAAAGGTTGTTCAAGGCTAAAAACCGAAGCTCAAAAGCAGAGGAAATGGTGGCAGTTAAGGGCATTCGGTTGGCCCAGGTGTAGTGTTATTTTGAAGGTTGTAAATTTAGGACTGATTTAAGAGTGTTCAAGTGCCATTATAGGGTTTTTAAGCTGATAAGGAAGAGTTTAAAGGTTGATTTGGGGGTTGTAAGCCATGAGTAAAGGGAGGCCATAATGGTGGCTTGGCAAGGTTGAGCATGAGTGGATGAAACTGTGGTAATGGAAGGTCATTAAAAGGCCGAATATGGCCTGGTTGCAGACTAATCAAATGCTGTTTTTGGAACTAAAATTAGGCCTATAAGAGAAGTGGAAACAGAGAGCAATGAAAAGAAAAGAAAAGGAAAGAAAGGAATATATATACACATACATACATGTATAAAGACCTTGGCTCTAGTTATTTGGTAAGCCACTATCGTTTAAATTTAAATGTGTGTTTGTGTGTGTGTATATATATATATATATATATATATGCATATTTAGATTTCTATTGAATTCATAATAGATTTATTAACGATGTTTAAAGGTGTATGTCCGTCCAGCTCGATCTACGTGCAAAATTCAATGCACGTGTGCAAAGCTAGGATTCTAGTGCGTTAAGCATTAATCGGTAAGACAATTTCAGAGTGCCACATTTTACAAAATTAAATTAGGAAATAACTCTTGTAAATTTGCACTAATCCGATACTATCGTGTTTAAGGAGTAGCAAAGCACTAAGGTGACAACTTAAGTTCGAGCTAGGCTCGACGCACGAGCCTTGAGCACAAAAGTCGGTAAGATGTTTATATAATTCAGAGTTAGAATTATATTGTATAAGTATAGTTAGGATTGTGTGATGATGGTGATGATTAAAGACTGAGACTCAGTGACATATAAGGAATGTTATTTTTATGGTATGATGATAGTTGACAAAATGATTGAACGTTATTAACACTGTGATCGAAAGAGCTACCGAATAGTTTTATGATGAGTTCATTTTTTTTATCTAAATTGATTTTATTAAATACAATCTTACTGAAATTCAAATGAGGGAATTGAGGAATTTAAAGTGAAATATGTAACAATCTTGAAATGGATATAAATGTTACATTAAGGTGTTTTGAGAGAGAAGATATTAGTAGGAATTGGCATTATGGTTAGTCATATACCAAACGATATTGAATTGACACATTACATGGGTACTGTATTATACTTTTATAAACTTGTGAAATCCCCTAATTTCATGTAAATCCCTTATGTTGTAAAGTATTCCAGCCTAAAGGATGTAAATAAATATGAGAATTATGATGTATGAATGATGTATAAAACATATGAAGAAATAAAGGAATTGAAAATCAATTAGTCAAAGAATTTAATTTGATATCAGGAAAATATTTAAAGTATGAGAAAAGAATCAAAATCAGAAAATTTAATTGGTAATTAAATTCATCTGGCATATGAATGGAAGAAGGATAATTAAATGGTCCAAGGGTCAAAGCATGACTGAGATGATTAATGGGATGAGCACGCATTTAATGCAAATGGCATGAGTCATCATCCTCATCAGCCATCACCCAATGGCAGCCCCTCTTCCCCAACCCCTCTCGTTTCCTCTCCAAGCTTCCAAGCTTTCTTCCATAACTACCTTGACAAGCTACCTCATTCCTCCGTCGATCCCTTTTGCTAGTTGAACGAAAAACGACCATAGTCACTAGACTAGGCTATATCTGAAGTTTGGTGGACTGAATCCAAGTAATTGAGGAGTTCTCAAAGTCTGAAAAACTGGTCACTAGCAAAGGTAAGAGAAGAAGATGATTCTTTCAATTTTGTTTTTGGTATGGAGTTGTACTGAGTTGGTATGATATGTGTATGGTGATCGTTTAAAGGTTTAAATTGTGATGATGTTACAGCTTTGAAGAAGTGAAGGAAAGGAATTGGAGTCACCAAGTGATTTCGTGTTCTCGAAGTAATTGAGGTAAGGAATTTATGTAACGGATGTAGGGTGGCTATGTCCACATGTTTTGATGTGTTTTTAAGTGTTTTGGAGAGAAGTACAAGTTGGCTTTATACAGGAAAAGTTACATTTCGGATTTTACTCCTAGTACGAATTAGGCTAGGAGCAGCCGACTGCCTTAAGTATCAGTCGACTGCCTAGAGACAACCAAAGCGTAGTTTTTCGAAAACCGAGACAAACCAGTCGACTGCTATTTTTCTAATACGCATTCTGTTTCAAAACAGTCGACTGCTATATGAGACAGTCGACTGCTATTTGCTAAAATGCATTCTGTTTCAAAACCAGCTGATTGCCTATAAGACCAGTCGACTGCCATGTTTCCAGAAGCATTCTGTTTCAAAAACAGTCGACTGCTATATGACTAGTCGACAGCCATTTCTTAATAAGCATTCTGTTTCAAAACCAGTCGACTGCTATATGAACCAGTCGATTGCCTCATGTGTTTTCAGAATTTCAAAATATCAGAATTTATAAAAGAAAATAATTTCAATAAATGAAAATATGAGGCAGTAGCCGACTGCCCTATGAGGCCAGTCGACTGCCCTGTTTGAAATGAAGTTTCAAAGCCTATTTCAAGAAAGTACAAATGTCATAGCAAATAGCTATATGACAAATGTTTTGAGACTATGAAGTACTTAATGATTATGCACTTCTGTATTTATTCAATGACTCTAATCAAGTCCCCGGTATGACATTAAATTGACTGAGGAGCCTAAGTCAAGTCCTTAGTTGCTACAAATGTCACCTGACCAGTGTTCACTGTAGCCACCGATGTTTGGCCATATTGTCCCTGTTATGTATATATTGGCTAGGGGAGGATTCCTGGCTCCTACGGGAGTACACCACATGATTCAGTTCATAATTTTGTTAATATAAAAATAGTCTCTCTGCTATATGATGTATGTTTTGATGAAAGAATATGATGCATGTTTTGAAGTAAGTTTATGAAGTATGATGTTTTAAAGAAAGTATATGATGTATGCTATTTTAAAGAAGCATATAAAGTATGTTGCCTATACTATTTGGAAGAAATATGCATGGTTGCAAATGCTATATGAAAGATGTACATGATGCATGCTTTATAATGATTTACATGACATTATAGAGCCAAGCAAGAAAACTGTATATAGAGGCATAGTACGCTCTTTTACATATATTTCTTACTGAGCGTAAACTCACCCTTTTACGAATATTTTTCCTACAGATTATCTGAAGTGAACCCTGCTCCGAATAGAGGAGCTCGCTTTTGAGATATCAAAATGTACCTTCATGATACGCTTCCCAGTTAGTATTGAAGGTATACTTATGTACTTATGTAAAGTAAATTATAATTCAGCTATGGTACAGTACAAGTTAACATTGATGTACATAAGATGTCAGAGATTTAAGTTAGGAATGATGTGTAAATGCTGTGGTATGGAATGATATATATATATATACACATATCATTATTCTGTTTATTGAAAGTAAATTAATTATATTGAGCTATTAAATATTAAGCTTAAGAAGAAAAAGAATGAATGACATTGATGAATAAATCAAATGCAGTCGCATAAGATAAGGAAAAAGTTAGATGGTAAGATGTAGTGACGGGGACATCACAGATTGGTATCAAATCTGATTTGATTGATGTTTGTCAATATCAATAAGCTAGAAATAGAGTATATCCCCAATGTACTGTACAAGTTTGAATCCATATGTGTAGTATAACTGTTTATAGTTATACTAAAGAGCTCAAATTGTGATTATATTGACAGAATGAGCTCACGTAGAAGAGGTACTACTAGAGGAAGAGGACGGGGTCGTGAAGAACAGTCCGCAGTACAGTCTCCTCCTCCATCTCCACCGCATAGCCCGAATACTAGGCTAGCAAAAATGGAGAAGCACATGGAGAATATGGCCACCATGTTCACACAATTTATGTCGAACTTTCCAAATATGGCCATAAGTACCCCAGTAGCTACACCTATTGTTCCTCCTACAGAGTTACCCCCACAAGTCCCAACTATTGAAATGTGGGATCCCAAGGCATATTGTAGTGTGACGTTGATTAAAGAATTCAAGAAGCTGGATCTGCCTAAGTTTAAGGGGGAAAGAGATCTATTGGCCGTAGAAAACTGGATGAAGGCGATCATGATATATTTTGAGTATATGACTTGCTTTGAAAGGGAGAAGGTAGGCTTAGCTGCTTATCTATTCATAGATAATGTTGAGTATTGGTGGCAGGCCACTCGGACCATTTTGGAGGCCCGATATGCTGAGGTTACGTAGGATAGATTTGTAGAAGCTTTTAACGAACAGTACGTCCCACGCACTGATTAGAATAGATTGAAGATCGAGTTTTTGAGTTTGACTCAAGGGACGATGACAGTGAATCAGTATGAATCGAAGTTCATTACCTTGAGTAGATTCGACCCAGAGGTCCTAAGGAACGAAGGACATAAGATCTATTGGTTTATAGAGGGATTGAAGTCCCCTATCAGATCCAATTTGTATCCTATGGATATCACCACGTATGGAGAGGTGGTCCGTAAGGCTCAGTTGTGTGAGCAAGAGTATGAGCTTCATCATGCCGACTTCCGAGCTAAGGGTAAAAGTAAAGAATCGATGAAGTGGAAGTTAGATGAAAAAGCTTCTAGTGATAGATATCCTTCTAAAAGAAGTAGACGATATGAAGGAGTTTCTATAGGTAAGTAAAGTATAAGAAGATGATTTCTAATTTAAATTAATGGTTATAACGGAATATATTGAATTTGGAGTTATGACGATGATGATACAAGAACTCTGAGACCTACCGGGATCAAGATCAGTGATGAGAGATCCTGATATCCAGCAGGCAGTACCGCTAGCTCACCGAAGAATAGGATACAAAGATGTGAGCAATGCGGGAAGTTTCATGGATAGCAGCCATGCCGGTTGGCAAGTGGCGCATGTTTTAGATGTGGTGAGCAGGGACACATGATTAGGGATTGCCTTAAGAGAAACCAGAGGGTGCCCGAGGAATCTGATAAGACCCCTCAACCACAGCTTAAAGCCACTGCTGCAGAGAAGGGAAAGAAAGCTGTGACCCAAGGATGAGTGTTTGCCATCGATGAAGAGTCTGCCGATGCCTCGTCCAAGGTGATTAAAGGTAAGATTCACCTCTTTGATATAAGTGTTACAACATTGTTTGATCCAGGCTCTACACATTCTTTTATGTCTCCTATGATTGCTATGATAATACTTAGTAAGCCTGAGCCTTTAGGACCTTGTTGCAAAAAAGCACACCATTTAAGGAATCACAAATGACAGAGATAGTATATCGTAATTGTAAGCTACCGGTAGGAGAAAGTGAATCAATAGCTGACCTAATCCTACTAAATATGTATGGATTTGATGTTATCTTGGGTATGGACTGGTTAGCTAAGAATCATGTGATGTTAGATTTTTATGCTAAGAATGTGATATTCTCTTCACCCGTTAGCTATGTTGTAAATTTTGCAAGTGCATAATGCAAAAGTATGTTTATTAATTGATTTGATGGCAAATAGAAGTAATAATAAGTATGTATTATCATGTGAAGGATTTACAGCTTATGTGGAGGACGTAGAAAAGAAACGTCCTAGACTCCATGAGATTCCTGTAGTCAGGGATTTTCCCGAGGTGTTTCCGGATGATATTCCAGGACTTCCTCTGGATAGGGAAGTGGAGTTTACGATCGATTTGGTGTCAGAAACTGAGCCCATTTCGAGATCTCCCTTTCAGATGGCATTAGTGGAATTGGAAGAACTTAAGAAGCAGCTTCAGGAGTTACTTGATAAGGGATTTATACGACCCAGCGTATCCCCTTGGGGAGCTCCTGTGCTTTTTGTCCGGAAGAAGGATGGCAATATGAGGCTGTGTATTGATTACAGATGGTTGAATAAGGTGACGATCAAGAATAAGTATCCTCTTCCCAGGATTGATGATCTGTTTGATCAGCTTAAGGGTGCACAAGTCTTTTCTAAGATAGACTTGAGGTCTGGATATCATTAGTTGAAGATTCGAAATGAAGATATCCCTAAGATTGCATTCGAGACACGGTATGGCCATTATGAATTCTTGATGATGCCGTTTGGTTTAACCAATACACCCGCAGCTTTTATGAACCTGATGAATGATGTGTTCAAACAGTACTTGGACCAGTTTGTCATTGTCTTTGTCGATGACATATTGGTGTACTCAAGGTCTCGGGAAGAGCATGAGCAGCATTTGAAGATAGTCTTACAAACCCTCAGAGATAGAGGATTGTATGCCAAGCTAAGTAAATGTGATTTTTGGCTAGATCATATCTCTTTTTTGGGTCATATAATAAGTAAAGATGGAGTCTCGATCGATCCATCGAAGATTGAAGCGGTGGTTCAATGGGAGAGACTGAAGACAGTGACGGAGATAAGGAGTTTCTTGGGTCTAGCTGGCTACTATCGACGATTTGTGGAGGGTTTTTCGAAGTTAGCTGCTCCATTGACGCACAAAGAAGTGAAGTTTGAATGGAATGATGCCTGCGAATGTAGCTTCCAAGAGTTGAAGCGTAGGATGACGATTGCAGCTATCCTTACCATTCCTAGTGGTTCTGATGGATTTACAGTATATAGTGATGCCTCAGGGCAAGGTTTGGGATGTGTACTAATGCAGCATGATAAGATAGTAGCATATGGTTCTCGACAATTAAAGGATCATGAGAAGAACTACCGAACTCATGATTTGGAGCTAGCTGCAGTAGTGTTTGCTCTGAAGATATGGAGGCATTACTTGTATGGTGAGAGATTTCAGATTTTTACGGATCATAAAAGTCTGAAATACTTGTTCTCTTAAAGAGAGTTGAATATGAGACAAAGAAGATGGCTTGAGCTTCTGAAGGACTATGATTGTGAGATCCTATACCACCCGGGGAAAGCTAATGTGGTGATGGATGCTCTGAGCCGGAAGCATGTAGGAATGGTAGCTTATATGATGGTGAAAGAGTATGAACTGATTGAGCAGTTTGCAAGCCTCAGCTTAAATGTTATGCCTTATGAGCAAATTGGAATGATAGCTAGTTTGAGGATTGAGCCAGAATTGATGGACAGAATTCGGATTGCTCAAAAGAAAGATGATGAATGTATTGGGCTATGAATGGAACAGTCAAGTATGTCCTCAGAATTTGATATTGGTAGTGATGGCATTTTGAGGTTTAGGAATCATATATGTGTTCCTCATGATACAGAGTTGAGAAAGTTGATTTTGACAGAAGCACATGCCACTAAGTACACATTACATTTGGGAAATACGAAGATGTATCATAATCTTCGAAAAGTGTATTGGTGGACTGGCATGAAGAGAGACATAGCTGAGTTTGTGGCAAAGTGTCTCACGTGCCAAGAGGTTAAGGTAGAGCACCAATGACCAGCTAGATTGTTACATCCTCTGCCTATACCTATGTGGAAATGGGAGCACATTACAATGGATTTTGTTATGGGATTGCCCAGAACCAAGAGGAATCATGATGGTATTTGGGTGATCATGGACAGGCTAACTAAGTCAGCTCACTTCCTACCTATGAAGTCTACAGACACACTTAGTGCTTTGGCAGACTTGTATGTGAGAGAAGTCATCAGATTACACGGTGTTCCAATGAGCATTACATCTGATAGAGATTCCAGATTCCAATTATCCTCTAATTCACAGTACTCCAAACAGTACCTCATTCTGTAGCACATATTCCAAGATACGTCGGTTCTATGTACGATTATCTGTTTGATACCTCAAAGAAATGAAAACGTACAAAACCATAAGTAATCACACCAGTATGTATTTCATTATCAGTACTTTTCACCTCATCAGTCAATTCTTGTAATCATTTCACTCTTCAAAGTATTTAACGATCCCGTTCAATACACTCTTAATTTTTTTTTTTTGACCCTTTCAGTCAATAACCGGGCCAAACATTCGATGACATTCCACTACACTCTTTGGATCGCATCATATAAGGCCCCGGCTCGTTCGCCGTCCGCCTATACACGATTTTATTGTGATGCCTCGGATTTGCCGGTCTCAAGCCGGAGGGGCCCGAGCCGCACCACTCATCCGTGCTGTCCGCTCTGAGCTCTAGAGGTGGCCCCCGTCACACAGACGTGGCACTTAGTCCCTCACGGATTGTTTTATTGTGAAGCCCAGGATTTACCACTATGGCCCAAAGTCCACTCGTGGGGGAGCCCTGGCCGCCTCACTCAACCATACTGTCCCCTCTGAGGTGCCACACACGGGCCGTCTGCCTCTCAGGGTTTTATCGGGAATAATTCCCAATTCGCGTCCGTAATCTAAGTGTTAGTGGAATCAGTAATAGGGATCGTTAGATTCATATGACATCTTCTATGCCATTAATAATTCCATTACTATCAATGGATTCCAATTCAGCTCGATTTTATCACTATTCCGACATCGCCCAGTATAGGGGCATTTTCGTCATTTATTTCTATCTCCTCAATATACATTCAAATCAATGAACTGATCATCTATGTGTTGATAGTATCCTTTCTGATACTTATAACAGCAAGTTAGATCTCATTCGATTTTCGACAGAGAAGTTCACTAAAATCCACAATGGGATTAATTTACTTGTAATTCAGCTTTATATCATTAATTAATTTACTTGTAATTCAGCTTTATATCATTAATTTCTCTGTCAAATCGATCAATTCCAACTTCTGGTGATCTATTTTGACTCCCAGTAAAATTTTGGGGGTAGGGGTATTTTGGTCATTTTTGGCTAAAAATTTTCTCTCTCTTCAAATTACCCTCAATCGGTGATCTTAAAGTCTATTTAATGATGATATTTTATTCCCCTATTTTATACCATCACTTTCAGGTCTCAGTTCGATTCGGACAGAAAAGTACTGGTGGGGCCCTCACCGAGTCATTTCTGTTCCTTACCGAACAGGCCTTCATATAGATTAGAAGGATCACCAATTTTTTTGGTAATTTCTGAGCCTATTTTCTTCTTTAACATTCTCAGTTTATACTTTCTCACTCCCTTTAAATCATTTCACCCCTTTTACAATCATTTATTTTCTCTATGTATTCAGACGACACAGTACTACAGGGGATGTTTAACTCTTTTTTTTCCAAAGTATCCACAGACATCAGGCCAACCAATGCTCTGATACCACTAAATCTGTCACGACCCGTGACCACATTTTTACCCTACTTATACACATCTTAACCGGTTGGGCTGTCTGTGATACTTCACTTGTACTAGCTGTTAAACAATTTTACAATGTATTGTTTATGTTATACACATCCCCTATCGTAATAAATCAGACAAGTAGTACTGTTGACATGTCTAAATACAGATAATAAATGATCATACCTCAAATAAACAGTCGGTTTGACACATTGTTCTTCGTGTACAGCCAGGATCCACAATGCACTGATCTCACATTCATCAAAACCTGAGATGTTGAAAATTAAGGGGTGAGCAAAACCACGGCTCAGTAAGAGAATTATATGCCTCACTTGATACTCAGCTTCCTATATGCTGAAAATCTTTTTCATTTTTCCTATGGGCTCTAGGCTCGCATGTAGGAAAGATACTACAGTCGGCTAGGGATCCGAATGGAGTAAGGTAGGTATTTTAGAATACCATACTTGTTACGGAACCTAGAAGCAACTGTAGAGAAAAATTTTTCATTTCGTCTTGAATTAATAAATCCTTTTCCTTTTTAATCTTTCCTAACCTTTTTCATATTCTTTTCAAAATAATGCTTCTACGAAATAAAGCCTTTAAATAGAATAATTAATATCCGTATATTCCTTGAAAAGAATATTAGTTAAATCATCATCTTATTTCTTTAAAACTTATTTCATGTTTAATGTACTCTCTTAATTAGTTCTGTCCGTTAAAAAACAGAAAAAGCTATTAAAATCTATTTCATTCTTTGACATTTGTCGAATTCACGAATCACACTCACTTACTTATCGTCACAATATCCTACGATTTCTCATACTAACATCGGAACACGTGTAGCACTTAGTTCCCGAAGGACTCTAGAGGTGGCTCCCACTGTTCAATTATCGAGTCTCTGCTCGGTATGGCCTGTACTGAAACATCAGAACACGTGTAGCACTTAGTTCCCGAAGGACTCTAGAGGTGGCTCCCACTGTTCAATCATCGAGTCTCTGCTCGTTATGGCCTGTACTGAAACATCAGAACACGTGTAGCACTTAGTTCCCGAAGGACTCTAGAGGTGGCTCCCACTGTTCAATCATCGAGTCTCTGCTCGGTATGGCCTGTACTGAAATATCGGAACACGTGTAGCACTTAGTTCCCGAAGGACTCTAGAGGTGGCTCCCACGGTTCAATCATCGAGTCTCTGCTCGGTATGGCCTGTACTGAAATATCGGAACACGTGTAGCACTTAGTTCCCGAAGGACTCTAGAGGTGGCTCCCACGGTTCAATCATCGAGTCTCTGCTCGGTATGGCCTGTACTGAAATATCGGAACACGTGTAGCACTTAGTTCCCGAAGGACTCTAGAGGTGGCTCCCACGGTTCAATCATCGAGTCTCTGCTCGGTATGGCCTGTACTGAAATATCGGAACACGTGTAGCACTTAGTTCCCGAAGGACTCTAGAGGTGGCTCCCACGGTTCAATCATCGAGTCTCTACTCGGTATGGCCTTTTCCGTTTGACATATTCCATGTCATGGAAAATATTTCCCTTTTTAACATGTCACCTATCATTTATGGATTTTAATATAGACGTTAATCTTGTCGTACTATAAACCCCGGAGGGTAAAGGACTAAACCGGTCAAATCTATGACCATAATCTATATTGTCCTCGGTGGATCACAGATTAGGTGTCGACCGGGACTAAACATGTCACATATCATGTATCAGCATGATAAGAATACCAACCAGTCTCAAAACCGTATTCTTCATCATAAAATACACCTTTATGGAATTTATATAATTATATAATTCCATGATTTAAAACCATAAGGGTTATAATCCTTTAGTGAATATTGATAAAAATATCCATAAAAATATTCACTATATTTCACTTCATCATTCATCTCGTAATTCGTGTAATTTATCTATTTCGAGAATTTTCGGTGATTTCATTATCACCGTTCTCGAATACATGAATATTCTAAAGTTCCATCTCATTATATTCATATTTTATGAAATTTAGAAATTTCCTCATGTCTCGTGATTTACTATCGAAATTCGGAAATAAATCATTTAATATGATTTTATAAAGTTTTTTCTAAAATTTTCGGCAGCATAACGGCTGCCGATTCACTAACCTCCTGCACGGAAAATACAGTTTAAAATCTTTCAGCCAGTACTTCTTCTCAAATTATTTTCAGCAATTCATGCATCATAATAATCTTCATAAAATAATTGCATAAAATATTTCAAATTAAATTATGCAGACTGAGTATCCTTACAGTGCTGCACATGCATCCCTTACCTTTTTCCGGGTCGGCGACTTCCGCTTATCGATCGCGCCCGAGCTCCATTTCTCCCGATTCCTTATCTCGATTGCTGAAAATAATTTCTGGAATTAAAATTCTAATTTTTAGAATTTTTCATAATTTATTTAATTTTTTTTTTTGAAATTAAATTCTCGGGAAATTTCTTACCGAATTTGTAAAATCCCGGGTTGTCGAATTTCCGGGAATTTTCCGAATTCCCGAAATTTTCCTTTTTCCTCTTTTTCTTCCTTTTTCTTCCTTTTTCCTCTTTTTCTTCCTTTTTCTTTCTTTTCTTTTTCTTTTTCTTTTTCCATTTTCTTTTCTTTTTCTTTTCTTTTTCTTTTTCTTTTTCCTTTTTCTTTTCTTTTTCTTTTCTTTTTTCTTCTTCCTTTCCCGGTCAAACCGGTTCAGAGCCTTTCCTCGCCGGTTCCTCGCCGGCGGCCGGTTCTCCGGCGGCTCGTTGGTCCCTCAGCTGGCCGGCGTCGGGGCGAAGCTGCCGGTGGTCTCAGCTTGGCCTGGATCGGCGGCACGGCGGCGGATCCACTCGGTTTACCTTCGGTCACTTCTCCTCCTCCGTCGGCCTTCCTCCGCCGTCGTTGGCCTCACCGGTGGCCTCCATCCCATTCCTCTCCTTCCACCGATGCTTCGGCTGTAATGGCGGCGGCCAATTCCGCCGGCAACCGCCAGATCTAGTTTCGTTTTCTTCCTCGGTTTTCCGCCGTTTCGCGTCGATTCCTTCTCCGTTTCGCTTCGCCGGCGTTGCCATCAGCTTCCTCTTCCTTTGCCGGTGACGTCCCGCCTTCCTTTTCCCCTCGCCGGCGGTGGCAGCTCCGCCACCGGCGGTCTGGCAGGAGGGGTCGGGGTTCCTCCCCGATTTTCTCCTTCTATTTTCTGTTTTCTTTCCCTTTTTGGTTTATGTCTTCTTTCCATTTTTGTTCTCTTTCTATTTTTAGTATATACATACTATATACTATATATTATGTCATATAATTTATACATATAATATATACTATGTATTATACATATATTATTTCATACATAATATAATACAATATATTTTATATATAAAATATATCTATATATATTGTATGTTACAAAATTATATGTCTAGTATATATGTGTATATTTATATATATACTTAAAATTAAGTAACATTTATATACATAAATTATATAAATGCTATAATAAAATATTTATACATATAAACTTTAATATAAAACCATACTTACTTTTCTTCTATATGTATTTACATAATTATATATACACATAAAACATTATATTTATATACATATGTATTATTTGAATTTATGAAATAGTATATATATATTTCTATATATATAACAACGTATTTTAAAATATACTATATAATATTTTGAATACATATGTATTGGTATAAAAATACATTTATATAATAATATATAATTATATAAATATATTTCATTTATTTTCTTATTTTCTTAATTAGATTTGGATTTTAATTTATCCAATTTAATTCTTTTCCTCTCTATTATTTTTATCTTTATTTTCATTTAATTTCCTTCACACGAATTTCCTTATTCATCACTTCCTCATTTCTCGGGATTTTCACCAATATCCCGTTTCTCACAAATTTTATTTATTTCCTCTTATTTATTTTCTCCAATATTTATAATTTCCAATAAATGGAAAATTTGCAGTTATCACATCCTCCCCACCTTAAGAAATTCGGTCCTCCGAATTTAACTTAAGTCCAAAGGTGGTACATGCCGTCTACTTATGACTTCTGACCTCTAGTTCATCCTCCAAGTAATACTGTCAGTACACTTTCAACATCAAGAGTGCTTTAGACCACTACATGCTGTCTTTCATCATATATGTCTATACTCCCGTAAGTTCATTTCTCAAATCAAAAGTTATTCACTTTTACTCTTTTCATATAAGAGCCATACATAATATTTTAATATTACAGCTGATTTATGCTGTTCATCATCCATGCTTCTCACTTAGTGCCGAGTCGACATAATTTGGTACTATCATGTACTCGTGTCAATCAATTATATGTAAGTGTCCCAGTAGCTTTCACATCTCGTGCACACGCTCTCTCAATATCATGGAGCGGTTACAATCTCACGCTCATATATATAAATATATATCAGTATGGAGCGGTGCTATCAATACACTTGGGATCTCAAAGCCTTTTGCTATCTCTCATTAGCATATGGCAACACAGAGACTCCCATCACATGTAAGGCTCACTGGAACTGTACATACACATTCACACCGTTTAACACTTATACTTCGACTAAGGCACTAGAGAATCTAGATGTCTGATAATGGAAAATGATTCTATTTAGATCATCAGTCTTTAATCACTTCCATATCATTATTTCTCTTTTGGACTCTTTATTGTCCACAATATTCATTTTCACACTTATTCCATCAAGGCTACATATCATTGCAAATTTTACTGTTAATCATCTCTTACAGAAATAAATCATGAGACAATCATTTTCTCTCCATGTCTCTTTTCATGTAGTATGGTCATTACATCTCTTACTCTTATGGTATATTCAATATCATTTAAATTTTAGAATATACCTGAGAATATACTCTTTTCATAATTTAGATTCTGTGATTGAATCCTCGAATTATCCATTTAAGCACCACATTATCTATACAATTCCACCATCTCTATCATTTCGAGGTGGTTATGTGTACAAACATTTTACTGGCAGTAAACATATCAATTATCTTACTCCTTGGAGTATCATTACTTTCACTTCTCAGTTCTGGCTTTGATTTTACATCTTGCCACAGTTATGTGATAACTAACACCATTCACTTTCAGTCTTAACTGCGGGAACTGTTTTATATTGATGTTTCCCTTTTCATCATGTCATTTATTTCCTTATCTCACTTTCATTTTCGTTTTCATATTTTTACTCTCATTCCTTTTTGTCGGTTTTCTCGATTGGTATGGTACTATACAGCTAAGATCTTTTAGAATCTTGCGTACCATCTTTTTCTTTACACTAGCCATCTGCCGACTTTAATTTCTTTAATTAGATCTCGTCTATAGAGCAGCCAGTCTCATCACTCTTTTATAGGCTGGCAATAGTATTTAGCTAGACTCATTTTTTTTTTTTCGATCATCATCTCTCTATCATAGATAGATTCACTGTAATCCTGTCATCTCGAGATCATATATTTCAAGAGATGATACTGTCTAGCCAAATTTCTTAGTTGTTAATCTTAGCACAATTCCACATCCTTTAAGAGTTTAAGGATTATATCACAATGTTGCTCATGTTCCATTTATACTTTAGACTCTATCAGTATTTCATCAATTTTACTCATGTAAGGATGCCTCATTCTTTAGGCTTATCTACTTTACAAGGCAACTCATTACCCTTATAACTTCAATCGGAACTCGTAAAATTCACTTCGAGTTCAAATCATCATCTTATGGACACCAACCTTCAATCTTTTATCTAAGGACGCTTTATACAGCAGCTAGTCTTATTTACTCCTCACGTATCTCTGATCAGATCAATAAAGCGTCTATTTTCACGTAGATTAATACTTGTTCTTCACCAGAACTTCATCAATGATAGAAATTTAATATATCCTTTTTGATTTGTCAACAACTCAACATCATTTGCATTTCTCTCATTTACACCTATACAGATAACTCCTTTATTCTCAAAATTTTTTCATTATCTGTATTTTCGTCATTCAGACCTCTACACATGAATTTCATTATTCACACATTTTCCAGAGTTATTTTCTTAAGCTTTTCAGATTCTTTCTATATCTTCCGATATAAGCTTAGAATTTAACTTCATATTTAAAATCAAATCAGCGTTATCTCGATTCCTCTAATTTATATAACTTTGGAAGTTTTATCGGAAATCAAATCTGATACTTTCTTTAATCGTACTTTTCTTATCATCTTGTGACCATCGTTCTTTAACTTTTCATCTGATTATGCCTTTTACAAGGATTGCTCTTATAAGCTCCTTATACATCTCTGATTAAATCATATTTAAGGCATCACTTCCATATAATATTTATTTGTTCTTCATAAGAATTTTAGTGTATAACCAAAAATTTTAATACATCATTTATTTCATCCTCAAATCATATCATTTGTATTTCCTTTCTTTACATCGATACTTGTGAATTTCATCATCCGTAATATTTTCCAAAAATTATTTTCTTGAGCTTGTTGGATTTCTTCTATATTCTTCGATACAAGCTTAAGAATAAATTTCATATCCGCAATCGAGTTAACATTCACCTAATTTCTCAATCTATGTTACTCTAGAATTTATCGGGATTCCGATCCGATAGTTTCTTTAACCACACTTCTTTTATCATTTTGGACCTTCATCATGGTGTCCCATCATTTCACAGTATATTCTCAAGGCAGAGACATTCCATATTCAAATCATTTTGATACATACTCTACCTTGATTTCATTACCTAGTCATACTTTACAGCGTTACGAATCTCATTCTGGTAAGTTGTATCAATTACAATGATTCTCAACACACTTCACAGCTACCCGTTTCAATTCCGTTATTCACTTTAAAACCATTTCCATTTACTGAATTCAGGCTTAGTTCCCTTGAGTATATTCTCCACGAGGTTTGAACCTTGGCACCCCTTACGTACCTAGTTCCTTACACTCGTGTTACCGTTGGGATACTTATAAGGGCCTCGCCCGTTCATATCGACCATTGACGAGCATCCCCTAGGTGATCCTTTCGCCTCAGGTTTATCCTTACTAGTGAGTCGGCGATGAGATAGTTCGCCTATATCTCACGACACATGATCCACTACGGGTCGCCCATCATTGGGTCGCCCATCACAGTTCTGTCTCAAGGGTCCTGAAGAACTTAGGTTAGCGGTCATCTTCTTTTTTTTTTCACTTGACTGTTCTTATAATTATCCTCTAATTCACAGTACTCCAAACAGTACCTCATTCTGTAGCACATATTCCAAGATACGTCGGTTCTATGTACGATTATCTGTTTGATACCTCAAAGAAATGAAAACGTACAAAACCATAAGTAATCACACCAGTATGTATTTCATTATCAGTACTTTTCACCTCATCAGTCAATTCTTGTAATCATTTCACTCTTCAAAGTATTTAACGATCCCGTTCAATACACTCTTAATTTTTTTTTTGACCCTTTCAGTCAATAACCGGGCCAAACATTCGATGACATTCCACTACACTCTTTGGATCGCATCATATAAGGCCCCGGCTCGTTCGCCGTCCGCCTATACACGATTTTATTGTGATGCCTCGGATTTGCCGGTCTCAAGCCGGAGGGGCCCGAGCCGCACCACTCATCCGTGCTGTCCGCTCTGAGCTCTAGAGGTGGCCCCCGTCACACAGACGTGGCACTTAGTCCCTCACGGATTGTTTTATTGTGAAGCCCAGGATTTACCACTATGGCCCAAAGTCCACTCGTGGGGGAGCCCTGGCCGCCTCACTCAACCATACTGTCCCCTCTGAGGTGCCACACACGGGCCGTCTGCCTCTCAGGGTTTTATCGGGAATAATTCCCAATTCGCGTCCGTAATCTAAGTGTTAGTGGAATCAGTAATAGGGATCGTTAGATTCATATGACATCTTCTATGCCATTAATAATTCCATTACTATCAATGGATTCCAATTCAGCTCGATTTTATCACTATTCCGACATCGCCCAGTATAGGGGCATTTTCGTCATTTATTTCTATCTCCTCAATATACATTCAAATCAATGAACTGATCATCTATGTGTTGATAGTATCCTTTCTGATACTTATAACAGCAAGTTAGATCTCATTCGATTTTCGACAGAGAAGTTCACTAAAATCCACAATGGGATTAATTTACTTGTAATTCAGCTTTATATCATTAATTAATTTACTTGTAATTCAGCTTTATATCATTAATTTCTCTGTCAAATCGATCAATTCCAACTTCTGGTGATCTATTTTGACTCCCAGTAAAATTTTGGGGGTAGGGGTATTTTGGTCATTTTTGGCTAAAAATTTTCTCTCTCTTCAAATTACCCTCAATCGGTGATCTTAAAGTCTATTTAATGATGATATTTTATTCCCCTATTTTATACCATCACTTTCAGGTCTCAGTTCGATTCGGACAGAAAAGTACTGGTGGGGCCCTCACCGAGTCATTTCTGTTCCTTACCGAACAGGCCTTCATATAGATTAGAAGGATCACCAATTTTTTTGGTAATTTCTGAGCCTATTTTCTTCTTTAACATTCTCAGTTTATACTTTCTCACTCCCTTTAAATCATTTCACCCCTTTTACAATCATTTATTTTCTCTATGTATTCAGACGACACAGTACTACAGGGGATGTTTAACTCTTTTCTTTCCAAAGTATCCACAGACATCAGGCCAACCAATGCTCTGATACCACTAAATCTGTCACGACCCGTGACCACATTTTTACCCTACTTATACACATCTTAACCGGTTGGGCTGTCTGTGATACTTCACTTGTACTAGCTGTTAAACAATTTTACAATGTATTGTTTATGTTATACACATCCCCTATCGTAATAAATCAGACAAGTAGTACTGTTGACATGTCTAAATACAGATAATAAATGATCATACCTCAAATAAACAGTCGGTTTGACACATTGTTCTTCGTGTACAGCCAGGATCCACAATGCACTGATCTCACATTCATCAAAACCTGAGATGTTGAAAATTAAGGGGTGAGCAAAACCACGGCTCAGTAAGAGAATTATATGCCTCACTTGATACTCAGCTTCCTATATGCTGAAAATCTTTTTCATTTTTCCTATGGGCTCTAGGCTCGCATGTAGGAAAGATACTACAGTCGGCTAGGGATCCGAATGGAGTAAGGTAGGTATTTTAGAATACCATACTTGTTACGGAACCTAGAAGCAACTGTAGAGAAAAATTTTTCATTTCGTCTTGAATTAATAAATCCTTTTCCTTTTTAATCTTTCCTAACCTTTTTCATATTCTTTTCAAAATAATGCTTCTACGAAATAAAGCCTTTAAATAGAATAATTAATATCCGTATATTCCTTGAAAAGAATATTAGTTAAATCATCATCTTATTTCTTTAAAACTTATTTCATGTTTAATGTACTCTCTTAATTAGTTCTGTCCGTTAAAAAACAGAAAAAGCTATTAAAATCTATTTCATTCTTTGACATTTGTCGAATTCACGAATCACACTCACTTACTTATCGTCACAATATCCTACGATTTCTCATACTAACATCGGAACACGTGTAGCACTTAGTTCCCGAAGGACTCTAGAGGTGGCTCCCACTGTTCAATTATCGAGTCTCTGCTCGGTGTGGCCTGTACTGAAACATCAGAACACGTGTAGCACTTAGTTCCCGAAGGACTCTAGAGGTGGCTCCCACTGTTCAATCATCGAGTCTCTGCTCGGTATGGCCTGTACTGAAACATCAGAACACGTGTAGCACTTAGTTCCCGAAGGACTCTAGAGGTGGCTCCCACTGTTCAATCATCGAGTCTCTGCTCGGTATGGCCTGTACTGAAATATCGGAACACGTGTAGCACTTAGTTCCCGAAGGACTCTAGAGGTGGCTCCCACGGTTCAATCATCGAGTCTCTGCTCGGTATGGCCTGTACTGAAATATCGGAACACGTGTAGCACTTAGTTCCCGAAGGACTCTAGAGGTGCTCCCACGGTTCAATCATCGAGTCTCTGCTCGGTATGGCCTGTACTGAAATATCGGAACACGTGTAGCACTTAGTTCCCGAAGGACTCTAGAGGTGGCTCCCACGGTTCAATCATCGAGTCTCTACTCGGTATGGCCTTTTCCGTTTGACATATTCCATGTCATGGAAAATATTTCCCTTTTTAACATGTCACCTATCATTTATGGATTTTAATATAGACGTTAATCTTGTCGTACTATAAACCCCGGAGGGTAAAGGACTAAACCGTCAAATCTATGACCATAATCTATATTGTCCTCGGTGGATCACAGATTAGGTGTCGACCGGACTAAACATGTCACATATCATGTATCAGCATGATAAGAATACCAACCAGTCTCAAAACCGTATTCTTCATCATAAAATACACCTTTATGGAATTTATATAATTATATAATTCCATGATTTAAAACCATAAGGGTTATAATCCTTTAGTGAATATTGATAAAAATATCCATAAAAATATTCACTATATTTCACTTCATCATTCGTCTCGTAATTCGTGTAATTTATCTATTTCGAGAATTTTCGGTGATTTCATTATCACCGTTCTCGAATACATGAATATTCTAAAGTTCCATCTCATTATATTCATATTTTATGAAATTTAGAAATTTCCTCATGTCTCGTGATTTACTATCGAAATTCGGAAATAAATCATTTAATATGATTTATAAAGTTTTTTCTAAAATTTTCGGCAGCATAACGGCTGCCGATTCACTAACCTCCTGCACGGAAAATACAGTTTAAAATCTTTCAGCCAGTACTTCTTCTCAAATTATTTCAGCAATTCATGCATCATAATAATCTTCATAAAATAATTGCATAAAATATTTCAAATTAAATTATGCAGACTGAGTATCCTTACAGTGCTGCACATGCATCCCTTACCTTTTTCCGGGTCGGCGACTTCCGCTTATCGATCGCGCCCGAGCTCCATTTCTCCCGATTCCTTATCTCGATTGCTGAAAATAATTTCTGGAATTAAAATTCTAATTTTTAGAATTTTTCATAATTTATTTAATTTTTTTTTTTGAAATTAAATTCTCGGGAAATTTCTTACCGAATTTGTAAAATCCCGGGTTGTCGAATTTCCGGGAATTTTCCGAATTCCCGAAATTTTCCTTTTTCCTCTTTTTCTTCCTTTTTCTTCCTTTTTTCCTCTTTTCTCTTTTCTTCTTTTTCTTTTCTTTTTTTTTCTTTTTCTTTTTCTTTTTTTTTTCTTTTTCTTTTTCTTTTTCTTTTTCTTTTCTTTTTCTTTTTTTTCTTTTTCTTTTCTTTTTCTTTTCTTTTTTCTTCTTCCTTTCCCGGTCAAACCGGTTCAGAGCCTTTCCTCGCCGGTTCCTCGCCGGCGGCCGGTTCTCCGGCGGCTCGTTGGTCCCTCAGCTGGCCGGCGTCGGGGCGAAGCTGCCGGTGGTCTCAGCTTGGCCTGGATCGGCGGCACGGCAGCGGATCCACTCGGTTTACCTTCGGTCACTTCTCCTCCTCCGTCGGCCTTCCTCCGCCGTCGTTGGCCTCACCGGTGGCCTCCATCCCATTCCTCTCCTTCCACCGATGCTTCGGCTGTAATGGCGGCGGCCAATTCCGCCGGCAACCGCCAGATCTAGTTTCGTTTTCTTCCTCGGTTTTTCGCCGTTTCGCGTCGATTCCTTCTCCGTTTCGCTTCGCCGGCGTTGCCATCAGCTTCCTCTTCCTTTGCCGGTGACGTCCCGCCTTCCTTTTCCCCTCGCCGGCGGTGGCAGCTCCGCCACCGGCGGTCTGGCAGGAGGGGTCGGGGTTCCTCCCCGATTTTCTCCTTCTATTTTCTGTTTTCTTTCCCTTTTTGGTTTATGTCTTCTTTCCATTTTTGTTCTCTTTCTATTTTTAGTATATACATACTATATACTATATATTATGTCATATAATTTATACATATAATATATACTATGTATTATACATATATTATTTCATACATAATATAATACAATATATTTTATATATAAAATATATCTATATATATTGTATGTTACAAAATTATATGTCTAGTATATATGTGTATATTTATATATATACTTAAAATTAAGTAACATTTATATACATAAATTATATAAATGCTATAATAAAATATTTATACATATAAACTTTAATATAAAACCATACTTACTTTTCTTCTATATGTATTTACATAATTATATATACACATAAAACATTATATTTATATACATATGTATTATTTGAATTTATGAAATAGTATATATATATTTCTATATATATAACAACGTATTTTAAAATATACTATATAATATTTTGAATACATATGTATTGGTATAAAAATACATTTATATAATAATATATAATTATATAAATATATTTCATTTATTTTCTTATTTTCTTAATTAGATTTGGATTTTAATTTATCCAATTTAATTCTTTTCCTCTCTATTATTTTTATCTTTATTTTCATTTAATTTCCTTCACACGAATTTCCTTATTCATCACTTCCTCATTTCTCGGGATTTTCACCAATATCCCGTTTCTCACAAATTTTATTTATTTCCTCTTATTTATTTTCTCCAATATTTATAATTTCCAATAAATGGAAAATTTGCAGTTATCACACTACCTCCGGAGCTATCGGGAGTACACATTGTCTTTCATGTGTCGATGCTTCAGAAGTATAATCCGGATCCGTCCTATGTCATAGAGTATGAGCCCTTGGAGATAAGGGAAGATATGAGCTATATGGAGAAGCCGATTCGGATTTTGGATAGAAAAGATAAGGTGCTAAGGTCTAACACGATCCCATTAGTTAAAGTTCTCTGGCAATACCATACTATGGAAGAAGCTACATGGGAGCTAGAGAGCGTTATGAAATAAAGGTATCTTGAATTAATTGAGCACTAAGTCGATTCAAATTTGGAGGACCAAATTTTCCAAGGTGGGGAGAATGTGAAATCCCCTAATTTCATGCAATTCCCTTATGTTGTAAAGTATTCCAGCCTAAAGGATGTAAATAAATATGAGAATTATGATGTATGAATGATGTATGAAAAATATGAAGAAATAAAGGAATTGAAAGTCAATTAGTCAAAGAATTTAATTTGATATCAGAAAAATATTTAGAGTATGAGAAAAGAATCAAAATCAGAAAATTTAATTGGTAATTAAATGCATGTGGCATATGAATGGAAGAAGGATAATTAAATGGTCAAAGGGTCAAAGCATGGTTGAGATGATTAATGGGATGAGCACGCATTTAATGCTAATGGCATGAGTCATCATCCTCATTAGCCATCACCCAACGGCAGCCCCTTTTCCCCGACCCCTCTCGTTTCCTCTCCAAGCTTCCAAGTTTTCTTCCATAGCTACCTTGACAAGATACCTCATTCCTCCGTCGGTCCCTTTTGCTAGTTGAACGAAAAATGACCATAGTCACTAGACTAGGCTATATCCGAAATTTGGTGGACTGAATCCAAGTAATTGAGGAGATCTCAAAGTCTGAAAAACTGGTCACTAGCAAAGGTAAGAGAAGAAGATGATTCTTTCAATTTTGTTTATGGTATGGAGTTGTACTGAGTTGGTATGATATGTGTATGGTGATTGTTTAAAGGTTTAAATTGTGATGATGTTACAGCTTTGAAGAAGTGAAGGAAAGGAATTGGAGTCACCAAGTGATTTCGTGTTCTCGAAGTAATTGAGGTAAGGAATTTATGTAACGGATGTAGGGTGGCTATGTCCACATGTTTTGATGTGTTTTTAAGTGTTTTGGAGAGAAGTACAAGTTGGCTTTATACAGGAAAAGTTACATTTCGGATTTTACTCCTAGTACGAATTAGGCTAGGAGCAACCGACTGCCTTAAGTATCAGTCGATTGCCTAGAGACAACCAAAGCATAGTTTTTCGAAAACCGAGACAAACCAGTCGATTGTTATGTAAGCCAGTCAACTACTATTTTCCCAGTATGCATTCTGTTTCAAAACAGTCGACTGCTATATGAGACAGTCGACTTCTATTTGCTAAAATGCATTTTGTTTCAAAACCAACTGACTACCTATAAGACCAGTCGACTGCCATGTTTCCAGAAGCATTCTGTTTCAAAAACAGTTGACTGCTATATGACTAGTCGACCGCCATTTCTTAAGAAGCATTTTGTTTCAAAACTAGTCGATTGCTATATGAACCAGTCGACTGCCCCATGTGTTTTCAGAATTTCAAAATATCGAAATTTATAAAAGAAAATAATTTCGATAAATGAAAATATGAGGCGGCAGCCGACTACCCTATGAGGCCAGTCAACTGCCCTATGAGGCCAGTCAACTGCCCTGTTTGAAATGAAGTTTCAAAGCCTATTTCAAGAAAGTACAAATGTCATAGCAAATAGCTATATGACAAATGTATTGAGACTATGAAGTACTTAATGATTATGCACTTCTGTATTTATTCAAGGACTCTGATCAAGTCCCCGGTATGACATGAAATTGACTAAGGAGCCTAAGTCAAGTCCTCAGTTGCTACAAATGTCACCTGACTAGTGTTTACTGTAGCTACGGACTTTTGGCCAAATGGTCCCTGTTATGTATATATTGGCTAGGGGAGGATTCCTGGCTCCTACGGGAGTACGCCACATGATTCAATGCATAATTTTGTTAATATGAAAATAGTCTCTCTGCTATATGATGTATGTTTTGATGAAAGAATATGATGCATGTTTTGAAGTAAGTTTATGAAGTATGATGTTTTAAAGAAAGTATATGATGTATGCTATTTTAAAAAAGCATATAAAGTACGTTGCCTATACTATTTGGAAGAAATATGCATGGTTGCAAATGCTATATAAAAGATGTACATGATGCATGCTTTATAATGATTTACATGACATTATAGAGCTAAGCAGGAAAGCTGCATATAGAGGCATAGTACGCTCTTTTACATATATTTCTTACTGAGCGTAAACTCACCCTTTTACGAATATATTTCCTATAGATTATCTGAAGTGAAGCCCGCTCAGAATAGAGGAGCTCGCTTTTGAGAGATCAAAGTGTACCTTCGTGATACGATTCCCAGTTAGTATTGAAGGTATACGTATGTACTTATGTAAAGTAAATTGTAATTTAGCTATGGTACAGTACAAGTTAACATTTATGTACATAAGATGTCGATGATTTAAGTTAGGAATGATGTGTAAGATGCTGTGGTATGGAATGATATATATATACATATCATTATTCTATTTATTGAAAGTAAATTAATTATATTGAGCTATTAAATATTAAGCTTAAGAAGAAAAAGAATGAATGACATTGATGAATAAATCAAATGCAGTCGCATAAGATAAGGAAAAAGTTAGATGATAAGATGTAGTGACGGGGACGTCACAAAACTCGTGTTTTAAATTTCATCACTTTTAAGCATGCTTTGTTTATAACTTGAGATTTTGAAAGGATTTATTCATACGATACTTATGTGAATACTTTAAATGATTGAATCGTTTTGAAAAGATTGAATATATAGTGTAAGTGTATGTATTTATATATGTAAATGATCTTAAAGAAATGTGTTACATACTTTACACTATTTTCATAAGAAAGGTGAAATGTTTAAATGTTTTATGAGACTATAGGCACCCTAAAAGTGTTAAATTCAATAAAGCATAGTGGAAATCGTCTAATTGGAGATTACTCATTAGATAGAAATGCTTGTCCGACAATAGTCGTGGACAAGGCTCAGTCACACCTGATCAGTACGGATGAGGGAGATGAGGTCTATGACCATAGATAGCGCCCTAGTTGGTTTCCAGGGGACGATGACATGATTTTCACTGCCAGTTACAGTGATTTAAGTCTTTATTGATAGAGCATTAAGGATTTAGCCTAGTCTCAAACCGATATGATTTGTAGTTTAGAGTATGATTTGATTTGATATGAACTCTGGACTTGACACGATTTTATAGTACATGAGATATGTTTTGAGACAGTACATGTTTTAGACATGCTATAAAAGATGAACATGAGATATGTTTTGAAACTGCACATGTTTTAAACATGCTCTAAAAGTACACGTGATATGGTTTACTAGTTGTACATGCTTTTGTCATGTCTTAAAAGTAAACATGAAATGATTTGAGATTATACATGTTTTGAACATGCTTTAAAAGTATATATAATATGATTTCAAGACTGTATATGCTTTACATATGACTATATGCCAAACGTAATATGATTTGAAAAGATAGTTATATTGCACAGTAAAGCTTGCATGAGTTTGCATACTGGATTATGATATAACAATATACTTTCTACGTGAAATATATCATGACCTTATACTGTATATGAACCTGGAATTTATATGAAGAGTGCCATGACTGTATGCTACCCGTGATCATGTCTTTCCACATGAAAAGTTAGATGATTTAATAGAGTACATTAGCATAAATTGTATATGATAAATGACTTGATTGATATTGTGTTTGATCATGGTTTTCATGTGATATGTGATGTGCCATGAGATTAATATAAGCATGGTTTAGTACCATACAATGTTGGAATTATATAAGATGCACTATGCATGATATTCTGTGGTATAAGGACAAAAAGGTTGAGAAATAATTGAATTGATATGATCATAGGTTTATATGATAGACAGGTGTCAAGACGGGAATGATAAGGTATTTTCAAGTACCCTTACATCGGCACCTTAAAACTCTTTGCTCACTTTTAGACTTTAGAGCATGATTTGAGATGTTTTGATAAACAATTACAAATGGAATATAATATGAAAATCTTTATTTAAAGGTCTCATGCATTTGCATTAGAACAGTATAAGCCTAATTCTGCACTTATATAAATGACTTACTGAGCCCTCACTCATTAAACGAGAACTATTTTTCAGATTGATTCAAGGGACACGTTAGACAGTTCTAGAGATTTAATAATGTGTCGACTTCCAAAGTCCTCGCTATTGAATATTTGGTATTGTAATACTTCTCTTGCATATGCATTTATTTTCAGGTAATTTCTATATAGTACTATAGGATAGGATGTAAACTAGGATAATGAGTAGTCGATGTAATATTCTAATATTATATGATGTATATGTGGTGATTAGTTGTGGATACTAGGATTGCTGAGATGATACGTATTTGGTGAATATATTATGGATTGTGGGAAAAGTTCTTCTGTTGCCTTGTGATGATTTGCATGTAATTAACTGGAAAAATCTCAAAATATAAGGGGGGATATTTTCAATCTGTTTCTAAGAAATCGTGAATTATGGACTATAAATGATCTTCTTTACCTTAGAGAGTAATCTAAATCATAATTGAATTAAAAGATGAATGAAAATGATTTAGTGACTACACTGACACCGAATACAAACTGTAAAAGGAAAAGGAAACAAAATTAGTTTGAAAAATTGTAAGAAGGAAAAAGTATGAGTATCAAGTGCAAGTTACGGCTTTCGGGTCGTGACAGGCTAAGTGAAGGCCATGAAGAAATCATGCTCAATTCAATGCAAATTGGGTTCTAGAATACTGCATAAATTGATATAAGACTGTTGGTGAAGTCAAAACTGAAAAAGGTGGTGTTTTGACTATACTTGCAGTTTTGGCATCCGATATAAAGTACACCAGATTTGCTATTGTATTAGGAAATATGGAAGACCTTAGGTCATGTTTGGTGCATAGGATGAGGATAAGATAGGATAATATAAGATTATTGATAGGATAAAATTATATTATATCATCCTATCTTATGTTTGGTGTGTACAAAGATTAAGAATAGAATAGGATAATTTTTTATGTCTTTCATTATATTTGTTATATGTAAAATTAAAAGGAGTATAAAATGATTTTTTTATTACTCTTTTTTTTAAGTAACATAATATAAAATTATAAATTTTTTGTTATAAATATAAATAAAAAATTTAAATTTAAATATTATTTATAATATTATAATTAATAGTCAAATTTATTAGATGAATTTTGAATAAAAAATTGCTTTTAAAAACTTATATTACGTTTTAAAAAAATTATTTTGTTAAATTTGAATTTTTATAAAAAAATTCTATGTAGTTTTTTACTTTTTTTTCTTTACTTTACTTTTTAATTTTTTATATGATTTAAAATTTTAAATATTTTTTGTTGTAAATTAAATATATTTATTTTTAGAAAATTGAGTTTTTTTGAGAAATAAGTTTATTTTTTAATAACATTAATTTTTCCAAAAGACAATTCTTAAATATTTTTCTTTATTTTTGTAGTTTCTTTATCTTTTTTCTCTTTTTGTCAATTAGAAGCAAATATAGAAAATAAAAGAAAAAAAATACAAGTTAAATTTAATAATTTAAATTTTTTAAATTAAAAAATATATAATTTCTAATAATTTATAATTAATAGTTATTTTTCTTTTTTTTGACTGTTAAAAAGAAAAAAAATTAAGAAAGAAAAAATAAAAATTTAAACGTAAGAAAAAACTAGTTAAAAAATATATTTTATAATAATTTTTATGTTTGAGAATCTATTTTCTAAAAAATAATTTAAAAATTTTAATTATTACCGAAAAATAATATTAAAATAATTTGTTCAAGAAATATTATTTTATCAAAATTATAGTTTTTCTTGAGCAATAACAAGAAAGAAAAAAAGAAAGAAAAAGAAGTAAAAAATGAAAAGAATGAAAAATTTTGGATTAATTAATTAATTAAACAAATATCTTTATTATTTTATTAAGTGTTTAAGTTAATTTTAAAACACAAATTTTAAAAATGAAATGAATAAAATATAAGTACTTATTTCTAATCCAATAAGATTAGAAATAATCCTTACTTTTTGAAGAGGATTGAATCATCATATACTAGGAGGATGACTAATCCTTCTTTTAATGTGTGCATCAAACATAAGATAGGATGATTATAATCTTATCCTATCCATCATCCTATGCACCAAACATGTCCTTAGAGTCTAGAATATTCTTTGTAAAAGGAATATTGAAATTTGAGCTTGTTTTGATATTGTTTTACAGCTCTAAAGTGAGTGGTATTAAGAAAAACGATAAGCAAATATATGCTTGCTTATCTACATTGCTCACTAGAGTTGATTTGGTACACTACACTGTAACCAAAATTCGTAAGGAATATATATAACACATAGGGATACTGTGACTACATTAGTATGATCGAAACCTTATATAATTGAACAATGAAACTGTTTTGAGATCAATTAACTGGATTGAATGATTTGAATTGATTTGTTGGACTAAGTGATTGATATTGTGACTGCATTGGGATTGACAAACTAGAATTATGGCTTTTGTACTGTGGTTTAAGTGCAAGAGGGCTACAGTAAATAGTACCATTATTCTGTTAAAATTTTGTAAAACGACCCTGAAACCCTAAACTATAAATAAGAAATTCTGTCATGGATTTTATAGACTTATGAACTAACTGAAGATATGTTATGATTGAATAATTGTTAAATGTGAAATGTTTTCCAAGTAGTCTATAAAATGTATTATCTAAAGTTTTGAATGACTGACTAAAGTGAATGGTTTAGATTGACTGACTCTATTTTACTAAAAGTTCTAACTGTTTAACTGAAGTTAGTGTTTTGAATGTCTAATTGAAGTAAATGCTTTGAATGTTTTGAATTAACTGACACAGCTTTACTGAAAGTGTTTATTTTCTAACTTAAGTAAATGATTTGAATGTTTTGAATTTTACTGAACGTATTGAATGAAATGTTTTGATTTCCAAACTGTATGATTTTTAAAAAGAAACTTGGTTCTCAAATTTTTACATTTTTACTCTTAGGGTGGTAAATCCTTGGCCAATCCAGGCACTAATAATAAAACATGTGTTTACACTACTGTATTATGTTTTGAAAACATAAAGGATGGTTTTATTGTTTTCATGGGAACCAAGTAAATGTTTTAAGACTTTGGCTCCCCGTAGTTGCCTTCAGGTAATCTTGCAGTATTTCTGGCTCTGATTTTGATTTTGAACCGTTGGTTGACCTTCGTCACGTCTTCAGCACCCACAGCTATCACCTGACTAGTGCACATTGTGGACCTTTTATGACTTTGGCCATATGTCAACATTTCTTCCTTTATAGGATCTGGACTGCATAATTCTATTGGGATATTACTAGGTCATCACTAAACTGTGACAGTACTATTTACTGAATTGTCTACTGAACTACTTACTAGACTGTTTAGTGAACTATTTACTGAATTATTTATTGAACTGTCACAGTACTGGTTTACTGAATTGTTTATTGAACTGTACAGAACTGTTTATCGAAATGTTTACTGAACTGATTTTTGAATTGTTATAACATTGTTTCCTAAACTGTTTACTGATCATTTACTGAACTTTTTCTAAACCATTTACTGAACTATTTACTCAATGTTTACTGATAAGTCACTGAATTGTTACTGAATAGTTCACAGACTATTTACTGATCATATCATTGAACTGTTTACTAAATTGTTATCGATCGTCTACTAACTAGCTGAATTGCTTACTAAACTGTTTATCGATTTTGTATTGAATTGCTTACTGAATTGCTTACTGACTGTATACTAAACTATTTTACTGAATTGCTTACTAAAACATTTTCTAACTGTCTAAATCGTTTATTGACTCTTCACCGATCTGTTTACCAAACTATTCACTGATCACTTTTTTTTGAAATGTTTACTGAGTGATTTACTAAATTGATTACTGTACTGTTTATTGAATTGTTTGAGGACTGATTTACTGAACTAATTACTAAATTGTTTACTGAATCGTTTATTAATTGGTTTACTGAAAGGACCATTCTATTGTTTACTAAATCGTTTATTTAATGATTTACAAAAAGTTTTACTAAACTATTTATTGAATGATTCACCTAACATTTTACCATACTATTTACTAAATGAGTTACTGAACGTTTTACTAAATTTTTCATTGAAGGGTTTACTGAGTGATTTACTGACTTTTTTATTGAACTATTTATTGAGTGTACACATACTGAAGTATACACATATATATCATGGTTTTATATCGATTTTAAATTATAAATGATTTGATAATGATCGTTCACCGTATAGTATTGCCACTAATGGATTGAAAGGTTTTTGACATTGATTTGTTACGGATGAATTCCTTCTTTATAAAGTTTTCATAAATTCCCTATAGTTGGAATTAGGGACATGGACAATTGAGGTGCTCTAAAGCATACTTCTATACTCAGCCTAGTACTCCTAACTAATTATTGTATCCTTTCTGATAGAGTGCCTGTTGACAACTAATTTTGTCCCATTTTGTTATTATTTTTATTTTTACTATTATTATTATTATTATGTTTATATTTATATTTATTTTTTATTTTTTATTATTTGTTTTGTTATTATTTGTATTTTTATCTTTATTATTATTATTATTATTGTTTATTGTCCAATCAGCCCACTGCCAACTCCTGCCACCGGCAGGTCTACCACCACCAGCCAGCTACTCCTGCCAGCCATCCCATCTCCACCAGCCCGAGGCCAAACCCAAGCCCATTACAATCCCCCCATCCTCGACTCACAAAAAAAGAGGGAGGGACCCGAAGCTTCAAGCTCCCCACTCATCTGAGACCCAAGCTCTCTCCCGTTCAACCACCAACACCCAGCAACATCACCCACACCCCAACCCTATCTGAAAAACTACCATTATCACCGAAAAACCAACACACCATCAGAAACCAAACCCAAAACCACCAACACACAACCCTCGGCTTCACTGAAACCCTAAGCCACCACCGTCCCAAAACCGAAAACCCCCTTTTCCCTTAAAAATCACCATAGCCCCAAAATCCCTAACCTGGAAAAAAACCATTTTCCCCTTAATCACCACCCAGAAACCCGAGATCCCAGCTACCCCTAAACTACCACCAAACCTGATCCCCCTTGACCAATCCACAGAACCCAAAACCCAAAAGCCTCAACCGGAGGCTGACTCACTCATCATCACCCTCACCACCCGAGACCCACAACCCTCCACCTTTAACACAGAAACCAACCCGAAAACCATCACCCTCACCCAACCGAGACCCTCAGATCCCAAACCAGCCCCACTCCGAACCTGTAAAAAAACAAACAAACAACAAAAAAACAGCAGCAAGCCCAAACATATCCGAAACCATCAACAAAAAAAACCACAAACAAAAACAAAAAAAAGGGTAAAAAGGCTATTGGGGAGTTCAGATCTAGTAGGCTAGGGAGTTTTTTAGGTGAATCGGAGGCCAAAATCGAGCTCAGGGGCCGGAGAGCCTCCGGAAAGTGGTTTCTTTTTGATTTTCGACCACCGACGACGGCGGCCAGTGGCTGCTGGGAATCGCCCCGGCAGAGAGCCTTCAAAGGCTCTGGTTCTTTTTTGAGGAAGGAAAGGAAAAAATGAAGGAATAAAAAAAAAGGGGGGGTTTATATAGCAAAAAAAAAAAAAGAAAGCCGGAAGATCCGCGCGCGACTCGGATCCTACTCGGGATTCGCGCGCCCAGCCTGGAGAGAAGAAGATCCGCGCGTGGCTCCAACATTCAACCTGACCCGATCGCGTCCGACCCGGCTCCAGCCCGCTTGCGACCCGCGTGCCCAGGCCTGACCGACCCGATCCGACCCGTGTCTAGCCCAGCAGCTTGGGCTAGGCCATTTGGACCTGTCTTTAGGCTCTTTTGAAGGTTTTTTTGGGCTCCTAGCCCAAATCTATTTAGGTATATATTTTTATTTGTTTACTTATTTATTTATTTAGTATTTATTTGTTTTAAAAAAAAACTAAAAACTAAAAAAATTAAAAATTAAAAAAACTTAAGTAAAAAAAATTATTATTATTATGATTTTATTATTATTGTTGTTGTTGTTGTTGTTATTATTATTATTATTATTATTATTATTATTATTATTATTATTATTATATTATTATTATTATGTCATTATTATTATTGTGCTTTTATTATTTGTTTTTATCATTATTATTATTATTATTATTATTATTATTATTATTATTATTATTATTATTATTATTATTATTATTATTATTATTATTATTATTGCATGTTGCAAAATAAGAAATTAAAATTTTTTTTCTTTTACTTGTATTTTCATTAATTATTATTAATTAGAAAATATAAAAAAATAAAAAAAAACAAAAAAACAAAGAAAAATAAATAATGAAATTTAATAAATTTTAAATCTAAATTAAATGAAGCCCGATGATGGGATGTTATGAAACTCACAAGTAGTGATTTCTTAACTGATCCCTAGGTGAGAAGAATCTACTAAATGTTACCAGAGTATTGGGATATTTAGTATGATTTTTCAATAATTTAATTTTTATTTAAAAATAAAAATAAATAATTTTTTAAAAGAAAATCAAAAAAAGAAATTAATAATAAAAATTAAATTTAAATAAATGAAATTTGTCCGATGATGGGATGTTATGAAACTCACAAGTAATGATTTCTTAACTGATCCCTAGGTGAGAGAAGTTCACTAAGTGTTACCAGAGTATTGGGATACTTAGTGCAATTTTTCAATAATAAAAATTTTTATTTAAAATAAATAAAGAAATATTTATATAAAAAATAAAAAAAAACATTTGCATCATATGTTATTTATTTGCATCATGTGCATAAATATTAATTTCAAAATAAATGAAATTCTTCCGATGATGAGATTCTATAGAACTCACAAGTAGTGATTCTTAAGAAATCTCTAGGTGAGAAAATTATTCGAAATGCTACCAGAGTATTGGGGTACTTCGGAATAATTTTCAATACAAAAGATTTTCATTTATTTCAAATAAAAAATAAAATTTAAATGTTTCAAAATAAAAAGAATAAAATTGATTGCAATGAAATAAGAATTATTTTTAAATATTAATTCAATACTATTTTATTAAAATTAAAGGATAACATATGATTATTATGGTACCGTTTTTAATGGGCGTCGTGGGGGTGCTAATCCTTCCCCACGCGTAACCGTACTCCCGAACCCGATTTTTATTTTCGCAGACCAAAATTGTCTTTTTAATAAAACCTAATTAATTTTGAGATTTTGTTAAAAAGATAAATATTTTTAGGTGGCCAATCACACCTAGTCAAAAGATTGGTGGTGCCTCCCTTTGTTTTTTAAATGTTTTTCAAAATCGTCGAGCGCGAAGCCGTTACGACAGCTTGGCGACTTCGCTGGGGACGCTTTTTGAGAGTCGAGCCATTAATTAATCATGTGTTATCCAAAGTTTTAATTTAATTGTCTTGATTGATATTTAAACTTAATTCACTTGGATTTTGAAAATAATTTTGTTTGCATTTTGCTTTTCTTGTTTTTTATTTTATGTTTTATATTTGTATATATTTGTTGTTAATAAATTGTTGAGACATTTAGGATAGAGATAATAATTTAATTTGAGTCTGACATGTTCCCTCATGCACACACTTGCACTTGCATTTGCATAGCATGAGTTCTATACCTGGGTTTCGTCCTTCTTAGGAGGGAGTAGAGTACCTATGCTCTCGTGAGGTAATCACCTCCGCAATGGCAAGCGAAATACTCCCACTCAAATTAAATCTTACTAGTCCAGTTTGGATGACAGTAAGGTCTAGTTTGGGAACCTTTTGGCCTTTTAGAGACCTAAATCAGCATATAGAGGATCTTAAGTCCAATCTTAGGTAGAGCCATACCCGATTTTTTGAAATTAGGACACATGAGGGAACATTTTACTACTTTTTTCATGTCATAACTCTAATAATTTTTCAAATTCATGCTCTCATAAAATCAAGAGATATTTGTTTTCAAATAAAACTTCACTTTTTTACAATTTTACAAAATAAAACAAAGATTTATTTGGTTTCTCTTTTTTGTCAAAAATAACAAGAAAATATCCATTCATCTTTTAATAATATTTGAAAAATAACCATGATGTTTTTATTTTTTATTTTTAAACTAATGCATAGACATTAAAAAGAAAGAGAAATTTTGATGAGAAAATAAAAGGTAAGTGCATTGTCACATTCCTTTAAAAATAGATTAAATAAAAAAGGGAAATTAAAGAAAATAAATTGTGGTGTGAAAATAAGATTTTTTTTTAAAAAAAGAGAAAAAGAAAATTTATTCTTTAAAAAAAAAGGAAGGGAGGAGAAATAATTAAATTCTAAAATGAAAAAGAAAGAGAGAAAGAATTCATTGGAAGCTTTGGAATCACTTGGAGCTCTGTACAAGAAGTTAATAAAAGTTCATCAAGCTTTGTAAGGTTGCTAATGCTCTCAGGTAGGCTACGAAATGCGTTTCTACTTAAATTTAAATATTTCAACGAAGGTAATGCTAAGGTCATTGGGCATGACATCATTAGTTAGCCTGCAACTTTCGAGACTCAACTTTACCAAAGAGTATGGTAAAGATGTCCAAAAGAAACCCAATTCTTTACTTCTTTTCAGTGATAGCCAAGACCAGCATGATCTTGATTGATCATATATAGCGGTCTCATCTAAATTAAGCACCCTTAATGATTTCATGTTATGCAACTCTCTAGGAACATCATCAAGTCTTCAGCAACCAGATAGAATAAGCTCTTGAAGAGATAATAATGAACCAATTGTCCTCGAAAGTTTCATAAGATTTTTGCAATCTTTAAGGCTTAAAAAAGCAAGTTTCTTTAGTTCACCAATAGATTGATCAACCTCAATCAACTTTTTGCAATATTTGAGCACAACTTTTGAAGACTAGGGAGCCTTGAAAACTTTGGAGTTTTTAGAAGGCCATGAGAGTGGTGAGATTAAGGATCTTCAAATTTGGAAGGTACTGTAGAAAAGAGCAAAAAATCAATTTGCTTTTATAAATGTGTTATTGATTCTAAAAAAATAATTAAGGGTATCATACCTCTGTATCTTTCAAAACTTGTTTTAGGTTACTGTTGTGCATGTCAAGAACAACTAGCTTCTTAATATTAAAATCTTTTGGAAGAAATTGTAGAGGAAATCCATGCCAGCGCAATCATATTAAGCCTTTAGGGAAGTCTTTGAAGCCTCCTTTAAGTTTTACATAATCCAGCTGAAGTAGTTTAAGTCTTTGCATATTTGCAAATGCTTCACTTTCCATATCAACGTCATCTGACATGAGAAATGGATATTTTGAATGTAGATTTGTAGTTATCCTTCCAAACTTGTCTTCTAGCAATCCTTGTATGTCAAGGGTAAGGTACTTAATTGTTCTAGAACCCTGAAAAATGTTTTTTTAATAAAACACTTTAAAAATTACTAGTATGATAAAAATTACAAACACATATATAGGAAACAAGCAAATTAAAGTGAAGTCTCTTACAATTTTTTCTCTTATTACATCAAATGCATCCTGATGCCACAACCTGCTTCGTTTTCCAAGATCAGGAGATTCTCAGTGAATAATTTCCCTTCCCATATCTCTAATCATTTGATGCATCACTAGCTTATTTTTTTCATCGAAAATTAGAAGAGTCCTGCCTATGAGATTTTCAAGTCCAATTATTGTATAAAAACCACAACCATCTAGAATTATTGTTGTATAATCTCTATCTTTCCCATTGAATACACAAGCTATGTCAAGGAATAAATTTTTATCATGATCATCTTCCAAGGAATCATAGCTTATTCTTAGAATTTTTTGAATTTTTCCATCAAGGATTGTTTCCAGTTATTGCACTTTTCCACACAATCATACTTTTGCTAGACAAAGAAGAACTCAAAACTTGAAGAGCTAATGGAAGCCCACCACAATGCTTCACTATACTTCTTGCAAACTCTGTAAAACTCTTAGTTATAGAGCTATGGCCGAATGCATACCAATTGAAAAGTTGAAGTGATTCGTTGAAAGCTAATTCTCTTACTTCAAATACCTTGCATAAGCCTCCGTAATTAGATGATGCTTCCAAACCAAAAATCTGGCTAATAAAAGGAGCATTCGGTAGATATCGATGCCTATTGGTTATGATGATTTTACTTCTTGGATGAAAAGGAATTTGGATTCCTATTAACTTTGTTACTTTTTCAAAATCATCAACATCATCAAGAACAAGAAGAATTCTTCTATAGCATACGACTTCTTTGATTTTATTAATTCCATCATCTGTATTGTATATTTTAGGTGGTTTCCCCTTAAGGATGTCTGAATAAGTTGTCTTTGTAAATGAGCCAAACCATTGTGCTCTTGACTTGTTTCTTTAACATTCGCTAGGAAACTGCAACCTTCAAATCTTTGGATATTTTGATTGTAAACAACTTTTGCAATGGTTTTTTTCCCAATCCCTCCGATTCCACAAATTATTGCAATGCCAACTTTATTTGATTCATCTTCTAACCACCAATTAATGCGTGTAACAAGAGAATCTATACCAACTAAGTAGGGCGGACGTATAAAGCAGTATGATGGAGTTTTTTTTTTGAATTTCTTTAACAATATCTTGAATGAACTGTGATTCATGCCTACAAATACAAATATGTTAAATTATATATTCAAAATATAAATTACATGGAAAATTTTGAAAATTAAGTAAAAAACACTAAATTGTTTTTGTTGATTTTTTAATAAATTTTTATTTTTTATGACATTATGTGTTTAAGTAAAAATTACAATTTAACATAGCATTATTCAATTTATGTATATAATTATTTTATGATATAATTATTGCATTCAAGATAAATTATTAAACAAATTAAATAAATCAACATAAAGTTTAACAAAATTTATATATGATGAACCTTGTACTTAAGTCTCAAAGTTGAAACCTCGAGTTATGTCTAAAAGCCTAAAAGATGGGTCTCTCCTGGGATAGTCCTACATGAGAGTTATAATGCATTTCTTGTCAGTCTAGTGTATAGGTTACAATTATTTCTTTTATTGTCTTGGTTATCGTTGTTTCAAGACTCTAGTTATTCTCTTTATGACTATCTTAATGTCATCAAAGAGTTTAGTAGAGAAGTGGGGTAGCCTTTCGTTAACAGATGACGAACAACAAGTGGTGGTCATTGACAAGAAGTGGGTTGAGGAGACACTATAGATGGGGGATTTTTGTTTGATCGCTAAGATTTTCTCTAATAGAGGGGTCAATGTTGATGCTATGAAGAATGTTTTTAAGAGAATCTGGAGGCTTACTGGGGTTCTGTCAATAAGAAAAGTTGAGGAAAAGCTGTTTATTTTTCAGTTTGAAAGCAAGTTGGAGAAGGATAGTGTCCTTTTTAATCAACCTTAGATGTTTAATAAGGCTCTTATGGTTTTCCAAGAATTTGAAGGCTTAGTGATCTTAGATTCTGTGGAGATTGATTTTTGCCCTTTATGGGTCTAGATTCATGGACTCCCTCTAGGTAAGATGCGTGAAAAGGTAAGGATTGTCATTAGGGAGTCGATAGGATTTGTGGAGGAGGTGGATATTAAGGGTGACAATATTGCATGGGTAGATATGTTCAAGTGAAGTGTTGATAAATGTTCATAAACCTCTTAAACACTGCTCAAGGGTGATTTTGAAGGAAGATCAAGCAATGATGGCAATGCTGCATTATAAACACCTCTCGAACTTTTGTTATGTTTGTGGAAAGTTAGACCATATGGAGAATGAATGTGATGATGCAATTCGTAGGAAGAAAACATTGGGAAGGGTTGGTAGGGATTATGGGCCATGGTTGAAGGCAAATGTCCAATGAAGTTGGCTGGGGAAAGGAAATTCTACTATGCAATGCTCTATTATCAATTGTTTTAACACAACTATGTGCAAGAGTGGTGGCTCTAGTGACTATGATTGTTGTCGAAAAGGAAAAGCAATAGTTGGCTGGCCGAAGACTGGAGCAGGTGGTGGTAGAGGGATAACGAAATGTAACTGAAAAGAAGTAAAGCCAGTTGTGCATTCAACTTCTGTAAAATAGTTAAAGGAACGTGGTAAAGTCATAACTTCTATGGTGCATGGGAGTTGTTGACTTCTCAAGGCACGTGCATTATGTTTGATAGTCATGTGAAGTTAATACAGATGTTGGGTACAACTACAGTGAGACAAGCGGTCCACATGTGACATCATCACTCCTTAACATTCCTATAACGCAGGATTCTATTATTTTCCAAGCACCTAGTACCGAAGCTGGGTCAAGTATTGATAAGAAGTGGAAAAGGGGCAAAGTCGAGGACAAAACAAGGGCCACCAGAAGAAGAGTTATCATTTGGCTAGAAAGAAGAAGGGCTAAAGAGATCAAGAGATGGAATAGAGTGAGCGCGAGTTGGGTTCAAAGAAGTTGCGAGAATAAGAGATGTTATATTCTACTAGCTACTAGCTAGAATCATGAATTTCAATTGGTGGAGACTGGTAAGGAATGCCAATCCCGAGCTTGGAATTGCCAAGGATTGGGGGCTTCCCAAGCAATTCATGAGCTAGTCAAGTTGGTCAGAACACATAGACCCCTACTACTTTTCCTCTCAGAAACAAAAAGAAGAAGCAGCGAGATGGAGAGAATACGTATGAGGTTGGGCTATGAGTATATGTTTTCAATGGATAGTGAAGGACGTAGTGGTGATTTAGTGTTGTTATAGGCTAAAGAGATTAATGTAGAAGTATCATCTTTTTCAATGCATCACATTGTTGTAATGGTTGTAGAAAATGAGAGTAGTAATATTAGAGGTTTATCGGGCTTTATTGTCACCCTGAGACTTCACGTCGATCGATTTTTTGGTTTGAATTGCATTAGTTGCATGATCGACTTTCTTTGCCATGGCTTTGCGTTGGCAACTTTAATAAGTTGCTTTCAAATGAGGAAAAAGGAAGGAGGTAGAGGAAGACTTGGATGGCAGATGGAAAACTTTAGGAGAGTCGTGGATTATTGTGGTTTTCATGAAGTTCCATCATGTGGGTCGAAGTATATGTGGTCAAGGAACTCTTAAGGTGGTTTAATTCTTAAAGTCTTGGTTAGGGGATTTGTAAACTAGGAATAGATGGCACAGTTTCTAACAACAATGGTGTCCCATTTGATTGCAACTACTTCAAATCATCTACTTATTCTTTTTCAGTTTGTTCCTTCTATGAGATTGACTTATAGAAGGAGGATAGCTTTAAATTAAAAAATATATGGGTTGAGATGGGGATTGTGAAAACATTATCAAGAATGTATAGGCCCAGGAGAGTTTTACTAATATGGGAGACTTGGGAGGTGGTATACGTAGATGTGGAGAGGAATTAAAAGTCTGAAGTCAAGAAAAGTTTAGAAACCTTAGGATTAAAACAGCACAGAAATAAAGAAGTATGCATGAGATGAGATAGGGTTTGGATCTCTATGTGCGGAAGAGAATGGAGCTTGAGCTGTTATTACATCAAGAAGAGGTATGGTGGTGTCAAAAATCCAAAGAGCTCTGGCTTAGGCAAGGTAATAGAAATATTGAATATTTCCATCACATGGCTTCCAAAAGAGGAGAACGAACACCATTAATTGGCTACAAGATTCTGAAGGAGTCTAGCATGAAAAGCTGTCGAAGGTTAGGGAGCTTATTTCAAACTATTTTAATTCCATTTTCACTACATCTAACCCTGTAAGTGGAGATGATGTGTGGAGGACAGTAACTAGTAAATTGACAAATAGCATGAGATGTAAGTGGGAGAGAGAGTTTACTAGTGAGGAGGTAATGGAGGCTATAAATCAGATGAATCCAAGTAAGGCATAGTTCGAATGAAATGATAGCTATGTTTTTCTAGCAATATTGGCATCCTGTGGGTGAGGCAGTTACTAATTTCAGTTTGAAATTTTTAATATGTAAGTCTGATTTGGGTGATTTGAACCATACCAACATTGTTCTGATCCCAAACATGAAGTCTTTGGTTATGGTAACAAATTATCGCCCAATTAGCCTATGTAAGGTAATGTACGAGATCATATCCAAAGTTCTTGCAAGCATATTAAAGAAGGTCCTACAGGGTTTAGTAATTGAGAATCAAGGCATGTTTGTACCAAGAAGGATCATTTTCGACAATATTATGGTTGCTTATGAGTTATTTCATTTCATGAAGCAACAAAGGAAGACAAAATGGGGGTATATGGCTCTCAAATTAGACATGAGCAAGGCATATAATAGAATGGAGTGGGCTTTCTTAGAGGGTATGATGCGAAAGATGAATTTCTCTGAGAAGTGGGTATCGTTGATTATGTGAGAACCCCGTTTTCCTCATATCTGATATAAGTTACAAAGTGTAGGAACTTAAAAGAAAATATTGATTGTTAAAATATTTAAATGAAGGGTTTATTTGATAAGGTTCAAGAAAGTACTCGGTGTGGGCCCTACCAGGACTTTCTTTGTCCAGATCGAAGTGAGACCATAGAATGATGATATTTGAGGTAAAAAATGATGGTTAAGTGTCATGACCCAAAGGCCGCGATGTTCACTTGATATTCATACTTTTCTTAGTCTACAAGTTTATGGACTAAATCTTTCCTTTTCATTTTACGGTTTGTATTCGGTGTCAGTGTAGTTACTATACTATCTAGGTGAACTATAGTCATTTCACTTAAATATTAAACTAGCGAGGAAACGGTTCTAAGTTACATCCCGACTTATTTAACAAAATATGTACTGTGCATCAATCAAAGTCTTACATATAAACAAGCGTTTTATAAAGAGCGTATACCTCAAAGGCTAGTACCAAGCCTAGATATCGTATCCGGAGGCCCACTCAAAAGCCCTCATGGCAGAGTTTAACTCAATAATCTGAAAAGAGATGAAATTAAGTAGGGTGAGCAAAACCATGGCTCAGTAAGATACTAATATAAATGCAGGAGTAGAATTATACTGTCTTAACTGCAATGTATCAAACCTGCTATTTGCAATTGCAGTTCATCATTTCCATCGATAACATCTCATATTTATAACGAGATCATGTCTTAAGGACTGTAAGTGAGCGAGGGTTTTGGAGTACTGATGTAAGGAAATTTGAAGTACCTCATTATGTCCATTCCCGACATCTATCCATCATTCAAACCTCTAAACAAATCTATTAAATCACTTACAACCTTCTTGTTCTTATACTACACTGTATTGTACAACAATACATCCTGTATAACTTGAATATCACATACTATTAATCCATACTCACATCAATTACATAGTATATTATGTTCAATTGAGATATCATATCAAGTCACTTTACATTTCATAATCATACTCCTGTATTATATCAACTCATATCACTTTTCACATGGAGAACCATGATTATGGTGGTTCAAAGTCATAATTCTCCACGTATAAATTTTATGTTCATGTACTGTATCATATCATGATATCATATAGATGGAATATCGTTAATGCCGAGTCATGACACTCCTCTTTCACATTACGTGAAATCAAAACATGTACTTTTCTCTTTTCATATTACATGTAATCTAAACATGCACATTTCTCTTTTCATATCATGTGAAATCAAAACATGTACTTTTCTCTTTTCATATTACGTGTAATCAAAACATGCACATTTCTATTTTCATATCATGTGAAATCAAAACATGCACATTTCTATTTTCATATCATGTGTAATCAAAGTATGCATATTTCTCTTTTCACATCACGTGAAATCAAAACATGTACTTTTCTCTTTTCATATCACGTGCAATCAAAACATGCACATTTCTATTTTCATATCACCTGAAATCAAAACATGCACATTTCTGTTTTCATATCACGTGAAATCAAAACATATACTTTTCTCTTTTCATATTACGTGTAATCAAAACATGCACATTTCTATTTTCATATCACGTGAAATCAAAACTTACACATTTCATATACTATGAAATCATATCTGTTTAGAGTTCATATCAATTTAAAACTATACTCTAGACTGCATATCATATCATGTTCGATATATAATCGTATATGAATAATATGAAGTATCGAAATCATATCACATGTACTTTTAAAACATTTTTAAAACATGTACAGTTTCAACACATATCTCATCTCAAGCATGTCTCATGTACTGTATAAATCATGTCAAGTCTAGAGTTCATATCAATAAAATCATACTCTAGACTTCATATCATATCGGTTTGAAACTAAGCTAGATCCCTAATGCTCTATCAATAAAGACTTAGATCACTGTAGCTAGCAGTGAAATCATATCATCGTCCCCCAGAAACCAACTAGGGCGCTATCTATGGTTTAACATATTGGCACTCGTTCATTATTCCGACTTGATGCCCAATTTCATCCACTATCACCAAATCAAATCACAGTTTTCAGATCAATTTTCATATAACCTGTGTTGACACCTAATTTTGTCCCTTTTTGTTATTATTACTATTATTATTATTATTTGTTTATATTTATTTTTATTATTTGGTTTTCATTATTATTATTATTATTATTATTTTATTTTTATTTTTATTTTTATTTTTATTTTTATTTTTATTTTTATTTTTATTTTTATTTTTATTTTTATTTTCCTTATTTCTTTTGGTCTAATCTGCCATCAGTCCGAAGATTCACTTTCCCCAAAATCCGCCGGCCACCATAGCCTCCAGCCACCCTCAACCCACTGCCACCACCAGCTACTCTACCCTATCCCATCATAGCAAACCCTATACCAGTCCCTCTAAAAGACCCCCATTCAACCTTCACCGGGACCCAAGCTTGAAGCTACCCAAACCCCACGAGCCTCGCCACAACCAAGCCCTCGCACAGATCACCCTTACAGCCACATTCCCACCACCGTGAACCCAATCGACACCTCCTCTGCTTCTGTCAAGGACACCATCACCGAACCAACAACCCCACAAACCACAACCACCCGAAAAACCCCAGATCTGAGAACCCCAAATCTCAGATCTGAAACCTAAACCCATATTGAAACCTGCAAACAAAACCAAAAAAGAACAACATAACACAAACCCGGAGCATCCAAACATCAACAACCAAAAAAACCAGATCTGAAAAGCAAAAAAAACCAAAAATAAAAAAGAGAGGCCGAACGTTTCAACCTCAGATTCGCGGGGCTAGGAAGTTCTCTTGGTGAATCGGAGGCCGGATTTAGACTTGGGAGTTTGAAAGCTTTCGGAAAAGGGTTGCCTTTTTATTTTTGGCCACCGGCGACGGTGGACGGTGGCCGGCGGCGGAGGACGGCGGCCCGGCGGCGGCCGGGAATCGCCTGGCCGGGAGAGCTTTGGAAAGCTCTGAAATTTTTTTCCGTAAAAAGGGGAAAAGTGAAAGAAAAAAAAAGGAGAAGATTTTATAGAGAGAGGCCGACCTGCGCGTGGACCCGGATCCGACCCGGGATCCACGCGCCCGACCCGCTTCCGTGGAGAAGGTCCGCGCGCCGCTCCAGCGCCTGATCCGACCCGTGTCACGTGACCCGCCTCCCGACCCGTGTCCGGCCCAGCAGTTGGGCCTAGCCATTTGGGCTATTTTGAAGGTTTTTTGGGTTCCAAGCCCAAATCCATTTAGGTATTTCTTTTGTATATTTATTTATTTATTTCTTTTGTCAAAAAATGTGTTTTAATTAATCAGAAAATTGAAAATTAAAATTAAAATTAAAAAACTAAAACAAAAAAGAAAAAAGGAATTACTATTATTATTATTATTATTATTTGTTATTTGTGTTTTTTATTATTATTATTATTATTATTATTATTATTATTATTATTATTATTATTATTATTATTATTATTATTATGGTATTAGTATTATTATTATTAATGCATGTTGTAAAATAAAAGTTTTTTTGAAAATTTTTTATTTATATTTTCATTAATTATTATTATTGATTAGGAAATGTATTTAAAAAATAATGAAATTCAAATTTGAGTAAATGATAAAATTTTAAATTTAGTAAATTTCCGATGATGGGATGCTAGGGAAGTCACAAGTAGTGATTCCTAACTGATCCCTAGGTGAGAAGAGTCATACTAATTGTTGCCAAAAGTATTGGAATATTTAGTATGATTTTTCAATAATTTAATTTTTTTTGTTTTGTTAAAAATAAAAATAAATTTTTAAAAGAAAATTAATAATAAATTTTATAATTCAATTAAATGATTGTTCCGATGATGGGATGCTACGGAAGTCACAAGTAGTGATTCCTAGCTGATCCCTAGGTGAGAAGAGTCATACTAATTGTTGCCAAAAGTATTGGAATATTTAGTATGATTTTTCAATAATTTAATTTTTTTTGTTTTGTTAAAAATAAAAATAAATTTTTAAAAGAAAATTAATAATAAATTTTATAATTCAATTAAATGATTGTTCCGATGATGGGATATCATGAGACTCACAAGTAGTGATTTCTTGACTGATCCCTAGGTGAGAAGAGTCGTACTAAATGTTACCAGAGTATTGGGATATTTAGTATGATTTTTCAATAATTTATTTTTTATTAAAAATAAAAATAAATAATTTTTTAAAAAAGAAAATTGAAAAAGGAAATTAATGATAAAAATTAAATTTAATTAAATGAATTCCGATGATGGGATGTCATGAAACTCACAAGTAGCGATTTCTTGACTGATCCCTAGGTGAGAAGAGTCGTACTAATTGTTACCAAAGTATTGGGATACTTAGTGCAATTTTTCAATAATAAGAACTTTTATTTAAAATAAATAAAGAAATATTTATATAAAAAAAATCAAAAAATTCATTTGCATCATTTATTATCTGTTTGCATCATATGCATTCATAATAATTTTTGAAACGAGTATGAATCTTCTGATGATGAGATTCTATAGAACTCACAAGTAGTGATTCTTAAGAAATCTCTAGGTGAGGAAATTATCCGAAATGCTACCAGAGTATTGGGGTACTTCGGAATAATTTTCAATACAAAAGATTTTCATTTATTTCAAATAAAAAAATAAAATTTAAATGTTTCAAAATTAGTACAAATAAGAAATGATTTCAAAATTAAAAGAATAAAATTGATTGCAATAAAATAGGAATTATTTTTAAATATTAATTTAAGATCATTTTATTAAAATTAAAGGATAACACATGATTATTATGGTACCATTTTTTAACGGGCGTCGTGGGGGTGCTAATCCTTCCCCACGCGTAACCGTACCCCCGAACCCAATTTTTGTTTCGCAGACGAAAAGATTATCTTTTTAATAAAACTTAATTAATTTTAAGATTTTGTTGAGAAGATAAACGTTTTCAGGTGGTCAATCACACCTAGTCAAAAAAGATTGGTGGCGACCCCTATTTTGTTTTTAAAAGGTTTTTCAAAAATTCGTCGAGCGCGAAGCCGTTACGACAGCTTGGCGACTCCACTGGGGACGCTTTTTGAGGGTCAAGCCATTTATTAATCATGTGTTATCCTAAGTCTTAATTTAAAGGTCTTAATTAATATTTAAATTTAATTTCTTTAATTTTAAATAATTTGTTGCATTTGTGTGAATAAGTTATTATGTTTATTTTATGGCATTCTTTATCTTGTATATATTATTGCTAATAATTATGGGGCATCTAGGATAGGGATTATGGTATGATAAATGTTGGATGTATTCCCTCATACACACACTTGCACTTGCATTTGCATAACATGAGCTCTATACCCGAGTTCCGTCCTTCTTAGGAGGGAGTAGAGTACCTTTGCTCTCGTGAGGTAATCACCTCCGCAGTGGCAATCGAAATACTCTCACTCAAATTAAATCTTACTAGTCCAGTGTGGACGACAGTGAGGTATAATTTGGGAACCTTTAGATTTGAAAACCTAGCTCAGCACATAGAAAAACCTAAGAGGCCAGCCTTAGGTAGAGCCATGTCCAATTTTTGTAGAAATTATCCTGATATTAGGACACAAGAGGGAACATTATTCGACCTCATTTCTCATATCAATAATAAAGGTACTATGGATTTTGGTTTGAATTGTCCATAATTAAAGTCTTAGAAACTTTTCTTGTTTTTCAAAAAGGATTTTTTTTAAAAAAATAATAATAAAAAATAATAAAATTGTGGAAAGAGATTTTGTAAAATAAAAAGAAAGAAATCTAAGTTTTAATGAAAAAAGAAAGTGTGAGAAAAATAATAAAACAAACTTTTCTTTCAAAATAATAGGAATAATTTTTTCTTAAAAAAAAAAAGAAGAGGGATTTCTTTTAAAAATATGGACATAAAAATGAGAATAAATGAAAAAATACGAAGAGAGCTGACGTTTTTTCTAAATAAAGGTAAAATAGAGTTAACAAAATCTTTCATTGATTTTTCTTTTTTCTCTTTTTCTGAATAATTTAAAGAATAAGTTGACAAGAAAAAAATAAAGAAAAAAATATTTTTTATTTTATTTTTGGGTTGTATAGGAAATTTGATGAAAATATAAAAACATTTGAGTTTTTCTTGAATAAAAGGATGTCAACAAAAAAATTTTCCTTGAATTTGTGTGGGAAAAGAATTCAAAAAATAGTTTGATTTGGAATAAAAATGAAATAAAGTTAATTTTTGAAAAAAGAATCGATAGGGGATGTGAATTTTAGGAAAAATAGAAAATAAAAAGAAAATTTTAGTGATAAAAGAAAAAGTTTAATTTGGAATAAAAATGAAATAAAATCAATTTTTGAAAAAAGAATAGAATAGGGAATGTGAATTTTATTTTTTAGAAAAAAAAATAGAAAATAAAAAATGTTTGTTTGGTGATTAAATAAAAATGATTTCTAGAAAAATGAAGAAGAATGTTTGAGGTTTAGTTAGGAATTCCATCTTTCTTGCATGTTGGATTGAGGAATAATAAGAATAGTGTCTAGGTATTGTGAATACAAATATTCGTTTTTCTCAAGCATGTTAGGGACATATATCATTTTAATTCATTTCATCATCATTGTGTATATATATGTTGATAGTCATGTCATTTGCATTTTAGAATCATGAAAGTTAGGTGAAATAAAACCAAATTTGATTTTCATTACCATTGCATTGTGTATAAAATACATTTTGCATAAACATGTCCTTCATCATGCCTTGTTACTGTGTCATGTCTTAAATATTTTACATAGCATTTCATAAAAAAAAAGAATATGTTCTTTCTCATAGAAAATTAAAAACAAAGGAAAAAAGAGAGAAAGAGAGAATTTTGAAACAAGTTTGGTATGGTTCAAGATTATTCTTCAATTCTTCTTACTTGTTTCGGATTTGACCTCTTAAGTTAATAAGTGAATGCGTTAAGTAAGGGGCAAATTTTAGTTTGAACTTTGGTATGCATTTTACATTGTTGCATCATATTTTGTAGATAAGTCTTTGAGAAACTAGACTAAGTTTTTACAATTTAGAATTTGTTTATTCTTTCAATTTCTTTTTATCAAATTTGTGTACATGTGCTATTGATTGGTTATTTTCATTGAAATTATTCCTCCCTAAGATTTGGTTAAGGTGAAGGCATAAATACCCGACATGTAAAATCAAGAAAGTTATACAAACTAACAAAATCAAAAAAGAGAGAAAAAAAGAAAGAGAGAAAAAATTTAAAAAAAAAGGAGAAAAAGAAGAAGAAAAATTGTTCCATTTCATAGATTTCTATCATACATGTCATTTGCATACATATACAAATAACATGGTTTTCATAAAATTCACATCATACACTTGTTATACTTCAGTAAATATGTCAATACTTTTCATTTTTCAAGAAAAAAGAAGAAAAAATTTGTTTGTTCCAAAAAAATTGAAAGAAGTAAGATAAGGCTTTTCTAATTAGAAAATTGTGGTAATAAGGTTCAAGACTTCTCCACTACCTAAGATTACAAAGCAATTCAGGACTCTCACAAGCTTAGACCATGGAAGAAGGACAAGCTAGTCGAATGGAGAAAATAGAAAAGGCACAAGAAGAGATGAAGGGGCAATTGGCTGCAATGATGGAGATGATGACCAAGATGAGTAAGGGAAAGGAGCCAGTACAGGAAGCAACTACCCAAGAAAGGCGGGCACAAGATGGTGGATGTCCATATCCACATAGTCCCATTCCACCCCAAGTCTATACTTCACAGCATACGCCATTTTCAGGGTATGACAATCCAAACCCCAGCAGGAACCCATCAGACCCAATCTCTGTCCATAATTCAGATGATCCTAAAGAACAAAGGAAATTGAAGATGAGTGTATCAACAGCGACAGAGAATTTAAAGTCTCAAACCAAGTTTGATCGCCTTGAAGAAAGATTACGAGCTATCGAAGGGATGGATTTATATGGCTCTTTGGATGCAAGCGAGCTTTGTTTGGTACCAGGTGTAGTTATCCCACCAAAGTTCAAGGTTCCAAAATTTGAAAGGTATGATGGAACCAAATGCCCGACAAGTCATATTAAGATGTACTGTCAGAAAATGGCTGCCTATGCTCAGAATGATGAATTATTGGTGCATATATTTCAAGACAGTCTTACCAGATCAGCTGCCAGGTGGTACACCCAACTAAATCGAGCCCATATTCGCTCATGGAAAGATTTGGCTCGAGCATTTATCGCTCAGTACAAGCACATTGAAGACTTGGTACCAGACCGCCTATCTTTACAAGGCATGAGGAAGAAGCATGAGGAGAGCTTTAAAGAATATGCTCGAAGGTGGAGGGATATAGCTGCCCAAGTTCAACCCCCCCTCACAGAGAAGGAAACCGCCATCCTGTTTGTCAATACACTCCTTGCACCATTTTATGAAATGATGGTCGGTAATGCCACCAAAAATTTTGCAGATATGGTAATTTCTGGTGAAATAATAGAGAATGCAATCAAGAGTGGCAAGCTTGTAGGAGATGACGCCATGAATGCAAGAAAAGGTGATACATCGGGGAATGGAGGAGATGTTCATGCTATGAATTATGAGGGGCAACATGTGGGAGACTTTGCTCCATATCATCCTTATCCCATGTACCAAACCCACTACCCCATCACAAATAATACCTCTCCAGGCTTAAATACCCATCAGCCAATCCCGCAGTCTAGTTGGCAAATGGGTTTCCAGACACCCATGCCTACCCAAAATAACCAAAGAGGATCTCGAAACAAACGAAGAAGGACCGACATTGATCCAGTCCCTTGGTCCTACACTGAAATATTCCAATACCTTGTCGAGAACCAACTTGTTACCCCAATCCCGCTAAAACCTTTGGAGCCTCCATATCTAGAGTGGTACAACCCTGATGCTCAATGTGACTATCATAATGGAAACTTAGGTCACTCGATAGAAAGTTGTCCTGCTTTTAAGCGTAAGGTGCAAAGTCTGATTAGAAAGGGTTTATTGAATCTTGAGACGATAGAATGATCAAATGTTAATCTCTGTCCAACCATGCCAGGGTATAACTAGAAAGGGATCCTTTTGGTGGGTCATCCATGATGATGTGAAGTTGTTTTTGGTTAAAGTTATGGCCCAACTTTAACGGCTTTTTATGTATAGACTTTCATTTATCTTTTATCATCTTAATGAAGTAGCATACGCATTTTCGTCGCATTTCTCTCTCTTCCTCGATTCAAATTTGGCTTTATCCTCTTTATATACCTCACCACATTTCCTCCATTTTTTATTTTTAAACGATAAATATGATATCAATGATGATAATAATTTGGGATTAGAACTCTACCAAAGCTTTATTCGTGTTGATAATCTTGTCCAAAATCTTAGCATAAATATTTTAGTGAAAATATGATTTGTATATAGAGGTGAGAGTTGACATGCAATTTTGTAACAGATGGTTCCACAAGTTGGTGTTTGCTCAGTAAATGATTCTTTGATAAAAGTTTTCACATTTGAAAGGAAGAATGGCCATCTTTCACCTACATTTCACTGTAAGAAAATTGTCCATTGCTAACCCCTTTGAGCCTAGTATGTTTGTTTTATTTTTTAAGAAACCCACCAAGGATCACCCTCCACATCGGGGGGCAAAATAAAAAAAAAGGGGAAGAGAGAGGAAGAAAAAGAAAGAAGTTTGTTCACTTGAAATCTATGAAAGAATTTGAGGGGCAAATAAAAGAAAACCCCTTTGCATTTTAAAGTTATTTGTGAAAAAAGAGAGAACAATAAGAAGTGGAATTAGAATGAAAAAGAACGGATGAAGAATAGGGCAAAGTACCTAAATGAGTCATGAATTAAAAAATGATCCTTTGGTTTATAACCCTTTAAAACACAAATTTTGGGCCTGTTATGTCCTTTCTTTCATAACCCCTCACCTTAGCCTACATTACGTACCTTAAAAGTCCATTTTGATCAAATGTGAATATTTGAGTCGAAGGACCATACACTGGGCCAAGAAATTGCGTGAAGATTGTGATTCCTTGATCGTGGACCATGATGAGGATGAATAAAAAATGAAAAAAAAGGGTGAAAAAAAATGACAAAAAAAAAAGAGAAGAAAAGAAGGAAAAATGATAAAAAAAAAAGAAAAAGAAAAAAGAAAAATAATGACTCAAATCGAAAACCCGAAAAGGGCGGTTCGAGTCAAATAAGGATGGAGGATCAAGTTGGCAAGTAGAGGAGATCTCTGCCTTAAATTTTCATGGTGGAAACATTTTGTCAAATAGGGGTTAATCTCAATACAATTAACTCAAAAGATTAAGGACATCAAGGAAATAGATTTGTTAGAGAAAGAATCCCAAATTTTCCATCAAGATTGATTGAATATTTGTTGTTTAAAAATTGTTGCCTTTTCTCTCCTTCAAGTTGCCTTGCTCTTTGACAAAATTATTCCTATTCCCTTTATCATAAATACCCCTCCTTTAATTTTTATCCCATTTCATACCAATAAAAAATCAAGAAAATGTGATGACATTGCATTTGTTATGAAACTGAAATGATGAAGAATAAATGAATAGTGCTATTCATGAAAATTCATGCATTACCTAATTTTTGGGAAGATAGGGGGCAAATGAGAATTGAGATGATAATGAAGTATATCAATGCTTGAAGTCTCCAATGGGAATATACCAGAGTGATTAGGTAGTGAAGAATGAAGGAAAACCAGTTGAGATTGTGGAACCAGTGTTAAGAAGGAAAGGTAAGATGATGGAAGGGATGGTCTTGTGAACCTTGTTACCATCATTTTTGCATGATTTTTTTTAACAACCTTTGCATTGCATTCATCACATGCACCTAGGAAAGAAATGAAAAGATTTTAACCTTGAGTAGGAAATTTTTAATTTTAAGTTGAGTGGAATTTTGGGAAACAGGATTTTCAAGAATTTTCAAGCAAAAATTTGGATTTTAAGATGATGAACTTTGAATTCTATAAGAAATTAAGATGAAATAAAATTTTTTTTAGAACAAGAAAAAGTGTTGAAGTATGAGAAATTTACTGAATTTTCGGATGTGAATTCCCGAAACCAACAATCGGACGAGAAATTCTCGATATAAATTATCCAGATGAGAATTCCTGGACTTTTGGGTGTGAATCACCAAGTCAAATTTTCGGACGTGAAATTCCCGAAACCACCATTCGGATATGAATGCCCAAACAAAATTTTCTAGAAGTGAATTCCTAGATTGTCGGATGTGAATTCCCGAAACCAACAATCGGATGAGAAATTCCCGATATAAATTCCAGATGAGAATTCCTGGACGTTTGGGTGTGAATCCCTAAGTCAAGATTTTCGGATGTGAATTCCCGAAACCAACAATCGGACGAGAAATTCCCGATATAAATTATCCAGATGAGAATTCCTGGACTTTCGGATGTGAATCCCCAAGTCAAATTTTCGAACGAGAAATTCCCGATATAAATTATCCAGATGAGAATTCCTGGATATTTGGGTGTGAATCCCTAAGTCAAATTTTCGGATGCGAATTCCCGAAATGAAATTTTAGACTTTCGGATGCGAATTCCCGAAATGATATTTTAGATCTTCGGATGTGAATCTCCGAATCAAATTTTAGATGTGAATCTCCGAGTTAAATTTTTAGGTGCGAATCCCTAAGTCAAATTTATGGATGTGAATCTCCAAATCAAAATTTTGGGTGCGAATCCTTAAGTGAAATTTTGGATGTGAATCTCCAAATCAAAATTTCAGGTGTGAATCTCTGAATTTTAAGTCAAATTTTCGGATGTGAATCTCCGAATCAAATTTTTGGGTGCGAACCCCTAAGTGAAATTTTGGATGTGAATCTCCAAATCAAAATTTCAGGTGCGAATCAAATTTTTGGGTGCAAATCCCTAAGTGAAATTTTGGATGTGAATCTCCAAATCAAAATTTCAGGTGTGAATCTTTGAATTTCAAGTCAAATTTATGGATGTGAATCTCCAAATCAAAATTTTGGGTGTGAATCCTTAAGTCAAATTATTGGATGTGAATCTCCAAAATCAAATCAAAATTTCAGGTGTGAATCTCTGAATTTTAATTCAGATTTTTGGATGTGAATTCCCGAAATAGAAATTTTCTAAACGAGAATCCTTAAATTATTGGAAGTGAATTCCCGATTTAAGTCTAAGTTCAAAAAAGAGGAAAAAGAAAAGAAAAAAGAAAAAAGAGAAGAAGAAAAAAGAAAAAATAAAAAAGAAGAAAGAAAAAGAAAAATGAAAAAAAAAAAGAAAATAGAATTCCCGAAAGTTTAAATTTGAATTGAAGCTCTTCAAACAAAGTTCTAGATAAGATTAAACACATCAATGTTAGAACGAGATAAATGAGATTTTCGAACGAGAAATTCCTGATATAAATTATCTAGATGAGAATTCCTAGATGTTCGGACGTGAATCCCCGAAACAAATTATCCAGATGTGAATACCTAGACTTTCAGGTGTGAATCCATGACATGAATTTTCGGATGTGAATTCCCGAAACAAACACTCGGATGTGAATTCCTGAGACAAAATTTCTAGATGTGAATTCCTAGATCTTTGAATGTGAAATCTTTTATTTTTAAAGTTCCAATGCCTCTGTTGTAAGAGGAGCACTTTCCAGAAAAAGCATTTAAGTCCTCCGGGCGCAAATCTCAAGTCCTCCGGGCATAAAATTTTAAGTCCTCCGGGTAACATTTTAAAGTTTCATTGCCTTGCTGCAAGAGGAGCTTTCTCGAAAAAGAAAAAAACAAACAAAACAAAAAGAAATTTAAAGTTTCATCGCCTCTGCTGCAAGAGGAGCACATTAAAAAAAAATCCAAAAAAAAAAAAAAACAAAACAAAAACAAAAAACAAGGAACAAAAAATGGATGATTTAAATTAAAAGTTTCATCGCCTCTGCTGCAAGAGGAGCACATTTCAAAAAAAAAAGGAAAAATTTAAAGTTTCATCGCCTCTGCTGCAAGAGGAGCACATTTCAAAAGAAAGAAAGAATTTTAAAGTTTCATTGCCTCTGCTGCAAGAGGAGCACATTTCAAAAGAAAGAAAGAATTTTAAAGTTTCATTGCCTCTGCTGCAAGAGGAGCACATTTCAAAAAGAAATTTAAAGTTTCATCGCCTCTGTTGCAAGATGAGCACATTTCAAAAGAAAGAAAGAATTTTAAAGTTTCATTGCCTCTACTGCAAGAGGAGTGCATACAAAAAAGAAAGGAAGAAAAAAAAAAGAAAAAGAAAAAAGAAAGGAAAAAGAATGAAGAAAAAAAAAGAAAAAAAAAGAAAGGAAAAAGAATGAAAAAGAAGAAAGAAAGAAAAAAGAGAAAAGGAGAGAAATGAGTCATAAGCCGGACAAAATTACTGTCAATTGTCTTTGCTCTATTCCTGATCCTCAGTAATGAGCAAAGAGGGGCAGCTGTTGACACCTAATTTTGTCCCTTTTTGTTATTATTACTATTATTATTTGTTTATATTTATTTTTATTATTTGGTTTTCATTATTATTATTATTATTATTATTATTATTATTATTATTATTTTATTTTATTTTTATTTTTATTTTTATTTTTATTTTTGTTTTTATTTTCCTTATTTCTTTTGGTCTAATCTGCCATTAGTCCGAAGATTCACTTTCCCCAAAATCCGCCGGCCACCATAGCCTCCAGCCACCCTCAACCCACTGCCACCACCAGCTACTCTACCCTATCCCATCATAGCAAACCCTATACCAGTCCCTCTAAAAGACCCCCATTCAACCTTCACCGGGACCCAAGCTTGAAGCTACCCAAACCCCACGAGCCTCACCACAACCAAGCCCTCGCACAGATCACCCTTACAGCCACATTCCCACCATCGTGAACCTAATCGACACCTCCTCTGCTTCTGTCAAGGACACCATCATCGAACCAACAACCCCACAAACCATAACCACCCGAAAAACCCCAGATCTGAGAACCCCAAATCTCAGATCTGAAACCTAAACTCATATTGAAACCTGCAAACAAAACCAAAAAAGAACAACATAACACAAACCCAGAGCATCCAAACATCAACAACCAAAAAAACCAGATCTGAAAAGCAAAAAAAAACCAAAAATAAAAAAGAGAGGCCGAACGTTTCAACCTCAGATTCGCGGGGCTAGGAAGTTCTCTTGGTGAATCGGAGGCCGGATTTAGACTTGGGAGTTTGAAAGCTTTCGGAAAAGGGTTGCCTTTTTATTTTTGGCCACTGGCGACGGTGGACGGTGGCCGGCGGCGAGCTAGGCGGCGGAGGACGGCGGCCCGGCGGCGGCCGGGAATCGCCTGGCCGGGAGAGCTTTGGAAAGCTCTAAAATTTTTTTCCGTAAAAAGGGGAAAAGTGAAAGAAAAAAAAAGGAGAAGATTTTATAGAGAGAGGCCGACCTGCGCGTGGACCCGGATCCGACCCGGGATCCGCGCGCCCGACCCGCTTCCGTGGAGAAGGTCCGTGCGCCGCTCCAGCGCCTGATCCGACCCGTGTCACGTGACCCGTCTCCCGACCCATGTCCGGCCCAGCAGTTAGGCCTAGCCATTTGGGCTATTTTGAAGGTTTTTTGGGTTCCAAGCCCAAATCCATTTAGGTATTTCTTTTGTATATTTATTTATTTATTTCTTTTGTCAAAAAATGTGTTTTAATTAATCATAAAATTGAAAATTAAAATTAAAATTAAAAAACTAAAACAAAAAAGAAAAAAGAAGAAAGGAATTACTATTATTATTATTATTATTTGTTATTTGTGTTATTATTATTATTATTATTATTATTATTATTATTATTATTATTATTATTATTATTATTAATGCATGTTGTAAAATAAAAGTTTTTTTGAAAATTTTTTATTTATATTTTCATTAATTATTATTATTGATTAGGAAATGTATTTAAACAATAATGAAATTCAAATTTGAGTAAATGATAAAATTTTAAATTTAGTAAATTTCCGATGATGGGATGCTACGGAAGTCACAAGTAGTGATTCCTAGCTGATCCCTAGGTGAGAAGAGTCATACTAATTGTTGTCAAAAGTATTGGAATATTTAGTATGATTTTTCAATAATTTAATTTTTTTTGTTTTGTTAAAAATAAAAATAAATTTTTAAAAGAAAATTAATAATAAATTTTATAATTCAATTAAATAATTGTTCCGATGATGGGATGCTACGGAAGTCACAAGTAGTGATTCCTAGCTGATCCCTAGGTGAGAAGAGTCATACTAATTGTTGCCAAAAGTATTGGAATATTTAGTATGATTTTTCAATAATTTAATTTTTTTTGTTTTGTTAAAAATAAAAATAAATTTTTAAAAGAAAATTAATAATAAATTTTATAATTCAATTAAATGATTGTTCCGATGATGGGATGTCATGAGACTCACAAGTAGTGATTTCTTGACTGATCCCTAGGTGAGAAGAGTCGTACTAAATGTTACCAGAGTATTGGGATATTTAGTATGATTTTTCAATAATTTATTTTTTATTAAAAATAAAAATAAATAAGTTTTTAAAAAAGAAAATTGAAAAAGGAAATTAATGATAAAAATTAAATTTAATTAAATGAATTCCGATGATGGGATGTCATGAAACTCACAAGTAGCGATTTCTTGACTGATCCCTAGGTGAGAGAGTCGTACTAATTGTTACATAAAAAAAAATGAAAAAAAAAACGCAGAGTATTGGGATACTTAGTGCAATTTTTCAATAATAAGAACTTTTATTTAAAATAAATAAAGAAATATTTATATAAAAAAAAATCAAAAAATTCATTTGCATCATTTATTATCTGTTTGCATCATATGCATTCATAATAATTTTTGAAACGAGTATGAATCTTCTGATGATGAGATTCTATAGAACTCACAAGTAGTGATTCTTAAGAAATCTCTAGGTGAGGAAATTATCCGAAATGCTACCAGAGTATTGGGGTACTTCGGAATAATTTTCAATACAAAAGATTTTCATTTATTTCAAATAAAAAAATAAAATTTAAATGTTTCAAAATTAGTACAAATAAGAAATGATTTCAAAATTAAAAGAATAAAATTGATTGCAATAAAATAGGAATTATTTTTAAATATTAATTTAAGATAATTTTATTAAAATTAAAGGATAACACATGATTATTATGGTACCGTCTTTTAACGGGCGTCGGGGGGGTGCTAATCCTTCCCCACGCGTAACCGTACCCCCGAACCCAATTTTTGTTTCGCAGACGAAAAGATTATATTTTTAATAAAACTTAATTAATTTTAAGATTTTGTTGAGAAGATAAACGTTTTCAGGTGGCCAATCACACCTAGTCAAAAAAGATTGGTGGCGACTCCTATTTTGTTTTTAAAAGGTTTTTCAAAAATTCGTCGAGCGCGAAGCCGTTACGACAACCTGTATAATATAATACCATGATAGAATTATCTATAAAGGTATTATCAAATCAATCTTAGGTTAGCAATTTACCCATTTAAGAGATTTAGCCAATTTCCACTATCAAACAGTGTTCCAAAACATTTTATATCAGAATATTGAACTTATACAATTGTCGATCTTGTTATTCAAGACCTATTCCAAAGTTATAACCGAAATCATATAATCACATGTTTGACACTCATTTATTTGAATCTATCAATGATTGGATCATATCGTAATTTGACCTCAATTTCAATAAGATTATGTATGCACAAGTCATACATTTGTTATCACATCAATATCACAACTATCCATCGTATACCACAATGTTGATACTAAGACCCCTACTACAAGTGTAGATCCACTTATTATCTCACATATATTTCGAATATACAATGTAATATAATAAAATCATCTCAACATTGACCTCTTGCAATGTCCGTGTAATCACGTTCGAAACTACTCCAACATCAAGAAATCGAAATCAATTAATTCTAAAATCATCGCTACGTCGATAATTCCACAATTCAATCATTCAACCATCTAAATTACAACCTCGATATTCTCTTCCAAGCTATATCATATAATCATCGTTACTTTTATCAATGATCCAACTAATCGATATTCCACCTCAATCTCGACTTGATAACCAATTGGTGATATTAAGATAAATCTATTTATCGATTCTATTAGGCTTACATCATGTAACTCGTCATGTTATCATACTCAATCATTTACCTTCTCAACTATTCCAAAAATCAAGTTTTCTTGCAACATGATAAAGTCCTTTCAAAACTTATCTTTTGATAATTCTTTCCAAATTCCAATTATACGAGAAAACCTTAACCTTTTTCATCAAACACTTTCCTATAAATTTTGGCAGCATAACATTTCAGGGATTAAAACCTCCTACAACAATTCCAAACAAACACAGTGGTATTCCACAATCATTTTTATTTCAATATCAAGATCATTACTAAGACCCCTACCACCAATTATAGGACTTCTTAGCATTTAAAAATCATTTCAATAATCATTCATCATCATCAGGATCACAATTCCCAAACATACAATATAACACTACCACTACTTTATAAAAGTATCTTACCAATTCGCCTCAAGCTTAGCGTGTTCCCGATTTCCAAGCCTAGCCGAAATCCACCACTTGTCTCGTTACCATGTTGCTACAATTTTAACACACACACATATATTCGCTTAGAGAATAATCCAATAAATTCTATAAATTTCTATCGAATATAGCAAAATCTTTAAATTCCTTACCCATATTCAACACTAAAAATTTTTGGTGAAGTACTTCCTGGGCTCCTTTTATTTCTTTATTCTTTCTTTTCCTTCTTTCCCTTTCTTCTTTCTTCTTTTTTCTTTTTCCTTTCCCTCTTTTTCTTTTTCGTTTCTTTTCTTCTTTTTCTTCTTTTTTCTTTTTCCTTTCCTTCTTTTTCTTTTTCTTTTCTTCTTTTCTTTTTCTTTTTCCTTTTTTTTCCTTTTCTTCTTTTTCTTTTCTTTTTCTGGTCTGGTTCGATTAGGTCAAACCTGTTCAACCGGTTCAGCCTTTGCTGGTCGGTTCAGCCACCGGAGGCCACCCATTCCGGCAGTTCAGCCACTCCACAGCTAGCCAAGGTTGCCACGAAGCTGGATCTGGCCTCCGTTCTTCCCCATTGTTGGCGACGACACCGAATCTGGAAGCAGCAGCGGTGGCGTCTTTCTCTTCTCTTTTCTCCCCCTTTCCTCCTCCTCCTTCACCGCCGACGGTCTCTTTTCCTTCCCCTTACCTTCGCCGGGGTCGGGGTTGAGGTGGCGGTGTCGGGATCGACCGACACTGCTGTTTCCTTTTTCTCTTTTCCTCTCTTTTTCCTTCTCTGTTCCGCTTCGTTTTCTCTTTCCTTTTTCTCTTCTTGCCGTTGTCGGTCGCTTCTCCTCTTCCTCTTCTATCCGGCGATGACCTCTCTCGGCCGACAAGGGTTGGCCGTTGCATTGTGTTTCTCCTCTATTTGTAACAGAGGAGAAACGGGGGTTGGGTCTCCCGACTCCTGCTTTTTAGATTTTTTTAATTATATTTATAAATAAATATTTATAAATATAATTATTAATTAATAATAATATATATACACATTTTTTATTTCTTAAATTTTTGGATTTCTTAATATCCAAAATAAATATACTCATTTTCATCTCTTTAATATTTGGATCTCTTAATATCTGAAAATTATTCAGAATAATTTCCTCAACTTCATCACTTCATCAGATTCGGGAATTCCAACAATTTTCCCATCTCGTAAATAAATTTATTTATTTACTTTCGCTTATTTATTTGCATAAAAATTAAATTCCCAAGTAATTTAATACCAAAAATAGAAAAATTCTCGATTATCACATTAAGTCCATAGGCCATCAAAATTTTCGTGAATAACGGTCAAATTGAGATGGCTTTTGTCCAATTATTAGTGTTGAATAATTTTTCATGTACTAAGGTTTTAGACTATGTGTACTAATAGAAGAAATCAGGTGTAAAAGCATAAATTTATGCGATTTTATGGTTAAAGGTATTTTGATAATTTCACCCAAATAAGCTATCGAACCTCAACAAAAACTCCACCAATGATTAGAGCAAGTTAAATAGAGGTATTTCATGACTAAATAAAATATTTTGGAGGTTGGATAGACTGTTTTCAACGAAGTTAATCGCAAATGGCAAAATTGAAAGATTTTCTTAAGTATAAAGGCATTTTAGTAATTTGTCACTTAAAATATTAATTTTTAAGGGAATTTTTTGGTCTTCTCTCATTGTTGCCATCCATCATCTTCCTTCTCCTCTTCCACCATTGTTGAAAGCATGATAAGAGAGAGAAAGTCCACAAAACCTTAACGAAATCACTCCGAAACCGAAAATAGTCTTCACCAACCTTGTTCAGAATTCAGAGCTCTATCTTTTGACACCAAAATCAAGTCCTAAAGTGGCCAAAATCATGGTGAATCATCCCACATTAGATCTAGTCATGAGGAAAGGTGAGAGAAAGCTTGTGTTTTTCATGGTTTTATGATTATTTGTCATGTGATTAAGGTGTTTAAGCATGTATTCAAGCTTGATTTGAAGTAAAACCATGAAATTCTCTCTTTTAGGGTTTCTGTCACCATCCATTATGCATGAACATGATGTTTTCTTATGAGAATTTGATGTAGAGTCAATGTAGAATAATGGTAGAACATGAATTTAAGCTTAAATAGAAGAAATAATTTGTGTAAGAGAGCGGGAAGCATTCGGCAAAGAGAAACGGAAGGTGAAATTGTGCTCATTTCTATGTGTTTTGGGTTCTATTATTATGTATAATTTTATACGAGATTGTAGGTGCGATTAGAATAAAAAACGGAGGTGTTTAACGCTAGTTGCAGTTTTAGCACCATTAGAAATTAGATTAAATTTAGAGCTGCAATAGACAATGTATTGGCATTTAACGAATTAAATATTCTTTTTAAGTGATGTATGGAGAATTTATTTAGTTTGTATGATAAATTGCAGCTCTGAGGTCAAAAGGTGCTATTGGTGTTAACGAGTAGGACAATGAGCATTTAAAAGGTAAGGGATATATATACAGGAGACGTAAGGATATCATGTTTTGCATTACGATTTGACTTCTGAAGCTTTGATATTTGAATTTTGATTTTTTGAAATGACTTTGATTTTTTTGGATTTTAATGATTTCTGAATCTTTGAAGTCTGATCTTTGATGAGTTGAAAATGTTTTGATATTGAATTCTGATTCTGAATCCGACAATAGTTTTGATATTGAATATGATTCTAAATCTGATATTTGGTTTTGATATTGACTGATATGAATTTAGAATTATTGAACAATTTTGACTCTGATTTAGTACTTATGAATTCCTTCTTTATTATTTCACTTTCGATTCTCTATAAATAAGGAGTTAGGGAACTGGGACAATTGAGGTGCTCTAAAGCATCCTTCCAAACTCACCCAACTTTCTAACTCGTTATAGAGAGCATTCCGTTCGAATTTCCTATATACATATCTATTGCTTCACTTAGGTATTTAAAAGTATGATTAATATTCCAATTAGTGTTTAGTTTCAAAGAGAAAGAGAATTTCAAGAATGATAAGATCGTAAGGTTTATTACAATTGAATGACTATGATTTGATTGGTGGATTTAAGGAATGCTTATTATTTGTGGATCTATGAGTAATGAACTGGATTAAGAAAATATGGATTCCTACTGTTTGAACTTGTAGGAAGTTTTGATTATAGAAATGCTCTGCTGCCAAGATTCTTTATAAATGGTTTGAATTGAAGGAGTAATGATTTTTAGAAAAAGTATTTGAACAATAGGTTTAATGTTGATTGTAAGAATATGTTCTGAAGGTACTAGATTTGATTTATGTGACTGAAACATACGTTTAAATTGTGAGACCCAATTCTACTATACTGCACATGTAATATGTCATGAATTATGGAGTGAAAATTTATATGTTAAGTGATTATAAGTGAAAGTGCGATGTGGACCCCACTTATTTTTAATGTGCTCTGATGGGTTTGAGATTGAAAATGTTGTGTACAGTGGGGTAACAAAATATAATATGATGATTTTGAGGTTTAAAGTCATTGAATTACATTATTATGAATTTTTTCTGAATTTTTGTGAAGGTGGAAAACAAATTGGAAAATGGCTGTTACATCCTGAGGGCATTTTCATAAATTACGCCCAAACTAAAATGAGTTGGGACGAAGTAAAAATACTATGATATTCTACATAAAAAAGAGAATAAGATAGTGTCAAGAGATTTATCGAAACAGTGAAGTGAGAGAAATTCGTCGATGGGTCGCGAGGGTAAAATCGTAATTTCTCACTATCCGTGCTCCGTGCGTCGACGAAACCACTTCCAATCATCAAGATACATTAAATATGATTATTTGGCAGTGGAATCTGAAATTTTGGAGTCCAATTACATAGTTTTTACGACTACGGAAGCTTAAGGGTAAAATTGTCCAAGATTTACATAACTTGGGGCATTTTGGTAGATTGCCACCTTCTAGAAACACCTTTAAACTTCAGTCAACATAGTAGTCGGCACTAATTACTTCATCTTCCATAGCTTGCACGGCATCAAGAAAGAAAAGAGAAGAAAGAAAAAAAAAGAAAAAAGAAAGAAAAGTCTAATAAAGCCACCTTAAAACATCATTTTTCAACAAGACTATTTCTACCAAAATGATTCTTCTCTTTGTGCTCTATTAAACCGTAGCAAAACCTCATGGAAAAAGTAATAAAACATGGAGATAAAGGGAAAGAAAGGTTTCGGCCAAAGGTAAGAAATTCCAATTCTTGATGTTTCATTTGATTTCAAAGTTGCATCTAGTATAATTCAAGGGTGTAGATTATGAATCTACCATTAGATTTGTTTAACCTTGGCTAAATAAAAGTCTACCATTAAAGAGGGTTTCGGTGTGCATGAGATCTAAAGGAATTCATGTATTTCTTTGCATAAAAATGATGGAAAATAAGAAAATGAACATGGATTTAATGTTTGATAGACTTAGTTTGATGAAATTCATTAAAGGAAGCATAAAAGGGCATTCGGCCATGAGGGTTTAGGTAGGCTAAGATGCTGCACTTCATGGTTTTTATATGCCAAATTAATGTAGAAAATAAAAGAAGAAGATTGGTGAAATCGGATCTAAAATCGAAGCTAAAACGGGAAAGTTATGTTTTACTACCAGTGTAATTTACACTGGTTAGGCATAGACAGTATCCTAGGTGGCTGCATTTATTGAAAGTTAATAGCTTAAAAATAAGAGGAAAATTAATGATAATTGTTGGTGGAATTATTTTGCAGCCAGGATACACAGATATCAAATGGTGCTATCGAAAGAGTCGATAATACGAGACAGGTAAGGGATGAGTGTGTAGGCTGTAGGGATATATCGAATGCATGATTTTGATGAGTATAATTTTATGAAATTATTTGGTATTGAATTGCCTTTGAAAATCATGCAAATTTGTGGTTTACGACTGGCAAAAATACTGTTTAAGTGCAAGAGGTTAGAGTAATTGCAACTATTATGCTGCCAAAAATTCCTCCAAAACTTTTAAAACATCATGAATATTTTACGAGTATGAAATGAGTGAGATTATGTATTTTGGAGCTTATTTCCAATATTTTCCATAAATTGAAATTTTACCGAAAAGTATTATTTAAATATTCATGTAATTAAATTTTATTAAACTGAGATGTTAAATATGTTCTTTAAGATATTTCACAATTATTTAGAACGTTTATAAATTTTCTCACTGAAGCATGAATATTTTATTGACTGTTTTTACTGGACTGTTAAATGTGAATTTTTTTTTGGTTACATGTTAAATGTGAATTTAATATACCTTTTTGGAAATTTTATTAAATTTTAATAATAATTGTTTACATTCTTTAAAGGAATTTTCCACTGTAAATGAAATGTTTTGAGACTGTTAGGCGCCTTATATCATGCTCACGTGTGTTATTGTACTGTTACTGTGGTTGATAGACTCACCAAGTCATCAACAGTCTTAAGGACATCTGGCAAGTGTACTCTAATGACACCTATAGACTATGGCCATAGATCTTACTGTTTTACTGTTAATGTTCCTTATGGGGATTATAACATGATACATCGAGGGTGATGCCTAGTCTCCACCTACTGTTTACTGATACTGAACTGTGAACCACTGATTACTATTTTACTGAAAACTGTGAACTACTGTTTACTGTTACTGAACTGTGATTCACTGTTAAGTGTTTTATCGAACAGAGAACTATAGTTTACTGATTTATTGACTACTGTTTATTGAACTGTACTGAAACCTATTGTTTATTGAACTGTACTGAAACCTATTGTTTACTGAACTGTGATTTACTGACTACTGTTTACTGAACTGTACTGAAACTTACTGTTTACTAAACTATGATTTACTGAATACTATTTACTGAACTGTATTGAAACCTACTGTTTACTGAAATGTGATTTACTTAATACTATACTGAAACGTATTGTGTACTGAACTGTGATTTACTGAATACTATTTACTGAACTATATTGAAATCTATGGATTTTTGAATTGAAAGTTGATGTGGGTCAGGTTAAAGACCACTAGGCTTTTCTATAAGTCAAGCTGAAGACAATTAGGCTGAATGATAATTTAAGCCCAAGAGGAAAGAGGACTCAGAAGGCCCATAAATGATCTACTGGGTTATTTATTAAGTTGTGGGTCATAAAGGTAATTACGCGCAAAATCACTCCTATAAATAGGTCACAGGTATTATTTTGAACTCTAAGCTCTATTTACCTGCCAAAACCCTGTCTGACTTAAGCATCGGAGTGCGCGCGCAGGGGAAAACCCCTGCGCCCTTTGACTTTTTGTGTTTCGCAGATTTCTTGAAGACAAGCTAACACGAAGATCGAGGATTTGACGTCAGTAAACTTTTATTGTTGTTTTTGGCAACAACAATTGGCGCCGTCTGTGGGAAACGTATAAAAGCCAGTCAAACTTTTTAAGATGGTGAGAACTAGATCTACTAACGTGAGAACAGGCAGCGATGAGAATTCCGTGAGTTCCCCTGAACAGCCAATACGCCATGGAAATCCAGTGAACAGAGAAGATGAGAGAATGACTGTACCTGTAGCTGAATTCGAGGCCCTAAGGCGGCAGAGCGAAGAAACAACTCATGCGTTGAAAGCCATGGTAGACCTATTCAAAGGGGTCCTCTCGACATGGGGTCTGCCGCCGACAGTACAGAATTTGGTGGGAGAAACAAGTCGAGGGGCCCCGCACCATACTGGCGGACGACAGGAGGATGCGGCAGCTGCGAATCCCCCTCTGCCACAGGAGGACTTTCTCGCAGAAGAGAATGACATGCACCAGGCGGCGATAGGACTAGGGAGCGGGGCGCCTATCGTAGGGACCTAGCGAGAGGCTGATGAGGTCGTAAATTTGGAACCTGCGGAAGTGGTTAGGCGACAGGCGCCAGACTTCGTGCAGCAGGTACCGGAGGTCAGGCGACAAGTGTCTGGTGTCGGGTGGCAGGCATCATGGCGACAGGGTCTCGACCGAGCGGCAGGGTCTTCCGCCCAGCACCATGATTTGACAAATATTGCCGGTATTGGAGCCGCTGGAAGGAACGGTGGTGATGACCTAAGCATTTGGGGAGCCGGATCAGAGTTCGATCCCACCTGGTGTACATAAATGGCACGAACTAATGAACCTTAAGGAAAAGGAAAGGAAATCGTTCCCGAAGACCTGCCCGATTCATCTCACGCCAGGAATCGAATCACTCCATCACTTGATATGAAAAAGATGATAGAACAGGTGCTCGAAGAGAAAAAATTGGTATCCATGGAGGAAAGCCAGAGGAGAAGAGTACACAAACGGGCACAAATATATGTTGTTACAAGGTACGTTACAATACATATTCAAAATATATATATTTGCTTATTGGCTGATCAAATCTAACAAGTCCTTAAGCAGATAGTACGCAAGATAGGAGCAATACTCCAGTAAAAATTCTTCTTTGGACACAAAAAGTCGCAAAGAAAAACTTGAGGAGCACACAGTATGCACGCTGTGAGTCTTATCAATTCTATAAAGTCAGACGAGCAACACATGGGCTTGAAGCGAAAAGTGTGCGAAGAAAGTCTGACTATTACAGATTAGTGCAAGGTAAATGTGTAGCTACCTCTGTAAATGTATTTAAAAAAAATGTGTTGATGAGTTTTTAAAAAAACTAAGCTCTTTCGCAAAAAACTGGGGAGCACTCTAGATCAACTTTTGCATCTGGATCAAGCTTCAACCAATCAGGAGCATGCCAAGCACAAATCGCATATGATGAAACCAATTAAGAACATACACATCCTCTTGTGACATTTCTTGACAATGCGCCCCCATGGCCTTAGCCCAGATTTGGTTTTCTCCCTCTTGGCTAATAGAAGGCTTTGGTGGCTTTGCAATCTTGTAATTTCTCCTTATAGCTCTTGGTTTCGGTCAGCTAAGACCTTGAATTTGAAAAGAAGGGTGGTATATTCCACTTGAGAAGCATTTAGCTCAGAGGAGAAAAACATATCCCGGTAGTGTCCTCGAAAAGGCACTTGACAAAAGAAATGATGACACGATGTCATTTCTGTTACGAATAATAATGAAGTTCACTAGTTGAGCCCTCAAATGAAGATGAAAAAATTCTTGTGATAATCCCAAAAAAGAGGGTAGCAAAAGAATTTGAAAAGCCCATTCTTTATATACTCTTTCACAAGGTAAACCCTGAGAAAGAGTGGGGAGCAATTGATGTGGGTCAGGTTAAAGACCACTGGGCTTTTCTATAAGTCAAGCTGAAGACAATTAGGCCGAATGATAATTTAAGCCCAAGAGGAAAGAGGACTCAGAAGGCCCATAAATGATCCACTGGGTTATTTATTAAGCTATGGGTCATAAAGGTAATTATGCGCAAAATCACTCCTATAAATAGGTCACATGTATTATTTTGAACTCTAAGCTCTATTTGCCTGCCAAAACCCTGTCTGACTTAAGCATCGGAGTGCGCGCGCAGGGGAAAACCCCTGCGCCCTCTGACTTTTTCTGTTTCACAGATTTCTTGAAGACAAGCTAACACGAAGATTGAGGATTTGACGTCAGCAAACTTTTATTGTTGTTTTTGGCAACAACAAAATTGATATGGCAAAAGTCTATCTACACTGGGCTAAGCCCAAAGATCATCGGAGGTCCCACGCGGCAAACGGTCATTGGGACACGTGGCCTATGGCGAGAGAAGCTACGCCTGCGACAGACCCTCTGTCGCAGGCGACAGACTCCACAGACCATCTCCTGCCGACACATGGCTCTCTTGACGTGTTATAGCGACAGACCCCTGTCGCCCGGAAGGTGTCGCACCTCAGGGTCTCTCGCCGGCGACAGGCTCGTACGAACTCCGAGATCCACGGAAGATGTGTCCTATTGGGAAACAAACTCTTAATCTCAAATATTCATCTATAAATAGGTCTCAGGTATAATTATATTCTCTAATTTTTGACTATTGGCTTTTACGCTTCCCAATACTGAAGAATCTTTTTGCTGACTTAAGCATCAGAGTGTCTACGCAGGGAACCACCCCTGCATCTCTCTAACTTTCCTTGTTTTACAAAAGCTCTTGGGAGACACGTGGAGACAGATTACGACCATTGACGTCAGCATATCTTTATTGTTGTTTTGTGCAACAACAATTGGTGCCGTCTGTGGGAATACTTCAAATATAATTGAAGCCAATTAGCATCACAACAAATCTGTGTTGCTTGATGGCCGGTTGCTTGGCAGTTGTGTTGGACAGCCCATGTTCGAGTCGTATGCGCTTAATTACAAAATTATCTGCGCACGAGAGGAATCGAACACGCAACCTTCTGAGCTGGAATCAAACGCGCTACCACTGCGCCAAGGATCCACTTTGGTAATATGTTGGTGTCGACTATATTTTAGTAATCGCTTTGCCGCACATGCAAGAATAGATGATGCTCCGATAGGCTTGTGCGACAGGCTATCCACCCCTCTCGCCCAATGCTATCTCATGCGAACTTGCAAAGGAGTCTTGACGCCAGGGTAGCCTGTCAGAGGGTGATAAATAATCTGCTTAAGGTTGTAGAAAAGGATGGTTTCGATATAGAGTACTTGCTGTATAGAGCATGCGTCGAGCTAGCCCTTTTATTTCACTGCTCACGTACACATGGAAAGCCCAGCCTCTCTAATCTTCTCCATCAATCATCGGTGCTAGGCGTAGCAGACAGAGGCCAGCAACGTCGCACACACCGGCTACCAGGGGACTTACAGGTGACTTAGAAAGGTCAGTAACAACAACGATAGCAAACAATTTTTTGCAGCAATGGAGATGGCTTTAGATAGATGGTAACTGCAGCAAGAAAGAGTTGTGGTGATGGCAACCTTGAGCAGCAGCAGGTGAGAAGTTTGGTTCGGTGATAAGGCTTGATGATGATGAATGCAGGACCCGAAGCAAGCGGTGCAGCACAGAAACGTTAGGTTGGAGCGGTGGTACTGCAGTAAGATGGTGCCTGGAATAATATGCAGGTTGGATGGTGATTGGCACAGGTGCAATGATAGTAAAAACAGAGCAGCAGTAGTGCTTGGCGAATGGTAGCAGTAAGTGCTGGAAACGGTGGATACAGGTGCAAGGAATGGTGGCAATGCAGTGAAGATGATGAGGATGGTGAAGGACTGGTTTGGCTGTAGTCGGGACGATAGTTTAAGTGATGGACAGGGCCATTTCTAGAACGAGACTTGGAGTCTGAGTTTGAGAAAGCACTTTCTCTTCATATGTAGCTGCAGCACTCAATAGCTGACGAATTTGTGGGATTTCTCATGCAAATTACTGGAACATGTGATGCTTGAAAAATCTTGGACCAGATTTTGTACAAAAGCAGAGATTCTCTAAGTAAATCTCTACCCAGTAAACCTTAAAAAATTTGAAGGGCCAACCTCGTGTGAAAGGAGTTCGCCGACTTTGATTGCTGCTCCAGTTGTTGTACTAGCAAGCTGATTCCATTTTGCATTTTCCATTTGTTGTAATAATCTGATACATGATTATGGGTTTTCTTCAATTATTGTGCTTTTGTTTTGCGCCTTGTTATGTCAAGTCAAGTCAAGTTATGTGGTTGTCTTGTTGATCAAGAAACCGGAATAATAAAATTGATTTCATAGTTGACAGAGAGAGAGCCCCGCTTGGATTGTGTGTTAAAAGAAAAAATGGGGAGGCATCATAAATGCATATATTTTACTTTTTCTTCTTCTCTGCTTTAACATCACAATGATTTGTGCATTGATGGCGTCGGGACGTTCAAAGGACAAATGCATCTGATGGAGGATCAGGCTCATTCCATATAATATGTCTAGACTCAAGCCTAAGACATGACGCATAGTGCAAAATTAATTAATGCTAGATTAATTAATGCCAACTTCATTAATTAATGCCAACCGCAACCAAAATTATGAAATGTGCCGAAAGGCTTGTGCCGACTGGATTTGTGCGACAGGATTGTGTCGACAGATAACATGTGACAGGCTGGAAACTCTCTCGCCCAATGCCTCATTTGCCTACTCCTTTATACTCTGTCCTGTCGCCAGTAGCATGCCATCTCTCACCAAGCCTGTCGCGTGGGGGTCTCTCGCCAGCTTGTCAAATGCAAGAGCCACTCTCTCACCCGCCTTGTTACATGCGAGAGGTATTCTCTCGCCCAAGCCTCACGAATGCGAGAGCCACTAACTTGCCCAACCTGTCGCCCACTCCTTTGTATTCTGTCTCTAGAGATCTTCGAGCGACAAGTAAGGCTGTCGCCAGTAGTATGTACTCTATCGCCAGAGGTCTGTCTCACGCGATAGCCAGTCTCTCGCCAATCCATGTCGTGTGGGCCTCTCGCCATCTTGCGACAGAGTCCCTGTCGCAGGCCGTGGGAGTGCGATTTTGTTCTGTCGCGTGAAACTTTGCGTGTGATAGTAGTCTATCGCCTGAAACCTTCCGTGCAACAGACTGTTTTTGTTACGTGTATAGTATATTTCCGTGCAACAGACTGTTTTTGTTACGTGTGTATATATATTTTATTATTATTATTATTATTATTTTTACAGGTCTTCCGCAGGTGTTAGGTCTCCCGCGCCTTATCGCAGAATTCTATACTTGGCTTTTTGTTTGTTTCCCACAGACGGCACCAATTGTTGTTGCCAAAAACAACAATAAAAGTTTGCTGACGTCAAATCCTCGATCTTCGTGTTAGCTTGTCTTCAAGAAATCTGCGAAACAGAAAAGTCAGAGGGTGCAGGGGTTTTCCCCTGCGCGCGCACTCCGATGCTTAAGTCAGACAGGGTTTTGGCAGGCAAATAGAGCTTAGAGTTCAAAATAATACCTGTGACCTATTTATAGGAGTGATTTTGCGCGTAATTACCTTTATGACCCACAGCTTAATAAATAACCCAGTGGATCATTTATGGGCCTTCTGAGTCCTCTTTCCTCTTGGGCTTAAATTATCATTCGGCCTAATTGTCTTCAGCTTGACTTATAGAAAAGCCCAGTGGTCTTTAACCTGACCCACATCAATTGCTCCCCAAGATCCTAGTGCTGATGCAGCATCTTCTCATCCGGCAGGCTTGGTTCTCACAGCTTTGATCTTGACGCCCTAAGCTGGCACATCCTTGTCTTGTTTAAAGGACTCACAAAGCCGACACACCCTTTATATAGACAAACCCTCTTTCACATGTGTGGTTGTCAATAGGCCAAGTGTGTGGCTCTTAAGCCACTTCTAGATGGTTGCTAGAGCAGTTCTTGAAAGCTTATGTGTCAGATGATCGACAGATGGGTTGAAGGAAGCTTTTGGACATTCTGTCGGATTAGTGCGCACACCAGATCTAGAAGATTCTAGATCATTCCGCTCAGATCCCGCGCTTGGGCGTGCGTTTGGATTGTCAAATTTAAATGTGCTCGCCAAAGTTTTTCTAAAGGGCGAACCAGTAGTTTGGATTCCATGCTCGCTAGCATTGATAGCCATTGCCGAAAGGCATGACTCGAGTGTTCTTTGCTCGCTTGCATTGTGCTAACGGGGGAATCTTGCCCATGGGTGCTGTGTTCACCTAGTTTTCTTCGCTGTCATTTTATCAGTGGGGAGCTTGTCGTGTGTGAGAGCCCCTATCTCATCCAAGGCCTATCGCGCATGGGAGCTCCCTTGTTGTCCGAGGCCGGTCGCGTGCGGGAGCCCTTGTCTCGCTCAAGGCCTGTCACGCGCGGGAGCTGGCCTGCAGCGTGCGGGAGGTCCTCTCTTGCCTTAGGGAGATGTCATGTGCGAGAATCATTGCTCACCTGTTTTGCCGTTTATGTGCCAATTTGCTATCTTGGATAGCTCGTGTTCGAGTCACGTGCTGCGCAAAATAATTTTCGCATTATTTGTGGCAGAGTGGATTGCATGTGGGTTGACACTCGCATATGCTTGCGGCTGAGTGGTCTACCGCGTGGGTTGTGGTTGCGCGAATTGCTTTGTCGCATGAGCCTTGCGCGCAACAGATTGTTCTTTCACGTGAATAGTCTACCGTATGAACCTTACCCGCGACAGACTGTTTTGTCGCGTGAAATAGTCTGTCGCATGCATTTTACCCAAGATGGATTTGTTTTGTCGCGTGAAACCTTGCGTGCGCCAGACTAGTTAAAAAAGTGGAAGCAACAGGGTGGCTCGCCTATGCTTGCGACAGAGTGGCATGTCACACGGCCTGTCGCGTGACTTGAGTTAACTCGTGACAGAGTGCCTATCGCATGCTTGTAGTCACATAAATTTGCAGTGTAGCACGCACCTTTCAAGCGATAGATTGTTCTATCGTATGCGTGAGCCATCTCTTACCGAAGTAAATAATCTTTTACGAAATGTTCACAAGAGTGAAAAGTGCAGCTCCTTGCACGCTAATTGAAAAGAAATTAATAAGCAAGCCGTTGTAAAGTGCAACTGTCTGCACACTACCCATTATTGGAAAGTGCAGAGAGGTTGGAAAGTGCAATTCTCTGCATATTAATTTGAATGATGGCCAAGCTTTTAGTGTCTTATATCTTTTACAAAATGGCGTCTTTTAAAGCTTTATTACAAAACTTTTTCTATTAATTGCCACCTTTTTTTTTTATTATGGCTTGTCAGGTTTTTTCCACCATCATTCAGGATGAAAAGATCCTTCATATCTCGAGCTTTATGCTTGATGATGTACAGAGTTGCCTAATCCTTTTTCGCTTTGGTCACCCAAAATAGCTTGCCCATCTAGATCGTTTCTCGTGCCTTGACACGTGCTTTACCGAGTGAGCCTTGTTGCGGAGGTTGGGCTGTGGCGTTGGTCATGCAATCGCCACATGCCACTCAATTGCCGAAAGTGTCTGCTGCAGTGGTCTTGTGCTCGTCACATGACACTGCATTCATCAACATTGCTTTACAGCTTGTGTGCGGAAGGCTGGGCTCATGAGGGTCATTCGCTCACCTAGAATGCTTGCCGTGTGACTTTTTCTCGCCCATATGGCTGTTGCATAGGACGGCCTGCTTTATCGCAATCTAACTTGTCAAATATGCTCACCATTACCTTTTACCTATCGGGCTAGCATGTAACTTGGGATCAATGCTTGTGTATTTGCACTTCTACCTTGCGTACAATGGATTGACCTACGTGGTAAGAGCCCTTCTGTTGCGGCGGTGCCTGCCGTACGTTAGTTGTTTTTCGACCCTTTACTTTATAGGTGGTGCTTGCCATCGTCTCTTTACTGCCCATGACTGTCGTGTATGTGCGGTGCTCACCATTGTGGCTTACTTTTGCCAAAACTCGTGCCGCGTTTAACTGTGCTTGCCTGCTCTGGCTGTCGATAGGCGAGCCACAATCTCTCATCAAAGGCCTACGATGCAACATGCTTGGCACATTCATGCCTGCATGTGCTCTTTGTGCAGCACCTTACCTCCCTTGCATGTGTGAGTGGCTATCTCTCGCCAAAGGGTCCTGCCGCATGGTCATGCTTGCCCACATTCTACTCCCGACGCGAGCCAACGTAACAATCCTTTGCTCGTCATTGCCAAACAAGCATTTCTAGTTAGGCTTTGTTTGCGCGCATCAGTTGTTCTACCGGGGAACCTGCTGCGTGTATTTAAACTTCACCCACACCAAAATGGAGTTGGATAAAAACATCATAGCAAAAGCTTTTCTAGTAATTCTTGGTTCGAGCTTTGTCTCTAGAGTTTTAGGCCCCGTTACTCAAGTTGGTTAGGAGTGCAGGCCTATCGGCCCAAGGTGATAAAAAATACAACCTCATCGATCCAAGATGGCGGGGATTATGGGCCTCGTCGGCTCGAGTTGGCCGAAAGTGTGAGCCATGTCATTTAAGGTAGCTAGAAGTGCAAACTCTGTCAGCCTGAGGTGATCGAAAGCATGAGCCCTTGTCGGCCCATGGTAGTCGGGAGTGTGGAGCCCATCGACCCATGGTATTTGAAGGCATGAGCCTTACGACCCAAGGTAGTCCGGAGAGTGGTTCGAAGTGTAAGAGCCATAATGTTGTAACACTCATATAACAATCCATGTAGCGTTCTCATGGAGGGTCGATCCAGTACATAGTTTTCTAACATGTACCTATGTGATGACTTGATATCCTATATCCATGACAATGGTCATCAGTCAACCACATACTAGTCTTGTCGTACATTGTTATCCTTGTTCACAATAATACTTGACTAGGGATATTTTAAGAATAGTGTGTTATTACTATTCTAAGGACATTATCATATAAGATTACATTACGCAGTTATAAGACAAATATAATAATGAGCTATAATAAATAAAATGTCATGATACATAAAAATGCCAAAGTCAATCATCTAATGAATGGTTCTAAGGGCATAATCCAACAATCTCCCACTTGCACTAAGACCATTCACTTATGTATCTAATACCTAGTGACCTAGTGTGACGATCATGTCTTTGCTGCGTCAAAGGCTTCGTCAGTGGGTCGGCGATGTTATCGTCAGTTGGTACTTTGCATATCCTCACATCTCCTCTCTCGATGATATCTCGAATGAGATGGAAGCGTCGTAGTATATGTTTGGATCGTTGGTGAGATCTAGGTTCCTTAGCTTGTGCGATGGCTCCATTGTTGTCACAATAGAGCTCAATCGGATCTATAATGCTAGGAACAACTTCAAGCTCAGTAATGAACTTCCTGATCCAAACAGCCTCCTTAGCAGCTTCAGAGGCAGCTATATACTCAGCCTCTGTTGTAGAATTGGCCACTGTCACCTGCTTTAAACTCTTCCAGCTCACAGCACCACCATTAAGGCAAAACACATAACCAGACTACGATCTATAGTCATCTTTATTAGTTTGGAAGCTAGCATCAGTGTAACCTGTTACAATGAACTCTTCCTCACCTCCATATATCAAGAATGTATCCTTAGTCTTTCTCAAGTACTTAAGAGTATTCTTGACAGTGATCCAGTGACGTTCACCAGGATCAACTTGATATCTACTCGTCATGCTCAAGGCATACGAGACATTGGGACGTGTGCATAACATGGCTTACATAATGGATCCAATAGCAGATGCATATGGAACTTTACTCATACGTTCTCTCTCTTCTTGTGTTGTAGGACACTGTTCTTTTGAGAGAGTAATGCCATGTGTCATAGGCAAGAATCCTTTCTTGGAATCCTGCATGCTAAACCTTTTTAGCACTTTATCTATGTATGCACTTTGGCTTAGGCCAATTAATTTCCTTGATCTATCTCTATAGATCCTTATACCCAGTACATAGGTAGCTTCGCCCAAGTCCTTCATTGAAAAGCAATTCCCTAACCAAGTCTTTACAGACTGAAGGGTAGGGATGTCATTCCCAATGAGTAGTATGTCATCTACATACAACACCAGGAAGACAATAGTGCTCCCACTGACCTTCTTGTAGACACAAGGTTCATCTTCGTTCTTGATGAAACCAAACTCTTTGATTGCATCATCAAAACGAAGATTCCAACTTCGAGAAGCTTGCTTTAGTCCATAAATACAACGTTGCAGCTTATAAACCTTTCTAGCATTTTTTGGATCAACAAAACCCTCAGGTTGTGTCATGTACACATCCTTGAGTAGCTTTCCATTAAGAAAAGCGGTCTTGACGTCCATTTGCCAGATTTCATAATCATGGTATGCAGCTATCGCAAGCAAGTTCCTAATGGATTTGATCATCACGACTGGTGAAAAAGTTTCATCATAGTCAATACCATGAATTTGTTTAAAACGTTTAGCAACCAATCGCCCTTTATAGGTATGAACATTTCCTTCCATGTCGGTTTTCTTCTTAAAAACCCATTTATACCCTATAGGTTTTACCCTTTCAGGTAAGTCAACCAAGGTCCAAACTTGGTTGGCATACATGGATTCCATCTCAGATCTCATGGCTTTAAGCCATTTCTCAGAGTCTGGCCCTGTAATAGCCTCTTGATAGGTAGTAGGCTCATCTTGGTCCATGAGCAATACATCACCGTTCTGAGTCATTAGAAATCTATATCTCTGTGGCTTACGATGTGTTCTAACTGATCTACGCAAGGCTTGTGTCTCTTGAGCAGGCGGTTGCTCCACAACAGCTTGTGGTTCTGGTTCCACAACAACTTGTGGTGCTTGCTCAGGCTCCATCTCAACATCGGGTGCGCTATCTTGTAGCTCTTGAATTTCTTCAAGTTCTACTTTTGTTGTCACAATAGAGTTCAATCGGATCTATGTTGGGATCTCTGATGATCTCAAGTCAAAGGATCACATACACCATCATCACTATGAGAATCGCTTATGACACTCATATAACAATCCATGTAGCGTTCTCATGGAGGGTCGATCCAGTACATAGTTCTCTAACATGTACCTATGTGATGACTTGATATCCTATATCCATGACAATGGTCAACAGTCAACCACATACTAGTCTTATCGTACATTGTTATCCTTGTTCATAATAATACTTGACTAGGGATATTTTAAGAATAGTGTGTTATTACTATTCTAAGGACATTATCATATAAGATTACATTACGCAGTTATAAGACAAATATAATAATGAGCTATAATAAATAAAATATCATGATACATAAAAATGCCAAAGTCAATCATCTAATGAATGGTTCTAAGGGCATAATCCAACAATCTCCCACTTGCACTAAGACCATTAACTCATGTAACAACATTATGGCTCTTACACTTCGAACCACTCTCCGGACTACCTCGGGTGAAACTTTGCGTGTGATAGTAGTCTATCGCCTGAAACCTTCCGTGATACAGACTCTTACTGTAACTACCATTCAACACATGGGCATCTGACAGAAAAATGTAAGGATTCAATGAATCAGCTAGAAAAGCTAGCACGTGATGGAAAGATAAATCGGTTTGTGTGGAAAAGCAACAGGAACACTTATCCCGCACGAGGCAGAGGGAATTACTTTAGAGACAACTCTAGAGACAGAAGAGGTGAAAATAGGGAAACTACAAGACGAAATGATGGTAACAGGAGAGAAAATGACAGGAGAACAGATAGAAGGGATAGAGAAGAGGATAATGAACCTACAGGGCCTGCTATTAATGTGATATCCGGGGGTGAATCGTTAGCTGGTTCATCTTCCTCGTCTCGAAAGTCTTACGCCCGACAAGCTTATCAAGTTAACTCAGTAATGGAAGAAAAGCATGATGAAGAGCCCATCACTTTTACACCAGCCGATAGAGGAGATGTAATGATCCCCCATGATGACCCAATGGTGATTTCGGCAGTGATAGCAAAGCATCCAGTGAGTCGCATCCTGGTTGATAATGGAAGTTCGGTGAATTTGATATACTGGAGTTGCTTTGAGAAAATGAACATCTCGAATAACAGACTGAAGCCAGTATCCACACCATTGTATGGCTTCTCAGGAGAAAAAGTGAAGGTCGAAGGTGCAATTCAGCTACCTGTGACATTGGGGGAAAGCCCGAAATGTGTCACTCGACAAGTGTTATTTACAGTGGTGAAGGCAACGTCTGTTGCATATAACATGATCTTTGGGCAGCCATTGTTGAATGATATGAGAGCGGTAGTACACCCTTGTTATCTGTTAATGAAATTCCAAACCCCCTGTGGTGTCGGACAAGTGAGACGAGATCAAAGGAAGGCTAGGACATGTAATATCGCGTCCACCACATGTAAGGGGATTCAAATGAAGGAAACCCTTACGATTGAGGAACCACCTAAGCCAAAACCTGATGAAGAGATGGAACCAGTCCAAGTAGATAGAGAAGATGAAACAAAGGTGGTGTATGTAGGGAGCCATCTGTCTAAAAGAGCAAAAGAAGAAATAATTCGATGCCTGAAGGAAAACGCTGATGTTTTCGCATGGACCCCCGCAGATATGCCCGGGATTGATCCCAATGTTGCTTGTCACCGGTTAAACATAGTCTCGGGAGCAAAACCGATCAAGCAAAAGAAGAGAAGTTTCGCACCTGAAAGGCAAAGGGCAATCAATGAAGAGGTGACCAAGCTGCTAGATGCCAGATTCATCAGAGAAGTGAATTATCCAGAATGGTTGGCTAATGTTGTGATGGTGAGGAAAGCCAACGGAAAATGGAGGATGTGCGTAGATTTCACAGATTTGAACAAGGCCTGTCCCAAGGATTCGTATCCACTACCTTGAATCGACAAGTTGGTATATGAAACTTGTGGATATGAACTGCTTAGCTTCTTAGATGTCTTTTCGGGATACCACCAGATCATGATGCATTAAGAAGATGAGGAGAAAACCTCATTCATTACTGATAGTGGAACATATTGCTATCGGGTAATGCCGTTTGGTCTGAAAAACGCAGGGGCAACCTACCAACGCATGGTGAACAAGGTATTCAAAGACCTTTTGGGCAACACCATGGAGGCTTATGTTGATGACATGATTATAAAAAGCCGAAGAGAAGAATCTCACGTCGAGAAAATGACGAAGGTGTTTAGTGTGTTGCGGCAGTACGAAATGAAATTGAACCCCAATAAATGCTCATTTGGGGTGAGATCCGGAAAATTCCTTGGATTCATGATCACTAATCGGGGGATAGAAGCTAATCCCGAGAAGGTCCAAGCCATCCTGGACATGAAACCACCCAGTACTGTTAAAAAAGTTCAAAGGTTGACAGGGAGGATAGCTGCTTTAAACCGCTTCTTGTCTAAATCAGCTGAAAGAAGTTTGCCGTTCTTCAAAGTGATAAGGGCCGGAAAAAATTTCAAATGGACAAAAGAGTGCAATACTGCTTTTGAGCAGTTGAAGGATTACTTGAAAGAGTTGCCACTATTGTCTCGGCCACAACACGGAGATCATCTCCTCATGTATCTAGGTGTAGGGGAGAAAGTCGTAAGTGCAGTCTTACTGAAAAAAGAAGGAGACAAGGACTGTCCAATCTATTATGTGAGCAAAGTCCTGCTAGATGTAGAGGCAAGATACCCCTTAGTTGAAAGAGTAGTTCTATCCTTGGTGATGGCAACTCAGAAGTTACGACCTTACTTCCAAGCTCACTCAGTGAATGTCCTGACAGATCAGCCCTTACTGCAAATACTACAGAAACCAGAACATTCTGGATGCTTAACGAAATGGGCCATTGAATTAAGTGAATATGATATACACTTCCAACCTCGACAAGCAATAAAAGGGCAGGCGCTAGCCGACTTTATTGTAGAATGCACTAGTCGGGAGACTCAAGCAGATACAGAATTAGTTTGGTGGAAGTTATTTGTTGACGGAGCTCGCAACATGGACAGTAGTGGATCTGGAATTGTGCTAACTTCACCCGAAGGGGAAACCTATAAGTATTCCCTACATTTTGATTTCCCAAGCTCGAACAATATAGCTGAATATGCAGCCTTAATAGCTGGGATGAAATTGGCGGAGAAACTAGAAGCTAGCAATCTGATGGCCCATAGCGATTCGCAATTAGTGGTCAACCAGTTCTCGGAAGAGTATGAAGCACGAGAACCAACTTTGGTCCCCTATCTGCAGAAAGTGCGATTATTGGCACAATCGTTTCAGAACTTTCAACTGACCCAGATAAACCGATTCGAGAACAGCCATGCGGATGCCCTCTCAAAGTTGGCTTCATCAAGAGGACTAAAAGGCGGTATGGTCAAAGCAGAATTACTCGCTAGGCCAAGTATCGAAGAAGAGGATATCTGCAACGTCGAGGTCGGAGGTGATTGGAGAGGCCCAATCAAAGACTACATATTGGGGGGCACACTCCCAACTGACAAAGATGAAAGCCGTAGGCTGAAATTGCAAAGTGCAAGATTTACTATGGTAAACGGAGAACTTTACAAACGTGGATTTACTATGCCTTAGCTAAAGTGTCTAGGACCTCAACAGGCTGAGTATACCCTGGCCGAAGTTCATGAGGGGATATGCGGTGAACACTTAGGGGCCTGAGCCTTGGCCACGAAAATATTGCGTGCGGGATTTTATTGGCCTACCCTGAAAAAGGACGCCACTGACAAGGTACGAAAGTGCGAAAAATGCCAAAAGTTCGCCCCTATAGTCACTGCACCTGTCTCGACCCTCCAAAGTACTCTTCAACCGACGCCATTCGCACAATGGGGGTTAGACATCCTGGGACCTTTTCCCTTGGGCACAGGACAGAGGAAATATTTGCTCGTAGCCACAGACTACTTCACCAAATGGATAGAGGCGGAACCTTTGGCGATAATTTCTGAAAAAAAGGTGGAAGCAATGGTTTGGAGGGAGATCATTTGCCGTTTTGGGATCCCCCGAGTGCTTAATGCGGACCATGGGAAACAGTTCGATTGTGACGCATTTCGAACATTCTGTGAAAGACTAAACATCCAGTTAAGAATCTCCTCTGTATCTTATCCTCAAGCTAATGGGCAAGCCGAGGTGAGCAACCGAACTATACTGTATGGTTTGAAGATCAGCCTGGATAAGGCGAAGGGAGCATGGGTAGATGAACTCCCTAGTGTCCTATGGGCCTACAGAACGACAAGCAAAGTATCAACAGGGGAAACACCATTCAATTTGGTGTATGGGACTGAAGCCCTTATCCCAGTTGAAATTGGAGCCGAGTCACCTAGATTGGTCCCTTACATCGAAGAAGTTAACTCTCAGGGACTAAAAGAGAATCTAGACCTGATCCATGAGTTGCGAGACACGGTAAAAATGAGATTGGCTGCATACCAACAAAGAATAGCCGCCTATTATAACGCATGGGTTAAGAACAGAGAACTGCAGGAAGGAGACCTGGTACTGAGAAAATCGGCGATTACAAACGCCCATAGGGAGGACGGAAAACTCCGAGCTAATTGGGAAGGACCTTACAGAATCAGGAAGATGATTGGACCTAGCACATGCGTCTTGGAGACCTTACAGGGAAAGAAGATCTCGAAAACTTGGAACGCCAACCACCTTAAGCCATACTGGCAGTAAGAATTGTACACTTTCCATAATTTTTCTATGTATTTCCCATCTATTACTTTATTACTTCGCAAAGCATTCTTGTTTTACATTCATATAACTCCTGAATAAAGATAGTTATTTGTCTCCTATATTTCCTAATTCAATTTGTTAGACAGTCTATGTGTTAACAGGAATCTGAACGAGAAGCATACGCAAAATAGGCATAAATAAGACCGTAAAACTGGCAGAAATAAGTCCCTGAGCGAAAAGCATACGCAAAATGGGCATAAATAAGATCGTAAAACCGGCAGAAATAAGTCCCTGAGCAAGAAGCATACGCAAAATGGGCATAAATAAGACCGTAAAACCGGCAGAAATAGGTCCCTGAGCGAGAAGCATACGCAAAATAGGCATAAATAAGACCGTAAAACCGACAGAAATAAGTCCCTGAGCGAGAAGCATACGCAAAATGGGCATAAATAAGACTGTAAAACAGGCAGAAATAAGTCCCTGAGCGAAAAGCATATGCAAAATGGGCATAAATAAGACCGTAAAACTGGTAGAAATAAGTCCCTGAGTGAGAAGCATACGCAAAATGGGCATAAATAAGACCGTAAGCGAAAAAACGTGAAACCGGCAGAAATAAGACCTTGAGCGATAAGACACAATGGACACAAAAAATACATTGTTACGAGGGGCACAAAATGCTTAAGAGAAAGTTCATCATCAGACTATAACATCGTCTCAAAGCAGAACTTAGGGGGCAGCATGGTGTAAAAGAACGCTTACTACTATGTTGTCCTGTAAAGTTTTGTGATATAGCAGTTTAAAGAACAGTGATATAACAGTTACAAATGCGAAATATACAAAAAAAAAAAGAAAAACCGAAAGCAACTGTACTTTTCATTGAAGAACAAATCTTTACATTGAGTACAACAAACAAAAGAAAATACAAAATACCCTAATCTAGGTTGAGGACAAGGTCGTCCATCTAAGAGGATGCCGCGTTAACACCAGAATCTTCAACAACTGGAGGATCAGGAGCATGAAGAGTTGAAGAATCAGGCTCTTGAGGAACTGCAGAGGCCATCCTGAGAGAGGGAGCACTACTTAAAGGATCAATCACAGCCGCACCCTCTGACACTGGATCAACGGCTGCAGAGTTAGAAATTTGGAAATCGTCGCCGTCCAACCCTATCAATGCCTCGATGGACTCAGGCTGGTCGCCCGCCTCGATCGGTTCAGGCTCATCGTGCGTCACTAAAGGCTCGGATCGGTCACGCATCTCAGTAGGCTTAGGACCGCTACGCGGCCGTCGAGGAGGCCATGGACCCTTAAGATTGTCCAGGTTGTCTGTGGCTCCCACCTCTATATAATCCTCTGGACTTAATGAGTCAGGTTCGTATTTGGTCCAGGAAGGAGCTTCATAATACTGGGCCTCTTCAGTGAAAAGAAGTTCGGGAAAAGACTCATGAGGTCGGTTCTTTTCTAACCAAGAATGGGCTAAGTAAAAGCCATACTTGATGAATCCCACCGCAAGCATTTCTTTCTTTTCATAACAATGTTGAGACAGGCGGTATTCGCGAACACCCTCGGCACGGACCTCTTTTTGTCGATCCAACAAATTCTGCAGCTCATCGGCGTTCTCATCTCGCTCTCTCCTCATGGCGTCCCGATCCTCCACCGCCTTGTTATAGGCTTCTTGAAATCCCTGAAGGGAGGCTACCTTCGCCTGTTCCTCCCTCAACCTGAGCTCAAGTTCTGCATTCTTCTTCTCCAGTTCCTCAACCTTACCCACATAGGGATGCAGTTGAACAACTTCATTCTGGAGCACCATCTTCGCCCCTCGAAGCTCACCAATGTCTTTGTCAGCTTTCTCCCTGAAGGACCTATGACGAGCATTAACAGCTGCGGTTTGTTGAGCTGACTGGAAAAACAAGAGAACACAAATAACTTAAAAACCCGATAAAAGAAAAAGAAAAATATAACTACCATATAAGCACGACGCTGTCACCTTCATCGCAAGATAGTCAGAGTTGTTCTCGGCTTCCGTCAAATTAAGAAATAGCCCCGCCTCGTCACGAGGTAGAATAGTGCTCCATGCCAGGCGAGACGCTATCCCGGGCTCCTCAATGCTGTCATTATTATTTACTCCGGGATATGTCTGAAAGTCTTCGCCATCTACAACAACTTCGCTATCGACTAAGTAGCGCTTCAAAGTGATATTAGCTACCTTAGGCAATATCGGTCTTGTGGGCATCGAGGCCTCAATGATCAATTTCTTCCTAAATTTGCGCCTAGGCTGACGGGGGGCCGGCCGATCCTCAGAAGCACGAGAAACACCTTCTCGCCGAGCCGATTCGCTCCTCTGCGACCCAGAGCTCTCTTGATTGTCTGAGCTACGATCACAGATAAAGGGCCTCTTTCGCTTATTCCTCCCAGCCTCTTGCGCAGAATGGCTAGATCCGCCGGTAGGGGGAGGAGGAGTAGAAGCACGAGGATGTCCAGAAGCAGAGGCCCCGATCTGTAGCTACTGCTGAGGAGGAGGAACCACTCCAGCAGAAACATTGGCTTCCCTTCTACGCATAGCATCGCGAAAGTTCATATCTACATAATACAAGGAGAAGCAATTAACAAACCTAAAACCCGAAATACCACACACATAGATGTATAATAAAAAAAAAGGGAAAACTTATAAGATCACCAAGATCCCCTAAGTTATCCAAATTAGAATCTGCTGGGAAGTCAACAAAAGGGCTCCCAAAAACGTTGCCCTGAGTCCATTCAAGATCCTCCTCGAATGGACCACTGGTACCCCCAACCTCAGGTGTTTCGTCTCTCGAATCCGGAGAAGACTCATCCACAAGGCGACCTAAAGGGTTAGAGGTCTCGGCTGCAGGAACACTGGTCGGTTGACTAGGACCAACATCAGGCACACGCGAGCTAATGGGAAGGCTAGAAGGGATAGTCGAAGTCCCGGAAACAGCTCGGCTTACTCCCCAACCAGCCGCAGTAATGTTCTCTGGGGTCAAAAGAGAAAATACATTACGTTCCCCAGTAGAACAAATTCGTTGTATAGGTTCACTAAACTGGTCTTTTAGGATCTCTACTTTAAACCTTTATGAGCGCCTCAAGTGGTCGCTAGTATCACGGTTCCATACAGTGCGAATTCGCAGATCATTTGGAATCTCGACGACTACCCACTTACTTTCAAAGTTCTGTAATTTATTAGGAAGGTCCGAAAAGATCTTATTATTGGGAAATTCATCAACCGTTAACCGCTGGAGGGAAAAAGTTATTAGTCCTTGCAGACCGCGGACTTTGAAAAAAGCACTCAGGAGGGGGACGGTAGGAACGATACCTAAGCTGTGACAGACCACCGAAAATCCTACTATCTGAGCCCATGCATGAGGATGAAGTTGACAAGGAACTATATCTTTATATCTAAGGAACGCTATACCAAACTCAGGTAACGGAAAACGGAAACCGAAAAGTAAAGACGCTTTATGCACCGCCACTCCGTTTCTAACTAGGTTTGGTGAAAATTCCCTACTGGCTGGAAGTCTATAACTGTAACCGGGGGGAAGAGGAAACCGAGTATTGAAATCCTCTAAGTCCGCATTCGTCATTGAACATTCAACATCGCCTTTTCTAAGAAATTTACCCGGACGCTGTGAAGACATGGTAAAAGAAATAATAATAATAAATAATAAAGGAGGCGACAGACCTATTGGTGAAACACCTGCGGCAGACCTAAAATGGCGATAGACCTTTTGGTGAAACACCTGCGGCAGACCTAAAATGGCGACAGACCTATTGGTGAAACACCTACGGCAGACCTGTTTTGGCGGCAGACCAAACAGCGACAGACCTATTATCGAAAAAACTTGCGGAAGACCTAACACTCATGCGAGAGACTAAGACACCTGCGGAAGACATAAAAACTGCTCGGGAGACGAAGATACCTACCAAGCACCTAGAAAAAAAAGCCGGTGGCGGAAGGATACAAGTCAGGCAACAGATGAACGAAAGACCCCCTCTGGTGATAGGCTATTTTGGCGAGACAGTTGGAAAACGGGCGATAGACTGCTGATTCAGAGGTTTCTCTTATCCTTTTCGGTGGATCCCAGCGGCCTTATATAGTTGCGACAGAGAATGCCAAGCGTCTCGTTAGATCACGCCTCCCGCAGAATAGAGCTTTTCACCTACAAAAGTACCAAAGAAAAATCACAAAAATCAGGAAAACTATTCATAATGGGTAAAGGCCCAAAGATACGTATTTATACTCTCTTGGTTGGAATAATCCAACAAGAGACTGGGGAGCAATTGATATGGCAAAAGTCTATCTACACTGGGCCAAGCCCAAAGATCATCGGAGGTCCTACGCGGCAAACGGTCATTGGGACATGTGGCCTATGGCGAGAGAAGCTACGCCTACGACAGAGGGTCTGTCGCAGGCGACAAACTCCACAGACCATCTCCTGCCGACACATGGCTCTCTTGACATGTTATAGCGACAGACCCCTGTCTCCCGGAAGGTGTCGCACCTCAGGGTCTCTCGCCGGCGACAGGCTCGTACTAACTCCGAGATCCACGGAAGATGTGTCCTATTGGGAAACAAACTCTTAATCTCAAATATTCGTCTATAAATAGGTCTCAGGTATAATTGTATTCTCTAATTTTTGACTACTGGCTTTTACACTTCCCAATACTGAAGAATCTTTTTGCTGACTTAAGCATTGGAGTGTCTACGCAGGGAACCACCCCTGCGTCTCTCTGACTTTCCTTGTTTTACAGAAGCTCTTGGGAGACACGTGGAGACAGATTACGACCATTGATGTCAGCATATCTTTATTGTTGTTTTGTGCAACAACAAAAGTATTTATAATATTATTTCTAAATTTGAAATAATTACTGAATTTTTACTGAAAAGTGAAACTTAAGTGTTTATTACACTAAACTGATTATTCACTATTTACTGAAGCATTTTATCGTACTGTTATTGAATCGACTGGTACGCTAGTTTCACTGTTTAAATTCAACTAATTTACTATACTGTTTTACTACTATTGCTGTCATGTGTTTTGAAAGTGTTACTGAAGTGATTAAATTAAATGGTTTATTTACCATTTTTTTAAAAAAAAATCGTTAATAAATTGTTTATATCAACAATTTATGAAATATTCCCTATAGTTGCTCTAGATTTTCGAGACAAGACAGGTATTTCAAAATACCTTCCATGCTCCAGCTGAATTTCCTGGCCGACTATAGAATCCATCCGTTTACTGTGCCTAGTGAACTGTTAGGAAAATAAATAGTTTTCAACATATAGTTTTCGTTATATCAGTCTTACATACGACTCCTTTATTGAGCACGTTTCACTCACCCCTTTATTTTCCAACTCCATAGGATATTAAAAGAGATTAAAAAGGGGTATACATTAGAGGATAACGACTGAAATTTGGGTTACACGAGACTACTTGTGTCGGACGGGAGGTATTTGTACTTTCTTTTATACATTCGGATGAGTTATACAGTACTACTTAATTTGTAATATAGGAACAGGAGATGTAAGTTGTAAGAAAATGATGTTAAATTTCATGTTCCAAATTTATAAAATTATTTGGAATTACTGTTTATTAATGTTACTGTACAAGTGTAAAGGCATCGCAGACAGCCTAACCGAAATTTATGTGTAAAAATATATGAATTACTGTATATTTGAACTGTTACATAAATAGTACAAGACTGAAATGTTGAGGGAAATTGGAAGGCATTGTATTATATCGAATTTGATATGTGAAAGTATATGCCTAATTCCAGTCAAACGAATTTAATATTTAAAAGTATGTGGCTGACTCTTGTATAATGATTTGATAGTTTATGAAATGTATCGAAAATCTGAAACCTACCCTATACGATCAGGTTTGATTTGAAGGTGAATAAAATCATATATTCTGTTATTTGATTTATGCATGAAGTATAGTTTTGCATCATACATGTCAGTTTTGAATGTGCATGATCTCATGAGTTTTAGTTTATTAATTATTTGAAATTAATGATCGATATTTGATTTTTTTTAGAATCTGTCCGATGCCACCGTATGCATTTTGGTTTATGAAATGCATTATTTATTGTTTTGAATATTAGGCTAAAATAATGTCTCGAATTATTTGGGTTTATCTAAATATATTGAATGAAATGTTTTCTTTCATGAATAATATGTTTTGAAATGAAGCTTGGTTCCTGAAAGCTTATATTTTGACTTCTGGGGTGGTAAATCCCTGGTTAACGTAGATCCAACACTCTCTGACTCTGATAATAAAATGTGCGTTTATATTACTCTATTTAATTTTGAAGGCTTATAGAACTGTTTTGTTTTTCTCTTGAGAATCAAGTAAACGAGTGGAGACTATTGGCCCCGTAGCTACCTACAAGTACATGCTTTCCATTATGTTTCGAATGCTGTTGACTCTAACCCAGTCATCTAGTTGCCACAGGTGTTACTTGGCTAGTATACACACTATGACCCTAGACTATTGGCCATATGTCCATAGTGTGAGTCCATTGGGTGAAGCCTAGTCTCTACTATTTTATTTATACTGAGGTGGTAAATCCCTAGCCAACATAGATCTAGGCACTCCTAGACTTTAATACATTTTCTGATTTTGGTGTTTTGTTAAATATAATTTCTAATTTCTATACTATTATGGAAAATGATTATTTTATAATTTAATAAAACTAGTTCCGAGTGTTTACTAAACTCTGTGACCAAATAAGTTTAAATGAATTTTCGACTTCGATACTGATATTCAATATTGACTTTAGCATCTTAGCATTGGTTTTGAAATGATACTTGCATAAAGTTTGCATAATATCAATTCTTTTATGTATGTTTCTTACTGGGCTTTTCCCAAAGCTCACCCCTTTCTCTACCTTCCAAATTTATTTGCAGAAATAGTCATTTGATCAGAGTATATTCTGATAAGATGCCTACGAGGGTTCCAATGTCGTACCTTACAGGTATGATATTCAGACATTTACTGTATAGTACTTTAATAAGCAAAGGGATGTAAGTAGTAAATTGAAGAGATTTGCAAGTAAATCATAGTATTTGTTATAAAATATTTGTATTAAAAAACAATGCGTACTCTAATTATGTATTGTTAGCTTTAAATTGACACACATTTTGAAATGACAAAAACTTAAGTTTGGATAAACATTTTTCTCTTCAATGTAAATTTGCTTGAAATGGATTTTATGATTGAAAATATTTTAAACAAAGTTTTAATTATGATTTCAATTTGAAAGGTCAGTAAATGCTTTTGTAAAAGAATTAAAATACTTTGGACCGACTAAAAATCACAAAATCTCATCAATCCATACCAAAATTACTCATTAGTGTGCAGGCTGGACAAAAGGGATCGATCCCCCCTGTAGAGGGATCGATCCCCTTTTGGCAGAATTGATTTCAAGGCTGAAGTGGCTTCCGATAGAGAAATATGCATTCTGGAAGAAACGGATCGATCCCTTTTGGCATGGGATCGATCCATTTTCACGAAAACTGAGCTCAACGGCTAGTTTCTGAGGGTGTCAAGAGGAGGATTAGCATTAAATGCTTCACCAACCGTTCCAATCAGTTGGGGGATATAAATAGAGGCATTTATGAAGTTTGGAGGTAGAACAAACACTCAAAAAATCTTCAAGCTTTAAGAGAGAAAATCAAATCTGAAAATTCTTATTGTGTAACTCCATTTGTGAGATTTCTTGTTGTTCTTCACCCATTTACTAAAATTTCTGTTATTCAAAGGGGTGAGCTATCCTTGTAAGGTCTACTATTATAGAGTATGGGTAGTATTACAAGGGGAGAGGCTTAGAAGGTGATTTCTAAGTCCTCTAGAAACATTGTAAGAGGTCTCACCACACCTTGAAGTGGTGTATAAAGATTCTTAAGGAAGAGTTGAATCTAAACCTTGACAAGAGGATTAAGGAGAGAGGACGTAGGCAAGAGATTGGTCGAACCTTTATAAATTTGTGTTTGCTTCTCTTTCCCTTACTCTTTTTACTGCACTTATTTCATTGTTGTTTTATTAGTTTTAATTATGCATTAAGAGGTAAAAAAACCAAAAATAAGTAGAAAAACCGATTCACCCCCCTCTCGGAAGAGCCAACATGTATACTAGGACCTATTTACATAAATAAATATTGCATTACCTAAATAATTCTAGCGTAAAGTTAGAACGAGGACACTAGGTATTGCCCAACCATTCGTGTGAAAATGTCGAAAAGTCAATCCCAATTTTCAAGAATTAAGGCGTGGCAAAAGTTGGTATTAGAGCAAAGTTGGTATGAAGTGCGTCGGTGTCCGTAAGTTAGAAATAGTTTACATCCCTTAAGTACCATACATGTCTAGATACAAATTGTGAATGATACCTAAAATACACATTAAGATGACTTATATTGCATAGAAAGTGATAAAGTACAACAATGATACAAAGGAATAGTAACATTGAGCTATTAAAGTACTTGAGTCGAATATGGAGGACCAAATTCCTTTTAATGAGGGGAAGATGTGAAAACCCCATTGTCCTCATATCCGATATAAATTACAGAGTGTAAGAACTTAAAAAAAATATTGATTGTTAAAATATTTAAATGAAGGGTCTACTCAATAAGGCTTAGGAAAGTACTCGGTGTGGGCCTTACTAGGACTTTCTCTATCCAGATCGAAGTGAGACCATACAATGATGATATTTGATGTGAAATATGAATATAACAAGAATCTACACCTCAAAATCACCTCGATTGGGCATGTTTCGAAAAGTGTGCAATAATTTAAAAAATGACTGTTAAGTTTATATGTTGTTGAAATTTTTGTGAATAACGATCCAATTCAGATGACTTTTGACCAATTATCAATGGTGAATAATTTTTCATGTAATAAGGTTTTAGACCATGTGGATTGAAATAAGAAATCAGGCGTAAAAGCAGAAATTTACAAGATTTTATGGTTAGGGGTATTTCGATAATTTCACCCAAATAAGCAACCAAACCTCGACAAAAGCTCCGCCAATGATTAAAGCAAGTTAAATAGAGGTGTTTCGTGATTAAATAAAATATTTTGGAGGTTGGATAGATTGTTTTCAAAGAAGTTAATCGCGAAGGGCAAAATTGGAAGATTTTCTGAAGTATAAGGGCATTTTAGTAATTTGTCACTTAAAATATTAACTTTTAAAGGAATTTTCTAGTCTTCTCTTATTGCTGCCGTCCATCATCTTCCTTCTTCTCTTCCACCATTGTTGAAAGCTTGGTAAGAGAGAGAAAGTCCACAAAACCTTAACGAAATCACTCTGAAATCGAAAACAATCTTCACCAACCCTGTCCAGAATTTAGAGCTCTATCTTTTGACACCAAAACCAAGTCCTTAAGTGGCCAAAATCATGGTAAATCATCCCACATCAAATCTGGTCATGAGGAAAGGTGAGAGAAAGCTTGTGTTTCATGGTTTTATGATTGTTTGTCATGTGATTAATGTGTTTAAGCATGTATTTAAGCTTGATTTGAAGTAAAACCATGAACTTTTCTCTCTCTTAGGGTTTTGATCACCATCCATTGTGCATGAACATGATGTTGTTTGATGAGAATTTGATGTAGAATCAATGTAGAATAATGGTAGAACATGAATTTAAGCTTAAATGGAAGAAATAAGTTGTGTAAGGGAGAGGGAAAGATGAAATTGTGCTTATTTCTATGTGTTTTGAGTTCCATGATATTATATAATTTAATACGATACTGTAGGCATGACCAGAATCGAAAATGGAGGTATCTAACACTAGTTGCTGTTTTGGCATTGGTAGAAATTAAACTAAATTTAGAGCTGTAATAAACAATGTACTGGTATTTAATGAATTAAATATTCTTTTTAAGTGAAGTATGGAGAATTTGTTTAGTTTGTATGGTAAATTGTAGCTCCGAGGTCAGAAGGTGTTGCTGGTGCTAATGAGTAGGGCAACGAGCATTTAAGAGGTAAGGGACATATATATAGGAGACGTAAGGATATCATGTTTTGCATTTCGATTTGACTTCTGAGGCCTTATATTTGAATTTTGATTTTTTGAAATGACTTTGATTTATTTGGATTTTTATGATTTTTGAATCTTTGATGTCTGATCTTTGATGAGTTGAAAATGTTTTGATATTGAATTCTGATTCTTAATCCGACAATGGTTTTGATATTAAATCTAATTCTGAATCCGACATTTGGTTTTGATATTGATTTATATGAATTTAAAATTATTGAACAATTTTGACTTAATTTAGTACGTATGAATTCCTTCTCTATTAGTTCAATTTGACTCTATATAAATAAGGAGTGAGGGAACCGAGACAATTGAGGTTTTTAAAGCATCCTTTCTAACTCACCCTACTTCCTAACTCGCTATAGAGATCATTCCATTCGAATTTCCTATATACATATCTATTGCTTCATTTAAGTATTTAAAAGCATGATTAATATTCCAATTGAGTTTTAAAGAGAAAGAGAATTTTAAGAATGATAAGATCGTAAGGATTATTACCTTTGCATGACTATCATTTGATTGGTGGATTTAAGGAATGCTTATTATTTGTGGATCTATGAGTAATGAACTAAATTGAGAAGATATGGATTCCTACTATTTGAACTTGTAGGAGGTTCCGATTATAGAAATGCTATGCTATCGAGATTCTTTATAAATGGTTTGAATTGAAGGGGTGATGATTTTTAGAGAAAGTATTTGAACAATAAGTTTAATGTTGATAGTAAGAGTATGTTCTGAAGGTACTAGATTTGATTTATGTGACTGAAACATACGTTTAAATAGTACAAGACTAAAATGTTGAAGGAATTTGGAAGGCATTAAATTGTATCGAATTTGATATATGAAAGTATATGCCTGATACTAACCGAATGAATTTAATATTTGAAAGTATGTGATTGACTCTTGTATAAAGATTTGATAGTTTATGAAATGTATTGGAAAATCTGAGACTGGCCCTATACGATTAGGTTTGATTTGATGGTGAATAAAATCATATATCTGTTATTTGATTTATGATTAAGTATAGTTTTGCATACATGTCAGTTTTGACTATGCATGATCTTATGAGTTTTAATTTATTAATTATTTGAAACTAATGATCGATATTTGATTTTTTTAAAAATCTATTCGATGCCATCGCATGCATTCTGGTTTATGAAATGCATTATTTGTTGTTTTGAATATCGGGCTAAAATAATGTTTCGAATTATTTGGGTTTATTTGAATATATTGAATGAGATGTTTTGCTTCTTGAATGATATGTTTTGAAGTGAAACTTGGTTCTCGAAAGGATATATTTCGACTTCTAGGGTGGTAAATCCTTGGTTAATGTAGATCCAGGCACTCCTTGACTCTAATAATAAAATATGCGTTTATATTACTCTATTTAGTTTTGAAGGCTTACAGATCTGTTTTGTTTTTCTTTTAGGAATCAAGTAAATGGGTGGAGATTGTTAGCCTCGTAGCTACCTACAGGTACATGCTTTCCATTTTGTTCCAAATGCTGCTGACTCTAGCCTAGTCATCTAGCTCCCACACGTGTTACCTGGCTATTATACACATTGTGGCCCCTAGACTATTGGCCATAGCATGAGTCTACTAGGTGAAGCCTAGTCTTAACTGTTTTATTTATACTGAGGTGGTAAATCCTTGGCTAATATAGATCCAGGCACTCCCAGACTTTAATATATTTTCTGATTTTGGTGTTATGGAAATTTCAGGCACTCCTAGACTTTAATACTAATTGAATGAATTTAATAAACAATTTCTAGTTTTTGTAATGTTATAGAAAATGATTATTTTATAATTTAATAAAACTAGTTTCGAGTGTTTACTAAACTCTATGACCGAATAATTTTAAATGAATTTTTAGCTTCAATATTGATTTGCAATATTGACTTTAGCATCTTGGCATCAGTTTTGAAATGATACTTGCATATAGTTTGCATGAAATCAGTTCTTTTATGTATGTTTCTTACTGGGCGTTCCCCAAAGCTTACCTCCTTCTCTAACTTCCAGATTTATCTGTAGAAATAGTCGTTTGATGAGAATATATTATGATAAGATGCTTAAAGGGGTTCTATTGTTGTCCTTGCAGGTATGATATTTAGACTTTTACTGTGCAATACTTTAATAGGTAAAGGGATGTAAACAAGAAATTAAAGAGATTTGCAAGTACATCATAGTATTTGTTATAAAGTATTTGTATTGAAAAACAATATGTACTCTGATTATGTGTACTGGGACCTATTTACATAAACAAATATTGCATTAGTTAAATAATTTTAGCGTAAAGTCAGAATAAGAACACTAGGCATTACTCAACCATTCATGTGAAAATGTCGAAAAGTCAGTCCCAATTTTCAAGAATCGGGGCGTGACAGATTATGACATGTGTGTGTAGTGTTACTCACTCAGTAGTGATCAATGGACATGTAAGAGCCGACCCTAGTCCATACAGCAGGGGTTGCCCATAACTTTTACAACATGAGGTGGCGGTCACCCAACCTCACCAACGTATTGTCCGCTTTGGGCGATTGCCGCCCTCACGGTTTTACTCCCCACATGGGACGCGTCATTCCAAGTTCGAACTGGTAACATGTATGTAGAACCCTTGTACTTGAGGACGTCCTGGGCTTGAACTTGGAATGACGCGTCCCATGTGGGGAGTAAAGCCGTGAGGGCGGCGATCGCCCAAAGCGAACAATGGTAACATGTATGTAGAACCCTTGTACTTGAGGACGTCCTGGGTTCGAACTTGGAATGATGCATCCCATGTGGGGAGTAAAGCCGTGAGGGCGGCGATCGCCCAAAGCAAACAATACGTTGGTGAGGTTGGGTGACCGCCACCTCACGTTGTAAGAGGGCGACTGACCCTGTTATGTGGACTGGGTCGGGGCTCTTACAGGACAACAAGGGAGAAGGATTTATCTATCTAGAGGATTAAGACAAGGAGATCCATTATCTCCGTATCTATTCCTGTTGTGTATGGAAGGCTTATCTAGTCTTTTGAAAGATGTAGAAAGGAGTGATGCACTTAAAGGAGTGGTGCACTTAAAGGAGTTGTGATTAAGAGGGAAGCACCTACTATATCACACTTACTGTTTGCAGATGATTGTTGCTATTTTATAATGCTAGTTTGAGAGCATGTTCCTTACTTATACAAATTCTAAAATGTTATGAAGAAGCATCAGGGTAAAAGGGGAGTATTAAGAAATCAGCTATTGCTTTTACTGCTAACATTTCTTCAATTGTGAAGGTTGGTATCACCAGGTTACTTGGGATTCATAGAACTATGGATGGGGAAAAATATTTAGGACTTCCTTTATATTTTAGTAAGTCAAAGTCAACGCTACTGAAGTCTATAAAGGAAAGGATTTGGAAGAGAATACGGGGATGGAAAAGTAGGCTGTTATCTCAGGTTGGCAGAATGGTACTGATAAAGGCAGCTACATAGGCTATTCCCATTTACTTGCTGAGTTGTTTTAAAATTCTGGTAGGCTTTCTCCACAAACTAAATATGATGGAGGCAAGTTTTTAATAGAGAAAGGAAGGAATGCTACTAGGAAAATACATTAGATCAAATGGGATAATTTGTGCTATTCTAAATTAGATGGAGGCCTTGGTTTTAGAGACTTTGAAGCTTTTAATATGGCTCTGTTGGTAAAGCAATGCTAGCGGTTAGTGCAAAATAAAGATTCTATATGCCATAAAGTTTTAAAGGCTAGATATTTTCCTCGATCAATCTTTATTATGTGAGTCAAAGGTATGGTTCTTCCTATTTGTAGCAAAGTTTTTAAAGGCTGCATGGATCATGTTGAAGGGTAGGTGATGGTTTCTATTGTAGATGCATAGAAGGATAAATGGTTAGCTAAACCTCCCACGTATAAAGTAGAAGAACTTGTTAGTCAACAGCCCAACCCTTTGCAAGTAAATAGCTTGATAGATCATACCAGTAGGGAATGGAAGGCAAATTTGATAAGGGAAATCATTGCCCCATATGACGTTGAACTTATTTTAAGTATTCCATTGGGAAGGTTTCCTTTGAAGGATAAACTCATTTGTAATGCTTCAAAAATTGGTATCTTCACTGTAAAGTCAGCCTATATTCTTTTACGGGAGTTGTTGGGGAGACCGGTTGCGGTAAGAGGGCATAAATCACCTCTATGGAAGTACATATGGATTGCTCAGGTTTTCCTAATGAGGAAGAGCTTCATGTGGCATTTGGTACATCGAATTCTTCTTATATCAGAAGCATTACAAAAGAAGGGAGTAATGGGTGAGATAAGGTGTTAGGTATGTGGTGGCAGTGACAAAAGTTGGTTTCATGTTTTCTTTGGTTTTTGTTTAAGCAAAGATTTTTGGAGAATGCTGTCGCTAGAACCACATGTTGAAATATGGGAGGAAGCTGCAACGGTGATGGACTTTTGGTTTGATGTGTTTGCAAGATCGGTGCAAGTTGATAAGCTTAATGAGTTTATGTTGGCATTATGGCTGATATAGGGAAATCGTAATACAAGTTTTCACGAGGGAGCTTGTGCGACGGCAACAACTCTATTGGGGATATTTAACAATGTGAGGAATGTGATCCAAAATGCAAGAAGAACCATAGTTAGAATAGGAGATATTCCAAGGCAAAGATGGGTGGCACTGTTGGATGATGTTGTAAAGATAAATGTAAATGCATCTTTACATGGTGATCATAACTCTGCAAGGTTGGGTTTTTTTGTAAGGGACTCATCTGGCAAAGTTGTTTTGTTAGGGGTTAGGACATTCAAACAGGTGGATACCATATTGTTTGTTGAGGTTAGTGCTTTTTTATGGGGTTTACAAGTGGCAAAGGAGAGGAGCTACAACAAAATTCAGCTTGAAAGTGATTGTCTGGTAGCTATAAAAGAGATTAGAAAGGAAGAACAGTCATTATGGGATAGTGGTAGTTTAATTATTAATATTTGCAATTTAGCTTTAACTTTTGAGTATTCTTGTTTTTTTCATGTTAGTAGAGATGCAAACCAACTTGCCCACTCTTTGGCAAGGTTGCAAGCAGTAGATCAATGTGTATGGGTGAATGGGCTTCCTGCTTCGATTTGTAATCTAGATTTGAATTAATGAAAGCTTATATTTCTTTTAGAAAAAAAGTTTAAGAACTTTCTCTTCTTAAAAGTTTAAGAAATGAGAGCTTCTATCACACCATACGGATTATTAGACACACCCTAATTACTAAAAACCCTAAAACCTAAAATCTTCCTGCTAAAACCACTCCTCACACCCTAAAAAATTTAATATTTTTCCAAATTTATCCTTGATCCAAAAATTTTTCTTTTGTTTTTTGAAAATTTTCCCCGTGAGCTGTAGCTCACCAGAAATGCTGCCTGGCAGCACTTGAATACTGCCAAGCAGCAAGCAAATGTTGCCTAGGCAACATTTGCTACCAAGTAGTGACCAAGTGCTGCCCAGGCGGTATGCAAACGTTGCTTGGCAGGATTTAAGTACTGCCAAGTAGCATTTTCCTTAAAAAAATAAAAAAATATTAGTTTCATTAAATAATCTTTTTTGTCAATCTTTATTAAATAATTAAATAACTAAATAAAAAATCTAAAAAATAATTATTTTCAGTTTAAAGGGTCTCGACAGTCATTCTAGCTCTTGGCAGTGAATTGTCAGGAGTTTCAAAATCCAATTTTTAGGGTAAAATAAATATTTTGTACAAGGGTATTTTTGTAATAAAAAATTTTCATTAATTTAAGGTGTGCTTGACATCCAATAAGGTGTGAATAGAACCTTTCTTAAGAAGTGTGCATTGGTTAATTGGTGTCAATACAATTACATCTTTATCCTTAACCATTATAACTTTCTCTTCTTGAAATTTTATTATGTAGTAATATATAGGATAAAGGAGTAACTGAGTTGAATTGAGTCAATAAAATGAGAATTCAAGTCAATAAAATGAGAAACTCGAGATTGACCCAAAATTTAAGGTTCGAAACTCAACTTGAACTCGATCAAATTTAATTTGTTTTCTTAACTTAAGCTCTATTCAATATAGAAACCAAACTACTCGAACTCGCTTAATTAGATTTGTTTACCGCGTTAAAAAAGAGTTCAATTCTAATATTTAACGATCCCTGCCTACAGACTATGGTCAAAAGTAAGAATAAATTCGATAGAACTAATATCATGAAATAAATTGAGAGCATATAAAACAGAGTATATGGAACTTCAATTAATCATGTATGTACCTATCTTGTAGAACCATGCCTGCCAAATCCGCAACTTTGCTTAAAGTAGCCCTCCATCTTCGTACTATGTCCATTTCGGACTTGAACCTCTCTTCGTGTCTGTCAAATGCATCTGCATAACTTCTTGTTTGCTTCCTAACGTGGATTGGATCGACATCATAGAAAACTGGCAAAACAATGTGTTGAGAGGATTTCCTACGTTCCATTATGTGTACAAGTTCGTTAAGGTTGTTAGAGTATGCCCTACAATCAATTGGATTTGGATTAAATAATTTTAAAAGGCCCAAAAGACCCAATATAGTTGGACTAAGGCTAAGGTCTTTTTAGGGTTTTGTTAAGAGGCACTATAAAAACAATATTAAGTCTAAAAGTTAGATATAAGAAGAGTATATTTTTATAGCCGTTCTGCCTCTTAGAGCTAGCACTCTCAGAAAACAATTCCCTTCCTCCTCCCTTTGCTTCTGATCACATCTTGTCTCAGGCAAAGGTCTTGTTTTGCGTCCAACTCATGTGGATACCGTTAGAGGGCTTCTCTCAGCTAGGAGTCTTGAGTTAACAATAAATCAAGGGCTGTTCGTTGGCTGCCATATTCAAAAGTCGAATATTCCTACACGAGTAAACCAAAAGGTTAGATTTTATCCCGAAATTTATCTTGTTGCATGATCTTGGTGATTTTGGTTTTGTTGTTTTTAATCCGCTACTTATTTTCGTGTATGACATGATAAACCGAGACAACGAAACCTTACAGTGGTATCCGAGCTAGTGTGCAAACTGCTTTTGGGATAGCGAATTCGATTCGTGGTGATGCTGTTTTATTGTAAGTTGTTACAGATTTGATTTTAATTTTCAAAATTCGTTTGGGCAACCTAAAATAATTGTAAGACAATTATAGATTTAAAAAAAAAACATGTAGGCAATCTTGTAGTTGCCACTCTTGCAAAAAAAAAATTACTTGTTATTATTTTATTTAAAATATATAAATAAATTAGGATAAAAGTTATTCTGATAAGGGTTTCAAATTAAATATATTTTAAAGAAAGATATTTTTAAAAATTAAATTGGATAAGAGTTATCCAATAGTTTTGAGATTTTAATAAGATTAAAATTTCAAAAACGTTATCTTGATAAAATTGTTCTAAAATAAAATATATCCTTTATTAAATTGGATAAGGGTTATCCAATAGTTTTGAGATTTTAATAAGATTAAAATTTCAAAAACATTATCTTGATAAAATTGTTTTAAAATAAAATATATATATATATATATCCTTTATTAAATTGGATAAGAGTTATCCAATAGTTTTGAGATTTTAATAAGATTAAAATTTTAAAAACATTATCTTGATAAAATTGTTTTAAATAAAATATATATATCCTTTATTAAATTGGATAGGAGTTATCCAATAGTTTTGAGATTTTAATAAGATTAAATTTTCAAAAACATTATCTTGATAAAATTGTTTTAAAATAAAATATATATCATGTATTAAATTGGATAAGAGTTATCCAATAGTTTTAAGATTTTAATTAGATTAAAATTTCAAAAGGAATTATCTTAATAAAATTTTGTTTTAAAATAAATTATTTTCTATCTTAAATTGAATAAGAGTTATCCAACACTTTTGATATTTTAATGAGATTAAAATTTCAAAAGAAGTTATCTTTATAAATTTTTTTTAAAAATAAAATATTTTAAAATGGATAAGAGTTATCCAATGGTTTTAAGATTTTAATAACATTAAAATTTCAATTAAGCCTAAATTGAATTTTGAGAATTAAAATTAAATTAAAACAGCCCTTGATACCCATAATTAATTAAAATTTGATTAATTAGAATTAGATTTTAATTAGGAAACATGCAAACTAATATGTGATATTGCTATGTATGCTTGATGCTTGATTCTTATGCGATATGGATGATTGCATGGTGCATGGTTATGGGCCTAGGTTTACATGGATTGTAATTTATTTAAATAAATTTAAATTGTTCCTGTGAGCCTTGATTTATTTGTAATTTATTTATGTAATAGTTACATAGATAAATTAGGATTATCTTGTAAAATGTACAACATTTGGAGCCAAGATGATTCGGAGCCAAGGCAAACCGAGGTGACGCTTGAAGGGAAATCGAGAAGGCATTTAGAAAAATAATATATCCCTAGGTTCTTCTGTAATAGAAAGGCCATAACCATGTCACGTTTAATTTTATGCTTTTAACCATGTCACGTTTAATTTTATGCTTTTACTTATATATGTTGATATATATGTTAGAAAAGCATGCTAGGTGAGACAGTAAAATTAAAAATCCCTTAAAATAAATATTAAGTCAAAGATAATAAACAAAGATACCTTCCAATACAATGCATGTGAAAGAGACTTTGTTCGGTATTGTGCTACTTTGGCTCAGTCAAGGCCATACTTACCTTAGGAATTCACATTGCATGAGATAATAGTTATCTCCAAGTGTATTGGGTCAGACTTAACTAAATCAAATTAGGGCATTAGCTCAATCATACCTAATAAGATTTAGAGGCATAGGTTGGGCTTTAACCCATATGATGAGTTAGAACAAGAGTTGTTCGCCAACTATCCAGGAGTTGCATGAGATGCAATTGACAAGAGTTGTCTACCTAAATAATATCTCATTGGACGCATTAGCTTAGCTAAAGTCATAATGGGACTAAATATGGATCTTGGCCTACTAGGAAGTCTAGGCGAAAAGGCTTCCCGAGTTGATAGTGAGGGCTATTAGCTTGAGGAAAATAGTGGGAGTAATTCATTTAATTAAAAGACCATAATGAATGGTTGTAATCACAATGTTACTTACTTGCATATTTTATGATTGTAGAATCGTCATGGCAAACAACAATTTATCCCTTCGTTCTATCCTTGAGAAGGATAACAAGTTGGTTGGGGCAAACTTCTTAGACTGGTATAGAAATTTGAGGATAATCCTCACTCAAGAAAAGAAGTTATATGTTATAGAGCATGCAATCCCTGCTCAAAACCCGACAGAATGCTTCCACTACTGATAAGCAAGCTTATCAAAAGCATTTGGATGATGCCATTGACGTACAGTGCCAGATGTTAGCTTCCATGAGTTATGAACTCCAGAAGCAACATGAGAATATGAAACCGTTTGACATGATCGAACATCTCAAGGAAATGTTCCAAGAGCAAGCACGGCACGAATGTTATGAGGTGTCTAAGGCACTTTTCCAGAGCAAGATGGTTGAGGGAGCTTCGGTGCACACTCATGTACTTAATATGATTAGGTACACTGAGAGGCTGGAAGCACTGGGCTTCACCATGCATAAAGAGTTGTCATTTGATCTCATCCTCCAATCCTTACCGGATAGCTATAGTTCGTTTGTGTTGCATTATAACATGAATAGTATGGATAAGACACTGGTAGAATTTCTTAATATGTTGAGAACTGCTGAGCAGGACTTGAAGAAGTCAAGGCCTACTTTTGTTATGGTAATTGACAAGACCAAATCCAAAGGCAAAGGCAAGCCTAAGGGTAAGCCCAAGCCCAAGGGTAACAAGAAGGAAAAGGCCAAGAAACTCAAGCCATCTGGTGGAGTTGCTAAGACAGGAAAATGCTTCCATTGCAGTAAGACTGGTCATTGGAAGCGAAATTGCACTGTGTACCTTGAGGAGCTGAAGAAAAAGAAAGGAAGTGAGATTTCCATCTCAAGTATATATGTGATTGAGATAAATTTGTCTACTTCTTCATCTTGGGTATTAGATACTAGATGTGGTTCTCACATTTGCATGAATGTACAGGGACTAACAAAGAGTAGAAAACTTGCCAAGGGCGAGGTGGTCCTACGAGTTGGAAATGGAGCAACAGTTGCTGCGTTAGCTATAGGAACATTCAATTTATCGTTGCCTTCATGCCTAATTCTAGAACTTAATAATTGTTATTATGTTCCAGCAATTGCCAAGAACATTATTTCTATTTCTTGTTTGGACAAGAAAGGTTTTTCTTTTAAAATAATGAATAATAGTTGTTCAAATTACTTTAATGATATTTTCTATGGCAATGCTTCCATTATGAATGGATTGTATGTTTTAGATTTAGATAATCACATATACAGTGTTGATTCCAAGAGGTCAAAGGGTAATGAGATTAACCCTACATTCCTCTGGCATTGTAGACTTGGTCACATAAAGGGAAACACATATCTAGGCTCCACAAAGAGGGACACTTAGATTCATTTGATTTTGAATCATATGATGTATGCGAATCTTATTTGCTTGGTAAAATGACCAAGGCCCCTTTTATAGGAACAAGTGAGAGGGCTAGTGGTTTATTAGAGCTCATACATACAGATGTATGTGGCCCATTAACCACACAGGCTAGAGGAGGGTTCCAATACTTCATCACATTTACTGATGACTATAGTTGATATGGCTATGTTTATTTAATGAGATACAAGTCAGAATCCTTTGAAAAGTTCAAAGAATTCAAGAATGAAGTACAAAACTAGCTAGGCAAGAATATCAAGACACTCCGATCAAATCGCGATGGAGAGTATTTGAGCCTAGAATTTATAGATCATCTAAAGGAGTGTAGAATAGTTCCACAACTCACTCTACCTAGTATACCTAAATGGAACGATATATCTGAGAGGAGGAATCGGACCTTGTTAGACATGGTTCAATCCATGATGAGTCTATCTGACCTCCTTGTCTTCTTTTGGGGTTATGCTTTAGAGACAGTAGCATTCACACTAAATCGTGTTCCTACTAAAGCTGTTGAAAAGACACCACATGAGATGTGGACTGAAAAAAAGCCTAATCTGTGTTTTCTAAAGATTTAGGGTTGTGAGGCTTATGTCAAAAGACAAGTCTCAGACAAATTAGGACCCAAATCTGATAAATGCATATTTGTGGGGTATCCTAAAGAGACAAAAGGATACTATTTCTATAATCCCACAGAGCACAAAGTGTTTGTGGCTCGGTATGGTGTCTTTCTAGAAAAGGACTTCCTTTTTAGAAAAACTAGTGGGAAGAAAATAGAGCTTGAAGAGGTTCAAGAACCACAAAATGTCACTGAACCTTTAGTGGAACAGGAGCAAGTCCCACAAGATGTTGTGGTACAGGAAATAGCTCCAGAAACACAAGGCCCGCGTAAGTATAATAGGATACGTCGAGAGCTTGAGAAGCAAGCTTCTCGGAGCTAGAACATTCGTTTTGATGAGATAGTCAAAGAGTTTGACTTCATCAAGAACGAAGATGAACCTTGTGTTTACAAAAGGGTTAGTGGGAGTGCTGTCATATTCCTAGTGTTATATGTGGATGACATACTACTCATAGGAAATGACATTCCTACCCTACAATCTGTCAAAACTTGGCTAGCGAATTGCTTCTCCATGAAAGACTTAGGAGAAGCAGCCTATATTCTTGGAATAAAGATTTATAGAGATAGATCGAGTAGCCTGCTAGGTCTAAGTCAAAGTACATATATTGACAAAGTGTTGAAAAGGTTCAACATGGAAGAATCCAAGAAAGAATTCTTACCTATGTCTCATGGCATTTATCTCTCAAAGGACATGTGTCCTAAAACACAAGATGAGAGAGATAAAATGGCTAAGGTTCCATATGCTTCAGCTATTGGATCTATCATGTATGCCATGTTATGTACGAGGCTTGATGTCTGGCATGCTTTAAGCATGGTGAGTAGGTATCAAGCTGACCCGGGTGAGCGTTACTAGATAGCAGTTAAGAACATCCTTAAGTACTTGAGAAGGACTAAGGATGCTTTCTTAGTCTATGGAGGAGAGAATAAGCTCATTGTAAATGGTTACACTGATGCTGGCTTCTAGTTAGATAAGGATGACTTTAAGTCATAATCTGGCTATGTGTTTTGCCTAAATGATGGCACTGTTAAGTTGGAAAAGTTCTAAACAAGAGACAGTGGCCAATTCTACGATCGAGGCTGAGTATATAGCGACTTCAGATGCATCTAAGGAAGCTGTTTGGATCAAAAAGTTCGTCACAGAACTTGGAGTAGTCCTTAGCATTGCTGATCCAGTGGCACTCTATTGTGACAACAACAGAGCCATTGCACAAGCTAGGAAATCTTGGTCTCACCGATGGTCCAAACAAATACTCAAGCCTTTCCATGATCGATTGGCTGTAGTGCAAGTGGGAGAATGCTAGTGTATGCGGTATAAGCCAATTGGATTTGAACTTATAGTACACTTAAGACATTGTGATTATTTATGTTATTTAATAATACATGGCAGTTATTTATCATTATTGACTACATTTAATTTGATCAAGTCATAATCAAATGATAAAGTCCCTAGAATAGTGGATTCGTATCAAAGGAATCAAAGTAATGACTTTGATAATGAGATCCTTATGATACAAAGAATACTATTCTTAAATATCCTTAGTCGTAGTATAACTAAGAAGGGACATCAGTGATACAATAAGACTAACATGTGTTAGATTCCTTTGGGTGACTGGTCTCATAAGTCATGGATATGGTGATATCTAGATCAACACATGGGTGATCATTGTGAATGAATACATTGGATTGACTCGTCTTGAGAACTCTATGTGGATCGTTACATTGAGTGTCATTAGATGTTCTCAAATGGCAATGGTATATGTGATCCTTAGACTTGAGATCACCATGGTATCCTATGTGTGGTTGGTGTACTTTGATGCTAGTAAACGTAGCTCAATAAGGGTTGCAAGTAAGACAGTAATTGGGTACATCATGAATCATATGAGGGTTGTGAGTGATCAAGATAGGATTTGTCCCTTTTGGTAACAAGAGTCTATATCTCAAGGACTCTCAATAGAGATTAATGATTGAAAATCTATGGCCACAGTACAAATGAGATTTAAGATGAGATCTTGAATTCATTTGATTAAATCATTTATCTTAAGATTGAGAAACAATGGAGTTGAACTTTAATAGAGATGACACGTTCCATACTCTATGTTCAATTGAGATATTAGGTGACAAAAGGATCGAATTATATAGTAATTGCTCATTGAAAGGTTGTCGTCAACTCACCGACATTTTCATTACTTGGGTAGCCATGATGCATTGCTAAATGCCAATCTTGGCTTGTGATTTATGAATGAGATTCTAAATCACTGCCAACGTAATGGAAACCTAAAGGGTCACACACAATAAGGGTATGACCAAGACAAGGTAATTGGAGTTGGATCCATGTGATGAATCCTAGTACAAGAAGGATTCCTAGTGAGACTAGAATCCTGTTCCAACTATAATTCGAGATTTAATTAATAGTAATTTTAGCTCGAGATTACTAAGGGTATTTTGGTCTTTTCAATTATAATGAGATTATAATTATGAATTATTAATTTAATAATTCATGGGCAGACCAAATTATTAATCCAAATGCATAACCAATTGGTTGTAGTGCAAGTGGGAGATTGTTAGAGTATGCCTTACAATCAATTTGATTTGGATTAAATAATTTTAAAAGGCCCAAAAGACCCAATATAGTTGGACTAAGGCTAAGGTTTTTTTAGGGTTTTGTTAAGAGGCACTATAAAAACAATATTAAGTCTAAAAGTTAGATATAAGAAAAGTATATTTTTATAGCCGTTCTGCCTCTTAGAGCTAGCACTCTCAGAAAACAATTCCCTTCCTCCTCCCTTTGCTTCTGATCACATCTTGTCTCAGGCAAAGGTCTTGTTTTGCATCCTACTCATGTGAATACCGTTAGAGGGCTTCTCTCAGCTAGGAGTCTTGAGTTAACGATAAATCAAGGACTGTTCGTGGGCTGCCATATTCAAAAATCAAATATTCCTACACAAGTACACCAAAAGGTTAGATTTTATCTCGAAATAAATCTTGTTGCATGATCTTGGTGATTTTGGTTTTGTTGTTTTTAATCCGCTACTTAATTTCGTGTATGACATAATAAACCGAGACAACGAAATCTTACAAAGGCACCATGTTGATGAAGCATAACCTCTTGAGAAGAGAATGATAGAAATTTTTGACTCGTGCAATATCACTTTTTCGATTTCATCCTTGACGTTCTTCCCTCTTTCAATTTTTTCTTCATCTCTAAACGTGTGAATCCCTGCTTGTACCAAGGCTTTGTAAAGATGATCTGTGAAGTTTTTGCATGTATCTGTGCCTCTAAAACTCAAAAATACATTATAAACGCAGTGAGAAGTTGATGTGTAGTCTTCCTGGACCTTTGAAGCAGCCATTGAAAAGGAATTCTGCAAGAGAATCTAGACTGATAGGGAGATGAGGCACCTATAACAACGTGGAACAACTGAATTATGTTATCAAAGCAAAGAATATTGTAACGAGAAAATGAAGTCCTATGACTCCTATTATGTTTATATATAGCCAAGTCCTGTTCGTATGATTTATTTTTAATTCTTCATTAATTTTGAGGAAACAAAACTCGAAAGCAAGAAATGAAATAAATAAATAAATAAATAAATAAATATTCAGTCTTAGACCAACATGCTTTTCTTTATCTTAACTTAGTAGATTTGATAATTTATGTATATAATTCCTATTCATGTTATAAAAATTTATATTCGTATAATGTAAAATACAAAAATTTCATATTAAGATTAGTACTAACACATCAAACATACTTTTTGTTAATTTTTGCTGTATTTATATATAAATATTACTAAATTTTAACCCATATTACTTTTATATTTTGTATTTATATTTTTATATTATATTATTACGTTGTGCCTAAAATTGTCAAAGTCCATCACTTATCTTTTGCATTGAGTGGGGTCCAAATACTTTTGTCCAATCTTTTATTCTCACACCAATTTATACGGAAATGAAAATCAACATATTTCCGGTCTATGGCGGGTCAATCCCTCCACCACTCCACCCGTTCACGCGAAGAAATTCAAACTCTCATTTTCTGATGGTTACCTTTGTTGGAAAAATTACCCTGGACTTTTAATTAATTTATTTCTCAATTCTGTCAATTTCCAGCTATACGAAAAGAAAATCAACATATTCTATTGCGGGTCAATCCCTCCACCACCACTCCATCCAACCCTCATTTTCTGATGTCTACTTTTGTTGGAAAAATTATCGTGGACTTTTAATTAATTTATTTCTCAATTCTGTCAATTTCCAACTATACTTTTCTTCCATTATTAATTATTAATAGTTGATATATATTCTTTTCGCAACATCATCCTGTTTCAATTGATGAAGAGAACTTGATGGAATGGTAAATTTTTTTTTTTATAATTTAGAGGTCACGAGCTTAAATAAAAACAACCTCTCTCTATAGAAGGAAGATTAGGTATATATATATATATATATATATATATATATATATATATATATATATATATATATATCTTTCCTCAGATCACTCAACGTGGGAGCTTTGCACATTGAATTGTCTTTTTTTTTTTATATTATTTCAATTGCTAAAAGCAATTCTAAAAACTCTAAGATTTCAAATTTAAATCTCGTAATAGAAGAATTTAATTAGTTCAATTTTATCTTAAATTTTGTCTAGTTATTTATATTTATATACATACTAATTTATAAAATTATTTGATTCTGATTATAAAATTTATGGTGCATATAATTTCGAAAAAAAAAATTTGTTCTTGGAGATCTGCTTCCCTAAGAGACTTGTTCTCCTTTTGTGTTTATTTATTTTTTAACATTAGATTTGATGTTTCTTTCTAAAAGTATCAATTGATCTTGGCTTACAAGAGCTAATTTTGATCCCTTGGACTTGACCATAAACTATTATATGGAATTATTACCATAATTTGGCATGGCTTAATCACAATTAAAAATTGAGAATAACTTACATTAGTATGAACTCAAAACACTTACTTTTTATGCACCAATAATATGATGCCGTGTCATATTTTTTAAAAAACATACAATAATTAACTATACCCATACTCACCAAATTAACTCTCCTTAAGTGATCAATTTAACTCTAATTAATCTAATAGAAGTTAATAATTAGTTTTATCAAACCTAAAAATAAAAAACTAAAATGGTTTATAGTGGAAAACAACTCTTATATTTGGCTTAAGGTTTTTGAGAGAAAAAAAAAATCATAACCTTTGTAGATCAAGGTTGTGTGATCAGAAGAAGATTCGATTAGTGGAGACAGTTTGATAGGTAGCAAGACAATAATGACAACAACAAGAAGAAGGGTTTTGAAGAAAAATCAAAACCCATTAGTTGGGTGGTTTTGTTGGATTAAACCATGGCATCCTTACAACTTTGGTCGAGATCTGTAGCAGCTTGTGGGTTTTGAGCAATTGAAAGTCAAGAATTTGGAGATCAAATTTATGAATATATTTCTCTCATACCTTAGGCCAAGTTTAAGCGTTGTTTTTTCATTGTTAATCATATTTTAGATTTATATTTTTAAGTTTGCTAAGACTAATAATAAATTTTAATTAAATTAGTTAAAGTTAGATTTATCACTTAATTAGAATTGGTTTAGCGAGGATGTGTATAAGATAATTATTGTACTTGTATAAAAAAATATGACACGACATTAAGTTATTGATACCTAAAAAATAAGATGTTTTAGGATCATTTTAATATAAATTAATCTTTTAAAAAAATTTTACTCATAATAAATAATGAAAATTATCCAAAAAATATTTCAATTAGGAGAATTAGAAAATTAATATTTTGGCATTTGGTGGATGTTTGGTTAGGACTAGGAATGTAAACGGGTCGGGTACCCGCTAATTTTGAGATACCCGAACCCGAACCCGATTAGAATATATAAAACCCGAACCCGATTAACTACCTATTTATTTTGATTTGTGTTACCTGAACCCTAACCCTATAAAATAAAAAATACCCGTTTAATTACCCGAACCAGTTAAATACCCTTTTATTAAGTCAAAGTTTGACTTTCAAATTTAAATTTAAAATCAATTTTGAAATAATTTATTTAAAAAAATTAAGTTAATAAATTTAATTTGACTAATAAATATAAATTAAAGTTAAAAGTTATAATTATGATATTTGATGAATTAATTTAATTAAATACAATATTAATAATAAATAATTTATACATAAAAAATATAAATATCATATTAATTAATTATTATTTCTAATCGGGTTCGGGTAGTGGGTACCTTAAGGTAACTACCCGAACCCTACCCTAATATGTGACGGGTAATAATTTTACTATCCGAACCCGATTATATACTACCCTAATCCTACTTAATCGGATCGGGTAGTGTCGGGTACCCGTTTATAGGGTACCCATTGTCATACCTAGTCAGGACGCAGCTTATGAAAGCGTTTCTTCACTTAACAACAATAGATATATTTAACAGAAAGGCAGGATATATATTAGATTACTAAAAAATTAAAATACAAGTTAAAGCAGACTTAGCTAGCCGAGTAGTTCAACTATTACACGAGTCAAAATACAAACGTTGCGATATAAAAGCAGCGGGAGCTGAAGTAAAAGTTTCTGAATTTTTGGTTGTCGCTGCTTTAACCGTCAGACAGTCTGCTGTTCAATTTCCTTCTCTGTAGATAGAAGACAAAACAACATACTGAAATCCTGCCGCTAAGTAGATGCAGAATGAGATTCTGCTGCCTGTGAAAAGATTGAACCGATCTTAAAGAGTCAGTCTGAATATATCAGTAAACAAAACCCAAGTCAGCTGCCAACCATATGAATATGTAGTTTTCTCCGAAAGATTTCTGATTTAATCTAATTAAATTGATTCACATCTTTGTTATTTATTAAAAATAAATAAAAATATTATCAAATAATTTTCTGTATTCATATATTAAATATATCAACTGGATTCTTATATTTTTATAATATTTTTTCTTAGATTTTTTTTTATTATACCTTTTAGACAACTACAATATTTCTAGCAAAAGTGTGGATCCAATTAAATCAAAAGTGTTTGAAACAAGTTTTCTAATTGCAGGCACTAATATTCAGAATCCGCGCAAAGACTTTGAATTCTTTTTCTTTCCACTCGTGACTTTTGAATTCATCCTTTTATTTTTTTCTCACTTACTAGGTTTAATCGATTTCTGTATTTACTATTGTTTAAGTTGATTAAAAGATCAATAATTTATTGATCGAATAATTTCAACAAATTACGATATATTATAAAATTTAAATTCTCTTCTATTCAACTTCAATCCCCATTCTCTCAATTATTAAAAAATTGATGGAAAGACCAATGTTAGTATCACTGATCGAGTTCTTTTCTTTTCTCTTCCATCCCTTCTTTCTGCCTCAGAGAGTAAAGTAGTTTTACACTTTGATATTCTTTTATCGATAACATATAATTTTAATTTCAACTTCAAAATTCAATTCGTGAAATTTTATAATTCCAAATTTAAATTTGATCATGTATAATATTTTTTGTTTTATTTAATTATATATTAATTTATAAAGTGAAAGTATCATCAAATATGTATTTTAGAAAAAATAAAATGATGAGTTGTAATTATTATTTTCAATTATAACTTTATAAGAATAATGTTTAAAAATATTACAATTTGGGAAAAATTACATGAAAAGAAAATAAATGTTGTTATTTATTTTTGGATCTGACTTGTAAATTCAAGTCACTTTAGGTTAATATAATTCCAAGTCAAGTCAAATTTAGATTTTAAGTTGCCTTAAAGTTTGGGTCATAAGAATTTCATTCACATTTTTAGATGGATTAAATTTTTTATTGGGGTCAACTATTCTCTTTTTCTTCCCTTCATGTGACGTTAATGGTTCCTACTTTCTCCATTCCTATTTCTATTTCTATATTCACGACTCCACAGGCAAACCACGTAACGTCATTCAATAGTGCAAATATTAATTATGACAATGTTTTTCTATAGTCTTATTTAGAGGTTAATAAATTAATTGGTTCAGTTTTAAACGAAACGGGGAATTTTTATAATATGGTTACAAATTTTGATCTTACTAACAACTAAGGTTTGATTTAGTGGTTGTTACCGTTCATTAGAAGAGATTAGGTTTAACGTTCGATTCTCTACTTCTTCCTTGTACCTCTTATGAACAAAAAAAAAATTTTGATCTTATTGTAAGGTTAACGTTAAAAACACATAATTAAGTGTAAATTTAGAATCATTAGAAATAAAATATGTTAGAAGTACCGTAAAAATATGATTATTAATGCAAATATTGGCATCAATAGATTTAAACAAATGATAATTTTGCTATAATGTATATTTATATTAATTATCATGTGTTTACATACTTCTAACATATTTTACACCTAATAACTTTAGATTTATGCTTAATCATATATTGTTTACATTAACCTTAAGTTAATTTTCACGTGTTTACAATACTTATAATATATTTTTCGCCTAAGGACTTTAATTTTATACTTAATCATGTGTTTTTTACATTAACTTTAAATAAAGTCAAAATTTATGACCTTACTGTAAGAATCTCTGAAAAGTAAGTATCAAAATTGCAAATCTGTCTCAGTAAATCACATGTTCCTTCATTGCCACAAATGATTGAAGTTATAGGTCAAAATATGCAATTATCTCTAAAGGTGTTTAAAGTTCGATTAAAACTGAATTAACCAACCAATCGAAATTAGTTCGATTAATTAGTCAACCATTGAACTAATTTCGATTGGTTTTTAGAAGAAGTTTTGTCAAAATTTCAATTATCAATTAATTCAATTAAAAAAACCAAATTAACCGATTAACAACTGTTAGCTGAACTCAAGGATTAAAATGGTGCGTTTTAAGATTAATGTTAATTGCTAAACGCAAACATTCCCGACACAAACACTAAATGCAACTCTTGCCTCTCCTCTTCATAGGAAGGTTTCAATTTATACTTTAGATTTGCCTAGCGGAATAAGACGGAATTTAAATATAGAAATACTGAAACCAACACCAGGATCACATTTGATAAAACATTCAAGAAACCGTTTATGTGTCAAGCATACAATGGAGTTCAAAATTTTTACCTTGCTAGAGATATTGTAATTTCTTTTTTTTTTTTTGAAGTAAGAGATATTGTAATTTCTAGACTTTGATCTCCTCTTGGACTTGTACAGCAAGGTTACATTGTCGCAAACAAAAACCGTTCAATTGTCTAATTTCTAATTGTATCCACATAAGTTGTGAAGAGTTAAAAAATTTTACAATATAAAAACTGAAATTCTATTTAAAATTATTAAAACTTAAAAAATAGGTTTTTTTCGATGAAAATTAATTAATTATTTTATTTGTATATTTTAATTATATTTTAGTAGCTAGTTTCTGTTAGTTTAATTATATTTTAATTAAAATATTTTAATTATATTTTTGATGAAAATGCAAAAAATAAGCTATAAATTTCGAAATAAAAGAGCTTAAAGCGAAAAAATGTGTGAAATAAACTACAAATTTCAAAATAAAGGGGCTTAAAGCAAAAAATGCGTAAAAAAGAAGTGAGTTTAAGAAATGCTTAAAGTGAAAAATGCGTGAAATAAGCTATAAACTTGGAAATAAGAGAGTTTAAAGCGAAAAATGTATAAAATAAGCTACAAATTTTGAAATAAAAGGGCTTAAAGCCAAAAAAGGACGAAGAAAGTAGAGAATTCAAAAAAAAAAGTTTAAAGCAAAAAATGTGCGAAATAAGCTACAAATTTCAAAATAAAGGGGTTTAAAGTGAAAAATGTGTGAACTAAAACAGAAATTTGAAAGTGCTTGAAGTGAAAAATGTGTGAAATAAACTATAAACTTGGAAATAAAAGAGTTTAAAGCGAAAAATGTGTAAAATAAGCTACAAATTTCGAAATAAAAGGGCTTAAAGCGAAAAATACGTGAAGAAAGCCGCGAATTAAAAAAAAATTTAAAGTGAAAAATGTGCGAAATAAGCTACAAATTTCGAAATAAAGGGGCTTAAAGTGAAAAACATGTGAACCAAAACAAAAATTTGAAAGTGCTTGAAGTAAAAAAGGCGCAATGCAAGCTACAACGATAAAAACAAATAGCTTAAAGCAAAAAACACACGAACTCAGCCTCGAATTTAAAAGAGCTTTAAGCGAAAAATGTGCAAGAAAACTACAATTGTAAGAACAAAACGACTTACAACGAAAAATGCACAAACAAACTGTCTAAAAAAATTAAAATTTAAATTAAATGCTTGAAGCAAAAAATGCAATACAAACTTGAAACTAATGCAATGAAAGCAAAAACTTTGTGTAACTATGAGTTCTTTATAAAAGATTGAGCTCTTTTACAAAGAACTGGGGAGCACTTACTATGTATATACATGCAGATTAAAGTATAAAAAATAAAGTAAAATATGGAATTTTTCATTCATTCAACTCTAAAATTGTAATGCAATGAGTATCTTTTAGATTGACCTCAGCAGCAGGAGGAGTATTTGTACCAACGGGCACCTAGGCGTGTGCTTCCTAAGTCATTATAACCTATAATGCGTGGCTTAACACCAAGGCTTGGGTTGGCTCTGCAATCTTGTAATTTCTCCCTTTAGCTTTTGACTCTGGTCAACCAAAATATTGAGCTGAGAGAGAACATAGCATGCTCCACCTGAAGAGGGTTTAGCTTAGTTAAAGTGGAGAAAAATGCACCCCGATAATGCTTTAAGGAGGCAGTCTTGGCTTTCTTTATCTCAAAATTGTCTTTAAGATGAAGCAGCTGCACCTACTTGAGTTTTCTTATGGCTTGTGCCTGAAATATTTGGTGTTGAGGATTAATAACTATTATTTATTACATGGCCTGCAAATGTCACGACCTCATTTATACAAATATTAACTAACTTTTTCTTTCACATAAGAGGTAGTTAGGCTCGTTCGTCAATGTCATCCTTTCTTCTTCTTATATGCATTATGCTTTATCACTTATGATATGATATGACACTTCACATGAATAAAATTTTTCATATACACACATACGTCAAATACATTAGGATCTCACATAACTTACATATCCTATATCCCCACTACTCTAATATACTTCAATGTAGTATTGTACTGTATAATAGCCGAGGTATACGACCAACTGATTATACCTTTAAGGAATAATTGGGAAGCGTGTCTCGAAGGTATACTAGAAGATCCCAAAAGTCAGCTCCTCTATCTGGAGCGGGAATCACTTCAAATAATCTGGATGAAAAAAAGTTGTAAAGGGTGAGTTTACGCTCAGTAAGAAACATATGTAAAAGAGCGTACTATGCCACTATATGCAGTTTTCTTGCTTGGCTCTATAAGGTCTTGTAAAATCATTATAAAGCATATATCATATACTTTCTTCAAATATCATATACACATAAAATCAAATAAGTCAAATACTTTCAATTTCTTTCAATACATTTGAAATCACATATGCAAATATTCGAATACTTCAAATACTTTCACGTATCTCAAATCATGTGAAATCACATGTACAGATACAGTTAACTTCAAATACCAATAACTTCAAATACTTTTACATACTTTCACATAGATGGGAGACGCTTAACTTCCAATAGAATCATGCACCAAGTAAGTCTCAGATGGGCAAGTCTCGTAAGGGATGCCAAGTATTTCCTATAGGAAAGTCCCTTAAAGGATGCCAAGTATTCCCCATAAGAGATATCAAATAAGTGGCGTACCCACATATGGGCCAGGAATCCTCCCCTAGCCAAACACATAACAGAGACAATTGGTCAATGTCGGTAGGCCACAGTGAACATTAGTCAGGTGACATCTATGGCACTGAGGACCGAACTAAGGTTCCTCAGCCAAGTACAAATACAAGTAACATGCATGATCACTAAAGACGTCCACAGTCTCTAAAACATTTATCATATACTTCACTTAAAATTCAAATACATTTACATCAAATAGGCAATTAAAACACCATTTTCAAATGGGGTAGTCGATTGGTCATATAAGGTAGTCGGCTGCTATATCGTATATTGCTTTATTGAATTTCTTTTCTTTTTAAAATTCAAATATTTTATTTTTCGAAAACAAATAAGGCAGTCGACTGGTTTGCAAACAAAATGCTTATGAAAACAGGGCAGTCGACTGGTTCCATAGGCAGTCATCTGGTTTTGAAACATGATGCTTTTTGAAGAAAATGCAGTTGACTATCTCCTTAGCAGTCGACTGGTGCGAAACAAAATGCTTTCTGAAAAATAGCAGTCGGCTGCTATATAAGGCAGTCGACTGGTTTGAGTTGATTTTGGAAAGTTTATGCTTTAGCTGTCTCTAGGCAGTCGGCTGCCCCTAGCTGAATTGTAACTATGAGTAAAACCGAGAATTTAAACCTCCTGCACTTAAAAAGCATTTCATATATGACCAACTCATGCAACCAAAACAGACATAGTCTCCCTATATTCGTTACACACATCCCTTACCTCAAATAACTCCGAAAATGCAAACCACTTAGTTGCACCAATGATTTCCTCTTCACTTCTTCAAAGCTGCAAACATCATAAGGATTCAAACCTTTAAGAAATCTTTACAAATATGCTCTACCAACTCCACATAACTCCAAACTATGGACAAAATTGAATAAATCAATTTCTTCTCTTACCTTTGTTAATCACCAAAATAACAGCAAATTTAGATCTCTTCAAAGCCTTTGATTCAACCTTTCATATTACACATATAGCTTGAACTAGTGGCAAGGAGTGATTTTCGTTAAGAAAGCTTAACAATTCGATAATAAGAGCTAGATGTTTGTTAAGGAAATTGAGGAGGAAAACTTAAGGAAAATTGAGAGAAAGCTACCATGGCTGCCGACACTGAATGAGGGTGATGACAAACCAATTTCATTTAATGCATATTAATCCATTTCACCAACTCATCACCTTGACTTTTGACCAATTGACCTTTTTGACTATTCTATTGCTATTATTCCATTTATGTCCAATATATCATTTACATATTAAAATTTCATATTTATTTACATCATTTAAGCTGGAAATATTATACAATTATGGAAATTTACATGAAATTGGGGATTTCACATTCTCCCCACCTTGGAAAATTTGGTCATCCAAATTTGAATCGGGCTATTACTCAAATAGTTCAGGATATCTTTCTTTCATCAAGCTCTCTAGCTCCTATGTAGCTTCTTCTGTCGTATGGTATTGCTAGAGAACCTTGACTAGTGGGATTACTTTATATCGCAGCACTTTCTCTTTCCTGTCCAAAATCTGAATCGGCTTCTCCATATAACTCATGTCTTCTCGAATCTCCAAAGGTTCATATTCTATGACATGAGATGGATCGAGATTATACTTCCGAAGCATGGACACATGAAAGACATTATGTAGTCCAGATAGCTTCGGTGGTAGTGCTAATCGGTATGCAACATCTTCGACTTGGTCTAAGACTTCAAATGGCCTGATATAATGAGGGCTAAGTTTACCTCTTCAGCCAAATCTCATGATTCCTTTGGATAAAGAAACGTTCAAAAACACTGAGTCTCTAACCAAAAACTCAAGTGGCCTACGTCGAACATCTGCATAATTCTTTTGTCGACTCTGAGCTGTCTTGAGTCTTTGACAAATCAATTTAACATCCTTAGAGGCATGTTCGACTAAATCTGGGGCTAAGAACTTGCGCTCGCCCACTTCTTCCCAACCAATCGGGGATCGATACCTTATTCCATATAAAGCTTCATTTGGCACCATCCCGATACTTGAGTGATAACTATTATTGTAAGCAAACTCAGCCAATGGCAGATGTTCGTCCCATGAGCCTTTAAAATCTAAAGCACAAGCTCTCAACATATCCTCAAGCATCTGAATGGTGCGTGCAGACTGACTATCAGTCTGTGGATGAAAAGCTGTGCTAAAGTTCAACTGAGATCCTATGGCTTCCTGGAAATGTTCCCAAAAATGAGAAGTGAACCTGGAATCTCTGTCTGATGTAATGCTTACTGGAACTCCGTGTAGTCGTACAATTTCTTTAACATATAACTTTGCCAAAGTACTGAGTGTATAGTAGTTTTCATAGGCAGGAAGTGTGCAGACTTAATGAGTGTATCCACAATCACCTAAATACCATCATGACTTCTTCTGGTTCGAGATAATCCCATAACCAAAATCCATCATAACATGTTCCCATTTCCACATAGGTATAGGCAGAGGTTGTAACAACCCAGTCAGTCTTTGGTGTTCTACCTTAACCTGCTAACATGTGAGACATTTCACCACAAACTCTGCTACGTCTCTTTTCATACCAGACCACCAATACACCTTGTAAAGATTATGATACATCTTCGTATTTCTCGGATGTAACGTGTACTTAGTGGAATGTGCTTCAGTCAAAATCAACTTCCTCAACTCCTTATCATTAGGAACACATATACGGTTATTAAACCTTAAAACTCCATCACTACCAATGCTAAATTCCGATGGCATACCTAAGTGAATCTGATCCATAGCCTCAATACACCGAACATCCTCCCTTTGAGCAACCTGAATTCTATCCATTAACTCCGGCTCAATCATCAAATTGGCTATCATTCCAAAATGCTCAAAAGGTGTAACATTTAGGCTAAGGTTGCAAACTGTTCCAGTAATTCATACTCTCGGACCATCATATAAGCCACTCTTCCAACATGCTTCCAGCTCATAGCGTCTGCCACCACATTGGCCTTTCCCGGGTGGTATAAGATGTCACAATCATAATCCTTTAGAAGCTCGAGCTTTCTTTTTGTCTCATATTTAATTCCTTCTGAGAAAACAAATACTTCAGACTTTTATGATCCGTAAAAATCTGAAATTTCTCACCATACAAGTAATTCCTCCAAATCTTTAGGGCAATTACCACTGCGACTAACTCCAAGTCATGAGTTGGGTAGTTCTTCTCATGGTCCTTTAATTGGCAGGAACCATATGCAACTACCTTTCCATGCTGCATCAACATACAACCCAATCCTTGTGCCAAGGCATCATTATATACAGAAAATCCTCTCAACCCGCTAGGAATGGTGAGGATAGGTACAGTCGTCAACCTGTGCTTCAACTCTTGAAAACTACGCTCGCAAGCAATATTCCATTCAAACTTCACCTCTTTGCACGTTAAGCACGTCAAGGGAGCAGCTAACCTTGAGAAGCTCTCTACAAATCTTCGATAGTAGTCAGCTAGACCCAAGAAACTCCTAATCTCCGTCACTATTTTTGATCTCTCCAATTGTACCACAGCTTTAATCTTCGATGGATCGACCGAAACACCATCTTTACTAATTATATGACCCAAAAAGGAGATTTGATCTAGCTAAAAATCACACTTACTTAGCTTGGCATACAATCCTCGATCTCTGAGGGTTTGCAAAACTATCCGCAAATACTGCTCATGCTCTTCCCGGGACCTTGAATACACCAATATGTCATCGATGAAAACAATGACAAACTAGTCCAAGTATGGTTTGAACACTTCATTCATCAGGTTCATAAATGCTGTGGGAACATTAGTGAGACCAAATGGCATAACAAAGAATTCATAATGGCCATATCGTGTCTTGAACGCTGTCTTAGGGATATCTTCACTTCTAATCTTCAATTGGTGATATCCTGATCTCAAGTCTATCTTGGAGAAGACTTGCGCACCCTGAAGCTGATCAAAAAGATTATCAATCCTGGGAAGATGATACTTGTTCTTGATTGTCACCTTATTCAACCATCTGTAGTCAATACAAAGTCTCATGCTACCATCTTTCTTCGGAACAAAAAGCATAAGAGCACCCCACGTGGATACGCTTGGCCGTATGAACCCCTTATCTAGTAACTCCTAAAGCTGCTTCTTCAATTCTTCCAATTCTACTAGTGCCATCCGATAGGGTGATCTCGAAATGGGCTTAGTCCTCGGCACCAAATTGATAGTAAATTCCAATTCCCTATCCGGAGGAAGTCCAGGAAGATCATCTGGAAACACATTTGAAAAATCCATGACTATCGAAATTTCATGAAGTTCAAGACGTTTCTGTTCTACGTCCACCACATATGCTATAAATCCTTCACATAACAAATATATTCTATCAAACTCATTTTCAAATAATTCAAATAATAACTATTCATTTTCATTAAACACTTGCAAAATTTACAATATAACTAACGGGAGAAGAGAAGATCACACTTTTAGCATAGCAATCTACTATCACATGATTCTTAACCAACCAATCCATCCCTAATATGACATCAAATCCGTGCATATTTAGTAGGATTAGATCAGTTATCGATTCTCTCTCTCCTACCAGTAGTTTATAACTACAATACACTATATCCATCATTTGAGATTCCCTAAAGGGTGTACTTATTTGTAACAATTGGCCTAAAGGTTCAGGTTCAACAGGCAATTTTATAGCAATCATTGGAGATACAAATGAATGCGTAAAGCCTGGATCAAATAATGCAGTAACATTTATATCAAATAAGTAAATCTTACCCTTAATCACATCAGAGGAAGCATCAGCGGACTCCTTATCAATAGCAAATACTCGACCCTGAATCATGGCTTTCTTTCCTTTTTCTACAGCAGTGGCCTTACGCTGAGGCTAGGTAGCCTTCTCTGATTCCTCAGGCACCCTTTAATTCCTCTTAGGACAATCTTTAATCTAGTGTCCCTGCTCTCCACACCAAAAACAATCCCCAGTTGCCATGCGACATGTCTGTGACCCATGGAATTTCTCGCAATGCTCGCATCTCTACATCATACTCCTCAGTGAGCTAGCGGTACTACCAGCTAAATATCGAGATCTTTCATCACTTATCTTAATTTCAGTATACCTAGGAGTCCCTGTTGAAGCTCTTTCATATGGTCTACTTCTCCTAAAAGGATATCTATCACTAGAGGCTTTCTTCTCTGACTTCCGCTTCATTTGTTCTTTCCCCTTACCCTTGGTTTGGAAATCAGCTTGATGAAACTCATAATCCTACTCATACAGCTGAGCCTTACGGACGGCCTCTCCATATGTACTGATATCCAAGGGATATAACTTAGACTTGATGGAAGGTCTTAATCCCTTCATAAATCTGTAGGTCTTGTGCTCTTCTCTCTTCAACACTTCCGAATAAAATCTGCTTAACGTAGTGAACTTTGACTCGTATTGACCATTCGTCATATTCCCCTGGGTCAAGTTTAGAAATTCTACTTGCAACCTCTTTTGAGTAGTACGTGGGATGTACTATTCATTAAATGCCACTAAAAATATATCCCATGTTACCTCTGAATGTCTAGGCTCCAATACTGTCTTAGTGGACTGCCACCAGGGTTCTGCATCGTCCACTAACAAATAGGTGGCCAATCACACCTTTTCTCTTTCGGTACAAGTCATATAATCGAACGATTTAGTGACCGCTTTCACCTAATTCTCCGAGGCCAACAGGTCACTATCTCCCTTAAACTTAGGCGAATCCAACTCCTTAAATTCCTTAATCAAAGTGACACTACAATAAGCCTTAGGATCCCGCCTTTCAGGAGCTTGGGTTAGTGGGGGCAACTCTATCTGTGCTGTCGAATGCTGTACTGTAGGAGTACGTCTTGGTGCACTAGTGGCCACATTTGGGAAGTTAGTCATAAATTGAGTAAACATAGTGGCCATGGTTTCCATATGCTGCTCCATTCTCGATAATCTAGTATTCGGGATACTCGGTGGAGAAGAATGTGGAGATTATGTTGGGGGCGGTTGCTCACGACCCCGTCCTCGTCCTCTATTAGTACCCCTTCTTTGAGTACTCATTCTGTAATTATCACCACCAATTAACACGATTTAATATAACTTTAAATAGTTATACTTCGCATAAGTATTCAGACAAGTAGTACTTTGGGGATAAAAACTATTTCTAACCTAATGACATCGACAAACATCAGACTAACTTACTTTGATACCAATCTTTGTCATGACTTCATTTATACAAATATTAACTAACTTTTACTTTCACATAAGGGGTAGTTATGCTAGTTCATCAATGTCATCCTTTCTTCTTCTTATATACATTATGCTTTATCATTTATGATATGATATGACACTTCACATGAATAAAATTTTTCATATATACACATACGTCAAATACATCAAGATCTCACATAACTTACATATCCTATATCCCCACTACTCTAATATACATCAATGTAGTATTGTATTGTACAATAGTCGAGGTATACGACCAACTGATTATACCTTCAAGGAATAATTGGGAAGCATGTCTCGAAGGTATACTAGAAGATCCCAATAATCAGCTCCTTTGTCTAGAGCGAGAATCACTTCAAATAATCTGGATGAAAAAATGTTGTAAAGGAGTGAGTTTACGCTCAGTAAGAAACATATGTAAAAGAGCGTACTATGCCACTATATGCATTTTTCCTACTTGGCTCTATAATGTCATGTAAAATCATTATAAAGCATATATCATATACTTTCTTCAAATATCATATACACATAAAATGAAATAAGTCAAATACTTTCAATTTCTTTCAATACATTGGAAATCACATATGCAAATATTTGAATACTTCAAATACTTTCACGTATCTCAAATCACGTGAAATCACATGTATAGATACAATTAACTTCAAATACCAATAACTTCAAATACTTTTAACATACTTTCACATAGATGGGAGACGCTTAACTTCCAATAGAATCATGCACCAAGTAAGTCTCAGATGGGAAAGTCTCGTAAGGGGTGCCAAGTATTTCCCATAGGAAAGTCCCTTAGAGGATGCCAAGTATTCCCCATAAGAGATATCAAATAAGTGGCGTACCCACGTATGGGCCAGGAATCCTCCCCTATCCAAACACAAAACAGAGACAATTGGCCAATGTCGATAGGCCACAGTGAACACTAGTCAGGTGACATTTGTGGCATTGAGGATTGGACTAAGGTTCTTCAGCGAAGTACAAATACAAGTAACATGCATGATCAATAAAGGCATCCACAGTCTCCAAAACATTTATCATATACTTCACTTGAAATTCAAATACATTTACATCAAATAGGCAATTAAAACACCATTTTCAAATGGGGTAGTCGACTGGTCATATAGGGCAGTCGGCTGCTATATTGTATATTCTTTATTGAATAAGTTTTCTTTTTAAAATTCAAATATTTTATTTTTTGAAAACAAATAGGGCAGTCGACTGGTTTAATAGGGCAGTCGACTGGTTTGCAAATAGAATGCTTCTGAAAATAGGGCAGTCGACGGGTTCCATAGGCAATCGGCTGGTTTTGAAATAGAATGCTTTTTGAAGAAAATGCAATCGACTATCTCCTTAGCAGTCAACTGGTACGAAATAGAATGCTTTCTGGAAAATAAAAGTCGGTTGTTATATAAGGCAGTCGACTGGTTTGAGTCGATTTCGGAAAGTTTACGCTTTAGCTGTCTCTAGGTAGTCATCTGCTATTTAAGGTAGTCGGCTGCCCCTAGTTAAATTGTAACTAGGAGTAAAACCGAGAATTTAAACCTCCTGCACTTAAAAAGCATTTTATATATGACCAACTCATGCAACCAAAACAGACATAGTCTCCCTACGTCCGTTACACACATTACTTACCTCAAATAACTCCGAAAATGCAAATCACTTGGTTGCACCAATGATTTCTTCTTCACTTCTTCAAAGCTGCAAACATCATAAGGATTCAAACCTATAAGAAATCTTTACAAATATGCTATACCAACTCCAGATAACTCCAAACCATGGACAAAATTGAATAAATCAATTTCTTCTCTTACCTTTGTTAATCACTAAAATAACATCAAATTTAGATCTCTTCAAAGCCTTTGATTCAACCTTTCATATTACACATATAACTTGGACTAGTGGCAAGGAGCGATTTTCGTTAAGAAAGCTTAACAATTCGATAATAGGAGCTAGATGTTTATCAAGGAAATTAAGGAGGAAAACTTAAGGAAATTTGAGAGAAAGCTACCATGGCTACCGGCACTTAATGAGGGTGATGACAAATCAATTTCATTTAATGCATATTAATCCATTTCACCAACTCATCACCTTGACTTTTGACCAATAGACCTTTTTGACTATTCTATTGCTATTATTCCATCAATGTCCCATATATCATTTACATATTAAAATTTCATATTTATTTACATTATTTAAGTTGGAAATATTATACAATTATGGAAATTGACAAGAAATTGGGGATTTCACAGCAAATAAGTTAGAGAACTCACAAGACATTTTATATGAATGTGAGATAGAGGATTTGAAACTTATCCTCATCATTTTTAAATTAGCTTAGCCTTTGCCATCGAGGAAGTTCTTAAATAACCCAGTCTCATTAGAAGAAAGAGTGGAGGACTAGCCTAAACGAGAAGTAACCCTAGGGTCTTCTATGGAGTCATTATCATCAGCCCCTAGGTAGATTTGAAAATCTTACCTAGAAACTATATTCCCTAATCTACTACAAAATAATGAATGTTAAGAAGAGCAATATAAGGAGCCCAGGCACGTCACTCATTGACAGCTCATGAATAGTAGCCTCTTATCTTTAATGAGGAGCGTAGATATATTGCACTCAGCCTGATTCTACCTATGCAACTCTTTTATGCTCTCTTGTTCATTGCACTAGTGATTCATGAAGGGCAAACTTGCTCCTTTCATGGTTAGGAAAATCGAGAGGAATTAAATCCATCATATCTAGCATGAAAGGGAGTATGAGCTTGAGTGTGTTTGGAATCACACTCTAAAGACAAGAAATCTTAGCTCGAGAGCAGCTCTCGAAATCCTTCCTCTTGCAAGAAGGATTCCTAACAGAATCCATTTTTACATGAAAAGAAATGAAGAATGTCAGAATGATTGACCAATGAAAATAGTTCTACAAACTTTAAATTGAAAATTACCATCAGGAGGCTCAAATAACTCTTGAAAAAACTCAACGTTGGCTAAGCATTCCTCTGAGGGAAGTGTCATGAAAGGGCTTACGAATGCTTCTCTTGAGCTCTAATCAAGACCTTCCTTAGAGGAAAAGGATTTGCGAGAGCATCTACCATGCTTCAACTAGTAACTAGGATGTTCTCTTGGGGGAAGAGAGTAAATAAATCAGTCTATCTTTCAAAACATAACTAGTCAATCTAATGACAGAACAACCTCTTTAAGATCGAGAAAATTTGATCCTTGGACAATTTCTACCCACAAATACCCCTCTGGAGATGCTTGGATAAAATAAGATATTGACAAAAAGAATCGACGGACCCTAAAAAAGGCACTTAACAAAGGAAGTAATGGTACGATGTCACTGTCGTCACAACTTAGGTCCTAGACCTAACCGTTAAACATGGTTCAATGGAGTCACCATCAATCATTCAAACTAAGCTGTGATTGGTCACCTAATCAAATTAAGGAGAAGAATTGATCTACATCCCAAATTTAGGGTTCGAGGGTATGGTTACGTGTGAGGAAGGTGTTAGCACCTTCACAATGCCCATCCTAAAATGGTACCTAATTAAGCTTATGTTATCTTTAAAGGTTTGAATTAAATGGTCTTTAATTTAAATGTTCTTTGTTTAATCCAAATAATTAAATATTGGAAAATTTCTAAGAAACTCTCCATCATTCTGGCAAAATTTCTTAAAAATTATCCTCACCTCAAGAGTATCCAAGTAGTATCGTTTGACTTGCTCGGAGAGGCTTCGTCGTCAGATTAAATATTCCTCAATTTATTTTTAGCTAATCTTTATTTATTTTATCTTTCATTATTTTTATTTAGCTTTATTTCTTTATTTTGACTTTTGTTAATTTTATTTACTTATTTGTTTTAATTTGAGAAATAAATTTAGACTATCAATATTGAAACTTCTCTTAGTCTTTTATCATTTTGATGATACATCAAGAAAAATTCTTACCTAAAGAATTCCAAACGTCAACCATTTGTTACTCTTTGGACTTTCATCATCGGGATAATCATCATTCATTCTCTATTAAGTTGTTATCGTTGTTGTTATTGTTTTTATTTACTTATTACTACTACTACTACTACTACTACTAATCTTTTTTTATGTTCAGTTTAATAGTTTTCACCTTTAATTAATTAATTATTATTAGTAACTTAATTATTATTGTGAAAATAAATATCGATTATGAATATTGAAAATTTTTACTTAAATCTTTCATCATTCTGGTGAGATTTAAAAAATCTTCTCACCTAACAATTTTCAAATGTCGACAATTTGCGGCTTTTTGGAATTGCATCCTCAGGATAATTTGTATTTACTTTCAATTTGTAATTAACTCTTATATTGTTAGTATTATTTATTTTAATAAAATTCTTATTAAAAGTATCGATTATTAATTTTGAAAAATTTACTTAAATCTTCCATCATTTTGTCAAGATTTAAGAAAAATTCCTTATCTATACATTTCCAAATGTCGACTATTTGGGACTTTTTGGAATCTCATCCTCAAAATAATCCTTATTTTATTATGAATTTATTATACTTTATTTATTTTTTCATATTTTTTGAAAATAAATTTAGATTATTAATATTGAATTTTTTTTAAATCTTGCATCTTTCTATCGAGATTTAAGAAAAATCTTCTCACCTAGAGATTTCCAAATGTCAACCATTCTAACTCTTTGGAATCTCATCCTCAGAATAATCTTTTTTTCTTTTTCATGATTTAAGAATACTTTATTTTATAAAATTTCAAATTTACATTCTTAATTATTATTTTATTTCTCAAATTCTAAACTACCATAAATTTCTAATAAATAATCGTAACTTATATATTCTTTTTACTTGCATTTTATGTTGTCAAATGATTAAAACCTATTCTTAATTTAAAAATTTATTAAACAAATTATCATGATAAAGAATCTATAAGCACCTTAATATGATTTAATTCATACTTAGAGTGCTAAGATTACTGAATAAATATAAAATAATGAACCATTTATGACTAAAAATAAAATAAAATCTAAATATAAACCACAAACATGTGAGGTAAAGCTGCATGCATAAAAGTAATAAAAATATAAAAACCACAATTAAAGCTCATGTGAAAAGAGTTGGTGGCAAGATTTCTACACTCTTTTGTTCCATGTTACAAGGGCAGAAACGTAGGAGCAACTTTCTTGTTGCAAGTTGTAGGACAAGGCTGAACTTGTGTGGACTGAGGCAAGCAGATGTAAGGCAACGTGGATGGTGCAATGCATGCTTGAGCAACAGTGAAGATGGGCAACAATGGCACTGCAATAACAGGGGTGACAAGGATAGCAAGTGTAGATGGTGCTATATAGGAAGAGCTGTAGCAGCAACACCAAGCAATGCAGGTGTGCACAGTGCGGCAGCGGTGTAAGCGATCTATGTAAATGCAAGGTATATGGTTTGCATGGAGACCAAAGTTGACATGTTTCTTTTTATCATTTTTTCTTTTTATTTTTTTGATTTTTTTGAATTTTTATTAAAAAAATTGTTCGAACAAAATTAGGTGTTTATAGTCACTTCTATTACAAACTATAGTGAAGCCCACTAGTTGAGCCCACAAGTGAAGATGAAAAGTCTCTCGCAATAATCTCCAAAAGGGGATTGCGAGAAAATCAAAAATGTCTATGGACTCGAAATGATTTTGAATAAAAAAAGCAAAAAACAAAAACCCATATATACTCTTCCGCAAGGTATACCCAGTGAAAGAGTGACGAACAATTGATAAGGGTTATACTAAAGATCATTGGGCCATGTTATGAGTTTGACTAAAGGTCATTGGGCCTAAAGATAGACTGGGCCTAAAGATAGACTGAGCCAAGAGGAAAGAGGACTCAAGAAGACATGTAAAATCCATTAAGTTATTATCTAAGTTGTGGGTCTTAATGGTAATTATGCACCAAATTACTCTTATAAATAGATCACAGGTACAATCTTTACTCTTTAAGCTTTATTTGCTAACTGAGACTCTGTCAAAATCCTATCTGACTTAAGCATTGGAGTGCGCATGCAGAGAAAAGCTCTTGCGCCCTTTGTTCATTTTCTTTCTTGCAGAGTTTTTAAAAACAAGTTAGCTCAAAGATCGAGGATCTGACATGATTGTTACATCATTGCTGTTTCATGCGACAATAACTTTCAATATATTTTATTTTTATTTTAATATTATTAAAACTATCATTATTGATAGAATAATCGTTATTAACTAAATATAATTACATTGATATTTTACCATTCAAAAAATTACATTGATATACTTATATTTTAAAATCTGTATAATAATGTAGTATACAAAAATTTATTTTTGATAAAATATATTTTATAAATTAAAGTTTATTTAAATAAAAATTGTTCATATAATTTTGTTATAAAATGCAAACAAAATGATAGTTAGAAGTAAAATTATTGGCATAATTAGTTTTCTTTCGTAACTTTGATTGTTGCATGTGTTAAGCTAGAAGTTGCGAGTAGTATAATTAGATAAGAAAATTAAGAACACTATTAGAAGATTTAGGAAGGGAACACAAGACAATTCTACTCCGCAACAAAACATGGCTGAGCATAGAAAGTAGAGGACTTTAGGTGATTATGCGGTACATAAGGTATATGAATTTCCACAGGATCCTAAAAGCCCACCAGCGAAGCTAATAACTTCGAGATTAAACTTGCTATCATTCAAATGATACAAACTTTTGTGAAATTTGGTAGTTTACCTGACGATGATCCTAATGCACATGTAAGTAATTTCTTAGACATATGTAATACTTTTAAACATAATAGCATATCTGATGATGCCATTAGATTGAGGTTATTCCCCTTTTCCAGTTTTCCTTAAAAGATGAGCCAAGACTTAATTAACCTCAATGCGACTTAGATCTGTTAGGACCATTACCACTTGGGAAGAATTCACCTAAGAGTTCTTACTCCAGTTTTTTCCCTCTAAAAATTACAAAGCTTAGAAACGATATCACATCCTTTTAAGCAATTTGACTCTGAGTCATTATATAAGGATGCTATAACGAATTACGTAGACACTGTCCCCATCATGGCCTACCTTAGTGGTCACAAGTCCAAACTTTTTATAATGGTTTTATGCACTAGACAATAGATGTGGCAAATGGACTGGTCGGATTAGGTTTGGGTTAGGTTATTTTGGATCGGATCAATTTGGATTAAGAAAAAATTAGAACATTTTGGGTTCAAGTCGGTTGGGTAGGTTAAGGAAAAATTGGTCTATTTTGGGTTTGGTTCAAGTCAAGTTTGGGCCAATTTGAATTCGGATCAATTGGGGTTAGGATCAATTCAGATTCGAATTAGGTCAGCTTTAGGTCGTTGACCTTTTTAGTCAATTCGAGTTGGGATTTGGATTCAGGTCAACTGGGCAGGTTTTTCAGGATAGGCCTTGATCATCTCGGTGTGATTTGTCCGGTATTAAATGAACTGAAACTATGTTTCTAAGAATCACAAAACTAATTAAAATAAAATTATCTTCTTACATAACCTATAATAAAATTGGGATTGAAATATTCAAAATATTTAATAATCTGTATGATAATTTTCTTTATAATATATTTATTAATATTCATAAATTAATTACGTTTTTTCATTTTATTTCTATTATCTACAATAATTGTTTACTCTATGCATCAAAGTGATTTAATAATTCCTAGTAAATACTATAATACACTACTATACATCTCTTTAATTTCTCTTGATTTTTTAAAATAATTGAAGGTAGTATGTGTAGGTGATGCAGCTTCTGTACTTTGTAATAGATCAGCAATAAATAATTATTTTAGCTCTTGTAGAATTTTGTTTTTGGTTAGGTTCAAATAAAAGTGAATATTTAAGTTTAACCAAATTCAAAAAAATATAACACTCATATTATTCAAAAAAATTATATTTTTACTATAATAAAGTACTTTGATCATTAATTTTGTCATTTAAATATTTATTGATAATCTTAAATTTAAGTTTGAATCTTTCGGGTCTAGGTTAATTTGGATTCAGATTAATTTGGGTTCGGGTCAATTTGAGTTCGGATCAATTAGGGTTTGAGTCAAGTCAGGTTTAGGTTAATCTAAATCCAGATAAATTTGGGTTCAGATTAATTCAGGTTTAGATCGATATGAATTCAGATTAATTTGGTTTTGAGTTAATTCAGATTTGGATCGGGTTGGATTTGGGTTGTTGACTTTTTTAATCAAATTGGATCAGTCGGGTTTGGTTTCAGGTTGTTCGAGGTGGTCGGGTCAATTTTTGTCGCCTTTACCAAACAAGGATCACAATTGATGTTGCTATTGGAGGTGTACTTATGGGAAATTTGTTAGCTTTGAAATATCTAAGATATTAATATGACTTTGAAAAACCTAATAGAATTAGATTTTAATCACACTAGCATATTTCTAATCTGGACATAATTTGGAAGAGCCCCGACCTAGTCCACACAACATGGTCGGTCGCCCTCTTACAACGTGAGGTGGCGGTCGCCCAACCTCACCAAGGTATTGTACGCTTTGGGCGATCGCCGCCCTCACGGCTTTATTCCCCACAAGGGACTCGTCATTCCAAGTTCGAACCCAGGACATCCTCAAGTACAAGGGTTCTACATACATGTTACCATTAAGACTCAATGGTAACATGTATGTAGGTCTCAATGGTAACATGTATGTAGAACCCTTGTACTTGAGGACGTCCTGGGTTCGAACTTGAAATGACGGGTCCCTTGTGGGGAATAAAGCCGTGAGGGCGGCGATCGCCTAAAGCGTACAATACCTTGGTGAGGTTGGGCGACTACCACCTCACGTTGTAAGAGGGTGACTGACCCTGCTATGTGTACTGGATCGGGGCTCTTACAATAAAAACACGCATTTTTATTGTAAGACTGTCACACCCCGGAAACGTGGAAGTTTTGGGCTAAATTTTTTTTTACACATAATATTAATTCCTTACTTTGGGTTGCATTCCTGCCAGTGTCTTATCACACTTCTTCAACCACAGAAACGTCATAATATTTTCATGAAATATTTTATTCACATTATATTGACTTACTCTTTAAAGTAACGTTACATTCCTACAATATTGATTACATCCCAAAAGTATTATCATATACAAATATCTGTGCCATACAGGATGTCTGGTATCAAAATATGAGTATACCTTACGTGAGTACAAAAATGGCCGGAGGAGAGACGTATCCCTCAGCCTACGTCATATGCGCAACAGGTAAGGAGATGATCACTGCAAATAATCTGGTAGAGTAAGGGGGTGAGCTTTTTGGAAAGCCCCGTAAGAAATGCATTTAAAATAGTTATAGCATCTATATATATGCAGAAAACAATGCCATAATAATGCATTTCATACTTTCAACGTTGTATGAATTCTTTAATACATATATTTCAAAATTCATACTTGATCAAACATGCATCTTACTTTAAAAATTTAAATTCAAAATTAATAAAACATATCATACAGTTCATGGAGACTAGGCAGAATCATATAGCCAGTATGCGGTCATAACACTTACTTCTTCCTCCGAAGAGGGAACGGAATACCTAAGGCCATGGTATGGGCTGTAGACCTGATCAGAGTCGTACAGCGAACATACACCACGAAGGACCAACATACCCACAAAGGATGTAATCATACACAATGTGGGTGAGGACATGCACGACGTGGCTAAACTTATGCCACAATGTGGTAAGCATGACAGGCAGTAACATAAACTATAGGAAGGCCTTAGTCTCAAAACTTACTTTCATACAATTGATATAAAATAGTAAGGACCGGGCGTGCCAGGGTCTAAGTTAGCCTGGGGTGTGCCACTCCGATACCTTTTTCGGAAAACATATACTTAAATCATACAACTGATATAAAATAGTAAGGACCGGGCGTGCCAGGGTTTAAGTTAGGCTGGGGTGTGCCACTCCGATACCTTTTTGGAAAACATATTTATTTCATGTCATACTTAAAACATTATGGAAAAATATGCATAGAAATTATAAGGTTCATTTAGCTAATTATCAAAAGATTATGGAAATTAATTTCGGAATAAAATTCATGCTTCAAACATTTCTTTAAAATTTGCGATGAATGTAAGGGACACCATCACAACTTTAAATTACATCCCTTACCTCAATACACTGTGGAGCAATGCCTTACGTCGCACCAATATGCTTCCTATCTCTCCGACTTACAAACTGTTAAGTCACAATTTAGTATAATTAATTTTCGATATAAAATTCCCTTTACTTAGAATATTAGAATTTCTTAAAATTTCTTATGCTAATAAATATTTATTCTCTTGTAAAATTTCCAGTCACTTTAATTGACTGCTTCTCTCATTTCCTACGCCACTTATCTTACTTTCCTTGTATAATTTTAATAGCCAAATATCCCCTTTAATTAACTAAATATATTTGGCTTATAATATATATTTCCTATAGTACCATATTTGTTTTATTCTTGTATAATTTCAAACCTTTAACTTAGTCAACTTCACCCATTTGTACACCATTTACGTTAGTTTCCCTTTTCTTTCTTTTTTTCTCCATCATAGTCGGATGGTTCTACATGGTTTAGGTCCTTTGTTCATTCAAAAAGCGTAATTATAATTTACTTACACTTAACCCTTTGTTCCACCCTTTTGGCCAACATAACATTTTCTTCCTATCTTCCATTTTTTTCCTTTCTTTCCTAACATTACTTGTCTAACCCGACAGCTTATTTATTTTCTTTCCTGATCTGCAGTTCACGTTAGCATCATCTTGTCTCTATATTATGGCCATACCTAGTACATCCTAGGCTGCCAAAATCTTCTACCATTCACACACAAAAAGTCAGCCAACTTTTACCATTTTCTTTCAATTTCGGTTGCACCAATCCCACACCTTCTTCTTCATATACGACTGTATAACAGCCTTGTTTATTTTCTTCCCATTAACTAGCCACCTTTGTTGACTGTATCTAAGACATTTCTTTTCTCCTTCATGGTTCACGTAAGTCTCACCTAATCTTCACTCAAAACCCTTCCTCAACCGATCATTCAACTCAGTTAAATTTTCATTTCTATTTATTTTTCTGTTATATGCTGTCCAACCCGACAGCACACTCCCTTTTCTGTTCTGCAGTTTTACGTTTGCCATATCCATAAAACATCATTTTTCTCCTTTCTAAACCCTTACAACCGAACTAGAGTTTTCATTCCATGTATATTTACTTCAAGCAAAAGTTATAACCAACATATCTTTGATCATTACATCTATAATCAAAGAACAAGAAACTAAAAAAAAACTGTGTTAAACAATACCTGCACAAAGAAGCAGATTTGTCCTCTTAAGTTAGCTTCTGTTTGGAGTTTTTGGTTAACTTCTTTAATGGTTCTTTGAAGCTCATAAGGCAAGGTTTATTTTACCTAAAGAAACTTAGGTTAATTGTTGAAGAAAAGAACGCTCTGTTAGGGAGAGGAAAACTGTCCGACATGCTTAAACAGAAGAGAATATTTTCGATGATGAGGTTGGCTGGAGATGAAGGTTACGATGGAAGAGAATTATATAGCCCAAAAATATATATTTGTTGGACTTTTTGCCAGCTTCATTAAAACCCTTCTTTAATGTTTATATCTTTTCTTTTGTTTAATGCTTTTTCTTCTCCAACCGGCTACACTCCCTTTTCTTCATGCAGCCTACGTTTTTGACTTTCCCATCTTTTCCTTGCTTTTGTTCCTTTCTTCTCTTATTGTTTACTGACCAACGTGAGCCTTCTTCCTTAGTATATTGTTATTGTGTTGGTCTTCGGTGCAGCAATAATAAACAAAATCCATGTTATATATTTTTTTGTCAACTTAGGAAAAACGTGGGGAGACTTTCTCTTGTCTTTCTTTATTAGCTATCCTTTATTCTTTTGTTTTCCCATTAGCCATTTACTCAACCGAACTTCACCTAGATAGCCAATAAATTCTCCTTTTATTCCTTCATGTCATCCCCTTACTTGACTTTCTATCCCTCTTGCATTATTGATTTCTTCATGCCGCACCATTTTCTGATTTATCCTAATCAGAATTTTCCACCATTCATTTAATTATTTATTTCATCCTTTATGTAATATTTTTCCATACTTATTTATATATATATTTCTAGAATTAAAATCTTCTATGTGAGAAACATTATTCTTATATATTTAATTCCTTAAAATATTATCAATAATTTCTTTATTGATAATTTGTTCATATACATGTACAACTATAGTATAAGAAAATGAGATCTCACATTCTCCTCACCTTATAAGAATTTGGTCCTCCAAATTCAAGCTGGTCTATTAAACAAATGCGGGTACTTTTCTCTCATGAGGCTCTCTAGCTCCCACGTAGCTTCCTCTGTTGTGTGGTGTTGCCAGAGAATCTTGACCAGTGGAATAGTTTTAGATCGAAGTACCCTTTCCTTTCTGTCAAGGATCCGGATTTGCTGCTCAACATAGCTCATATCTCCCTGAATATCTAATGGTTGGTATTCAATAACATGGGAGGGATCCGGATGATACTTCCTCAACATAGAGACATGGAAGACGTTATGTATACCAGAAAGCTATGGTGGTAAAGCTAACCGGTAAGCAACATCCCCAATTCTTTCCAATATCTCAAATGGACCAATGAAACGAGGACTTAATTTTCCTTTCTTTCCGAATCGCATGACACCCTTGCTCGGAGATACTTTTACAAATACAAAGTCCCCAACCTGAAATTCAAGTGGCCGTCTACGTACATCAGCATAACTTTTCTGTCTACTTTGGGCAACCTTGAGTCTATCACAAATAGTCTAAACACCCTTAACTGCCTCTTCAACAAGATCAGGGGCTAAAATCTTACGGTCACCCACTTCTTCCCAAGCTACTGGGGATCTACATTTCCTGCCATATAGAGCTTCGTATGGTGCCATTCTGATGCTGGCATGATAACTATTATTATAGGCAAACTCTGCGAGAGGCAAGTGGTCATCCCATGAACCCTTAAAATCTAGTGCACACGCCCTCAACATGTCCTCTAAGGTCTGAATAGTCCGCTCGGACTGACCGTCTGTCTGAGGATGGTAGGCGGTGCTCAAATGTAATTGAGATCCCATGGCTTCCTGAAAATGAGCCCAAAATCGAGAGGTGAACCTGGAATCTCTATAAGAAGTGATGCTCACGGGAGCCCCATGTAATCGAGCAATCTCGCTAACATACAAGTCTGCCGATGTACTCAGTGAATCTGTGCTCTTAATGGCAAGAAAATGGGCACTCTTAGTCAATCTATCAACAATAACCCAGATCGCATCATGACCTCTCCGGGTTCTTGGTAAGCCCATAATAAAATCCATTGTAATGTACTCCCATTTCCAGGTAGGCACCGGTAAAGACTTAAGTAGTCCTGCTCGCCTCTGGTGCTCAACCTTAATCTGCTCACAGATCAGACATTTGGCCACAAACTCTGCTACGTCTCGTTTCATTCCAATCCACCAATACACCTTACGCAAGTCATGGTACATCTTAGTACTGCCTGGATGCATAGTGTAACGAGAACAATGGGACTCTTTCAAAATTCTTTGTCTTAGGGTATCATCGTTTGGAACACATATTCGGCCCTTAAATCTCAATAACCCATAATCACTGACCGTAAAATCTGACTGCAAATCTTGCTCCGCTTGGCTAACCATGTCCAATAGCCTCTGATCATTTCTCTGCCCTGACCGGATCGGATCTAAGATACTTGGCTCGATCTGAAGGCTAGCCATAAACCCGACATCTACTGTTTCAACACTAACATTGAGTTCGATGAACTGCTCCAGCAATTCCCATTCTCTAACCATCATAACAGAAACCATACTCTTTCTGCTCAGAGCATCTGCAACTACATTCGCCTTGCCCGGATGGTACAGAATTTCGCAGTCATAATCCTTAAGAAGCTCTATCCAACGTCTCTACCTCATATTAAGTTCCTTCTGATAGAATAGATACTTCAAACTCTTATGGTCAGTGAAGATCTGGAACTTCTCACCATACAGATAATGTCGCCATATCTTTAAAGCAAAAACAACTGCGGCTAACTCTAAATCATGCGTAGGGTAGTTACGCTCATGGTCCCTAAGCTGACGTGAACCATACGCGACTACTCTACCGTGTTGCATTAGCACACAACCTAAACCCTGACTGGAAGCATCACTATATACAACGAAGCCTCCAGATCCACTCGGAATGGTTAAGATTGGTGCTGTAGTTAATCTTTGCTTAAGCTCCTGAAAACACTGCTCACACTGACTTGACCATTTAAACGGAACTCCTTTGCGTGTAAGCTTAGTCAACGGAGCTGCAATCCGAGAAAAACTCTCCACAAATCTCCGGTAATACCCTGCCAATCCCAGAAAACTCCGAATCTCGGTCACTATTTTCGGTCTCTCCCATTGGAGTACTGCCTCAACCTTGGATGGATCAACTGACACCCCGTCCTTAGATACTATGTGGCCAAGAAAAGCTATCCGATCCAACCAAAATTCACACTTACTAAGCTTTCCATAAAGCTGCTTTTCTCTGAGAGTCTGGAGCACAATCCTCAGATGCTGCTCGTGCTCCTCCCGGGACTTAGAATATCATCTATAAAGACAATCACAAATTTATCCAGATACTCTCGAAACACATCATTCATCAAATTCATAAAGGCGGCAGGGGCATTAGTCAAACCAAAAGGCATCACCAGAAACTAGAAATGGCCATATCGGGTTCTAAAAGCCGTCTTCGGTACATCTTCCTTCCTAATTCTCAACTGATGATAGCCTGATCTTAGATCAATCTTAGAAAACACCGAAGCCCCTTTCAGTTGATCAAACAAATCATCTATTCTTGGCAAGGGGTACTTGTTCTTAATTGTAGCCTTGTTTAGTAACCTATAGTCGATGCATAACCGGAGACTACCATCTTTCTTTCTTACAAACAATACCGGAGCACCCCATGGAGACACACTTGGTCTAATAAAACCCTTATCAAGCAACTCATGTAACTGTTTCTTTAATTCTTCTAATTCAACTAGTGCCATCCGGTAGGGAGGTTTAGAGATAGGTTGGGTATCCGGCACTAAATCAATAGTGAACTCCAGCTCTCTCTCTAATGGTAATCCTGGTAACTCATCCGGAAACATATCTGAAAACTCACATACCACAGGTCTATCTGATATACATGGAGATTCCCGACTTGTATCGGAGATGAAGGCAATATAACCTTCACATGAATAAATTTATTTGAAATTTCAAACATATAAACATTATACAACTTCATTGAACATAACATCATATACTTTATTTCTTAATAGCAAAACATACATCAAATTTATCAGGTAAGGAGAAGGTTATGGTCTTAGTGTAGCAATCTAGACTTGCACGATTGGTTTCTGACCAATCCATGCCTAAGATTACATCGAAACTATGCATATTTAAGAAAACTAGATTTGCTAACATTATTCTATTTCCAACCTTAATTTCACAATTTCTACACACCAAATCTGTCATTTGAGAATCATTCATGGGTGTGCAAATATGTAATATATGACTTAAAGGCTCAGTTTCTAAATGAAGATTGTGTGCAAACTGTGGTGATATAAATGAGTGCGTGGACCCTGGATCGAATAAAACATGTGCCTCATGATTACAGATAAGAAGATTACCTCTAATAGTCGCGGAGGAATTATCGGCAGTCTCTCTGGCTAAAGCAAATACACGCCCCTGAGTAACAGGCTTCTTACCCTTCTCAACTCCTGTAGCTCGTTTCTGTGGGGCCTGTCTTTGTGGAGCCCATGTCTCTGGCTGCTGTCGTAGTGGCTCCTGAGACTGTGGGGTCTTATCTTGCATTTGTGGGCAATCCCTGATCAAATGACCTTTTTCCCCACACTTAAAACAATTTCCTGTGACCCAATGGCATGGCCTACCATGTGCCTTACCACAATCTTTGCACCGTTTAAAAACCCTCTGGGAGTCTCTGATGATCTCTACTGTATTAGTAGGAGTCTTGGGCTTGCCAGTCCTTGCTCGAGACTCATCTGTCCTCGACCTCTTAAATGAACTCCACCTTTGCTCCGATCGGGAACTATCTGTCCTCTTATCTTTACCCTTACTCTTACTTCTGAACCCATACTGTGCCTGCGTAACATTGAGACCCCTCTCTATATCCTGAGCCCGTCCAAGAGCATCCTCAAACTCAGTAATACGAAGTCCTAATAATCTGTCTCGGATGGCTGGTCTCAATCCAGACAAAAACTTCTCGGTACGACGCTCCTGATCTCTAACTGTCTCGGGGTCATATCTCATCAGCATCGTAAATTGATTCTCATACTCATCAACCGACATACTGCCTTGTACTAAATTCAAAAAATCTGTCTGCATTTTTTTCTGGGCAGTACGGGGGACATACTGGGTCCTAAAAACTGACAGAAAAGTATCCCAACTAATCACTGTATGTTGAGTAGTCAACTGCCTCTTAGTGGCTCTCCACCAATGTCCTGCCTGACCTTTCAACATATATGAACCCATACTGACTTTCTCAGCATCTGTGCATCCCAAGTAATCAAAAGCTAGTTCCAATTCTAATAACCACTCCTCAGCCTTAACTGGATCCTTAATCCCCTTAAATTCCGGGGGATTCATCTTAAGGAAGTCCCTTAATCTGCCTGTATCTCTGTCATCTCTAGGCGGTGGGACTGTAGGTTAAGGAGCAGAGGGTGCCGGAGGAACCTGTGGAGGAGGAGGTGGTGAAGTAGGTGTAGGCACTGTAGCACCTATAGCTGAGGTGTTCGCTCCGAAATGTTGAGTAAACATAGCAGCGATGCTGTCAAACCCCTCTTTCATACTATGTTCGAGTCTGTTTATTCTAGCATTAGGGCTCTCTAGTTGGGGAGTAGGTGGTAGAGGTGGCTGAGCCTGCCTCCGGCAGCGACCTCGTCTCCCACTCATAATGCATGATCAAATACCTGCGCATAAACCCTATGTTTTTATCAAAACTTTAACAGATATACTCAATTTTATAACCAAACAAGCACAAATACTTGGGATGTAATCTTATCCTAACTATCGACACTGACAGTACTAGACAACCCTTGCTTTGATACCAAGAAAGACTGTCACACCCCGGAAACGTGGAAGTTTTAGGCTAAATTTTTTTTTTTACACATAATATTAATTCCTTACTTTGGGTTGCATTCCTGCCAGTGTCTCATCACACTTCTTCAACCACAGAAACGTCATAATATTTTCATGAAATATTTTATTCACATTATATTGACTTACTCTTCAAAGTAACGTTACATTCCTACAATATTGATTACATCCCAAAAGTATTATCATATACAAATATCTGTGCCATACAGGATGTCTGGTATCAAAATATGAGTATACCTTACGTGAGTACAAAAATGGCCGGAGGAGAGACGTATCCCTCAGCCTACGTCATATGCGCAACAGGTAAGGAGATGATCACTGCAAATAATCTGGTAGAGTAGGGGGGTGAGCTTTTTGGAAAGCCCCGTAAGAAATGCATTTAAAATAGTTATAGCATCTATATATATGCAGAAAACAATGCCATAATCTGTCACGACCCGTGACCACATTTTTACCCTTCTTATACACAACTTAACCGGTTGGGCTGTCTGCGATACTTCACTTGTACTGACTGGTAATAAATTTTACATAATATTGTTTATATTATACACATCCCCTATCGTAACAAATCAGATAAGTAGTACTGTTGACGTGTCTAAATACAGAGAATAAATAATCATACCTCAAATAATCAGTCGGTCTGTCTCATTGTCCTTCGTGTACAGCCAGGATCCACAATCCACTGAACTCACCAGCATCAAAACCTGAGATGTTTAATATTAAGGGGTGAGCAAAACCACGGCTCAGTAAGAGAATTATATGCCTCACTTGATACTCAGCTTCCTATATGCTGAAAATCTTTTTTTTTTCATTTTTCCTATGGGCTCTAGGCTCGCATGTAGGAAAGATACTACAGTCGGCTAGGGATCCGAATGGAGTAAGGTAGGTATTTTAGAATACCATACTTGTTACGGAACCTAGAAGCAACTGTAGAGAAAATTTTTTTTTCTTTTTGTTTTGAATTAATAAATCCTTTTCCTTTTTAATCTTTCATAATCTTTTTCATATTCCTTTCAAAATAATGCCTCTACGAAATAAAGCCTTTAAATAGAATAATTAATATCCGTATATTCCTTGAAAAGAATATTAGTTAAATCATCATCTTATTTCTTTAAAACTTATTTCATGTTTAATGTACTCTCTTAATTAGTTCTGTCCGTTAAAAAGCAGAATAAGCTATTAAAATCTATTTCATTCTTTGACATTTGTCGAATTCACGAATCACACTCACTTACTTATCGTCACAATATCCTACGATTTCTCATACTAACATCGGAACACGTGTAGCACTTAGTTCCCGAAGGACTCTAGAGGTGGCTCCCACTGTTCAATCATCGAGTCTCTGCTCGGTATGGCCTGTACTGAAACATCAGAACACGTGTAGCACTTAGTTCCCGAAGGACTCTAGAGGTGGCTCCCACGGTTCAATCATCGAGTCTCTGCTCGGTATGGCCTGTACTGAAACATCAGAACACGTGTAGCACTTAGTTCCCGAAGGACTCTAGAGGTGGCTCCCACGGTTCAATCATCGAGTCTCTGCTCGGTATGGCCTGTACTGAAATATCGGAACACATGTAGCACTTAGTTCCCGAAGGACTCTAGAGGTGGCTCCCACGGTTCAATCATCGAGTCTCTGCTCGGTATGGCCTGTACTGAAACATCAGAACACGTGTAGCACTTAGTTCCCGAAGGACTCTAGAGGTGGCTCCCACTGTTCAATCATCGAGCCTCTGCTCGGTATGGCCTGTACTGAAATATCGGAACACGTGTAGCACTTAGTTCCCGAAGGACTCTAGAGGTGGCTCCCACGGTTCAATCATCGAGTCTCTGCTCGGTATGGCCTGTACTGAAATATCGGAACACGTGTAGCACTTAGTTCCCGAAGGACTCTAGAGGTGGCTCCCACGGTTCAATCATCGAGTCTCTGCTCGGTATGGCCTGTACTGAAATATCGGAACACGTGTAGCACTTAGTTCCCGAAGGACTCTAGAGGTGGCTCCCACGGTTCAATCATCGAGTCTCTACTCGGTATGGCCTTTTCCGTTTGACATATTCCATGTCATGGAAAATATTTCCCTTTTTAACATGTCACCTATCATTTATGGATTTTAATATAGACGTTAATCTTGTCGTACTATAAACCCCGGAGGGTAAAGGACTAAACCGGTCAAATCTATGACCATAATCTATATTGTCCTCGGTGGATCACAGATTAGGTGTCGACCGGGACTAAACATGTCACATATCATGTATCAGCATGATAAGAATACCAACCAGTCTCAAAACCGTATTCTTCATCATAAAATACACCTTTATGGAATTTATATATTTATATAATTCCATGATTTAAAACCATAAGGGTTATAATCCTTTAGTGAATATTGATAAAAATATCCATAAAAATATTCACTATATTTCACTTCATCATTCGTCTCGTAATTCGTGTAATTTATCTATTTCGAGAATTTTCGGTGATTTCATTATCACCGTTCTCGAATACATGAATATTCTAAAGTTCCATCTCATTATATTCATATTTTATGAAATTTAGAAATTTCCTCATGTCTCGTGATTTACTATCGAAATTCGGAAATAAATCATTTAATATGATTTTATAAAGTTTTTCTAAAATTTTCGGCAGCATAACGGCTGCCGATTCACTAACCTCCTGCACGGAAAATACAGTTTAAAATCTTTCAGCCAGTACTTCTTCCCAAATTATTTTCAGCAATTCATGCATCATAATAATTTTCATAAAATAATTGCATAAAATATTTCAAATTAAATTATGCAGACTGAGTATCCTTACAGTGCTGCACATGCATCCCTTACCTTTTTCCGGGTCGGCGAATTCCGCTTATCGATCGCGCCCGCACTCCATTTCTCCCGATTCCTTATCTCGATTGCTGAAAATAATTTCTGGAATTAAAATTCTAATTTTTTAGAATTTTTCATAATTTATTTAATTTTTTTTCTGAAATTATTTGTAAAATCCCGAGTTGCCGAATTTTCCGGGAATTTTCCGAATTCCCAAATTTTCCTTTTTCCTCTTTTTTTCTTTCCTTTCTTTCTTTTCTTTTTCCTTTTTCCTTTTTCTTTTCTTTTTCTTTTCTTTTTTTCTTCTTCCTTTCCCGGTTAGACCGGTTCAGAGCCTTTCCTCGCCGGTTCCTCGCCGGCGGCCGGTTCTCCGGCGGCTCGTTGGTCCCTCAGCTGGCCGGCGTCGAGGCGAAGCTGCCGGTGGTCTCAGCTTGGCCTGGATCGGCGGCACGGCGGCAGATCCACTCGGTTTACCTTCGGTCACTTCTCCTCCTCCGTCGGCCTTCCTCCGCCGTCGTTGGCCTCACCGGTGGCCTCCATCCCATTCCTCTCCTTCCACCGATGCTTCGGCTGTAATGGCGGCAGCCAATTCCGCCGGCAACCGCCAGATCTAGTTTCGTTTTCTTCCTCGGTTTTCCGCCGTTTCGCGTCAATTCCTTCTCCGTTTCGCTTCACCGGCGTTGCCATCAGCTTCCTCTTCCTTTGCCGGCGACGACTTTCTCTTCTCCTCTCTCCCTTTCCTTCTCCGGCGGCCGCTGACGGGGGCGATCTCGCCTGGGGAAGGCAGAAATCGGGTCTTCCGATTCTGTTTCTTCTTTCCATTTTTGTTTTACCTTTCTTTCTATTTTTGTTCTCTTTCTATTTTTAGTATTTACATACTATATACTATATATTATGTCATATAATTTATACATATAATATATACTATGTATTATACATATATTATTATTTCATATATATTGTAATACAATATATATTGTACATTACAAAATATATATATTGTACATTACAAAATATATATATATCTAGTATATATATATATTTATATTTATATACTTTAGAATAAATAACATTTATATATAGAATTATATAAATGTTATAATAGAATATATATATATACCTATAAACTTTAATATAAAATAACATTTACATTTTCTATATATGTATGTATATATATATTTATATATACATAAAATATTATGTTTATATATATATATATATGTATTAATTAAATTCATGAAATAGTTTATATATATATACACCAACGTATATTAAAATATACCATATAGTATTTTAAATACATACGTATTTGTATAAAATACACTTATATAAAATTTGAAATTATATAAACATATTTTATTTTCATTTCTCGTTTCCCTTATTTAATTTGGATTTTAATTTATCCAATTTAATTCTTTTCCTCTCTCTATTATTTTTATTTTCACTTCCACTTTAATTTCCTTTACAACACTTTTTCGATTCTTTCACTTCCTTAATTCTCGGGATTTTCACCAATATCCCGTTCTCGCAAATTTTATTTCCTCTTATTTATTTTCTCCAATATTTATAATTTCCAATAAATGGAAAATTTGCAGTTATCACATCCTCCCCACCTTAAGAAATTCGGTCCTCCGAATTTAACTTAAGTCCAAAGGTGGTACATGCCGTATACTTATGGCTTCTGACTTTTAGTTCATCCTCCAAATAATACTGCCAGTACACTTTCAACATCAAGAGTGCTTTAGACCACTACATGCTGTCTTTCATCGCATATGTCTATACTCCCGTAAGTTCATTTCTAAAATCGGGAGTTATTCCCTTTTATTCTTTTCATATAAGAGTCCATACATAATATTTTAATATTACAGCTGATTTATGCTGTTCATCATCCATGCTTCTCACTTAGTGCCGAGTCGACATAATTTGGTACTATCATGTACTCATATCGATCAATTATATGTAAGTGTTCCAGTAGCTTTCGCATCTCATGCACACGCTCTCTCAATATCGTGGAGCGGTTACATCTCGCGCTCATATATATAAATATATATCAGTATGGAGCGGTGCTATCAATACACTTGGGATCTCAAAGCCTTTTGCTATTTCTCATTAGCATATGGCAACACAGAGACTCCCATCACATGTAAGGCTCACTGGAACTGTACATACACATTCACACCGTTTAACACTTATACTTCGACTAAGGCACTAGAGAATCTAGATGTCTGATAATGGAAAATGATTCTATTTAGATCATCAGTCTTTAATCACTTCCATATCATTATTTCTCTTTTGGACTCTTTATTGTCCACAATATTCATTTTCACACTTATTCCATCAAGGCTACATATCATTGCAAATTTTACTGTTAATCATCTCTTACAGAAATAAATCATGAGACAATCATTTTCTCTCCATGTCTCTTTTCATGTAGTATGGTCATTACATCTCTTACTCTTATGGTATATTCAATATCATTTAAATTTTAGAATATACCTGAGAATATACTCTTTTCATAATTTAGATTCTGTGATTGAATCCTCGAATTATCCATTTAAGCACCACATTATCTATACAATTCCACCATCTCTATCATTTCGAGGTGGTTATGTGTACAAACATTTTACTGGCAGTAAACATATCAATTATCTTACTCCTTGGAGTATCATTACTTTCACTTATCAGTTCTGGCTTTGATTTTACATCTTGCCACAGTTATGTGATAACCAACACCCTTCGCTTTCAGTCTTAACTGCGGGAACTGTTTCATATTGATGTTCCCTTCTCATCATGCAATTTATTTCCTTATTCCACTTTCATTTTCGTTTTCATATTTCTACTATTTATCTCTTCATATATATATATATATACATATATATATATTTTTAATTGGCATGGTACTATACTGCTAAGATCTTTTAAAATCTTGCGTACCATCTTTTTCTTTACACTAGCCATCTGCCGACTTTAATTTCTTTAATTAGATCTCGTCTATAAAGCAGCCAGTCTCATCACTCTTTTATAGGCTGGCAGTAGTATTTAGCTAGACTCATTACTTTCGTATCTCAATCATTATCTTTATGTCATAGACAGGTTCACTGTCATCCTGTCGTCTCAAAATCATATATCTCAAGAGGAGATACTGTCTAGCCAAATTTCTTAGTTGTTAATCTTAGCACAATCCCATAGCCTTTAAGAGTTTAAGGATCATATCACAATGTTGCTCATGTTCCATTTATACTTTAGACTCTATCAGTATTTCATCAATTTTACTCATGTAAGGATGCCTCATTCTTTAGGCTTATCTACTTTACAAGGCAACTCATTACCCTTATAACTTCAATCGGAACTCGTAAAATTCACTTCGAGTTCAAATCATCATCTTATGGACACCAACCTTCAATCTTTTATCCAAGGACGCTTTATACAGCAGCTAGTCTTATTTACTCCTCACGTATCTCTGATCAGATCAATAAAGCGTCTATTTTCACGTAGATTAATACTTGTTCTTCACCAGAACTTCATCAATGATAGAAATTTAATATATCCTTTTTTTTTATTTGTCTACAACTCAACATCATTTGCATCTCTCTCATTTATACCTATACAGATAACTCCTTTATTCTCAAATTTTTTTTTATCAGTATTTTCGTCATCCAGACTTCTACACGTGAATTTCATTATTCACACATTTTCCAGAGTTATTTTCTTAAGCTTTTCAAATTCTTTCTACATCTTCCGATATAAGCTTAGAATTTAACTTCATATTTAAAATCAAATCAGCGTTATCTCGATTCCTCTAATTTATATAACTTTGGAAGTTTTATCGGAAATCAAATCTGATACTTTCTTTAATCGTACCTTTCTTATCATCTTGTGACCATCGTTCTTTAACTTTTCATCTGATTATGCCTTTTACAAAGATTGCTCCTATACGCTCCTTATACATCTCCGATTAAATCATATTTAAGGCATCACTTCCATATAATATTTATTTGTTCTTCATAAGAATTTTAGTGTATAACCAAAAATTTTAATACATCATTTAATTCATCCTCAAATCATATCATTTGTATTTCCTTCCTTTACATCGATACTTGTGAATTTCATCATCCGTAATATTTTCCAAAATTTATTTTCTTAAGCTTGTCGGATTTCTTCTATATTCTTCGATACAAGCTTAAGAATAAATTTCATATCCGCAATCGAGTCAACATTCACCTAATTTCTCAATCTATGTTACTTTGGGAATTTATTGGAACTCTCAACCGACAGTCTCTTTAACCACACTTCTTTTATCATTTTGGACCTTCATCATTGTTTCCCATCATTTCACAGTGTAGTTTCAAGTCACAGACATTCCATATTCAAATCATTTTGATAAATACTCTACCTTGATTTCATTACATAGTCATACTTCACAGCGTTACGAATCTCATTCTGGTAAGCTGTATCAAGTACAATGTTTATCAACACATTTTACAGCTACTCGTTTCAATTCAGTTATTCACTTGAAAACCATTTCCATTTACCGAATTCAGGCTTAGTTCCCTTGAGTATATTCTCCACGAGGTTTGAACCTTGGCACCCCTTACGTACCTAGTTCCTTACACTCGTGTTACCGTTGGGATACTTATAAGGGCCTCGCCCGTTCATATCGACCATCGACAAGCATCCCCTAGGCGATCCTTTCGCCTCAGGTTTATCCTTACTAGTGAGTCCGCGATGAGATAGTTCGCCTATATCTCACGACACATGATCCACTACGGGTCGCCCATCATTGGGTCGCCCATCACAGTTCTGTCTCAAGGGTCCTGAAGAACTTAGGTTAGCGGTCATCTTCTTTTTATCACTTGACTGTTCTTATAATTATCCTCTAATTCACAGTACTCCAAACAGTACCTCATTCTGTAGCACATATTCCAAGATACGTCGGTTCTATGTACGATTATCTGTTTGATACCTCAAAGAAATGAAAACGTACAGAACCATAAGTAATCACACCAGTATGTATTTCATTATCTATACTTTTCACCTCATCAGTCAATTCTTGTAATCATTTCACTTTTCACAGTATTTAACGATCCCGTTCAATACACTCTTAATTTTCGACCCTTTCAGTCAATAACCGGGCCAAACATTTGATGACATTCCACTACACTCTTTGGATCGCATCATATAAGGCCCCGGCTCGTTCGCCGTCTGCCTGTACACGTTTTATTGTGATGCCTCGGATTTGCCGGTCTCAAGCCGGAGGGGCCCGAGCCGCACCACTCATCCGTGCTGTCCGCTCTGAGCTCTAGAGGTGGCCCCCGTCACACAGACGTGGCACTTAGTCCCTCACGGATTGTTTTATTGTGAAGCCCAGGATTTACCACTATGGCCCAAAGTCCACTCGTGGGGGAGCCCTGGCCGCCTCACTCAACCATACTGTTATCCCCTATGGCCCACAGTCCACTCGGGGTTTTTCTTCCGCGTCCATAATCTAAGTGTTAGTGGAATCAGTAATAGGGATCGTTAGATTCATATGACATCTTCTATGCCATTAATAATTCCATTACTATCAATGGATTCCAATTCAGCTCGGTTTTATCACTATTCCGACATTGCCCAATATAGGGGCATTTTCGTCATTTCGACATTTATTTCTATCTCCTCAATATACATTCAAATCAATGAACTGATCATCTATGCGTTGATAGTATCCTTTCTGATACTTATAACTGCAAGTTAGATCTCATTCGATTTTCGACAGAGAAGTTCACTAAAATCCACAATGGGATTAATTTACTTGTAATTCAGCTTTATAACATTAATTTCTCTGTCAAATCGATCAATTCCAACTTCTGGTGATCTATTTTGACTCCCAGTAAAATTTTGGGGGTAGGGGTATTTTGGTCATTTTTGGCTAAAAATTTTCTCTCTCTTCAAATTACCCTCAATCGGTGATCTTAAAGTCTATTTAATGATGATATTTTATTCCCCTATTTTATACCATCACTTTCAGGTCTCAGTTCGGTTCGGACAGAAAAGTACTGGTGGGGCCCTCACCGAGTCATTTCTGTTCCTTACCGAACATGCCTTCATATAGATTAGAAGAATCACCAATTTTTCGGTAATTTCTGAGCCTATTTTCTTCTTTAACATTCTCAGTTTATACTTTCTCACTCCCTTTAAATCATTTTACCCCATTTACAATCATTTATTTTCTCTATGTATTCAGACGACACAATACTACAGGGGATGTTTAACTCTTTTCTTTCCAAAGTATCCACAGACATCAGGCCAACCAATGCTCTGATACCACTAAATCTGTCACGACCCGTGACCACATTTTTACCCTTCTTATACACAACTTAACCGGTTGGGCTGTCTGCGATACTTCACTTGTACTGACTGGTAATAAATTTTACATAATATTGTTTATATTATACACATCCCCTATCGTAACAAATCAGATAAGTAGTACTGTTGACGTGTCTAAATACAGAGAATAAATAATCATACCTCAAATAATCAGTCGGTCTGTCTCATTGTCCTTCGTGTACAGCCAGGATCCACAATCCACTGAACTCACCAGCATCAAAACCTGAGATGTTTAATATTAAGGGGTGAGCAAAACCACGGCTCAGTAAGAGAATTATATGCCTCACTTGATACTCAGCTTCCTATATGCTGAAAATCTTTTTTTTTTCATTTTTCCTATGGGCTCTAGGCTCGCATGTAGGAAAGATACTACAGTCGGCTAGGGATCCGAATGGAGTAAGGTAGAGAAAAATTTTTTTTCTTTTTGTTTTGAATTAATAAATCCTTTTCCTTTTTAATCTTTCATAATCTTTTTCATATTCCTTTCAAAATAATGCCTCTACGAAATAAAGCCTTTAAATAGAATAATTAATATCCGTATATTCCTTGAAAAGAATATTAGTTAAATCATCATCTTATTTCTTTAAAACTTATTTCATGTTTAATGTACTCTCTTAATTAGTTCTGTCCGTTAAAAAGCAGAATAAGCTATTAAAATCTATTTCATTCTTTGACATTTGTCGAATTCACGAATCACACTCACTTACTTATCGTCACAATATCCTACGATTTCTCATACTAACATCGGAACACGTGTAGCACTTAGTTCCCGAAGGACTCTAGAGGTGGCTCCCACTGTTCAATCATCGAGTCTCTGCTCGGTATGGCCTGTACTGAAACATCAGAACACGTGTAGCACTTAGTTCCCGAAGGACTCTAGAGGTGGCTCCCACGGTTCAATCATCGAGTCTCTGCTCGGTATGGCCTGTACTGAAATATCGGAACACGTGTAGCACTTAGTTCCCGAAGGACTCTAGAGGTGGCTCCCACGGTTCAATCATCGAGTCTCTGCTCGGTATGGCCTGTACTGAAACATCAGAACACGTGTAGCACTTAGTTCCCGAAGGACTCTAGAGGTGGCTCCCACTGTTCAATCATCGAGCCTCTGCTCGGTATGGCCTGTACTGAAATATCGGAACACGTGTAGCACTTAGTTCCCGAAGGACTCTAGAGGTGGCTCCCACGGTTCAATCATCGAGTCTCTGCTCGGTATGGCCTGTACTGAAATATCGGAACACGTGTAGCACTTAGTTCCCGAAGGACTCTAGAGGTGGCTCCCACGGTTCAATCATCGAGTCTCTGCTCGGTATGGCCTGTACTGAAATATCGGAACACGTGTAGCACTTAGTTCCCGAAGGACTCTAGAGGTGGCTCCCACGGTTCAATCATCGAGTCTCTACTCGGTATGGCCTTTTCCGTTTGACATATTCCATGTCATGAGGCATCACAGACAGCCCAACTGTCTAATATGTGTAAAAATATGTTACTGATTGTATATTTGGACTGTTACAGTTTAATTGGTATCGGAGCAAGGTTGGTCTAATATCTGTTGATGTCTTTAGAATAGAAAGTGTCGAAATTGGTTAACATCTCCTATAGTACTATATAGTCTGAATGTATAAAGGAACCGAGTGATGGTAAATTGGGTTAAGTATCTAAAATAGTGTGGAAGTTTAACGAATCAAGGGTTAGAAAAAGGGATTGTAACCCAAGAATTTTTCATGAAATAGGTGATCTTATAATCTTAATGAAGGTCTGTTCGATAAGGTACAGAGAGGAACTCGATGAGGGCCCTACTAGGACTTCTCTGTCCTGATCAAACCAAGACCTTGAAATGATGATATTAGAGTGAAATAGGATATCATCAGTGCATAGATCTTAAGATCACCTGTCTAAATGTATATGGAAGAGAGAAATAAACTGAGAAATGATGAATGTGCCTTTATATTGAAATAATTCTTTTGAATCATAGTAGACTAAGCTGATCTAGAACTGATTGATCGTGACAGAGAAACTGATGGTGTAAAGAATGTATTACATGTATAATGATCCCTACTATTAGCCCCACCTATACTCAGATGAGTGATACGACCCAAAGTGTACATTGCGGGAGGTCACGTGATAGTTGGCCCTGTTTCTATGAGTATAAATCAGATATTTATAGAACCAAAATATTTTTGGGTATACCCTACAGAATGATATATTGTATAGAGTATTATAAAGATTGAGAAAAGTGTGTATAAGAATTGTGAAGTGACTTTAAGAGAAAAGGACAGTTGACCTAAGTTTATTAAATGAGAATGATTTCAAAGTAAATTACAAGAATGAATAGGTTAGCTGTGAAGTGGATTAGCTTAAATGGTTACTCTTAATGCATTATTTCTTACCATATTAAATGGTATACTATGAAATGAAAATAAATAAGTGAATCAATGTAAAATATTTGTTGAAATGATTTGAATGTTATGTGTAACTGTTTTGAGGATACATAGTGGAATTGTAGGATGTAGAGGCGAAACGTCCAAAGTGGTAAGAGATTTATGACCTAAAATATATTGAATCTTGTTGGCTCTATAGGCTATATCGAAAGGGGGGGTGAATCAGTTGTTAGCTAACCTTATGTTCGTTTTTCGATTCTTTTAAATTCTCTAGCCTATATTGAAGTTTTCTAAGTTCTCTAGGCTACTTAAGTATGAATATAAATTCAATTTAACAATCACAATATAAATGCAAATAAGTAAGGAGAGTAGGGAAAGAGAAATGTACACAATCGATTTATATAGGTTCGGCAACCTTGCCTACGTCCTTTACCTTGAGACGCTCCCAAGGATTTTACCCAAATTCACTAACTTGAATATGTCTTTACAATCCCTCTTTTTCAAGGCTCTAGAGAAACCGCTCTCTTTTTCTAAGGCTAAAGAGAAACCTCCCTCTTTTTCTAAGACTAAAGAGAAACCTCCCCTTTACAAGGTGTGTTTGTGTTTACAATGGCTGTAACCAAAGAAGGCCTCTAGGTAGGCAAATGATTACAGAGATTAAGCACAAAGAAAAGCCTATACAATATTTGTGTTATGCTATACAAGGAATATGAGAGTGATGGAAGAAGAAGACTTTGTAGCAGTTCAATTGTTGTTGAGGCTTGAGGAAGATGAAGAAGATGATGAAAAATGTTGCTCAACTCTTCCTCTTACTTCTTAAGCTTCCAAGCCTCTATTTATAGTCCCTTGGATGTATTCTTGACGTTGGTTGGAGCCAAAAACGAATGTAACCGTTGTATCTCACAGAAACTAGTCGTTGGGCACTGTTTTCGTGAAAAGGGATCGATCCTTTACCATAGGGGATCGATCCGAATTTTCCAAAATGCCTTCCAATGCATTCTGACATGAAGGGATCGATCCCATGCTTCCAGGAGCAATTCCTACACTTTTCTAGACCATTTTGGGTTAGAAAATGATGTAAACTTTGATTTTAATTTATCCCAAAACATTCTAGAATTTTGTGGGAGTTTTTCTTGACTTTCTCAATTGAAAACATAGTCCAAAAAACACATTAAGTAATTTATAAAGGTTGTGTTCAAATATATTCGTAAAAACATTACTTAGTGAAAATATTCAAAACCATTTTTAAAGTATTAAGACCAATAAGAATATCTCATTGAATCATGATCTTAGACTTAAAATGGTTTGAGAAAATCATGTGTGATAAAGCAAATTTACAATGTGAATTAAAACATAAAAGATCACTTAAGTTTTTGTCATCCCAAAATACATATGTCAATTTAAAGCTAGCAAATCTACTTTCGAATAAATTTTTGGGGTAATATAGACCTAGGGGATCGAATTTTCATCGACTTGTGTGATAACCGCAAATTTTCTATTTTTGGAAATTAGTATTAAAGAAAATAGATAAGAGGAAATAAATAAATTAAAGTAAATAAATAAAATTTATTTACGAGATGTGAATATCGTTGGAATTCCCAAAATTAAGGAAGTGAGGAAATTGAGGAATTTAAATTTTGGATAAAATGAAAAAAAAAGTCGGAGTTATGGAAAATAAGGAAAGGAGGAATTTAATTTGGACAAATGGAAATCCAAATTAAATAGGAAATGAAAATGGAGAAATATAATTTGGATATTAATAAATCCAAATTATAAGAAATATAAATATGAGTATTTATATATTTATATATTTTTATTATATAAATATATTTTTAAATAAATTATATATGTTTTATATAATTACATATATATATATGAAATATATATATATATGTTATTTTTAAATTAAGTGTATAGATATTTATTAAAATTATACACAAAATATATATATACTATATAAATAAATATGTATATATATTAATTACTATTAAAATTATATATATAGATATAAATAAATATATATAATAATAATAATAATAATAATAATAATAATAATAATAATAAAAAGAGAAACGAGATCGGGATATAACCCGATCCCTGTTTCCCTTCTCTGTTTTGTAACAGAGAAGGAACACTGCCGTAGACGGCGGAAAGAAAAAGAGAGAAGGGGAAGGCGGTTGCCTACGAGCTGAGGAGATGAAGTTGATGTCGACGCCAACGCCGGCAAAGGAAAAGGGAGAAGAGAAACGAATGGAAAACAGAAACGAAGGAAAGCGGAGAAAATCGGAGGAGAAAAGGAAAAATGGCAGACGACGGTGCCGGCCGATCCAGGCACCGCCACTGCCACCGAAGCACCATCGGAGGGAGAGGGCGACGATGGGGGCCACCCAAGGAGCGGTGAACAGATGAGGAAGGCCGGCGAAGAGGCGGAAGAAACCGAAGGAAAATCGACTCGATCCGTCGCCGTGTCGCCGATCCAGGGCAAACGGAGGGCATCGGTAGCTTCGTCGTGCCGTCGGCCAGCTGAAGGATGCTTGAACCGCCGGAGAACTGGCCGCCAGCGAGGAACCGATGAGGAAGGAGGCAGACCGGTCTGACGGGGAAAGGAAGAGGAAAAAAGAAAAGAAAAAGAAAAGAAAAAGGAAAAAAAGAAAAAGAGAAAGAAAAGAAAAAGAAAAGAAAGAGAAAAGAAGAAAAACAGAGGAAAAAGGAAGAAAAAGAGGAAAAAGGAAGAAGTTCGGGAAATCGAAAGATTCCCGGGAATTCGGCAACTTGAAAATTTATGGAAATTCGGTAAGAAATTTTCGAAAATTAATTTTAAGTAAAATTTAATAAATTATGAAAAATTCTAAAATTTAGAATTTAAATTCCAGAAATTATTCTCGGCGATCGAGATGAGGAATTGGAAGAGATAGAGTACGGGCGCGACCAGTAAGAGGAAGTCGTCGACCCGGAAAAGGTAAGTGATGCATGTGCAGCACTGTAAGGATATTCAGTCTGCATATTTTTAATTATGAGATATTTTATGAAAATATTGTGATGATTCTGTAGTTGGAAATTTGTGATGATGCACTGGCTGAAAATCATAAACTGTATTTTCCGTGCAGGAGGCTAGCCAATCGGCAGTCGTTATACTGCCGAAAAATTATCGAAAATTGTCAAAAATTTCATAAAATCATAATGAAAGATTTCATTTCACGAGAAATGATTTTCAACTATGAAAATCGAGAAAATGAATATTTTTATAAAAACCTGAATAAAAAGGAAGTGATTTTAAAATATTCATGTTTTCGAGAATGGTGATAATGAAATTACCGAAAATTCTCTTCGAGGATGGTGATAATGAAATCACCGAAATTTCTCTTGATATGTAAATTTCACGAAATACGAGATGAAAAATGAAAAGAAATAAAGTGAATATTATATATATATTTTTAATATTCACTAAATGGTTTTCTAACCTTTATGGTTTCAAATTAAGAAATTATATATTTTTATAAATTCCATAAAGGTCTACTGATGATGAAAAATATCGTTTTGAGACTAGTTGGCATCCTATCATGCTGATATTTGATATGTGATATGTAACATGTAATATGAGATATGTGATATGTAGTCCCGATCGACACCTGATCAGTGATCCGCCGAAGACCATTATAAACTATGGCCATAGATCTGACATGATAATTTATACCCTTCGAGGTCTATAGCATGATACGAGTAACGACCCAGTGGATGGGCTGGGCGTGCCTCAGTCTCCATATACGAAAATGTTTTATATGATATGTGATATGTGAAATGTAAATGTTTTACATGAAATGTGACAAGTTAAATGAAAGAGATTTATAGCATTTTACAAAGTGCTTATTTCAGTACTGATTTTAGTACTACGAGATGATTTTCATATAACATGTGATATGAACATGTAATATGTTTTTAAAAGGAAAAAGAGTTTATAAGTCTAATATTCTTACTATGATTTTAAATTGAATATTAGACTATATGTGACATGAATATGTGATTTGTTTTAAAAAGGAAAGAGGAGGAAAATAAATCTAATATTCTTATTTTAAACTTTAAATTGAATATTAGATTTAAATGATTTATATGTTATACGAAAAGGAAATTATAGCTTATTTTGCTATTTAAAGTACTGTACTAATTATGATTGTACAGTAAAACATGAAATGAATTTTAAATGAGAATGATGATGATTTAACTAATATTCTTTTCAAAGAGTATACGAATATTAGTTATTTTATTTAAATGCTTTATTTCATAAAAGCATTATTTTGAAAAGAATTTGGAAATGATATGAAATGAAAATGTAAAAGGATATAAATTTCAAACGAAAGGAAAGTTATTACTCTCTACAGCTGCTTCTAGGTTCCGGGACAAGATAGGTATTTTAAAATAACTACCTTACTCCATCCGGATCCTTAGCCGACTGTAGTATCCTTCCTACATGCGAGCCTAGAGCCCATAGGAAAAATGAAAAAGTTTTTCAGCATATAGATAGCTGAATATCAAGTATACATAGAATTCCCTTACTGAGCCATGGTTTGCTCACCCCTTAATATTAACATTTCAGGTTTTCGAAGACTAAGAGTCTGACACCTAAAGGATTTCGACTGCGCATTTGGAGATGATGCGACAGCTTGACTTATGACATGAGGTACGATCATTTATTTTCTGTATTTAGACGTATCTACAGTACTACTATCTTATGAAGTAAGATAGGGGATGTAATTCATATAATAACTTTATATGAAATTGTTTATATGTAAAAGAAAAGTAAAGTATCGCAGACAGCCCAACCAAATAAGATGTATAGAATAAGCTGAAAAATAGTGTCATGGGCTGTGACATATTTAATGGTATCAGAGCACGGTTGGCCTGATGTCTGTCTATACTTTGGAAAGATAATATGTTGAAAAGGTTAATATCCCCTATAGTACTGTGTAGTCTGAATACATAGAGAAAATAAAAGATTGCAAATTGAGTTAAATATTTTAGAAGGGAGTGAGCAATTATGAAATAAGGAATGCTAAAAGGGAAAACGGCTCAGGAATGTTACCTGAACTGGTGATTTTATAGTCTAAATGAAGGTCGATTCGGTAAGGATAAGTAAAAGACTTGGTGAGGGCCCCACCAGTACTTTTCTGTTTGGATTAACTGAGACCTGAAAGTGATGATATAAAGGAGGGGAATGAAATATTATCACTAAATAGACATTAAGATCACCGATTAAAGGTATTTTAAGGAGAGAGAAAATTTTTAGCAAAAAATAACCAAAATACCCTTGCCTTCGAAATTTTACCGAGAGTCAAAATGGACAAACAGAAGTTAGAATTGACTGATTTGACTGAGTAAATGATGGTGTAAAGCTGCATTTCATGCAAATAAATCCAATTATGGATTCTATTGGATTTCTCTGTTGAAATCGAAAAAGATTTTAAACTGCTGATAGTGGTATAAGAAAGGGGTACTATCAGCAAATAGATAATAAGATTACTAATTTAAATGTGTAGTGAGGAGAAAAAAATGTGAAATGATGAAAATGCCCCTATGTGGGACTATGTTTTGAATAGTGATAAACCAAGTCAATTTTGAATTCCATTGACAGAAATGATGTTATTGATGGTAATGAAGCTACTGATGACATAGGAAACGTAAAATGAGTATAACGATCCCGATTATAATTGTTATTACACTTAAGAGTGCTGACGTGACCCGAATGGTTATAGGGAAGTCGCAAGATAAGCCACTCAGTTATTGATTCTTAGGGGTCTAAATTAAAAAAAGTGTATTGATACGGGATCGTTGGATGTGATGAAAAAGTGAAATGATTACTGGAGATAAATGAGAAAGTGATCGGTATGATTGATGAAATCCATAACAGTACGATTAATTCTGGTTCTATACGTTTATATAGTTTCTGAAGTATTAAATGGATATTTATAGGACCAGAATATTTCTGAGATATGTTTTGTAGAATGGTGTACTGTATGGAGTATTGTAAATTGGAGAATATTTATAAGAACAATAAAGTGATAAAAAAAAATAAGATAACAGCTAACCTGAGTTCTTTAGGACCCTTAAGACAAAACTGGGATGGGTGACCCAATGATGGGCGACCCGCAGTGGACAATATGATGTGAGATATGGGCGAATTATGTGGTCGCTGACTCACTTGTAAGGGTAAACCTGGGGCGAAAAGATTGCCTAGGGGATGCTCGCCGACGGCCGATTCGAACGGGCGGGACTCTTACAAGGAGCTTAATGATAACACGAGTGTAAGGAACTAGGTACGTAAGGGTGTCAGGGTTCAAACCTCGTGGATAATATGCTCAAGGGAGTTAAACCTGAATTTATTAAATGAACTTGATTCCAAAGTAAATTACAGTAATAATAAATCGGTTAGCTGTAAAAGGTGTTAATTAAATGGTTACAATTAACACAGCATACAAATTAAGATGATCGATATGCTGTGAAGTAAGAGTAAATAAATGAATCAAGGTGGAGTATATGTTAAAATGATTTAAATATTAAATGTCTCTGCCTTGAGGATGTACAGTGAAATGATTGGACACAGAGATGAAATGTCCAAAATGATAAGAATGTGTGATTAAAGAAAGTATCGGATGTGATTTCCGATAAATTTTTCAAAGTAATATAGATTGGAAAGATTGGGTTAACATTGACTCGATCGTGAATATGAAAATTTATTTCTAAGCTTATATCGGAGAATATAGAAGAATCCGAAAAGCTTAAGAAATAACTCTGAAAAATTTTGTGAATAACGAAATTCACCTGTATAGATGTAAAGGATAGAAATAAAGATAATATGTTTTGATTATGAATTAAATGATGAATTTAATTCCTATTATGAAATAAAGTTCTTATGAAGGATAAATAATCATTTTTATGAAATTGATGCCTTAAATTGATTTAATCGGAGATGTATAAGGAGCTTATATGATCAGTCTCTGTACAAGGCATCACTAGATGAAAAGTTGGAAATTGATGGTCATAAGATGATAATAATTAGAACTCGATATAATTTTTACGAGTTCCTATTGAGGTTTACAAGGTTAATGAAATACCTTGTGAGGTATATGAGCCTAATGAATGAGGCAACCATATATGAATAAAGTGATGAGATATTAATATGTCTAAAACATCAATGGAAAATGAGCAGCATTTTAGTATGATCCTTTAAACTCTTAAAGACTGTGGAATTGTGTTAAGATTGGCGAATAAGAGATTTGGCTAGACAGTATCTCTTTATGAGATGTATAATATCGGATTGACAAAATGACAGTGAATCTGTCAATGATAGTGAGAGAATGATTGAGACACGAAATGTATTGAGTCTAGCTAGATACTATTGCCAGTCTATAGAAGAGTTATTAGGTTAGCTGCTTTACAGATGTGACTTAAAATTTAATAAGTTTAAGTCAGTGGATGAACAAATGTAAAGATGGTATACAAAAGGTTAAAAAAGTTTAATAGTGGAATATTTTACCACTGAGGAAAAATGACCGAAATGATGATGAAGGAAAAGATGAATATGTAATAAGAGGATAAGTACAGGATGATGAGGGAACACGAATATGGAGCGGTTCCTAATTTTAAGATTGAAAACGATTTCCTTGTGGTTATCACATGATTATGGCTAGATGGAAGATCGAGCCAATTTTGATAAATGAAATTTAATGATACTTAAAGGAGTAAATGAATTATATGATTTACTGCCAGTCATGTAAGTGGAAAAATGATAAATATATATATACAACCACCTTGGAAATGGTGGAATTACATGGATAATGTGGTGACAAAAATGATGATTGATTTGTCACCTATGAAATTTAAATTATGAAAAGTATAAGCTCAGGTATATTCTAAAACTTAAGTGATATAGAATATACCATAAGAATAAGAGATGTAATGATGAGATTACATGGAAAGACGATATGGAAAGAAAATGATGAGTAAACAATAAAGTCTGCAAATGAGCTGTAGCATTTAATGAAATAAATATGAAAAGACTATTGTGGATAATAAAAAGTTTAAAGGAGATGTGATAATATGGAAGTGATTATAGATTAATAATCTAATGAAATCACTCCTCCATTATCAAACTCTTAGATTCTTTAGTGCCATAGTCAAAATATGATTATAAGATGATGAGAATGTATGCGAAGTTCCAGTGAGCATATATGTGATGGGAATCTCTGAGTAGCTATATGTTATGGGAAATAGCAAAAGGCTCTGAGATTCCAAATTTTTAGACATCACCGCTCTGTACATGATGTAAATATCTGAGCGTAGAATGGAAAACGCTCGATGATATGTTGAGAGAGCGAATGCATGAGATGTGAAAGCTACTGGACAATTACATACAATTGATTAAAAATCGGTAAATGATAATTATCGAAATGTATCGACTTCGCACCAAATAAGAAAGATGAATGAGGAACAATATGAATCATACGTGATATAAAAAGGAGTGGAAATGGAAAACTCCCAATTGATAAAAAATTTAAGGGAGTATAAATATATGATGAGAAATGATATATAGTGGTATAAAAGGTGATTTTGATGTGGAAGGTATGCTGGCAGTATTAGTCAAAAGCTAATCAAAAGGTCAAGAATGATGAGTATACAGAATGGCACCACCTTTAACTTAAGTTAAATTCGGAGGACCGAATTTCTTAAGGTAGGGGGAATGTGATAACCATAAATTTTTCTATTTTTGGAAATTAGTATTAAAGAAAATAGATAAGAGGAAATAAATAAATTAAAGTAAATAAATAAAATTTATTTACGAGATGTGAATATCGTTGGAATTCCCGAAATTAAGGAAGTGAGGAAATTGAGGAATTTAAATTTTGGATAAAATGAAAAAACAAAATAAAGTCGGAGTTATGGAAAATAAGGAAAGGAGGAATTTAATTTGGATAAATGGAAATTCAAATTAAATGGGAAATGAAAATGGAGAAATATAATTTGGATATTAATAAATCCAAATTATAAGAAATATAAATGTGAGTATTTATATATTTATATAATTTTATTATATAAATATATTTTTAAATAAATTATATATGTTTTAGATAATTACATATATATATATGAAATATATATATGTTATTTTTAAATTAAGTGTATAGATATTTATTAAAACTATACACAAAATATATATATATACTATATAAATAAATTTGTATATATATTAATTACTATTAAAATTATATATATTGATATAAATAAATATATAATAATAATAATAATAATAATAATAATAAAAAAAGAGAAACGGGATCGGGATATAACCCGATCCTTGTTTCCCTTCTCTGTTACAAAACAGAGAAGGAACACTGCCGCAGACAGCGGAAAGAAAAAGAGAGAAGGGGAAGGCGGTTGCTTGTGAGCTGAGGAGATGAAGCTGACGTCGACGCCGACGCTGGCAATGGAAAAGGGAGAAGAGAAACGAATGGAAAACAGAAACGAAGGAAAGCGGAGAAAATCGGAGGAGAAAAGGAAAAATCGCATACGGCGGTGCCAGTCGATCCAGGCACCGCCACTGCCACCAAAGCACCGCTAGAGGGAGAGGGAGACGATGGAGGCCACCCGAGGCGCGGTGAAAGGCAGAGGAAGGCCGGCGAAGAGGCGGAAGAAACGAAGGAAAATTGACTTGTATCGTCGCCGTGCCGCCGATCCAGGGCAAACGGAGGGCACCGGTAGCTTCGTCGTGCCGTCAGCCAGCTGAAGGACACCTGAACCGCCGGAGAACCGACCGCCGGTGAGGAACCGATGAGGAAGGAGGCAGACCGGTCTGACCGGGAAAGAAAGAGGAAAAAAGAAAAGAAAAAGGAAAGAAAAGAAAAAGAGAAAGAAAAGAAAAAGAAAAGAAAGAGAAAGAAGAAAAAAAGAGGAAAAAGGAAGAAAAAGAGGAAAAAGGGAGAAGTTCGGGAAATCAAAAGATTCGCGGGAATTCGGCAACCTGGAAATTTATGGAAATTCGGTAAGAAATTTTCGAAAATTAATTTTAAGTAAAATTTAATAAATTATGAAAAATTCTTCCAGAAATTATTCTTGGCGATCGAGATGAGGAATCAGAAGAGATGGAGTACGGGCGCGACCAGTAAGAGGAAGTCGTCGACCCGGAAAAGGTAAGGGATGCATGTGCAGCACTGTAAGGATATTCAGTCTACATATATTTTAATTATGAAATATTTTATGAAAATACCGTGATGATTCTGTGGTTGGAAATTTGTGATGATGCATTGGGTGAAAATCATAAACTGTATTTTTTCTGCAAGAGGCTAGCCAATCGGCAGTCGTTATACTGCCGAAAAATTATCGAAAATTGTCGAAAATTTCATAAAATCATAATGAATGATTTTATTTCACGAGAAATGATTTTCAACCACGAAAATCGAGAAAATGAATATTTTTATAAAAACATGAATAAAAAGAAAGTGATTTTAAAATATTCATGTTTTCGAGAATGGTGATAATGAAATCACCGAAAATTCTCTTCGAGGATGGTGATAATGAAATCACTGAAAATTCTCTTCGAGGATGGTGATAATGAAATCACCGAAATTTCTCTTGATATGTAAATTTCACGAAATACGAGATAAAAAATGAAAAGAAATAAATTGAATATTTTATATATATATATTTTTAATATTCACTAAATGGTTTTCTAACCTTTATGGTTTCAAATTAAGAAATTATATATTTTTATAAATTCCATAAAGGTCTACTGATGATGAAAAATACGGTTTTGAGACTAGTTGGCATCCTATCATGCTGATATGTGATATGTGATATGTAACATGTAATATAAGATATGTGATATGTAGTCCCGATCGACACCTGATCAATGATCCGTCGAGGACCATTATAGACTATGGCCATAGATCTGACATGATAATTTATACCCTTCAGGGTCTATAGCATGATACGAGTAACGACCCAGTGGATGGGCTGGGCGTGCCTCAGTCTCCATATACGAAAATGTTTTATATGATATGTGATAGTGAAATGTAAATGTTTTACATGATATGTGAAATGTAAATGTTTTACATGAAATGTGACAAGTTAAATGAAAGAGATTTATAGCATTTTACAAAATGCTTATTTCAGTACTGATTTTTGTACTACGAGATGATTTTCATATAACATGTGATATGAACATGTAATATGTTTTCAAAAGGAAAAAGAGTTTATAAGTCTAATATTCTTACTATGATTTTAAATTGAATATTAGACTATATGTGACATGAATATGTGATTTGTTTTAAAAAGGAAAGAGGAGGAAAATAAATCTAATATTCTTATTTTAAACTTTAAATTGAATATTAGATTTAAATGATTTATATGTTATACGAAAAGGAAATTATACCTTTTTTTTGCTATTTAAAGTACTGTACTAATTATGATTGTACAGTAAAACATGAAATGAATTTTAAATGAGAATGATGATGATTTAACTAATATTCTTTTCAAGGAGTATACGAATATTAGTTATTTTATTTAAATGCTTTATTTCATAAAAGCATTATTTTGAAAAGAATTTGGAAATGATATGAAATGAAAAGGTAAAAGGATATAAATTTCAAACGAAAGGAAATTTATTACTCTCTACAGTTGCTTCTAGGTTCCGGGACAAGATAGGTATTTTAAAATACCTACCTTACTCCATCCGGATCCCTAGCCGACTGTAGTATCCTTCCTACATGTGAGCCTAGAGCCCATAGGAAAAATGAAAAAGTTTTTCAGCATATAGATAGCTAAATATCAAGTATGCATATAATTCCCTTACTGAGCCGTGGTTTGCTCACCCTTTAATATTAACATTTCAAGTTTTCGAAGACTGAGAGTCTGACACCTAAAGGATTTCGGCTGCGCATTTGGAGACGATGCGACAGCTTGACTTATGACATGAGGTACGATCATTTATTTTCTGTATTTAGACGTATCTACAGTACTACTATCTTATGAAGTAAGATAGGGGAAGTAATTCATATAATAACTTTATATGAAATTGTTTATATGTAAAAGAAAAGTAAAGTATCGCAGACAGCCCAACCAAATAAGATGTATAGAATAAGCTAAAAAATAGGGTCACGGGCTGTGACAGCTTGATTCTCAACACTGAATCTATATCTAAGCCCTTATCGGAGAATATAAAAGAGTTCGAAAAGCTTAAGAAATTACTCCGAAAAACTTATGGATAAAGAATTTATTGTATAAGTGTGTTTAGAGGAAACATAGATGATCTTGTTTGAGAAAGAATAAGGATAACTTATGATTGTGTATCAATTTTTGATTTTTTAATTGGATTCCAATTGAGAATGAATATTCACCTTTTCAGGATTGATGTTTTACTTGATTTACTCAGAAAGTATAAGGAATTCCTAAGATCAACCTCTGAACATGGTGTCAACAGATAAAAGCTTGGAGATTGATATTTATAATATAATATTCAAAACTCGATAAAATTCCAACGAGTTCTTGGTGGTGCTTATGAAGTTAATGAAATATCCTATGACGTATGTGAATTTAATGAATGAGATATTTTAGTCACATACAGATAAATTATAATGGCATGTAATCATGATGTGTGAATATATTGCAACTTATTTGAAAAATATAAGCAGCATCCTTGAATAATTCCACAAACTTTTGGAAACTAAAAATTTTATTGTTAAGCTCAGTAAATATGAGTTCTAACTGAATCATAACGCTATTAGAGACGTACAGTCTCGAATGATAAAGTGAACATTAACTTGTCTAAATAGAGGTTATTGCTAAGGAGTGAGATTAAAATATAGTGATTGGGGTATGAAATTTAGGAGCTTTACCCGAATAATATAAATGAATTGTTAAGGAGTTTGTGGAATCAGCTGCTTCACTGATATGATATATATATATATATATATATGTGAGAAAGTTAAATAAGAGTGGATGAATATGTGTGAGTATAGTATTCAAAATTGTAATTGTAGAGTACTATATTATCTGGAAAAGCAACTGAAGTGATAAGTGTGAAAAGATGGAAATGTATTAAAAAGATAAGTGATATGATGATTAAGGAACACAAATTATGAGATAGTTCCCAAATCTAAGATTGCATATGATTTCCTCTTACTATCATGTGGTTATGGTTAGATTTAAGATTAAGCCAGACTTAACAAATAAAATTAGTTATACTCAGAGGAGTAAATAAATGATTTACTGCCAGTCATGTAAATGGATATATATGTATCTATATATATAAATTGGAATTTTGAAATTGTATAAGTAATATGGAGAGAGAATTGGTATTTTGATTATTTTAATTTCATAATTTGATTGTGAAAAGATTACATCCCTAGGTACATCCTATAATTAAGTGATATTACATGTACCATAAGAATAAATGAAGATAATGATAATTCAATATGAAAAGTGATATCGGGGAATTTTGTTACCCAATGTTTCACATACCGTAAGTGAAGGTTCATATTAAAGTCTGCAAGTGGATTGTAGCTTTAGCTAAACCAATGTGAAAATGATTATTGTGGGATAGTAAAGAATTTAGAAGAACCATGATGTTGTTATATAAGTGATTATGGACTGACTGACCAAAGTGATTCACTTCTTCATCATTAGGTTTCCTGATCCCTGAGTGCCATAGTCGGTAGATATTTGTGAAATAGTGAGACTATATGTGTAGTTCCAATAAGCGTTACATGTGATAAGGATCCCAAATTTGCCATGTGATTTTAAAAGAATAGCAAAAGGCATTTGGATTCCAAATTACTAACAACCCCGCTTCCTATTGATACAAAATATTCTAGCGCATGGTTTAGATGCTTGATGATACATGGAGAGCGAGTGCATTGGATTGAAAGGCTACTGGGACAATCACTTACTTCTGATTGAATTTGTTTAAATGATAGTTACCAAAATCGCACCGACTTGGCACTAAATGAGATAATAAGTGATAAATAGTGTGAATTATCTACTGTATGAAAAGAAGTAAAAATTATTAACTCCCAAAATTGATAAGTAATTTCAAGGAATATAACTGATTGTGAAAAAAAATTAATGAAATGTGATGGTTTAAAGGAAATCTTGAATATACGAGTATACTGGCAGTATCATCGTAAGAAAAAAAAAGATAAATAGAAGTTAGAAAATATACAAGGAAGAAACGTACCTACAATGGTTGTACTTCTTAAATTAAGTGAAATTCGGAAGACCGAATTTCCTAAAGGTGGGGAGAAAATGTCAGACCCAATTCTACTGTACTGTACATGTAATATGTCATAAATTGTGGAGTGAAAATTTACATGTTAAGTGATTATAGGTGAAAGTGTAATGTGGGCCCCACTTATTTTAATGTGTTCTGATTGGCTGGAGACTGAAAATGCTGTGTACAATGGGTAATAAAATAGAATATGATGATTTTGAGGTTTAAAATCATTGAATTATATTATTATAAATTTTTCTGAATTTTTTTTGAATTTTTTTGTGAAGGTGGAAAACAAATTGAAAAATGATAGATAAGTCTCGAGGAATTTTCGTAAATTACGCCTAAACTAAAATGAGTTGGGATGAAGTAAAAATACTATGATATTCTACATAAAAAGGAGAATAACATAGTGCCAAGAGATTAATTAAAATAGTGATTTAATTGGAAAATTTCACTGGTGGTCCATTAGGGATAAAACTGTAATTTCTCATTATCGGTGCACCGCGTGTTAATGAAACCACTTCCAATCATCAAATAAGTTAAATGTGATTGATTGGTGTTGGAATCAAAATTTTTAGAGGCCAATTAAATGGTTTTTACGACTACGGAAGCTTAAAGGCGAAATTGTCCGAAATGTAAATAACCAAGGGCAAAATGGTAGATTTCCATCCTTCTAGAAGCATTTGCATATGTCAATAAGGGATGGCCAGCCACTATATAATTCTTCTTCATTTGGTTGCACCACACAAGAGGAAGAAAGAAAGAAAAAGAAGAGAAAGCAAAGAAATGAAAGAAAAAAAGTAAAAAAACAACATTGCTTAAAGTTGAAAAACACCAACACACTTGACTTTCTTACCCAAGCTACTTCTAGGACATTTCTCTATTTAAATTCCTCTCTCCATTTACACCATTTGGTCATCAAATAAAGAAGAAACAAGAGGAAAAGTGAAGAAGAAGGTGGCGGCAAAGGTGAGCTTCCATGGTGATTTTTCATTTCTTTAAAAACTAATGATAGATTTCTATGTTTTTCAACATGGTAAGCATAGATCTAGCCTTGTTTTTGCTTAAATCCAATTAAATCACAATGAAAGGGCACCTTGGGGTTTTGGTTTACATGGGGATATAGTGATACCATCTAGTTTCATGCAAGAAAATGATTAAGAGAGCATGGATTTAAAGGTTAGAAAGTTTAAATTACTAAAAGGAAACAAATTCATGAAAATGGGTTCACAAAGGCATTCAGCCAAGGGCTTTTTGGGGCTGTCATCATGCTGTATTTTATGGTTTGAACATGGAAAATGACTATAGAAATTAAGAGAAGAAGACTAGTGAAATCAGATTCGAAAACAGAGCTAAAACAGGAAAGTTAAGGTTTACTACCAGTGTAATTTACATTGGTCAGGCATATACTGTATCTTGCGTGGCTGCATTTAGTAAAAGTTGATAACTTAAAAATAAAAGGAAAATTAAAGATAATTGTTGGTGAAATTGTTTTGCAGCTGAGGTTGACGGATTACGATCAGTACTACCAAAAGGATCGATAATACAGGACAGGTAAGGGATGAGTCTGTAGGCCATAGGGATTTATCGAATGCATGATTTTGATGAATATAATTTTATGAAATTATTTGGTATTGAATTGCCTTTGAAAATCATGCAAATCTGTGGTTTACAGCTGGCAAAAATACTGTGTTTAAGTGAAGGGGGTTAGTGTAATCGCAGCTGTTATACTGCCAAAAATTCCTCCAAAATTTTTAAAATATCATGAAATATTTTATGAACATGAAATGAGTGAGATGGTGTATTCTGGAGCTTATTTCCAATATTTTCCATAAATTGGAATTTTACCAAAAATTATTATTTAAATATTTATGTAATTAAATTTTATTAAAGTGAGATGTCAAATACATTCTTTGAATTATTTCACAATTATTTAGAACGTTTATAAATTTCCTCACTAAGACATGAATATTTTATCGATTGTTTTTACTGTACTATTAATGTGAAATTAAAATTCCTTTTTGGAATTTTACTAAAATTTAAATGATATTTGATTTAAATTCCTTAAAGGTATTTTCACTATAAATAAAATGTTTTGAGACTGTTAGGCCCCATATCATGCTCATGTGTTTACTGTTACTGTTACTGTGGCTGATAGACCCACCAAGTCATTAGGAGTCTTGCGGACACCTGGCAAGTGTACTCTAAGGATGCCTATAGACTATGGCCATAGATCTTACTACTTACTGTTACTATTCCCTATAGGGATTATAGCATGATATATCGAGGGTGATGCTTAGTCTCCACCTACTGTTTACTATTACTAAAGTGTGAATCATTGTTAACTATTTTACCAAACTAAGAACTATTGTTTACTGTTACTGAACTACGGTTTATGGTTTTACTGAACTAAGGAATACTATTTACTGAATGGTACTGAATCATCACTCTTTTACTGAACTGTGAAGTACTGCTTACTATTTTACTGAACTATGATTTATTGAATACTGCTTACTGAACTGTACTGAAACCTACTGTTTACTGAACTATGATTTATTGAACTATACTGAAACCTACTGTTTACTGAACTGTACTAGAATCTACGGATTTTTAAATTGAAAGAACTTATAATATTATTTCTAAATTTGAAATAATTTATGAACTGTTACTAAAAAGTGAAGTTTAAGTGTTTACTGCACTGAACTGGTTATTCACTGTTTACTGAAGTGTTTTATCGTACTATTACTAAACCGACTAGTACACTGATTTCCCTGTTTAAATTCAATTGATTTACTGTACTGTTTCACTACTGTTACTGTCATGTGTTTGAAAGTGTTACTGAAGTGATTAAATTAAAGGATTTAGCTACCATTTATTATACATGGAAAAAAAACCATTAATGAATTGTTTATATCAACAATTTATGAAATTTTCCCTATAGTTGCTCTTGGTTTCTAGGACAAGAGAGGTATTTCAAAATACCTTCCATGCTACATCTGAATTTCCTGACCAACTATAGTATCCATCCGTCTACTATGCCTAGTGTACTATTAGGAAAATAAATATTTTCCAGCATATAGTTTTCGTTATATCAGTCTTGCATATGACTCCTTTATTGAGCACGTTTCGCTCACCCTTTTATTTTCCAACTACACGGGATATTAAAAGAGATTAAAAAGGGGTATACATTAGAGGATAATGGCTGGAATCAGTGTTTTAAATAGCGGCCGCAAAACAGAATAGCGGCCGCTATCTAGCGGTAGCGGCGGTGGCCGCCACCGCTATTAAGGGAAAAACGGATGTGAATATAAATCACATCCGTAACACCGCTATTGGCCGATAGCGGCAATAACAGCCGTTATTGGCCGCTATTGGCCGCTATAGCGGCCGTTATTGCTGCTATGTCCATTTTCAGTTGGAATGGGTATTAAAAAAATTTTCAGAATCAGCAAAAAATTTCCAGCTATCGTCCATTTTCAATTGAAATTGGGTATTAAAAAAAATTTCAAAATCAGCAAAAAATTTCCAACAGAAGACTGATCAACAAAATCCAAAACAAATCCCTAGTTTCACACAATTATAATTTCAGTTTCAATCAACAGAAATTCTCAAGAAACAACACCACAACACAACAAGAAAATAATTAAGAAATTTATTTAAAACTTAAAATCATTTACCTTTTCAAGTAGAATTAGATCAAGGAAGGGGATTTGTCGAATTAGGGAAGGGGATTTTGTCATGGTTGTAGATTTTTTGACTGCTGGTTAGTGAGGGGCTAAGCAACTATTGAGAGCTCTGTTTTGTTCTCATACTCTGTAGAAGCAAGGTAGAGAAAGACTAAGAAGAAAGGAAGGCACTAGGTGATGATGCAGTGGAGTGGTGGAGGCATGGCGGGGCGTGGCCGGCGTGGGGCTGTGGGCATCTTGGTTGCTGTTTGTCGACGGAAGCTGGGTTCCTGTCTGGAGACAGTAGAATCGACGAGGGAGAAAAAGAAAGCAAGAGTGAGGTATGTGAGTGAGGGTGAACGGTTGAGATAAGGGTGGGGAGAAAGTGTTGTGATGAACGGTTGAGATAAGGTTGGTGAGAAAGTGTTGTGATGAACGGTTGAGATAAGGGTGGTCTTTAGGATGTTTGGGAATCTAGATTTTTGGGTTTTGTTTTTATTAAATGTATATTAGATAATATTAAATTAAATCTGAAATTAAATTATAAATGTAATCTTTAGTTGAATTTCTATTGTAATTAAACACATAGCATTAAATATAATTATAACTCAAAAGATAAAGATAATATTGATATTTGATAATATAAATGATATAATTAATTTAGATGAAAAAAGATTTGATAAAATTTGGATGAAAAATTCTTTAATAATTTAAATGAGAAATAATTAATACATTGATTTTTATTAATACATAATTATTTATCTTTAGTCTCATAATTTTTTATTTTTCAATTACCATAAATGATTTTCTATACATGAATGCTTTACTATAATTCAAAAAAAAATTATAAGTAACATTTTTTTACATAAATATTAACTTAAAATAACATAAATTATTTTAAAAATTATAAAATAAAACTTTTTATAATTATAATTATAATTATTACATTTTGTATAAAAGTTGTGTAAAATTTAAAAAAATTCACGACCGCGATGGCCGCAATGGCCGCGATGGTCTCCGTTATTTCCGCAACCGCGATAAATGCAACGCGACCGAAAACGCGGCCGCAACCGCAATTTAAAACAATGGCTGGAATATGGGTTACACGAAATTACTTGTGTCAGACAGTAGGTAATTGTACTTGCTTTTATACATTCGAATGAATTATACAGAACTACTTAATTTGTAATATAGGATCAGGGGATGTAAGCTGTAAGAAAATGATGATAAATTTCATATTCCAAATTTATAAATTATTTGGAGTCACTGTTTATTAATGTTACTGTAAAGTGTAAAGGCTCGCAGACAGCTCAACCGTCTAATATGTGTAAAAATATGTTACTTATTGTATATTTGGACTGTTATAATGACCACTAATAACTATCAGTGGTCATTGGAACATTAATTGCCTAGGAAAATAGTTGGTGTTTATGAGTTGGATGCCTTTTCTACCCTAACCTCTCATATCTAAAACTTGACTAGAAAGGAAGAAGCCTTAGGAACACAGACGAATCCTAATCCAATTCTAGATATTCATATTCCTTTTTAGTCTTCTGAATTATGTGGTGGTTCTCACTCAACCAGTGGTATCCTATTAGTTCTTAATTTATGAACATTGTTGCCCAACCCCCTAGACAGCAAAATCATTCTTATGCGAACAACTACAATCCATGGTGGAAGAACCACCTAAATTTCTCTTAAAGCCAAAACCAAGGCTAGTCTTTCAATGCTAAATCCTTATATCCCACAAGCATTAATACTCCACATCAACTAGTGCAATAGCCTCATCATTTTCCACCTTCCAAACACCTTCTGTGCTGCCAAAGAAACATCCCTTGTATGAGATATTTACCACTATCCTACAAAACCAAGCTGCATCCATAAAGAACATTGAAACCCATGTATTATAGATAGCTAGTGCATTCAAGTACACTCTTAAGTACTATTGAGTCAAACCTTAAGAAGTCAAGGAAGGAGCAGTCTTAAAAATGACGATAATATTGTAAATGTTGTCAAATTTGAGGATAAAGTTCACAAAGAAGTGTTGTTGGTGAACTAGTGGACATGGTTAAGGAAGAAATGGTCAACCAAGAAAAGCCTAATCTTGACAAGTCTAGCTATAATCAACCCACAAGATATAAGCCAGTTATCTATTCCCTTAAAATTTTTAAAAGGCTATCCTTAGTTTTTCCCAAACCTAGACTAGTAGCAGTTACTAAAATGTGCTAGGTACATTGAAGCCAACTAATACTATCATCCATATAGCTAATAGATTCGCTAGGTACCCATGAGGAAAAGTTGAGAATTTTAAGGTTACAGTTGATAAATTCATAATCCTAGCAGACTTTCGCATCCAAGATATGAAAGAAGATAGTTATACCTCAATTATTTTAGCTATACCTTTCTTAGCCTTTACTTGAGCATTGATTAATATAGATAAAGGGGAACTCATTATGAGACTCCAAAATAAGGAGGTGAAATTCGAGGTGGTAAAGAATGCTGATGAAGATGGTCAGTAAAAAGCTTTCAAGAAAATTTGGTGAATGAAATGGATATGAAGAAATTATTTGAAAACCAAGTGAAGGCCTTTAAGGTGTATAAGGTTGAGCTAACCAATGATATGGTTGCTAAGAAATTATGATGTATAGTGTCCTATTAAAGTTTCACAAAAATCCAATAGATGAAAAAATGTGAATAAGTAATTTTTACAAGAATACCCCATGATTCCTATTACTTCATTTGGGTCAACTACTGAAACATCTATTTGGAAATCTCCATTTTCAAAGAAGGTGCTAATCCAATTCTTAGGGCCTTGATTAAGAGAAAAGTGAATGAAAGTCAAGACAATGACTTTAACTATAACATGTCATTTTTCTTTTTCTGCTTTAGTTTTTTTTTTAATTGTTTACTTTTGTTCTTATGTTGCTTTAAGTTTTGCCAAAGTAAGGCATTGTGAGAACTCGTTATCTTATACTATAGTTGTACATCTACATGAATTAATTATCAATAAAGAAATTATTGATAATATTTTGAGGAATTAAATATAAAAGAAAGTGTCTTTTACATAGAAAATTTTAATTTTTGATGATAAATATAAGTATGGAAACATATTACATAAAGGATGGAATAAATAATTAAATGAATGTTGGAAAATTCTGATTTGGAATAAATCAGAAAAATGGTGTGGCATGAAGAAACAAAGAAGATTAAATAGCTTGACTTGGAGAGTCAAATGAGGGGGACGGTATAAGGAGATAAAAGGCATATAATAGAAAAGGAAACATGACTTCGGTTTGGACAAGTGAATAATAGGAAAACAAGAGAATAAAATATAAAGTAACTAATAAAGGAAGACAAGGAAAGTCTTCCCACATTTTTATTTGGTTGACAAAAGTGTTGATTTTGTTAACCTTCTTTGCTCCACCGAAGACAAATAAAAATAGACAATAAGGGAACAAAAGCAAGGAAAAGGATAGAAAAATTTATTAGCTGCAAAAGTTGGCATAGAAGTCAAAGAACGTGGGACTGCAAACATGAAGAAAAATTTGTAACAAAAAATGAAAGTGTAGTTTCGGCTTGGAGGACAAGAAGTATAAAACAAAAGAAATGAAATAGGAAATAGAGTAGGGCTTTTAATGAAGCTGGCAAAAAAGTCAAACAAATATATATTTTGTGCTATATAATTCTCTTCCCATCGTGAATTCCTCTCCAGCCAACATCATCACCGAATGTATTCTACTTCTTACAAACCGTGTAAGTACTTCTATCCATAGCAGAAACCATGCTTAACCTTTAGCAAATAAACCAAGCTTTTGGAGGAAAATAAGCCTTGGATATTAAGCTTCCAAAAACCCCAAAGAAGCTAGCATAAAAACCTTCAAAACAGGAAGAGATTCACATGCACAGATTGCTTTTTTATACAGGTAAATTTCCAGCATCAGTTTTTAAGATGATTGTTCCTTAAATTGTAGCTTTAGTGGGCAAGAATGTATTGGTTATAGCCTTGTTAGAAGTAAACATATATAGGATGAAAATTCTAGTTCAGTTAGGAGGATTTAGAATGAAAATAAGATGATGTGATGAAAATTTACGTGAAAATGGAAAACCAGTAATACATGAACCGAAACAATCAAGAAATAAATTCTGTTTGAAGAAGGATGATGGAGGTTAATGTTGAATGAAGGTTACGTGAGCCAAGGGGGAAAGAAGAAGAAAAATGAATCGATAAAATGGTGCTCCATAAAGTCAAAGAAAATGGCTGGAAGAAAGAAAATAAATTGGCTGGTTGTGTATCCGAAAATACAAAAGGAATGTGTGACTATAAAGTCCAGCTGAAAATGAAGAAAAATTTGATAATAGGACTGAACTGGTTGCTGACTTTTAGATGAGGAAAGAGTATAAAATTAATAGCCTAAAAGTATAGTATGTAGGGTAGTGTTATAATAATCAAAAAATATATATATACAAAATAGAAAAGAAAGAAGTATGCTGTCGGTTTGGACAGCAATGAAGTAGAAAATAAATAAATGTTAGTTGAAGGAAGTTACGTGAGCTAAGGGAGAGAATAAGAAAAGAAAAGAGGTGACCTTAGTCAACAAAAAGGGCTGGAAGAAGGAACATAAAAATTAGGCTTGTACAACTGAAAATAGGGATGAAGAATATAGATAATGTTACAGCCGAAAGAAATGAAAAATTAAAGAGAGAAGAAAAGGCTAGCCTTGGTTGACTTTGTGTGTGTGAATACTAGACTTTTGGCAACCTTAGATGTACTAGATATGACCATGATGTAGGAACCAAATGGGATCCAACGTAAATGGAAAACAGAAAGTGAAGAAGGCTCACGCCTGGGCAGTAAATAACAGAAAAGAAAGAAAAAGATGAAAGAGAGGGTTAAGTTTAGGTTGACTAAATAGCTTGGTATAGTACCAATGAAGTTAATACATATAGACATTTTAAAGGAGTAAACTACCTAGCCAAAATAAAGCCAACTTGGGCAGGAAAATAAAAAGAAAAGGGAGCTCTCGGTTTGGATATAAGTGGCATAAAAATAAAGGAAAAGAAAAGAACCAATAGAGGTTAAGTTGACCTACATGGAAAATAAGTGATACATATATACATTAAGTGGAGAAGATACCTACATTTAACCAAGGCCATTCGGCTACAAAAATGGACTAAGAGGAATAATGCGTTTTAAAGCAGAAAATGGGAGAAATTGGCTGGAAATATACATGGATAAAGTACATAAATATCATAGAAGAAAATATAAGACATAAGCTAAATAAGCTTAGTCATCTAAGGAGGACATTCGGCCATGCAATCTTTGAGGAAATGTTGACTTAGTAAAAAGGCTAATTATGCCAAAACAAGAAAGGAAAAGCAAATAAAATATTTACCTATGAGAAAATCATAGGAAACGTTAATATTATGAATAATGATGAGATAAATAGTAGCTAGATAAGCAAAAGAAATTTTTATAAGTTATACTGAAAATTAATTACAGTAAAACTGTTATCTTGCAGTTTATAATTCGGAAAGATAGGAAGCACGTGGGTGCAACATAAGACGTTGCTCTACAGTGTACTGAGGTAAGGGATGTAATTTAAAGTTGTGATGGTGTCTCTTACTTTCATCGTAAATTTTAAAGAAATGTTTGAAGCATGAATTTCATTCCGAAATAAATTTTCATGATCTTTTGTTAATTTGTTAAATGAATCTTATAATTTCTATGCATATTTTTCCATGATGGTTTAAGTATGGCATGAAATAAATATGTTTTCTGAAAAAGGTATCGGAGTGGCAAACCCCAGGCTAACTTAGATCCTGGCACGCCCGGTCCTTACTATTTTATATAAATGTTATGATTTTAGAAGTTACATAAGTAAGTAAGATTTGAGACTAAGGCCTTCCTATAGTTTATGTTATTGCCTGTCATGCTTGCCACATTGTGTATGTTTTCATCCCTTGTGGCATATGTTTAGCCCACGTCGTGCATGTTCTCGCCCACATTGTGCATGTTTTCATCCCTTGTAGGTATGTTGGTCCTTCATGGTGCAATGTTCGCTGTACGACCCTGATCAGGTCTACAGCCCATACCATGCCATAGGTATTCCGTTCCCTTTTCGGAGGAAGAAGTAAGTGTCATGACCGCATACTGGCTATATGATTCTACCTAGTCTCCAAGAACTGTATGATATGTTTTATTACTTTTGATATTAAAATTTTAAAGTAAGATGCATGTTTGATCAAGTATGAATTTTGATATATATGTATTAAAGAATTTATACAATGTTTTAAAGTATGAAACACTTTATTATGGCAATTGTTTTATGCATATATAGATGCTATGACTATTTTAAATGCATTCCTTATGGGGCTTTCCAAAAAGCTCACCCCCCTACTCTACCAGATTATTTGCAGTGATCATCTCGTTGCCTGTTGCACATATGATGTAGGTTGAGGTATACGTCTCTCCTTCAGCTACTTTTTGTACTCACGTAAGGTATACTCATATTTTGATACCAGACATCCTGTATGGCACAGATATTTGTAAATAAATAATACTTTTGGGATGTAATCGATATCGTATGAATGTAAACGTTATTCTGAGGAATAGGTCCATATAATGTGAATGAAATATTATGATGTTTCTGTGGTTGAAAAAGTGTGACGAGATACTGGCAGGAATGCAACCCAAGTAAGAAATTAATATTAAATGTATAAAAAAAAATTAGCCCAAAACTTCCACGTTTTCGAGGTGTGACAGGCATAGCATCACTGAGTCCCCGTGGGGGAGTAAGCTAAAGCCCAATAAGTCAACCAAACAAGAGCAGAGGATAGTATCATACTGTATACTATTCTGTAATGCATGTATACAACAAAATGATGCAATTTCCAATACAATTGCAATATGTACTTAAAAATTTTTATTTCTAATATTTGATCACTTTTGTATTTCTTTTCAATACTGGAACTATATGATGTTATTAAAGTTTTTTGTGGTATCAGAAGCAAAGATACTTTGAAGTACCTTATAATACCTTGAACATGACATCACAAATAATTAGTCCTAACTATGTAATGTTATGATTGTTCAATGCTATAAAAATGATACAATGTTTGATAAATCAGTGCGAATACAGATACGATAAAATAATGCACTTTTACTATAAACTCATCATATTTTACAATAAAACAAGGCATTTATGCAATAAAACAATATTCAATGCATTACAACATTAGTCGTAAATCAATACTTGTAAATTTGAAAATAAAAAACTTGTAAGTTCAAAAATCAATACTCATAAGTTTGAAAATTAATATTCATAATTTCAAAAATCAATGCTCGTAAGTTTGAAAATGAATACTCATAATTTTAGAAATCAATGCTCGTAAGTTTGAAAATTAGTACTCATAATCGAAAAACAATGCCTGTAAGTTCAAAAATAAATACTTGTAAATTCGAAATCTATACTCATAAGTTCAGACATCAATACTCGTAAGTTTATGAATTAATACTCATAAATTCAAAAATCAATACTCATAAGTTCATAAATCAATACTCATAAATTCAGAAATCAATATTTATTAGTTCATAAATTAATACTCATAAATTCGAAAATCAATACTCGTAAGTTCATAAATCAATACTCGTAAGTTTGAAAATCAACACTTGTAAGTTCGGTTAGGCAAGCTCTCTGGTAATTAAACAATAAAGAGTTATCTCAATGTAGCTATTCAATGATCCAACGTTATACCTTGGAAACTAGGATATTACCTATGGCCATAGATCATCATGTCTCCAGTCCTAGTGATGAGTTAAGATCGGAACCTGTTAATGACTATTGTCGGACAAACCGTATTGCCTATATAAGAGTATATGATACTCAAGTTGTTCCCATATTGCTTCAGTAATCTCATGAACAATGTGAAGTACCTTAAAAGCTATAAAATAGTCTCCTTATATGTTTTGAAATTTGATAATGCTATGGATATGAAAGCAAATGTATGCTTTATCAGAAAACACATACATATACAATATAGTGATATGTATAATAATATTTCAAAACGTGTAACAAGTGAGATTTCAAAACTTTCAGACATGCAAAAATAAATCCATGCAAGGTTAAAAATCCCATCAATACCATTGTATGCACAAAATGATATATGCAATGTAGACATGGTTAATTATATCTGATTTTCACATATGGTAGTCAAATTTCTAAAAATCACTGCAATAGGATAAGGTCACAATGTTTTACTATCAAGCCCTACAATCACAGCATATTTTTAGTACCAACAATTCAAATCACAATTCAATGACTTATACATATAAACTTTGCAAGCACCACAATTGGGCTATTGTGCCTTATTATGCAGTATTGGCACACAACTTATAAGTATGATTCAAGTATAAATTAATCATTGTCTTACCACTATACTTACATTGTATGATGCTATCTTGCATCCTAAATAATTAACTTACCAACGTTTAGTGCTTGAGCACTTGTTTCAAGCTTTGGTCGAATTAAATACCCATCAGCAATAGATTCAAATCACCACAATCACATGCCACACACATAGTTACACATCACAAACACATTAAACATCAACATACACTTCACTTTTACTTAGATTACTCTAAGGTCACTATTAGGTTTTAGTGACAAAGTAACATTTTTCAAGGTTTTCTACAAACTAATGCCACCATTCAATTATACCTTATAACTACATTAATATACCTTATACTTGAGGCTAGGTCACATCGTTCTCACATTCCCCTTCACCTTGTCCAAATTTATAGCACTATGATATACTCATTTTCGCTTCAAATTAACATCATATTCATACTTAGCCATATTAAATACATCTCATATGTCTATTTCATGACAAACTAAGCATGTCCACCCTTGAAGACAGAACCTACATCATCATGCTAGACTCTTTTTTATTCAATTCTAACTTCATATATGATCACTACATCACTAACCAATCAACATATTTCAAATTCAAGGATTTAAACAAAGCTTAACCTATAGATTCTTAAGTTGGCTGAACTTACACCATATCCATGGAAAGCTTTTTGTTTCAAACCAAAACCATGAAACACCTTAAAATTAACTCTTAAACAACATATACAAAACCAAAAGTGGCCGGCCATGCACAGATTTGTTAAAGTTTTCACTCGGTTTTGCTTAGTTCGGTATTTTTCGATTTTATCGATAAAATTCTTGACATGAGGCCTAACATAACAACTTAAGGCTTTGACATTACTCAATTAGACCCCTAGAGTTAATTCAGAGAGTTGATTTTGACCACTTAATCTGGTGATCTATGGACAAAACCATCATTTTCAATTTGTTTCACAAAATTTGAGATAGGTCATAATTGTAATCAAACAAGTTCAAATGTCTTACTAGAGATTATATGTCATCAATATATGATGATTCTAAGAAATCTGGGTGGGTGTGTGCTCCCTTGGGGCTCACATACTTGCCCGTATGAAAGCTTGCCTCATTACACCAAAAACTGAAAAATTACGACTCAGCTATCACTTTATATGTATATAATTTATAGTTCTCGCAGTTAATCTTGAACTTCTTTAGACAACTATGCTCTAGATGAAAAGTTTTAATTTGAAAGGTTCGGTTCTCTTTCAATCTAGCAACATAGATTCTTCATCCATAGTCCTTCACACATGTAAGATTAATCTTATCAATAGAACCATAGAACCATCCTCCTCTTCATCATTATCTCTACCATGCTCCTCTTCCTCATCTATAGAACCATGTTCAACCACATTTCTACTGTCATATTCAACCATAATCTTTAGTTACATGACCCACATTTCTACTAAACTAACTCTTTTCAACCTCATTATCATTCATAGTTGGTGTACATGGATGAATAACCAACCAAGGAGGATCACCAACTACAATATATATTTGGATTACTATTTTGGTTTGATGACACTAAAGCATATCTTTAACATGGCAATCTTTATGAATTACATGTAATTCATCATCCAACGATACCTTAGGAATATAATAAAATATCTCATTAGTCAACTTATATTCTAATTTTATAAACAAAAAATCATGTAATTAAAAATACGACAATTTTCTAGGGGATAATCATTAAGCCATGAAACTTCCCTTCCAATCCAAAACTTGTGAAGAATATTCATGAACAACCCACCGATAATAAAATTCAATTGTTTTAGTCGCATCACACATCTGTCACAAATAAAATATCACATTTTAATCAATTTATAGATTTATTCCACTAAGTGAAAATAGGTAAAAACCCTAAACCATTATTTGTAATTTAGTTAGATTGAAAGAAAACCTAAACTATTATATCTAATTTAGTTACTGTGATATTAACTCTAAACCATTATCTGTAAATTACTTTTAATTATAAAACCCTAATTCTATGGAAACTTTACAACTCCTAAATTAATTTTTAACAATTCCATTGAAAATGAAGTGAGACTCACACATACCTTCTTCAGTTGTGTAAATGTCATGCTTTATCATGCACAGTAAATACCGTAATTTCATATTCATTTAGTTGGTTGGGCTATTTGCGATGCCTTTATTTCTTTCACTTGCAAAATCAAATTGAAATGAAAATTAAACTTCAACTTTACTATCTTTAATATTTATATAAAATTATTTCATTTGGTAACTTTCAATAGTGTTTACATACTTTGTATATATGATATACAAAAGTAGTACTGTACATAAACGTTTGAGCATATAAAAGTAAAAGTATACCTCTATGGACTAGCAATAGTAGCCTGAGGAATACCAAAAGTGTAGCCGCCTAGTGGAATAGTATATCACTGTAAAAAACCTGTAAGGAGGGGAAAAAGAAAGGGGTGAGCTTAATGCCTAGTAAGAAATTCGTATAAGAGAACTAATACTATGAAACTATATGCATAAAAATTATGAAATTTCCTTATAGTGCACTAAGGAACTTTTAAGGAAAGATACTATAGTTAGCTAGGCAACCAGGTTGAGTATGGAAGGATACTTTGAAGTACCTCACGTGTCCCGGTCCCTAGTTCCAACTATAGGTAATAAACATTTGACGATGCAATGAGTAAATAGTATAAAACATTAGATAATATCAATGCAGTCTTTCAGTATATAAATAGTATATAAAACATTTTAATAAACAGTTCAATAGAGCAATTCAATATAGAAATCTAGTAAACAATGCAGTAAACAATTTAAAAATTTCAGTGTAATTAATATTTCAATATTTCTGTTCAGTAACAGTATAAAATCCAATTTAATAAAAAAAGTATAGTGGAGACTAGGTAACACCCAATAGATATCATGCCATAGCAGTATCCCAAGAAGGAGAAACAATAGCAGTAAGACATATGGCCATAGTCACAGTAGTGTCCATAGTGTGCACTGATCATGTGACAATTGGGACAGCTGATGATGTGATCAATATCAATCAGCAAACAGTACAGTAACAGTCAGTTAGCATGATGTACCTGAAGGTTTTACAGGGCCTAACAGTCTTAAAACAGTTGATAAACATCGTTAAAGAAATCAATGGCAATAATCAATATCTTTAGTCAAACCATAAATGCATAGTTTAGAAATTAAGCAGTTCAATAATTAAAATTTATAAAATATTCACAATTCAATATCCAATTCTCAAAACATTCTGTTTACGCGTAAATAAGATATAAAACATTTAAGTGCTCTTACGTACGCAAAATTTGATAAAATGAATTTTCAAAATTTAGATTACAAGTTTTGGTATGCATATGAGTTTTTAAATATTAAAATAAAATTAATCTCATTAAAATTTCTATTTCTAGAGTTTAAAATATACCAAAATATAATTGTATAATTTCTTAGAAATTTCTGCAGTATAACTGTAGTTTCTACCCTAACCTTCTTGCAAGAAAACAAAGTTTATAATCCTAATAGTAGTTCGCAAATCCAATCCATTTCATCTCAAAAATAGTACCATAAAATCTTTTTTAACATCAATATACTTATACTTTACCTTTCAGTTTTCACCGAAACGACCATTAACACCATGTAAATTATATCACTCCCAGGTTGCAAAACATTATGCAAATACAATTATTTCACCACACTTCAACTATAAAGAATTCTAATCTCTTTAAAATCTGCAGCTGCTAAACCAGTCTATTTCATATCGATGCCAACACTACAACTATACCTAAATTAACTCTGTTTTCGATTTTGATCAAACCAATAGTCTTATATTAATTTATACAATGTCATGGAACCTAAAACACATTCAATTGAGCACAATTCTTAGTTCCCCTTCACTTGGCCGAAACACACATACATGGCTGCACAAATTATCTCAACAAATTAAGCTTAATTTCATGCTTTACTATTGTTATTCATCCATTTTACACCATTTTCATATGAAAAAGTACAATGAACATGTACATATCACCATGATCAAAACCCTAAGGATGAATTTGAGATGGTTTTAATTCAATTCATGGCCATAATCATGCTTAAGCACCTTAATTACATCACTAACTACAATTAAATCATAAAGAAAATCCAAGTTTCATCATACCTTATCTTGGCCGAATTCAAGGGGAGTCCAAACACCTTGATTTTGTCCACTTTAACACTCGATTTTGGTATGGGTTTGTAGAGCATAGGATTCTGCACAGGTTTGCAGAAGAAATTTTTCTGTTTCGATGTTGTTTAGCTAGGGTTTTGGAAGCTTTTCTCTTTTCTCACTGAGTTGTTAATGGTGGAATGGTGAGAGGTTGAAGAATATGGTGGCCAGCCCCTTAGGAAATATGTAGAATTTTCTTTTAAAATTATCTTGCTTGGAAAATTACCAAAATGCCTTTATGTTTAATGATTTTGGACAATTTTGCTCATAAACTTCCATGACATTATTGACCTATCAATTTAACTCCATAATATTTTATATAATCATAAAATATAAGTATTAAACATATTCTAATCATTGGATGAGGTTTTATTAAGGTTTGACTTACTATAAGGGTGAAAATGCACAAGAATTAAACAGTAGTGAAAAGTCTTACACGTATAATAGTACTAGAATATGTGATTCTCACAGTAAATCACCTAGAATATTTCTCCTTCTTCAGTAATATGTTGCCCAAATTTGCTTTAACAATTCAGCCTCCAATAATATTGGGAAATCATTGAAGAAAAATAGTCCAAAAGCCTTAAGGTTAGAATCAATGTATTTTTGCTTATTATTATTATTTTTTAATGAAAAATGATTGGATTCTTGATCACAATTACATGAATTTTGTTAACCATTGAATCGGTTACACAATTCAACCAATTGTGTGACCAAGGGTTATTTGTCTCATTTAAATGTTAATAGTGTTGAAGAAACACTAACGAGTGATCGCCTTAAGGTGGTTACGTGTCAAAATTTAAATATCAAGGGGCAAATTTAGTCCACCTTAAAATATAGGCTACATTTATGTAATTTACCCTAAATAAAAAAATGTTTTGTTGAAGAATTATGTATATTAAATAAGATGTACGAAAAAAATATGAATCTTTTTTTAATAGAAAAATTAAAATAAATTAACAAGCATTGTGCGCTAGCTAGACAAGTCACGTATGCAAGCTTCCTGCATAGGACTTCCTATGCTAGGACAATGTCATGTGCTCAATCTTCCTAAATGTCGGTCTGTAACAGTCCAAATGTACAGTAAATAACACATTTACACATAAATTTACAGTTAGGCTGTTTGTAATGGCTTTAACACTTGTACAATAATATATGATAAACAGTAATCTCCAAATAATTTATAAATTCGCAATATGTAATTTAATATTATTTCCTTACAGTTTATATCCCCTATTTCTATTTTACATTTTAAATAGTACTGTGCAATACATCTGAATGCATAAAAGAAAATATAAATACCTCCCGGATCGATACAATGCAGTCTCGGTGACCACAAAACAAAATCGTTATCCCCAAAATGTATTTCTCTTAACCACTTATACGACCCTGTGGAGTGGAAAATAAAGGGGTGAGCGAAACGTGCTTAGTAAAGGAATCGTATGCAAGACTGATATAACGAAATCTATAAGCTAGAAAACTTTATTTTCCAAACAATTCACTATGCATAGTATTAGGATGGATGCTATAGTCGATCGGGAAATCCAGATAGAGCATGGAAGGTATTTTGAAATACCTATCTTGTCTCGAAAACCCAAAAACGACTAGAAGGAGTAACTGTTTAATTCTTGATATAAATCAGTTTAATAAGGTTTTTCAATAAATAAGTGGTAATAAAACCATTTAATTTAACAGTTTAGTAAACACTTGAAAAAACTTATAGTGATAGTAGTAGAAACTGTATAGTAATCCGTTTGATTAACAGTAGTGATTGTATAGAAACAATTCAGTAATAGTACTATGGCAGTACTGTAAACAGTGGGTTTAGAATTTAACACAGTAAACACTTCAGTAAAACAGTGACTAATCGGTTCAGTAAACAATTTCACTTTAATAGTGATTTATTTGGTAAAACTTTTAGTGGTAACAATTTAGTAACGATAATAGTTTTCAGTAAACGGTACCAGTTTAGTAAACAATAGTGTTTTTAGTAAACCGTATAGGTTTAGAGACAATAAAATGTTCATTTTAAAAAATTAACAGTTCAGTACCGTACTCTTTGTAGTAACAGTAAACAGTTCAGTATTGGTACGATAATAGTTCAATAAACAGTGTAAAAACAATTCAGTATGGTAAACATTTGAGTTTCACAATTCAGTAACAGTTGAATAAACGCTACAAACATCAATAATAATTTCCATATAACGTTTTTAATTAAGTAAACAGTAATAATCCAATATAGTTCAGTAAACTGTAAATAGTACTTCACGGTTCAGTAAAACAATGACAATTTAGTACAGTTCAGTAAACAGTAAACAGTAAACAGTAATCCACAATTTGGTAAAACAGTTTACAATAATTCACAAGAGATTACTTAGGCATCACCCTTGGTATATTATAATCCCCGTAAGGAACAATAATAGTAAATAGTAAGATCTATGGCCATAGTCTATAAGTGTCCTCGGTCGTACATTGATCAGCGTTAATAGCTTCACATAGTAATAGTACAGTAATACAAGTGAGTATGATATAGGGCTTAACAATCTCCTAACAATATATAAAGAGTGATATCACCTTTATGGGAATCATTATGCTGGGTAAAACCTTCAATCAATCCATAAGGGAAAATTTATAAAATAGTGAGTATTATATTGAAAATAGTTTAGGAAAATATTCATTATTCAACACTTGTAACAATTTAAAACATTTTACTTACAGTGAAAATACCTTTAAAGAAATTTAATAAATATAATTTAAATTAATAAAAATTTCAAAAAGTTTTTAATTTCATACTTAACAGTACAGTGAAAACAGTCAATAAAATATTCATGCTTCAATGAGAAAATTTACAAACTTTCTAATTTATTGTGAAATATTTCAAAGAATGTATTGGACATCTCACTGTAATAAAATTTAATTACATGAATATTTAAATAATATTTTTCGGTAAAATTCCAATATGGAAAATATTGGAAATAAATTCGAAAACACAAAATTTCACTCATTCTATGCACAGAGTATATTTCATGATATTTTAGAAAATTTTGTAAGAAATTTCGGTAGCATAACAGCTGTGAATACCCTAACCTCCCTACACCTACCAGCCGTAAACCACAGATTTGCATGATTTTCAAAGGTAATTCAATGCCAAATAATTTCATAAAATTATATTCATCAAAATTATGCATTTGTTATATCCCTACAGCTTACACACTCATCCCTTACCTATCTCGTGTTACTGCTCTTCTCGATAGCACCACACTAAATCCACTTATTTCGGTTGCAAAACAATTTCACAAAAATTCTTAGCTCATTTAATATTTATTTTTAAACCACATTTCATGTCTAATTGCAGCCACATTGGACACTGCCTATGCTTAACCAATGTAATTTACACCAGTAGTAAAACATTACTATCCTGTTTTAGCTCCGATTTTAGATCCAATTCCATCAATCTTCTTCCCTTAATTTCTACATTATTTTAACATATTAAACTCATGAAATGCAGCACATTATCAGGTCCTAAGCACCATGGCCGAACCCCCCTTCATGCTTTCCTCTAACATTTTTCAACAATCTAATGCCATATTTAAGCTTATTCTTGTTCATTTCCTTATTTGGAACCATTTTTATGCAAAGAACAACTTAGATTCCCCATATTCCTAGCTTGGCTGAAACATTCATTCATGGTGGATTTTTATTAGCCATTATTAATTAAATCTAATGCTAGAAACATGTTCTACACACTTGAATCTACCAAAATCTACTATTGAAATTAAACAAAACACAATGTATGGAAGAAGTGTTACTTTGACCGAAACTTCCTCTTCCCTTTTCTCCTTGTATTGTCACTTATTCAAAGTGTTTTTGGTTGGGTTTGATAGAGCTCAAGATGTAGATCATTTTTGCTAGAAATAAGGTTGGTGAAATAATGATGTTTTAATATAATTTTTGTTGATTTTTGTTTTGTTTTCTTTTTCTTCTTCTTTCTTCTTTAATGGTGGGACGTGAGGTGAGGTTGAAGAAGCTCAATAGTGGCTGGTTGATGTTGGTGGTATTTTTAGAATATTCTAGATTAGGGCAAAATAACCAAAATGTCATTGGTTATGTAAATTTCGAATAATTTTGCCCTTAAGTTTCCATGGTTGAAAAAACTATGTAATTGTACTCTAAAATTTCAGATTCCATCACCAAATATTCTTATCTAATATATCTTGATGATTGGAAGTGGTTTCGTTGACGCGCGGTGCACAGATAGTGAGAAATTACGATTTTACTCCCGTAACCTGCCGACGAATTTCTCCAATTTCACTAATGTTTCGATAAATCTCTTGACACTATTTTGACCTACTTTTCATCTAGAATATCATGATAGTTTTACTTTATCTGAACTCATTTTAGTTTGGGCGTATTTTAAGAAAATAACCTCGGGACGTAATCGTCATTTTACAATTTGTTTTCCACACTTCACAAAATAATTCCAAATAATTAAAAATAATGTAATTAAAAGATTTTAAACCTCAAAATCATCATATTATATTTATTACACCACTATACACTTCATTATTAGTCTCGGACCCACCAAAATGCCTTAAAAATAATTGGGGCCCACATCACACTTTCACTTATAATCACTTAATATATTAAATTTCACTTAATAAATAATTTCATATCACATATACAGTACAATAGAATCGAGTCTCACGTTTTCTCCTCACTGTATCGAATTTCGCTTAAATTAGAAAATAGAATCGTTCTAGGTATTTTGCTTTCTTATAAAATTTCTAACTTCCAAATAATCTTTTCTTTAAGGTGATATAACCAGTATACTTTCACAATACCAATTTACTTTTAGACTACCACATTTCATCTTTTCCAATAATTTATCAAATTAGGAGTTAATAATTTTCACTTCTTTTCATACAATAGATGATTCACAGTATTTATCACATATTATCTCATTTGGTGCCAAGCCGAAATTAGTTTGGTATCTGTTATTTAAACATATTCAATTTACGGTTCTAGACACCTAATTTTGTCTGAACAATTTTTTTTAATAAAAAAAATAATAAATAAAAGAAACAAGTCAAAGTTAACTAAAGGATTTGTATAAAATAAAAGAGAGTTGACTTTCAATGATTTGTTGCCATAAGAAAGACAATAATAATAAAGGAAACAATCAAAGTAAAATAAAATCTGAAAATTGATTACCAAAAATAAAAAAATAAAATGAAAATAATTTAAAAAAAAAGTCAAACAAAATAAATGAAAAATCTCATAATCATAGGATCAATTATAAATTTTTTATTTCTTTCCATAAAATTTTGACAGGTATAAAAAAGCAGCTTAGCCATTTAAAAGAGGGGGCCAAAAACCCAAAAAAAAAAACCTACTCCACCGCCTCATCTCCTCGTGATCTGCATTGAGCACCGTAACCATCACAACCATCTTGTATCATCTAACCCTCATCACCGGTCTCTATCTTATTGCCGAACTTGCTTGCACACTGTTATCATCCATTCATCACCAAATTCTGCTCCTCACCACTTTGTCACTGTTTGCTGTTTATTGTGGCATTAAAACAAGGGTCGTTCGTTATTCAATAAAAGGGGGCCACGTTGGAATAAAAGAGGAGAAGGAGATAATAAAAGAAAGAAGTCAGAACAAGGCTTCTCTTATAAACCGTCCTCACCCAGCTCACCTTGCTGCACCATCATCATTACTAACGTGAAACAAAGCAAAATTTGAAGAATGCTTGGAAATCACGTGGGAAAAATAGAAAATAAAGGAAAGTGCAAAGAAAGCAAAAGAACATAAAAGGTAAAGACTCTGACATTGACTTGATATGTAATTGATTTTTATTTTTTTTATTTTCTTTCATACTTCATTCTTTGTCATTCATGTGCATAGTATTTTATATATATATATATATATATATATATGTATATATTCTTTTAATCATGATGCCATCCTTTATAATAGTTGATATCATTATTATACCCATTAAATTTATCTAAACTGATTAATTAACTAATTATATTTACTTATTCTTTGTTTAGAATGAGATTTACTAATTGAACCATATATTAGAACGAATAAATTAGAATAGATTAAATTTATAAATTAAAATTATTTTTAAATAAAAATGGTTTAAAATTATTAATTAATTATTAAAAGATAAATATAGATTATACCGATGATGATATTTTGAGAAAGTCGATCGAGAATCCTTGAATATCTTGAGGTGAGGAGATTCTTTTTAAATCTTACGAGCTTGATGGAAGATTTAAAAAGATATTTTCAATATTTAAAATTCAAATTTATTATTAAAAATTGAAATAAGAATAAATTAAAATTAATTGCAATTAAAAGAATAAATAATCGATTAGAAATAAAGAATTATAAAAATTAATATATTTAGAAAATAAAATAATAAAAATACAAATTATTCTGATGACGGAATTCTAAAGGGACTGTGCTTGAGTAGTACTTTTAGATGTCTTGAGGTGAGAAGGGTTCTTTTAAGTCTTGCCAGTTTGATGGAAGATTTAAAGGACATTTCCAAGATTTAATAAATTTAATTATAAAAAATAAAAATTCAATTAGATTAAACAATAGTAAATTAAAATTAAGCTTATTATAATAAAGAATAAAGATCAAATTAATAAATTAGAATTAAAATTAGAAAAGAATTAAAATAAATAAAAATTAAATTAAATTAAATATTTTAATGTGTGTCATAACTGTCAAGTTTTAGAGAAAACCTAATAGCTAGACACAAAAATATATGGCCACCAACCATTCTATATAAGTGTGATTGGTCACCTATTCAAACTATGGATAAGGACTGGTCTGCATCTCAAATTTAGGGTTCGGTAGTACGGTTATGTGTGAGGAAGGATTAGCACCCTCACAATGCCCATCCTAAAATGGTACCAACTAGCTTTAGGTTATCTCAAATTTGCCTTACTTAATCTTAAGTTCAATAATTAAATATTGGAAAATATTTCTAAGTATCCTCCATTAAGCTGATGGGACAACTTAAAAAATTCTCCTCACCTCAAGAGTATTCAAGTAGTATTATGCGACTTGCTTGAAGAGGCTCCGTCATCGGATTCATTTTAATGTTTTATGAAAAATTCCATTTTGATTTCTATCTAATTCATTCTTGCTATCTTATCATTTTTATTACTTCTATTGTTTTCTATTATTTTATTAATGTTTAATTTTGTTAATTTATTTTATTAGAGAATGAATATGAATTATTTTTCTCAAAAATTCTTTTTAGATTTTTCATTAAGCTGGTCAGATCTTGAAAGAAATTATTTAACCTAAAGATTTCAACAAGTATTACTTAAGCATATCTCTTTTGGAATCTTATCATCCGAATAATCAATACTCAATCTCAATAATTATTATTAATTATTATCATCCTATTTTATCATTTATTATTATTATTATTATTATTATTATTATTATTATTATTATTATTTCTTTATATTTATTAGTTTATTTTTGTTATTAATTATTTTAATTTTATAATATGTCTTATTTTATTTTTAGACTAATATAAACCATTAGTTATTTCGTAACGTCTAGGTCCGTGAACCTAACTGCTAGACTTTAAAATTCTAGGAGTCGCCACCAACCATTCAAACCTAAGGTGTGATTGGTCACCTATTCATGTTTAAAGATAAGGCATGGTCTACATTCAAAGATTCTTAGACTCGGGAGTACGGTTACGTGTGGGGAAGGATTAGCACCCCTACAACGCCCATCCTAAGATGGTACCAACTAGCTTTAGGTTATCTTTATAGTTTGCCTTGGGTTCATATTAATTTCGATATACTTATATGTTGGCTCTATAGGCTATACCGAGAGGGGGGTGAATCGATTTTTCACTAAGCTAAAGTTCGTTTTTCGATTCTCTTAAATTCTCTAGCCTATATTGATATTTTCTAAGTTCTCTAGGCTACTCAATTATGCAATATAAATTCAAAACAATAAGCACAAATATAATTGCAAATAAGTAAAGAGAGTAAGGATAGAGAAATGTACGCAAGTGATTTATAGAGGTTCGGCAACCTTGCCTACGTCCTCTACCTTGAGACGCTCCCAAGGATTTGCCCAAATTCACTATCCTTGAATTTGTTACACTCCCTCTTTTTCTAGGCTAAAGAGAAACCTCTTTCTTTTTCTAGGCTCAAGAGAAACCTCCCTCTTTTTCTTAGGTTAAAGAGTAACCTCCCTCTTTTTCTTAGGCTAAAGAGAAACCTCCCTCTTTTTCTAAGGCTTAAGAGAAACCTCCCCTTTACAAGGAATGATGGGTTACAAATAATGTAATCAAAGAAGGCCTTTAAATAGGCAAGTGATTACAGAAATTAGGCTCAATGAAAACCTATACAAGATTTGTGCTAAGCACTACAAGGAATAAGAGAATGATAGATGATGAAAACTTTGGAGCTCTTGATTTGTTGTTTGAGGCTTGAGGATTTGAGGAATATGTGTTATGGAGTTGCTGAGTAGTTCCCTTTTCTTCCTGTAGCTTCTAAGCCTCTATTATAGTCCCTTGGATGGTTTGTGGACGTTGGTTGGAGCCAAAACAGAAACTAGCCGTTGTATCTCACAGAAACTAGCCGTTGGGGGCTTTCTGGCATAAAGGGATCGATCCTTTTCTTCATTCTAGCCTTCCAGGGCATTCTGTCAAAAAAGGGATCGATCCCTTTCCTTAGGGGATCGATCCCATGCTTCCAGAATGGGTTTTTCCTGCACTTTTGGGTTAGAAATGATATGGCTTTTGATTTTAATTCAACCCAAAACATTTATAAGCTTTAAGGGAGTTTTTCTTGACTTTCTCAAATGAAAACATAATCCAAAAATTCATCAAGTGATTTTCTAAAATATTCAAAACATTTATAAAGTATTAAGACCAATAAGGATGTATCATTAAATTATGGTCTTAATGTTTGATATGTTCACTTGAAAATGGATTGAGAAAATCATGTGTGATAAGGCAAATTTACAATATGAATTAAAACATTAAAGCTTACTTAAGTTTTTGTCATTTCAAAATACATATAGCAATTTAAAGCTAACAATCTCCCCCTTTTTGATATGACAAAACTTAATGTAAATTTGCTTTGAAAATTCTTTGATAAAATACTCCCCCTCAAATAAAGCAGGATTTTATAAAGCTCCCCCTTAATATAAGCATGGGTTTTGAAAATGAATTTTCCCTCATTATCTCTCCCCCTTAATATCTTTCCCTTTTAATATCTATCTCTCCCCCTTTTTGTCATAGCAAAAAGAAGGAAAACTAAGAAAAAAATATGCTCCCCCTAAAATTATGGCTATGTGAGAAGAGATAAAAATGCTCCATCCAACAAGAAACATGTTAGTACATGGGACTCATAGCACAAATAAATACGTCAATATTCACAAAAAGTATGAAATATTCATGCAATGAATATGACTTATGATCCTATACCAATTGTTGATAAGTAATTTTGCAAGAAGGTTCCAATTGGTAAGAAGTTAAGCAAGCACCTAAGTATATCAATTGTTCTCTAAGGTCCAACTAAGGTGCATGGTAATACATCATGATTATGAGCTAAAATTAGATGACATATGATATGCATGAGCCCATAAATCATATTCAAGCAAGAGTGTGCATAGAATAAAGACATATATCAATTAATTACAAATTCTAGCACAAAAGTGTTTCATGCAAAAGTGGCTTATGTGAATTCTTCCCTATTTGTCATTTCAATCTAAGGAGCATGAGAAGAATTGTCAATTTAAAGCTCATACCAATTGGCAATTTAGTTTTGGCTTACCAATTATTTAAAATATGGTTGTCAATGATACTAATTGTTATTTCAATCTAAATACCAATTGTTACTAATGGTTGACTTAGTCATTTTGCATGAATCCAATATTTATGTGTAGTGTGTTCATGTCAAAATAATCATTCCAAATATGCAAGAACACAACTCACATCATCAAATATGCATATGGATCAATTAAACATTAGCACACTATCATAAAGTATTAATCCATATTCATATTCATATTCACAAAGTTATATCATATGGAAGATTCAAAAAATCAAAGTATTCAAGCAACACATTTTCTTCCATGTTTTTAAGCACAAAAATCCTATGCTCATTTTCCAATTCAAGTCCTTAACTAATTATGAGCAAGGAAATATTACCCTTTTAATCATTTAATAGCCATATCCCTAGTTAATTTTAACGTTTAAGGTTCCAAAGGGTATATGCTATTTTAGCTAAAATGGATTTGTCTAAAGATATCAATATCATGCTTAAGTATATTTTAACAATAAAATTCATAATCTATGAGCAACTAATCTCATCTCATAGGCATGATTATTGATTCAACTTAAGCAAACATGCATGTTCAACATCAAAACAGTCAAGATTCAATGCATGTATATCAATTGTTGGTGTTGTCATAAAAGCTCAAGTTCTTTAATAATTTGGCCACAAAGAATTAAGTTTATGGATGATAAAGTTTCATGCATTTGAACATTTAGGATCCATTTATCATCACACATTGTAGGCCAAGGAAAATTATGACCTTATACCAATTGTTGAATTTACATTTGAAATCAATCCTTAAGGTCAAGTTTTAATTATTCTACCACTAGATGTATAATTATCATGAAACCTAATGTGGAGAAGTTGACTCAAGCTAAGAAACATAATCCTATAAGCATGCTTGACTAAGATGAACAAAAGGAATGAAGAATATTCATTATGCACAAGTTCATCAAATTCTCAAATATATCCATAAATTCTTGAAATAATTCTTCAAAATTATATGTTTAAGCATTCATTGAAAATATATTTCAAGATTATTTCAAGATTTATGCAATTGATGAGTGTTTTCAACAAGAAAAATTATTTTCCACTTGTGAGCTCAAGAAAAATGATATTGATTGTTGAAAATGATACCATTTGTTGGAAATGATACAAATTGATGGAGTTGAGGCATGATATCAATGAACAATGAATTTTCATATTGTAAAGATCATCAAAAAGAGGTTAAAATATTGAATTTTAAGTTGAGAGGAAAGAAAGTATCAAAACAATGAAAAGTTATTCTCAAATTCGGTTGAAAAACATGCAGGAAAGCCATTTTGGCCTGGGGGGATCGATCCCTATAGGAGGGGGATCGATCCCTTAACTCCAGACTCACAGATTTTGCATTTTGTTCAAGGGGGATCGATCCTGCTTGTTGAGGGATCGATCCCTCATCTTGTATCTGCAGTTTTTTTTTATAGAAAATCCAACTTTTGAGGTACCAAAACTTCGTTTTTGAGTGTTTTAAGTCCAAGTAAGGGTTTAAACATTTGTAAAACATGACTTTGGACTTGTATGAATGAAAAACATGAATGAAAAACCATTTAACAATAGATTTTGCAATTTTGGTAGAATTTTCACCAATAAATGCATGTTTGGCCTCAAAGGAGGTCATTTTGAAAGTTAAGCATATTTTGACAAAACCAAAGCATTGGATAACATAAATATGTCAAAACAAACTTGTTCACATAGGTTTTAAGCGCATATATCATTAAAGCATACATCTTGTGAACAACATGCCATGATTTCCAACATACAAGTTCTTCATTATTGCTCATAACATGGCATTTTGTATAAATGACATATTTGGTATTTTGAGACAAGTAAATACATTATCAACACATAGAAAACTTGCTCAAAATGCAGAAATCCAATAATCATTTCAAAATCACAAATCATGCTTTTCATTCAATGCATCAAGTACTACAATCAAACAATCAAAAATCTTTGTCATGCCTTTTTGTTCAATCATTCAACTCACAATGCATCAAGAATCATCAACCAAGTGCCTCATCATCTACGTTTTCCTCATCGGAGCTATCACTATCGCTCCATGCAGCCACAAATGCTTTCTTCCTAGGTTTCCTATCCTTTTCTTTCCTAAGTAAGGGGCAATCTAACTTAGTATGACCCTGTTCATTACACTCATAACACACTAAAGGGTCCTTTTCTCTTCTACTTGACTCCCCTCTTTGATGTCTCCTATTATTTTCTTTTTCTTTCATTCTCATGAACCTATTAAATCTTTTGGCAAACATTGCCATTTCCTTCTCTTCCTCATTTCCACTCTCATCACTATCATCTTCAAGGACCTCATGAGTGGAAGACTTAAGTGCTACCCCTACTTTCTTTGAAGGTACTTCATTTCTTTTCATTTTCATTTCATATGTAAGTAGGGAGCCCATAAGCTCATCTAGAGACAAGGTATTTGGATCCTTAGACTCTTCTATTGCGGTTACCTTTGCCTCCCATGACTTAGGCAAGCTATTCAAAATTTTCTTTACCATTTCGACATTGGAATAAGCCTTGCCTAGAGCCTTAAGTCCATTAATTATATCATTAAACCTAGTGAACATTTCGCTAATGGACTCATTTTCTTTCATCCTAAATAGCTCATAATCATGTGTGAGCATTCCTACTTTGGTCTCTCTAACTTGATTTGTCCCTTCATGTGTGATGGCTAGTTTATCCTATATTTGTTTAGCATTCTCACATAGGGATACTCTATTATACTCATTGGGACCTAAAGCACAAAAGAGGGTGTGCATAGCCTTGGCATTCATTTGTGCCAATCTCATGTCATTTGTGTCCCACTCATCCTCATCCTTAGGGACATCTTTTCCATCTACTTTCTTCATGGGAATTCTAGGACCATTCACTATAATTCTCCACAGTTCATAATCATTTGATTGTACAAATAACATCATTCTAGTTTTCCAATATGAATAATTCTCACGATTGAAGAGTGGAGGTCTAACTAATGATTGTCCCTCTTCTCCTAGGGGTTTGCCTACATTCAAGTGAGCCATTTATGATCGTTTTGCTCGATAGAGGTTAGTCTAAATCAATCTCGAGCCCAAGCTCTGATACCAATTGTTGGCTCTTAGGCTATACCGAGAGGGAGGTGAATCGGTTTTTCACTAAGCTAAAGTTCATTTTTCGATTCTCTTAAATTCTCTAGCCTATATTGATATTTTCTAAGTTCTCTAGGCTACTCAATTATGCAATATAAAATCAAAACAATAAGCACAAATATAATTGCAAATAAGTAAAGAGAGTAAGGATAGAGAAATGTAAAGGATAGAGAAATGTACGCAAGTGATTTATAGAGGTTCGGCAACCTTGCCTACGTCCTCTACCTTGAGACGCTCCCAAGGCTTTAAACACAGGGCAAGGCTGCGACGCGAGTGATGACTCAATGAAGATGGTGATGAGGGCAGAAAGGAATGGTGAAGGATCGGGCAAGCAAAGACGGCCTGGATGTAAAGGTGCTACTTGTGCAATGGTGTAGTGTTGGATTATGCCCTTAGAACCATTCATTAGATGATTGACTTTGGCATTTTTTTATGTATCATGACATTTTATTTATTATAGTTCATTATTATATTTGTCTTATAACTGTGTAATGTAATCTTATATGATAATGTCCTTAGAATAGTAATAACACACTATTCTTAAAATATCCCTAGTCAAGTATTATTGTAAACAAGGATAACAATGATACGATAAGACTAGTATGTGGTTGACTGATGACCATTGTCATGGATATAGGATATCAAGTCATCACATAGGTACATGTTAGAGAACTATGTACAGGATCGACCCTCCATGAGAATGCTACATGGATTGTTATATGAGTGTCATAAGCGATTCTCATAGTGATGATGGTGTATGTGATCCTTTGACTTGAGATCATCAAAGATCCCAACATAGAGAATTGCATACTTTAATGCTGCTAGATGTCATTCGTAACAGGATGGACTATAAAGGTAGTAATTGGGTATGCCTTGATCTATCTAGAGGGATGTTGAGTGATCAAGATAGGATTTATCCCTCTTATATAACAAGAGTGATGTCTTGGGCCCTTTGATAGAGTGAGACTAAGAAATGCATGGCCGTGCTCGAATAAGTCAATATGAGATATTGATTTTATTTGTTTAATTAGTCTACTCAGGAATCAAGAAACGCTGATTAGACTATACAAGTGTGACACATTCCATGACTTGTGTCTAATCAAGACATCAAAGGATAAAGGGATTAGACTACACGGTAACATCTATCATGAGTAAGGTTATGTCGAGTCATTGACATTCTCATTACATGGGTAGCAATGATGTGTTGCTAGATACCGCTCATTGCCTGTGACAATTTTGTCATTGCCATTGTTTTGAGAACCTATTGGGTCGCACACTTAGAACGAATCAATGAGGAGCTTAATTAATCCTATTCTAAATTGGATTAAGGATATAACTAATCCTATTCTGAATTGGATTAAGGATATAACTAATCCTATTCTGAATTGGATTAAGGATATAACTAATCCTATTCTAAGTAGGATTAGAGTTCTGTTTGACAGTAAATTTTAGGGTAAAATTTATTGCCTATAAAAGGATGTTTTGTGTTTTCTAAAACCGAGCCGCACAATTAAACAGAAAAGAGAAACCTGTTCTCTGTGGTTTTAGAGCTTCTTTCAAACAAAAACAAAATATTCTTTTAATCGAAGCTAGCAATTCGGTTAAAATAAAAAATCTCTTTAAGGCTTCTGATCGTGAGACGTTCAAGAGTCGTGAGATCCGTTCGTGTGGATACCATAGAGGCAGGAACGAAAAGTTGTTGCTTGTGACTCGACCAACGACAGAAAATCAGAGAAAACGTTAGGTAAAATCTCGAAACCCTAATTAGGCAACTCTCCGAATCGATCCTGGTGGAGGCCGAATGATTTAAATTCCGCTGCGTGTTTGTTTCGGTTTCCATCATGTAGCTCGGTCGTCAGACCAGCGGTGGTTCAACAATGGTGGTCGGCTTTATGATGTTGATGGTTCTCCTAAATCTTAAGCTTTAATCTTTTTTATAGCCACAAATTAGCTAGAGTCCTAATACAACTATACTTATTCTAATAATTATCTCCTATTTTTAATATTTTATCTATTTAATTATTATGTTAATCCTAATTTAACTCTATCAAATTTAATATTAATCCAAATAATTATCCTAAAAATCTAATTATCCTAATTATCTAATCCTAAAATTAATTTTATTTTTATTTCTTTTTATCTTTTCTCTCTCTCTTTTTTTTTAATTCCTAAATCCTATTTTAATTTTAATTTCCCAATTAATGTTAATTCTAAATCTAAAAATTCTAATTTAATTCTAGCCTAATTCTAAATTGTTAAATTAAAATACAAATGTCACCCAACCCAATTAATTATTTATACAAATTAAGACCGTGGACAAAATAGGGTGTCTACAAGTTATCGAAAACCCTCTTTAGACTATCCATTAAGCTGGTGAGGCCTTGAGAGAACTTTCAAAAAAATTACTTAAGCGTAATTCTCTTGATATTTTATCATCGATATAATTCATATTCACATTCATTATCATTTTTATTTTAATATCTAATTCTAGTTATTTTATTTATTTCCTCCCTTATTTTGTTATTTGCTATTACTATTTTTATTATATTATTACTAATCATTAACGTCTTTTCTAATTTTATAACTAATTATTTTTATTGTTATTTTATAATAAACTTAATTTATTATATATATTTTAAAAATGAATATGAATTGTTTATTATCAAAAATCCTATTTAGACCCTCCATTAAGTTGGTGAGGCCTTGGATAGAATTTTTTTTATCTCAAGATCTCTAAAAGTACCACTTGAGTGCAGTCCCTTAAGAGTTCCATCGTCGGAATAACTCATCTTCTATTTATCTTTTATTAGTTTTAATTAATATTTCCAATTTTAAATGAATTATATTGTCTTCATTACCCTTTTTTTATTTTTTATTTCAAGCATTAATCCTAATATGCTATAGTAAATTTATACAATTCATCAAATCACATTATAAAAATTGTTCATACAAAATATACTATGCAATTATATTAATTAAATACCATCATATAGTTATTTCATACAAGATCAAATCAAATATTATCATGTAATTATTTAATTATAAGCAAAAACGTTAATCCAATTAGATAACTTTATTAATCAACCTAAACAGAAAATATATATTTATAAACAAACAAAATTATTAATCAAATTTACAATATTATATAATAACTTTAATCTAAATTAATTAACTTAAAGATATTTATATACATTAATTACAACACAACAAAAACCAAAAAAAAAAAGAGTTATACCTGGATGATGTGAAATCACGTGGTTTTCAAAGCCACTTTACCTAATTTTGTAATATTTCCTCAAGCCTTAAGCATCCTTTCTTTCTTGCTTCACGTGACCTCTGTAGGATTGGTGACTTGGCTTTCCTTCCTTTTTCCTTGGCAACAATTTGTGTCTTCTTTAATTGCGTGAGTCAGGTTGGCCTCGTGTGGATGATACAACAGGCAAGGCAGCGGAGTTGTGTGAGGCGTGGGCAGCAGCAAGGTTGATGACACGATGAAGATGATGGGTGTTTTTGTGTGTAAGACAGGGGCGGCAGTGCTGAGATACAGAGCAGTGATGACTTTCTTTTTTTCTTGCTTGTGTGTTGTGCCTCCTCCCCTCTATATTTTTTGTATGTTGTTTAAATAGACCTAGGTTTTCTTTTTTTGTTTTTGGTAATAAAAATCAAGAATTAATCTTTTATGAAATTTTAGCTTTCAAGAATCGGATCTTAAATTTGATATTAATTCTGATTTTCCTTCCCACAAAATTTAAATTTCAATCTTTAATAATCTCATTTAAATCTGCTTTCCTATCAAAATTAATTCTGATTTCCTTCCCCTTTTATTATATTTTATAAAAATAAAAATCCAAAGTTTATTTCTAAATCTAAATTAAGAATAAAAAATAATAATAAAAATCAATAATAATAAAAAAAATATATAAAAACTAATTAATTAAAAATGTTTGAAGAAAACCCGGACAGAAATGGTGTCTACAGTTGCCCCTCTTTGCACTTTTGCTGTGAAATAGTAATGGTGCAAAGACATAGACAACGTTTTGTCCGAATGCACTACCTACCAATGAATTCTTTTGTAACTTATGATATCTCCTAGTCTTCTCTCTCATAAGGCTAAGGAATAAATACCAAATGAAATTTCCTAATCTTCTTCTCTTATAAAGATTGAGGAATGAATGCAAAATGAAGTTTCTTAGCCTCTTCTATCATAAGACTAAGGAAATGAATGCAAAATGGAATTTTCTAGTTTTTTCTATCATAAGACTATGGAATGCAAGATGAAGTTTTCCTAGTCTCTCCTATCATAAGACTAAGGAATGGAAAAAATGAAATTTCCTAGTCTTTCCTATTATAAGACTAAGGAAATGAATGTAGAATGAGATTTCCTAATCTTTTCTATCACAAGATTAAGGAATGCAAAGTGAAATTCCTACTCTCTCCTATCATAAGACTAAGGAATGCAAGATGAAGTTTTCCTAGTCTCTCCTATCATAAGACTAAGGAATGCAAAACATGAAGTTTCCTAATCTTTCCTATCATAAGACTAAAGAAATGCAAAATGAATGGAATTTCCTAATCCTTTCTATCACAAGATTAAAGAATGAGAAGTGAAATTTCCTAGTCTCTCCTATCATAAGACTGAGGAATGTGAGATGAAATTTCCTGGTCTTTCCTATCATAAGACTAAGAAATGCAAAATGATCATGAAATAAGAGCTTCTCTCACCAGAGGTTATGAGACTTTTGAAAACAAAAAGCTCCTCTCAACAGAGGTAGTGAGACTTTGAAAATAAAGAGCTTCTTTCAACAAAGGCGGTGAAACTTCTGAAAAACAAAGAGCTCCTCTCATCAAAGGCAATAAAACTTTTTAAAATAAAGAGCTCTTCTCAACAGAGGCAGTGGAACTTTTGAAAATAAAGAGCTCCTCTCATTAGAGGCAATGAAACTTTTTGAAAAATAAAGAGTTCCTCTCAACAGAGGCAATGAGACTTTTGAAAACAAAGAGCTCCTCTCAACAGAAGCAATGAGACTTTGAAAATAAAGAGCTCTTATCAACAGAGGCAGTGAGACTTTTGAAAATAAAAAGCTCTTCTCAACAGAGGCATTGAAACTTTTGAAAAACAAAGCTCCTTTCAACAGAGGCAATGAGACTTTCAAAACAAAAAGCTCCTCTCAACAGAGGCAATGAGACTTTCAAAACAAAAAGCTCCTCTCAACAGAGGCAATGAGCTTTGAAAAATAAAGATTTCATTTCAGAATGCCAGTTAACATGGGTTTCATAGGACTTAACTCTCATTTTGATGCCAACAATATTGGTCATCAGCCTCCTCTAAAGTGCCAACTAAATTGGACTTTGCTCTCATCTAAGGTTTTTCAAAAAATATTTTTCTCATCATCTTTTCATACCTCATTATTTTTTCAAATTATTATATTTTCATCCTATCCATTGTATTCTTACATTTTCTCTTTTTTTTCAAAATTTTCATCATTCAAAACTTCTTATCCTAATGTCTTAACAAATAGTTCAATATCAAGATGCAGTAATGAAACATTATGCATGTCATGAATTTAATGAATGCCATGACTACCATGGATGCTACGAATGTTATGCACATGTCAATGTCATGCCCCCTGAATTATTCCATGAATGTATGAAAATGCAATCTCAATTGTGGTAACAAGATGTCACAGCCCGTGACCCTATTTTTCACCTTTTTCTATACATCTTATTTGGTTGGGCTGTCTGCGATACATTACTTTTCTTTTACATATAAATAATCTCATGTTAAATTATACTATGAATTACATCCCCTATTTTACTTCATATGAAAGTAGAACTATCGGTCAGTCTAAATACAGAAAATAAATGATCATACCTTATTAAATAACTCAAGCTATCGCATCGTCCCCAAATGCGCAGCTGAAAATCCTTATGTGTCAGACTCTCAATCTTCAAAAACCTGAAATGTTAAAATTAAGGGGTGGGCAAACCACGGCTCAGTAAGGGAATTATATGCATACTTGATATTCAGCTTCCTATATGCTGAAAATCTTTTTCGATTTTTCCTATGAGCTCTAGGCTCGCATGTAGGAAAGATACTACAGTCGGCTAGGGATCCGGATGGAGTAAGGTAGGTATTTTGAAATACCTATCTTGTTCCAGAACCTAGAAGCAACTGTAGAGAGTAAATTTAATTTCGTTTGGAAATTCAAATCCTTTCCTTTTTATTTCGTAACATTTTCATATTCTTTTTCTCATAATGCTTTTATGAAATAAAGCATTTAATTAAAATAACTAATATTTATAAATTCTTTGAAAAGAATATTAGTTAAATTATCTTCCTTTTCTTTTAAAACTCATTCCACGTTTTACTGTACTCTCATAATTAGTACAGCACTTTAAATAGCGAAATAAGCTATTTAATTCTTTTTCGTAAAATATATAAATCATTTAAATCTTATATTCAATTTAAAAATTGAAATAAGAATATTAGATTTAATTTCCTCCTTTTTCCTTTTAAAAACATGTCACATATTCATATTACATATCATTTGAAAATCATCTCGTAGTACTAAAATCAGTACTGAAATAAGCATTTATAAAAATGCTATAAATCATTTCATTTCACATATCACGTATGATGTAAAACCTTTACATTTCACATATCACATATCATGTAAACATTTTCATTTAAAACATATCATATGTGGAGATAGTGGCAACCACCGAGTCCTATCATGCAATAATACCCGAAGGTATAAAATAATCATGTCAAACCTATGGCCATAGTCTATAATTGTCCTCGGCGGATCACTGATCAGGTGTCGGCCGGGACTACATATCACATATCACATGTTACATATCACATATCACGTATTACATATAACATGTCGGCATGATAGAAGGGCCAACTAGTCTCAAAACCATGTTTTTATCGTAAAAATAACCTTTATGAAATTTATAAAATATATAATTTCATAATTTAAATCATAAAGGTTATAAAACAATTTAGTGAATATTTAAGAAATATTCATAAAAATATTCACTTTACTTCTTTTCATTTTTCGTCTCGTGTTACGTGTAATTTACATATTAAGAGGATTTTCGGTGATTTCATTATCACTATTTTCGAAAAACATGAATAAATGTAAAACCACTTTCATTTTATTCATGTTTTTATGAAAATATTCCTTTTCTCGATTTTCGTGTTTGAAAATCATTTCTCGTGACATAAAATCATTTATTATAATTTTCAGTAATTTTTCGAGAATTTTTCAATAATTTTTCGGCAGTATAACGGCTGCCGATTGGCTAGCCTCTTGCACGGAAAATATAGTTTATAATTTCCAGCCAGTACTTCATTCCAAATTCCAACCAATCATTTATCATAATAATTTCATAAAATATTTCCATAAAATATTTCGTAATTAAAACATGCAGACTGAATATCCCTACAGTGCTGCACATGCATCCCTTACCTTTTTCGGGTCAGCGACTTCCTCTTACCGGTCGCGCCCGTACTCCATCTCCCGATTCCGCATCTCGATCACCGAGAATAATTTCTGGAATTTAAATTCTAAATTTTAGAATTTTCTCAAATTATTTAAATAAATAAATTATTTAAATAATTATCATTCATAATTTCTCGGATTTCTTACCGATTCCCGAGATTCTCGTGTTCCCGAGAATTTTTCGAATTCCCGAAAATTTTCCTTTTTCTCTCTCTTTCTTCTTTTCCTCTTTTCTTTCTTCCTTTTTTTCTTTTCTTTTCTTTCTCTTTCTTTTCTTTTTCTTTTTCTTTCTTTTTTCTTTTTTCCTTTTTCTTTTCTTTTTCTTTTCCTTTCCCGTCAGACCGGTCACTGTCCTCTTCGCCGGTTCCTCGTCGGCGGCCGGTTCTCAGGCGGTTCAGGCGCCCTTCAGCTGGCCGACGGCACGGTGAGTCTACTGGTGGTCTCCGTTCGGCTTGGATCGGCGGCACGGCGGCGAACTGACTCGATTTATGTCCAGTCTCTTCCACCTCTTCGCCGGCCCTCCTCCGCCATTCTTCGCCCCACCGGTGGCCTCCATCCCTTTCCTCTCCTTCCGCCGATGCTTCAGCTGTGGTGGCAGCGGCCGATTTGGCCGGCAACCGCCAGATCTGGTTTTCTCCTCTTCTCGGCCTCCGCCGTGTTTTCTCCCCTGTTTTCGCTTCCGTCTCTTTCCTTTCCGGCGCCTGTCGATTCCTTCTCCTCCTCCTTTGCCGGCGACGGCTCTTTCTCCCTTCTCTCCCTTTCTCCTCCGGCGCCGCCAACGGGGTCGGCTTCTCCCCTGTTTTTCGACAGAAACGGGATTCCATTTTCCCGTTTCTGTTTCTTTTTTTTTTATATTATATGTATATAATTTGATAATATGTATATAAATACATATTTTTGTATTATATATAGATATATATTTTTTATATGAACAATATATATCTATACACTTTATCTTAAAATCATATATATATATATATATATTTCATATATATATATTTATATATATATAATTACATATGTATTTATTTCATGATAAAAATAGTATATATCTATCTATCATATATATACTATTTTTCATATATATATATATATGTAAATATGTAAAGCATATAAAATATATTTAAAAATGTATTTATATAATCAAATTATATAAATATATATAAATACTCACCTTTGTATTTATTATAATTTGGATTTCTTATTATCCAAATTATATTTCTCTATTCCTATTTCTTATTTACATTTAGATTTTCAATTTATCCAAATGAAATTTTCTCTCTTCATTATTTTCCATAATTTCAACCTTATCCTTATTTCCAATTTAATTTTCCTTTTTTATTTCTTATTTAATTTGGATTTCCATTTATCCAAATTAAATTTCCTCAATTTTATCCAAATTAATTTTCTCTACTTCTTCACTTCATCTATTTCGGGAATTTCAACGATATTCCCATCTCGTAAATAAATTTTATTTATTTACTTTAATTTATTTATTTCCTCTTATCTATTTTCTTCAATATTAATTTCCAATAATTGAAAAATTTGCGATTATCACATTCTCCCCACCTTAAGAAATTCGGTCCTCCAAATTTAACTTAAGTCCAAAAGGTGGTGGCTTCCTGTATGCTTATCGTCTTGTATACTTATCATTCTTAACCTTTTGATCATCTTCCGTATTATACTGCCAGTATACCTTTAGGATTAAAATCACCTTTTTCACCACTATATATCATTACTCATGATATATTTATACTCCCTTATATTTCTTATCAATTGGGAGTTATCCATTTCTACTCCTTTTCTCACATAAAAGTCCATTCACACTCTTTTTCATACCACAGCTGATCTATGCTGTTTATCATCCATCTTTCTTATTTGGTGCCAAGTCGATATAGTTTGGTAACTGTCATTTACACATTTAAATCAATAGTATGTAATTGTCCCAGTAGCTTTTACATCTCGTGCATCCGCTCACTCAACATATTATCAAGCGTTTCTTACTACGCTCACATATTTACATCATGTACGGAGCGATGCTGTATATAAATTTGGAATCTCAGAGCCTTTTGCTATTTCCCATCACATATAGCTACTCAGAGATTCCCATCACATATAGTGCTCACTGGAACTTCACATACATTCTCATCATCTTTTATAATCATATCTCGACTGTGGCACTAAAGAATCTAAGAGTTTGATAATTGAGAAGTGATTTCATTAGACTTTCAGTCTATAATCACTTCTATATTATCATTTCTTTTAGATCCTTCATTATTTTCCCCAATACTCTTTCATATTTGTTTCATCACATGCTGCAACTCATTTGCAGACTTTACTATTTACCATATTTTATTATAATTATATCAGGAGACAATCATTTCCTCCCCATATCTACTTCCATATAATCTCATCATTACATCTCTTATTCTTATGGTCTACTCTATATCACTTAGGTTTTAGAATATACTTGAGTTTATACTCTTTTCATAATTTAAATTTCATAGGTGACCAATCAATCATCTTTTTCGTCACCACATTATCCATATAATTCCAAAATTCCATCATTTCGAGGTGGTATATATATATATATATCCTTTTTCATTTACATTACTGACAGTAAAATGTAGATCATTTCTTTACTCCTTAGAGTATGATTACCTTTCCTTTATCGAATTTGGCTCGATCTTATATCCAACCATAATCATGTGATAACCACAAAATCACTATTAGCTTTTAACTTCGGGAACTACTTTATATTCGTGTTCCCTCTTCATCATGTATTTATCCTCTTATTACATATTCATCTTTTCGTTTATCATCGTTTCGGTCATTTTTCATCTGTGATAAAGTATTCCACTATTAAATTCTTTTAACCTTTTGTATACCATCTTTATATTTATTCGTCCACTGACTTAAACTTATTTAATTTCAAGTCTCATATGTAGAGCAGTTAACCTAATAACTCTTCCATAGACTGGCAATAGTATTTAGCTAGATCCAGTACATTTCGTATCTCAATCATTATCTCTTCATCATAGACAGATCTACATTGTTCTGTCATTCGAGGTCATATATCTTAGAAAGAGATACTGTCTAGCCAAATCTTTTGTTTGCCAATCTTATCATATAAATCACTGTCTTTAAGAGTCTACGGGGTTATACCATTATGCTGCTCATTTTCCATTTGTGCCTTAGACTGTATCAGTATCTCATCATATTATTCATATAGGGTTGCCTCATTCATTAGGCTCATATACTTCATAAGGTATCTCATTAACCTTATAAACCTCAATAGAAACTCGTAAAAATTATATCGAGTTTTAATTATTATCATCTTATGACCATCAATTTCCAACTTTTCATCTAATGATGCCTTTTTACAGAGATTTGTCTTATGAACTCCTTATACATATTCGATTAAATCAATTTAAGTCATCAATTTCATAAAAAGATTATTTGTTCTTCATAAGAACTTTATTTCATAATAGGAATTAAATTCACCATTTAATTCATTCTCAACCACATCATCTGTATTCCCATCATTTAACTATATACAAGTGAATTTCATTATTCACAAAATTTTCAGAGTTATTTCCTTAAGCTTTTCGGATTCTTTCTATACTTTCCGATATAAGCTTAAAATTAGGTTTCATATACTCATCGAGTCCGTATTATCTCGATTCCTCCAATCTATATAACTCTGAAAAATTTATTGGAAATCATCTCCGATACTTTCTTTAATCACACATCTTTTATCATCTTGGACATTTCATCCTCTTGTCTTATCATTTTCACTGTATATTCCTCAAGGCAGAGACATTTAATATGCATATCATTTTAACTCATACTCTACCTTGATTCACTTATTTCTGTATACCTCACAGCATTACTAATCTCAATCTAGTAAGCTGTATAAAGTACAACAGTTATCAACACATTTTACAGCTAACCAATTTATTGTCACTGCAATTTACTTTAAAATCAATTTCATTTAATAAATTCAGGTTTAATTCCCTTGAGCATGTTATCCACGAGGTTCGAACCTTGGCACCCTTACGTACCTAGTTCCTTACACTCGTATTACCATTAAAATAATTGTAAGAGTCCCGCTCGTTCGAATCGGCCGTCGGCGAGCATCCCCTAGGCGATCCTTTCACCCCAGGTTTACCCTTACACATAGTTCGCCCACATCTCACATCATATTGTCCACTGCGGGTCGCCCATCATTGGGTCGCCCGTCTTATTTTATCTCAAGGGTCCTGAAGAACTTAGGTTAGCTGTCATCTTCTTCTTTTTATCACTTTACTGTTCTTATAAATATTCTCCAATTTACAATATTCCATTCAGTACATCAATTTGCAATGCATGTCTCCAAATGCTCCGGTTCTATAAATAAATATTCATTTAATACCTCAAAATGGTATAAATGTATAGAACCTCGATCAGTCGTACTATTATGGATTTCATTTTCTGTACTATCTACTTTCTCAATTCATCATCAGTAATCATTTCACTTTCCATCATATCCAACAATCCCGTAATAATATCTCGTTAATACACTTTTAATTTGGACCTTTAAAAATAAAAAAAAAATTGAATCACTCATCCTGCGACTTCCTTAAAACCATTCGGGTCACATCAGCACTTTAAGTGTAGTGAAATTTATACTCAGGATCGTTATACTCATATTGTGTCCATATACCATCAATAACTCCATTACTATTAATATATTCAAAATCGACTTGATTTTATCACTATTCAAACCATAATCCCACATATGGGGCATTTTCGTCATTTTCACATTTATTTCTTTCTCCTCAATATACATTTAAATTAGTGATCTTATTATCTATTTGCTGATAGTATCCCTTTCTCATACCAATATCAGCAGTTTAAAATCTTTTTCGATTTCGACAGAGAAATCCAATAGAATCTATAATTAGATTATTTTGCCTGAAATACAGCTTTACATCATCAATTTCTCTATCAGATCGGTCAATTCCAACTTCTGGTGATCTATTTTGACTGCCCGTAAAATTTTGAGGGTAGGGGTATTTTGGTCATTTTTGGCCAAAAATTTTCTCTCCTCAAAATACCTTTAATCGATGATCTTAATGTCTATTTAGTGATGATACTTCATTCTCCTCCTTTATATCATCACTTTCAGGTCTCAGTTCGATCCAGACAGAAAAGTACTGGTGGGGCCCTCACCGAGTCTTTTACTGATATTTACCAAACAGACCTTCATTTAGACTATAAAATCACCAGTTCAGGTAACATTCCAGAGCCGTTTTCCCTTTTTGCATTCCTTATTTCATAATTGCTCACTCCCTTCTAAAATATTTAACTCAATTTGCAATCATTTATTTTCTCTATGTATTCAGACTACACAGTACTATAGGGGATGTTAACCTTTTTAACACATTTTCTTTCCAAAAGTATCGACAGACATCGAACCGTGCTCTGATACCATTAAATCTGTCACAGCTCGTGACCCTAATTTTCACCTTTTTCTATACATCTTATTTGGTTGGGCTGTCTGCGATACATTACTTTTCTTTTACATATAAATAATTTCATGTTAAATTATACTATGAATTGCATCCCCTATTTTACTTCATATGAAAGTAGTACTGTCGGTAAGTCTAAATACAGAAAATAAATGATCATACCTTATTAAATAACTCAAGCTATCGCATCGTCCCCAAATGCGCAGCTGAAAATCCTTATGTGTCAGACTCTCAGTCTTCAAAAACCTGAAATGTTAAAATTAAGGGGTGAGCAAACCACGGCTCAGTAAGGGAATTATATGCATACTTGATATTCAGCTTCCTATATGCTGAAAATCTTTTTCGATTTTTCCTATGAGCTCTAGGCTCGCATGTAGGAAAGATACTACAGTCGGCTAGGGATCCGGATGGAGTAAGGTAGGTATTTTGAAATACCTATCTTGTTCCAGAACCTAGAAGCAACTGTAGAGAGTAAATTTCATTTCGTTTGGAAATTCAAATCCTTTCCTGTTTATTTCGTAACATTTTCATATTCTTTTTCTCATAATGCTTTTATGAAATAAAGCATTTAATTAAAATAACTAATATTCATAAATTCTTTGAAAAGAATATTAGTTAAATTATCTTCCTTTTCTTTTAAAACTCATTCCACGTTTTACTGTACTCTCATAATTAGTACAGCACTTTAAATAGCGAAATAAGCTATTTAATTCTTTTTCGTAAAATATATAAATCATTTAAATCTAATATTCAATTTAAAAATTTAAATAAGAATATTAGATTTAATTTCCTCCTTTTTCCTTTTAAAAACATGTCACATATTCATATTACATATCATTTGAAAATCATCTCGTAATACTAAAATCAATACTTAAATAAGCATTTATAAAAATGCTATAAATCATTTCATTTCACATATCACATATCATGTAAAACCTTTACATTTCACATATCACATATCATGTAAAACATTTTCATTTAAAACATATCATATGTGGATACAGTGGCAACCACCGAGTCCTATCATGCAATAATACCCGAAGGTATAAAATAATCATGTCAGACCTATGGCCATAGTTTATAATTGTCCTCGGCGGATCACTGATCAGGTGTCGGTCGGGACTACATATCACATATCACATGTTACATATCACGTATTACATATCACATGTCGGCATGATAGAAGGGCCAACTAGTCTCAAAACCATGTTTTTATCGTAAAAATAACCTTTATGAAATTTATAAAATATATAATTTCATAATTTAAATCATAAAGGTTATAAAACAATTTAGTGAATATTTAAGAAATATTTATGAAAATATTCATAAAAATATTCACTTTACTTCTTTTCATTTTTCGTCTCGTATTACGTGTAATTTACATATTAAGAGAATTTTCGGTGATTTCATTATCACCATTATCGGAGAGGATTTTCGGTGATTTCATTATCACCATTTTCGAAAAACATGTATAATGTAAAACCACTTTCATTTTATTCATGTTTTTATGAAAATATTTATTTTCTCGATTTTCGTGTTTGAAAATCATTTCTCGTGACATAAAATCATTTATTATGATTTTCAGTAATTTTTCGAAAATTTTTCGATAATTTTTCGGCAGTATAACGACTGCCGATTGGCTAACCTCCTGCACGGAAAATATAGTTTATAATTTTCAGCCAGTACTTCATTCCAAATTCCAACCAATCATTTATTATAATAATTTCATAAAATATTTCCATAAAATATTTCGTAATTAAAACATGCAGACTGAATATCCCTACAGTGCTGCACATGCATCCCTTACCTTTTTCGGGTCGGCGACTTCCTCTTACTGGTCGCGCCCGTACTCCATCTCCTGATTCCTCATCTCGATCGTCGAGAATAATTTCTGGAATTTAAATTCTAAATTTTAGAATTTTCTCAAATTATTTAAATAAATAAATTATTTAAATAATTATCATTCATAATTTCTCGGATTTCTTACCGATTCCCGAGATTCTCGTGTTCCCGAGTTTCTCGTGTTCCCAAGAATTTTTCGAATTCCCGAAAATTTTCCTTTTTCTCTCTCTTTCTTCTTTTCCTCTTTTCTTTCTTCCTTTTTCTCTTTTCTTTTCTTTCTCTTTCTTTTCTTTTTCTTTTTCTTTTTCTTTTCTTTTTCCTTTTTCTTTTCTTTTTCTTTTCCTTTCCCGTCAGACCGGTCACTGTTCTCTTCTCCGGTTCCTAGTCGACGGCTGGTTCTCCGGCGGTTCAGGCGCCCTTCAGCTGGCCGACGGCATGGTGAGTCTGCTGGTGGTCTCCGTTCGGCTTGGATCGGCGGCACGACGTCGAACTGACTCGATTTAGGTCCGGTCTCTTCCACCTCTTCGCCGGCCCTCCTCCGCCGTTCTTCGCCCCACCGGTGGCCTCCATCACTTTCCTCTCCTTCCGCCGATGCTTCGGCTGTGGTGGCAGCGGCCGATTTGGCCGGCAACCGCCAGATCTGGTTTTCTCCTCTTCTCGGCCTCCGTCGTGTTTTCTCCCCTATTTTCGCTTCCGTCTCTTTCCTTTCCGGTGCCTGTCAATTCCTTCTCCTCCTCCTTTGCCGGCGACGGCACTTTCTCCCTTCTCTCCCTTTCTCCTCCGGCGCCGCCAACGGGGTCGGCTTCTCCCCTGTTTTTCGACAGAAACGGGATTCCATTTTCCCGTTTCTGTTTCTTTTTTTTTATATATTATATGTATATAATTTGATAATATGTATATAAATACATATTTTTGTATTATATATAGATATATATATTTTTTATATGAACAATATATATCTATACACTTTATCTTGAAATCATATATATATATATATATATTTCATATATATATTTATATATACATAATTACATATGTATTTATTTCATGATAAAAATAGTATATATCTATCTATCATATATATACTATTTTTCATATATATATATATATATACATATGTAAATATGTAAAGCATATAAAATATATTTAAAAATGTATTTATATAATCAAATTATAAAATATATATAAATACTCACCTTTGTATTTATTATAATTTGGATTTCTTATTATCCAAATTATATTTCTCTATTCTTATTTCTTATTTACATTTAGATTTTCAATTTATCCAAATTAAATTTTCTCTCTTCATTATTTTCCATAATTTCAACCTTATCCTTATTTCCAATTTAATTTTCCTTTTTTATTTCTTATTTAATTTGGATTTCCATTTATCCAAATTAAATTTCCTCAATTTTATCCAAATTAATTTTCTCCACTTCTTCACTTCATCTATTTCGGGAATTTCAACGATATTCCCATCTCGTAAATAAATTTTATTTATTTACTTTAATTTATTTATTTCCTCTTATCTATTTTCTTCAATATTAATTTCCAATAATTAAAAAATTTGCGGTTATCACACAAGATTCTCAAGCTCATCTCATTTTCCTCAAGTTCCACATATCTGCTGGATTCTTCTTATTTAAATCTTCTATCTTCACTTCTCATCCCACCTTCTAATGAGTCTTGGTCTAATTATGCCCAAAGACTTGCCACCATGCTTTCAAATTTATATTTTCAACATTTTTTATTGTTGTTTCTTTCTCTCTCTTAGTAATGCAAGATTTCTCAAAAGAATTTTTTTTCAAAAATTTACCCAAAAAAAGGTTACCAACATTTATTTATTTTCCTTTCAACTCGACCACCAATGTAATGCACTCATACATCTTCTCAATTTATTATAAGGATGGAATGAATTTAAAATAATCATGAGAGGTATGTGTATTCATTCCTAGAAAAGGAACATGAAATCAAGAAAAATTAATGGGACAGTTTGTTTGGAATAGGTTTTTCAGTATCCATTTAATAAACATTCTGACAATTTCAATCAAGTTAATCTAAAATTCTTTTCCAAAAGCCCACTCTTATAGAGTGTCTGCCAATCTTGCCCTCGTATCAAAACTTTTTGATGCTGATATTTTTCTAAGTCGCCTTTTCAAGTTTTCAACTTAGGTACTCCTTATTTGATTCAAACTGCCCTTTTTGAGTTTTCAGTTCTGAATCCTCTTTTTTTCTTTTTTCTTCTTTCTCTTTTTTCTTTTTTCTTTTTTCTTTTTTTTTCATATTTTTATTTTTTCTTTTTTTTCTTTTTTTTCTCTTTATTTTCAACTTCATTGGCTTTGACAATCTTCAACCTTCAATGCTCAATCCAAATTCATGACCCTAATAGGCGTTCTTGATTTCGATCCAAGATATCTTCTAAAGCTCATGGGTTTCTTTATTCAACTTGATCTACTTCCTTCAAAGGATCATTATCTCATTATACAAACATGTCTTCATTCAATACATGATTCTTCAATTTAAGCATTTACATTTGATCAAAATGGGCTTTTAAAGGCATGTAATGTAGGCTCATGTGAGGGTTTATGAAAGAAAAGGATAAAGTAGGCCCAAAATGTGTTTCAGGGTTTATAAACCAAGGGATCACTTTTTTTAACAAGTAAAACACTCAGGCATTTAACACCTTTCTAGTTGACTCATTTCTTTTCTTGCTTCTTCTTCTTCTTCTTCTTCTTCTTCTTCTTCTTTTGGGTTTTCTTTTTGAATTCAAACCCTTTTTCTTTTCTTCTTTTTTTCTTCACAAAACTGGGCTATTTTTTTCCCCCTTAATTCATCATGAACACTTTTATTTTTGCCCCCCAAAATTTATTTGTTTCATCTTCCTTGCCCTCCAGTGTGGAGGGTGATCCTTGGTGGTTTATTTTACAAAAATATAATAGGCTCAAAAGGGGTAATCAAAGGATAATTTTACTCATGCTTGAAGGATAGTGAAAGAAGGCCATTTATCATTTCAAATGTAAATACTCTCATTAAAAAAAACATTTATTGAACAATGACAAACTTTTTAGAAGCTTCTGTAAGAGATCCACCTTTCTCGTACTGTCTATCGAGTGCGGATGGTGAGCAACCTTTCCTTCATTTTCTTGCTTTCACAACATTGGCATACTATTAAATCATCAATAGTAGTAGTTCTTTCAAACTTGAACCCTAGATTGTTGACATCATTATTGTCATATTCATTATTTGGATACTTGTGAATGAAAGATATGGTGAGTATGTGAGAAATGGCAAATGAATAGAATGAGAAATTAATAGTGCATCACACTAGTCACTTTATTGAAAGGGAAATAAATAAAAGTTAGCCCATACATAAAATTTATTTCGTGCTTGTGGGCTTAAGCACTTTTAGAAAATTGTCTTGCATTACTTAAAGAAATAAAAGAAAACAAAAACTAGAATTTATAAATCCTCAAGATCGCATGGCTAGAACCCTCCATACTCTCATACGACAAATCTCTTCTTGAATTATAACTTATTCTATTACTCCCTTTCCCTTACTCAAGTTTTTCAACAACTTAGTAATTTGGGTCAATTGCCCCCCTTATGTCCTCTTGAGCTTTTTCCATATTCTCCATACAAATGCTTTATTCTTTTTCCATGATCCTAGCTTGAAAACGAGTGTCATGTGAATGGACTTTTGGTCGAGCTATCTTTGAACCTTTATTACCACAATTAGAGTTCATCATTTTTCATGTGGTGATGCTTGAAGAAGTTTGAAAATGCTTTGTTTGAAAACAATGAATGAAGACAAATCAAAACAAGATGATGTGTATGAATGGAATGGTGTGGTAAAAAGTTGTCATGTAACAATAATGGATAAGTAATGAATGAAATGTTTGGGTAAAAGACTCATGGTACCCTCTTAATGTCTCATGTGTAAACCAAAATCAAACAAACTTGATCAAGCATGTGTCTTGAGTAATGAGTATTTTCTAGAGCATGGGTTGATATGGCTCTATCTTACAGTTGGTCTTCTTAATTTCACTCTATGCATGGCTTTATATAAAAGGGCTAAAGGTTCCCAAATTGTTCCTCACTGTCGTCCACATAAGACTAGTAAGGCACTCAATCCTCACCCATTATAGGTTACAAATGGAAAGGTTCAATTTGAGTGGGAGTATTTCGCTAGCCATTGCGGAGGTATTACCTCACGAGAGCGTAGTTACTTTACTTCCTCCTAAAAGGATAGAGCCCGGGTAGAGGGCTAATGCATGCACATGCACGTGAAGTGTGTGTCGAAGAAACATGTAGTTATTAATGTCTTATTATTTTATCAAAATTAACATACCTAAGGCAAACCTAAAATAACCTAAAACCAATCGTTGGCTTGATTCTCTAAAGTCCCCAGTGGAGTCGCCCAACTGTTATAACGTGTCAAGTTTTATAGAAAACCTAATAGCTAGACACAAAAATATATGGAGTTGCCACCAACCATTCTATCTAGGTGTGATTGGTCACCTATTCAAACTATGGATAAGGACTGGTCTGCATCTCAAATTTAGGGTTCGGGAGTACGGTTACGTGTGAGGAAGGATTAGCACCCTCACAACGCCCATCCTAAAATGGTACCAACTAGCTTTAGGTTATCTCAAATTTGCCTTACTTAATCTTAAGTTCAATAATTAAATATTGGAAAATATTTCTAAGTATCCTCCATTAAGCTGATGGGACAACTTAAAAAATTCTCCTCACCTCAAGAGTATTCAAATAGTATTATGCAACTTGCTTGAAGAGGCTCCGTCATCGGATTCATTTTAATGTTTTATGAAAAATTCCATTTTGACTCCTATCTAATTCATTCTTGCTATCTTATCATTTTTATTACTTCTATTGTTTTCTATTATTTTATTAATGTTTAATTTTGTTAATTTATTTTATTAGCGAATGAATATGAATTATTTTTCTCAAAAATTCTTTTTAGATCTTCCATTAATCTGGTCAGATCTTGAAAGAAATTATTTAACCTAAAGATTTCAAAAAGTATTACTTAAGCATAATCTCTTTTGGAATCTTATCATCCGAATAATCAATACTCAATCTCAATAATTATTATTAATTATTATCATCCTATTTTATCATTTATTATTATTATTATTGTTATTATTATTATTATTATTATTATTATTATTATTATTATTATTATTATTATTTCTTTATATTTATTAGTTTATTTTTGTTACTAATTATTTTAATTTTATAATATGTCTTATTTTATTTTTAGACTAATATAAACCATTAGTTATCGAAAACTCTCTTTAGACTATCCATTAAGCTGGTGAGGCCTTGAGAGAACTTTCAAGAAAATTACTTAAGCGTAATTCTCTTAATATTTTATCATCGATGTAATTCATATTCACATTCATTATCATTTTTATTTTAATATCTAACTCTAGTTGTTTTATTTATTTCCTCCCTTATTTTGTTATTTGCTATTACTATTTTTATTATATTATTACTAATCATTGACGTCTTTTCTAATTTTATAACTAATTATTTTTATTGTTATTTTATAATAAACTTAATTTATTATATATATATTTTTAAAATGAATCTGAATTGTTTATTATCAAAAATCCTATTTAGACCCTCCATTAAACTGGTGAGGCCTTGGATAGAATTTTTTTTACTTCAAGATCTCTAAAAGTACCACTTGAGTGCAGTTCCTTAAGAGTTCCATCGTCGGAATAACTCATCTTCTATTTATCTTTTATTATAATTTTATTAGTTTTAATTAATATTTCCAATTTTAAATGAATTATATTGTCTTCATTACCCCTTTTTTATTTTTTATTTCAAGCATTAATCCTAATATACTATAGTAAATTTATACAATTCATCAAATCACATTATAAAAATTGTTCGTACAAAATATACTATGCAATTATATTAATTAAATACCATCATATAGTTATTTCATACAAGATCAAATCAAATATTATCATGTAATTATTTAATTATAAGCAAAAACGTTACTCCAATTAGATAACTTTATTAATCAACCTAAACAGAAAATATATATTTATAGACAAACAAAATTATTAATCAAATTTACAATATTATATAATAACTTTAATCTAAATTAATTAACTTAAAGATATTTATATACATTAATTACAACACAACAAAAACCAAAAAAAAAAAAGAGTTATACTTGGATGATGTGAAATCACGTGGTTTTCAAAGCCACTTTACCTAATCTTGTAATATTTCCTCAAGCCTTAAGCATCCTTTCTTTCTTGCTTCACGTGACCTCTGTAGGATTGGTGACTTGGCTTTCCTTCCTTTTTCCTTGGCAACAATTTGTGTCTTCTTTAATTGCGTGAGTCAGGTTGGCCTCGTGCGGATGATACAACAGGCAAGGCAGCGGAGTTGTGTGAGGCGTGGGCAGCAGCAAGGTCGATGACACGATGAAGATGATGGGTGTTTTTGTGTGTAAGACAGGGGCGGCAGTGCTGAGATACAGAGCAGTGATGACTTTCTTTTTTTCTTGCTCGTGTGTTGTGCCTCCTCCCCTCTATATTTTTTGTATGTTGTTTAAATAGACCTAGGTTTTCTTTTTTTGTTTTTGGTAATAAAAATCAAGAATTAATCTTTTAGAAAATTTTAGCTTTCAAGAATCGGATCTTAAATCCGATATTAATTCTGATTTTTCTTCCCACAAAATTTAAATTTCAATCTTTAATAGTCTCATTTAAATCTGCTTTCCTATCAAAATTAATTCTAATTTACTTCCCCTTTTATTATATTTTATAAAAAATAAAAATCCAAAGTTTATTTCTAAATCTAAATTAAGAATAAAAAATAATAATAAAAATCAATAATAATAAAAAAATATATAAAAACTAACTAATTAAAAATGTTTGAAGAAAACCCGGACAGAAATGGTGTCTACAATGTGAATTATTCCGAGGATGGAATTTAAAGGGAATTGCGCTTGAGTAGTTTCTTTAAAAATTCCTAAGGTGAGAAAGTTTCTTTAAGGTCTTACCAGCTTGATGGAAAGTCTTTAAGAAAATCTTCAATATCAAATAATTCATGTTTATTTAATGATATAAAAATATATGAAATAATAATTTATATAAGAAAATAATAACAATAGAATAAAATAAGATAAAATAATAAATGGAAATTGGATAGGAGTCAAAATAGGGTTTGCATAAAATATTTAAACAATTCGACGATGGAGCCTCTTCAAGAAAGGCGATTGGTCCTACTTGTATACTCTTGAGGTGAGAAAAGCTTTTAGGTTATCCAACCAGCTTGATGGAGGAGACTTAAAAGATTTTTCAATATTTAATTATATCAAAGTTAAAGTAAAAGGCAAAATTAGGATAACCTTAGATTATTTGGTACCATTTTAGGATGAGTGTTGTGAGGGTGCTAATCCTTCCTCACACGTAACTGTACTCCCGAACTTAGAACTCTTAACGTAGACCAAGCCTTATCCTTAGTTTGAATAGGTGACCAATCACACCTAGTTTAGAATGGTTGGTGGCGACTCCATAGTTTTGTGTCTAGCTATTAGGTTTCTCGAAACTTAATACGTTATGACAACGGTAAGTGATTGTCCTAATAGCTTTTAAATCCAGTGCACTCACTCTCAACATATCATCGAGCGTATGAACAATGCACTTGGATATTTTGTATCAGATAGAAAACGGTGTTGATAGTAAATTGGAATCCCAAATCCTTTTGTTATTCTTTTAAAAACATGTGGCGAATCAATGATCCCTATCACAGATAATGCTCACTGGAACTTCGCATACATTTTCACCGTTTCACAGATATATATCGACTATGGCACTCAGGAGATCAAAAAACCTGATGAAGAAAAGTGAATTAATTTGACAAATCAGTTTATAATCACTTCTATAATATTATGGTTCTTTCGATTTCTTTATTAGCCCACAATAAATTTCTCATGTTAATCTCATTTTCTCATTGGATTGGCTAAGGCTGCAATCCGCTTGTAGACTTTAATATGAACCTTCACTTACGGAAGATGAGACATTAGGTAGCAATCTTCCCAATATCTCTTTTTGTATTGAGTTATTAATACACTCCTCATTCTCATGGTACATGTAATACCACTTAATTATAGGATGTACCTAGGGATATAATCTTTTCAAAATTAGATTCTGTTGATTAATAATAATTATCAAAATAGAAATTTTGTGTCCACATTATCTGTGCCAATATCATAGTTCAATACATATTATATTCATATATTTGCCAGTAAAGTCATTTATCTGCTCCTCTGAATATAATTAATTTTATCTGTTAAATCTGGCTTGATCTTAAATCTAGCCTTAACCACATGATAGTCAGAGGAAATCACATTCAATCTTAGATTTGGAACTACTCCCACAATTTACATTCCCTAATCATCACATAAATTGTCCTCTTAATACATTTTCAACATAACACACTTATCACTTCAGTTGTTTCCCTGAATGGTATAATATACC